>OZ012737.1:91080084-91680084 GCA_963859935.3 Lathyrus sativus
TTTGGTTTGGACCTAATTAAATTTAAAAAAAAATCTTAAATCAAATGAGCATTTTATATATATATATATATATATATATATATATATATATATATATATATATATATATATATATATATATATATATATATATATATATATATATATATATATATATATATATATATATATATATATATATATATATATATATATATATATATATATATATATATATATATATATATATATATATATATATATATATATATATATATATATATATATATATTATATATATATATATATATATATATATATATATATATATATATATATATATATATATATATATATATATATATATATATATATATATATATATATATATATATATATATATATATATATATATATATATATATATATATATATATATATATATATATATATATATATATATATATATATATATATATATATATATATATATATATATATATATATATATATATATATATATATATATGAACTTGAGATCCTATCACAAATTTTTTAGGGCGTGGATTTTCCATCACAAAAGGCTTCTGGAAGTTTGTGTTTAGAAAGCACAATTTAACCAAAAAAATGCGTTTAAACTACACAAATTGTATAGTATTTCCAAATGCATACATCCAAATCATGTTAGAGGTGAGAAAAATGGGGGTCAAGATTTTTCTTTTTCATTTAGTTAGAATGATCCATAGAGTTATCAAAAAGGACAAATATGATTAATGGACCCTCTCACTCCCACCTCAATACTGTATGAATTTGGTAAATGATCATGTCAATAATAACAAAGTGGACCCAAATTCATGAACTAAGATTGAAATCAAGATTAGTAGAGAAACACTAATCTTGGTAATAGAAAAGGACCATACAACAACCAACTTTAACTCAGAGAATAACTAGGATTGATTGAGGGATGTTTTGTTTGTGATGGGTCCCATAAAGAATTGATGGGTTGGGATGCACACTACATTTTAGTTGGCTTGATGAAATTATGAGACATGTCCCGTGTCTAAACTATTTCATGTTGTTTTTCTATCACTTCTTTTACAATTTGGTAAAGTTAGGCCTTTTATGTATTAATGCAATAAACCAATGACCTAACCTCTGAGATTTATTTTGAATGTGAATATAAGAGTTGCAGTGTGTTAGTATTTAAAATAACCAATAGAATTTAGACACATATTTGAATATTAAAACTTCCATAAACATGGACAGAATGCAATACTTGAGCTGTTGAGGAAAGTTGAAGAACTTAAAGGAAAGTTATAGCAAAGTCACATGGTTTTGCCTTAGCTCATCCTAGAAGACAATTTTGTTAACTTTGTTGGAGAAAGAAACATACTAGATTCACATTAACTGCCAAACAGCTTGAAACTCAATGACAAAGTTAGTTGTAAACAAGAGGAAAAATAAACTTTAGTTTCTTATGTTGTCGCTGTCACATCTACCTTCCTCTAATTGCATTAATTTACGTATCATAAAACAAACTTTATATAGATTTTAAAACTTTCCTTTCTAATAAAACCATTTCAAATTAAGAACAAAAAGGATAATCAATTTAATGACTAACATTTCAAATTTCGTATCATATGATTTCATTTTATTTATCAAATAACAAACGGCGAGGATCACAACGTCTCAAAAAAATTTATTTGATTTTGGGCTGATTAAAGGTCCATTAAAACCAATCCAATCTCTATGTCCAATTCAATTGAGTAAAATTAGGCTAATCACTTATGTAGAAGTAAATTCTCATTCTCGAACACCGCACATAAGCATAGTCATTCTACATCCAACGGTCGCTCACACTTCACGCTAGAAAAATTAAGGACATTTATAACACTCTTCACTATATAAGTGAGACTCTGAGTCACACCCGAATATATTTTTCACTCATACTTACAATATTTCATCTCATTCATTTATTGAATTGACGGTGGAGTGTTAATTTTTTTCCAAATATCCCTTATCACCAGAGAACCATAATCACTATAATCACTGCGCCAAATGTCCTTACCAAGGCTATTATCTTCAACGTTACATCCATTTTTCCATTTTTATTCCAATATAAAATAGTAGCTTCGTATGTGTAAGTCGTCTTTTGATTTCCTTAAATTCTTCATTATTTTCTCAATCTTAAGTTGCTGCACCACCGAAATTATTTTTTGTTACAGTTCCGACAGTCGTAATCATTTCATAGTTATTCTTTATGTTATCTTGTCGGATGGCCGGTTCAAAGTAAGTTCGTACTCACATCACAACTCATGATCTCCAATTGATTGTTTAGTTTCTTCAAGACAATGATCAATCATTTCTCTTTGTTATTAACGAAGATCATCAGACTTCAGCGATGACTCCTTAATCACCAATTCAGTAAACTCTCTAGCTCCTCCATAACATATCCAAATTTCTTCGCTTGATTCTCTCCCTATACCACAACCCAACCTTTCTCCATCGCAACCTCGTGTTATGGTTCTTGATCGGTAAATTAGCAAGTGTGCTAATTACTTGAGTATCAATCTCGAGAACTGAGTTATATTTTAGATTTTTTATTTTGATTTTAGTTAAACAAAAAGGTATCCAGGGGTTTTGAGTTTGTTTTGTTGCGAAAGGTAAAATTAAAAAAATTTAATAGATTAGAAAATAATATGAGAAAAACACACTAGGAATGAGAGTTTGAACTTCAGCTCGTTTGATATCCTAAATTGACTTTGTAACAACTTATATTATCACTACATATTAGTGGTTATTAAGGATATTTATTCATAAGTCCTTAGTGAATAAACTTTTGACTATTCAAATTAATTCATATGACCATAGTTAATTGTAGATGAATTTAAGCATTTAATTATCAAGAACAAAGTATTTTCAATATGGTATCCCTAGTCCTAGGTGTTAGAACACAGATTGGTTCTTAATTATATCTCTATGTTTTGATGATAACTCTTACGAAATTTTGTATTAAGAAATTATATACTCTAAAATTTGTTTAAGTATGTTTGCTGCAGATATTAAAGTGTATATTATTCTGAAAGCAAATTAGATCTGAACATGGAATTATGTAAGGCTCTGAAGCGTCAGAAGAATCTCTTAGAAGAATTTGAACGCTGCCTACAGAAGATTCTGAGCGCTGCCTACAGAAGGATCTGAAGCAGAAGCTACAGAAGCATCTGAAGCATTGAAGATTTTGTATGAAGAGTTTCAAGCATAGTTTTTCAGAAGACTCTGATAGTACTACGCTGCAAGTACTGAGGATCTGATTCCAAACTCTGCTTTGAATTATTACACGCTGAAGCACATTAGCTGCAACACTCTGATTCGGCAAACTCTGATGAACATCAAAGACTCTGATCACTCAAGGCTCTGATGTTAATTGCTAAGTATTAGAAACTTTTTGAAGAAGAATTCAAAGTTATGTCCGTTGGTTAGGCCAAACGACTCTTTCCTCATTTATGCTAGACACTAGAACTCAGACAAAAAGGATTTCTCTAAACGTTCTACTTCTAGGAAAGGTCAAGTGATGTGAAGACAAAAAGGCTACAGCTCTTTTCAGTACATGGTCTTCAAAGTGCAAACGTCTTGGACTTCTGTGCCTATAAAAGCAAGTCTCCAACACTCTTTTTCAGTTGACGATTATTGAAAGAAATTCAAAGAAAAGCTCTCATACAATTTATTCTCATTGCTGAATTTATTTCATAGTTCTTAAACTTAAGTGTAAATCACAGCTGTGATATAGCTTTCTTAGAAGCATTCAAACACTTGTTTTAGTTTTACATATTGATTGTAAAAGTTCCTTGAGAAGACCCAGTTGTGGTTAGTAGTTCTTGAGAAGACTAAGAACAGTTGCTCTTAGTGCTTGCTATTGTAATCAGTTTGATTAATAGTGGATTAAGTCCTTGTGGAGAAAGGCAAATCACTCTTGATAGGGTGGACTGGAGTAGTTGATTTCAACGAACCAGGATAAAAATCTTTGAGTTTTTATTGCCATAATTATTTTCAATATACTTATTCAACCCCGCCCCCCCTCCTCCTTCTAAGTATTTTCTCACCTTCAGTTGGCATCAGAGCTCCAGTTCTGTGTGTGCTACCACTTCACCGTGACAGAAAAGATCCAGTGAGAAAACTTTGAAATATATTCTTGGTTGTTATTATGGCTGAAACTTCAACATCTAACAGCAACAACAGATATGAAGAAAGGGATAGAATCAGCACAAAACCCCCTATGTTTGATGGGGAGAAATTTGACTATTGGAAGGACAGAATAGAGAGTTTATTCCTTGGTTATGATGCTGATTTATGGGACTTAGTCATTGATGGGTATGTTCATCCCACTGATGGGAATAGGAAAGAAAATTGATAGAAAATCTATGACTGAAGCCCAAAAGAAGGAGTTCAGAAATCATCACAAAGCTAGAACAATCTTGTTAAATGCAATATCTCATACTGAGTATGAGAAGATCACTAACAGAGAAACTGCATTTGACTTGTTTGAGTCTTTGAAGATGACACACGAAGGAAACTTACAAGTTAAAGAGACCAAGGCTCTGGCGCTTATACAGAAGTATGAAGCGTTCAAAATGGAAGAATCTGAATCTATAGAAACAATGTTCTCTAGATTCCAGATCCTCACAGCTGGTCTAAAAGTGCTGGACAAAGGCTACTCAACTGCTGATCATGTGAAGAAGATCATCAGAAGCTTGCCCATCAGATGGAGACCTATGGTCACTGCTCTAAAGCTAGCTAAGGATTTGAACAAGATCACATTTGAGGAACTAATCAGCTCACTGAGGAGCCATGAAATTGAACTGAAGGAAGATAAGCCTCAAAAGAAATGTAAGTCAATTGCCTTAAAATCTAAAAATCTGTGAAAGCTTTGTAGTTGTTAGAAGAGAGTTCTGAAGAGTCTTCTTCTTCTGAAGAAGATGAACTGTCCTTGTTGTCCAGAAGAATCAACAGACTCTGGAAACACAAACAAAGGAAGTTCAAGAACTTCAAGAAGCCAGATCATCGCAAGGAGTCCTCTGGACCAAAAAGATCTGGAAAGAAGGAAGTTGTTTGCTTTGAATGTAAAGAACCTAGCCATTACAAGAATGAATGTCCAAAGCTTCTAAAAGAAAAGCCAAAGAGGAAGTTTGACAAAAAGAAGAAGGTTCTAATGGCAACATGGGATGATTCAGATTAATCTGGATCTTTATCAGAATCTGAAGATGAATGCGCCAACATGGCTCTGGTGGCAGGCGTGGAAGATCAAAATGAAGGATCATCTGGATCTGAATCTGATTCTGAATCTGACTCAGAAGAGGTACTTTCTGATCTCACTAGGGAAGAGCTTATTAAAGTTTTATCAGAAGTCCTGAAAAATTATAACCAGATTAAGCTCAAATGTAAGAAGCTTAAATGCAATCTTGAATCTGAGAATAATCTGTTAAAGTCAGAAGTTGTTGAGCTCAAAGAAAACAATTTGAAAATGAAAACCAATTTTGAAAAAGATCAACAAGACTCTGAGTCTGAAACTAAGTCTAAATGCAAAAATATTTTAGAAGAATATGACTTCAGCTTTCAGAAGTTTCTGGCTAAAAGCATAGATAGAAGCAAGATGGCTTCAATGATCTATGGAGTTAGCAGAAACAACAGGAAAGGAATTGGATATGAATCTTCCTCTGGAAAGGATTTAAATCCAATGCCTGTTGATAAACTTATCATTAAGAAAACTCCCTTATACTCTCATTTCAAGTTTGGTCATCTGAATGATATCAAACACACACGTTCTGATCAGAACGTTCCTGTGTTTAAACCAAAAGTTAGTCAGAACAAAACTGTTATAAAAAGACAGATGTTCAGACCAACTTTTAAGGTAACTAACCCAAAAGGACCCAAAAATATCTGGGTACCTAAGGATAAGATAATCCCTGTTGCATATGTATTTAGCAGAAAAGTCAAGACGCCAGTCATGGTACCTGGACTCTGGCTGCTCACGTCACATGACGGGAGAAAGGTTTATGTTCCAAAGCCTGGAGGTTAAATCTGGAGGAGAAGTGAAGTTTGGAGGGAATCAGAAGGGCAAGATTATTGCCTCTGGTACTATTGGCAATGGTAAACTTCCCTTTATATCTAATGTTTTACTTGTAGAAGGATTAAAGCATAATCTATTGTCCATAAGTCAATTAAGTGACAATGGTTATGACATAATCTTTAATCAACAATGTTGCAAAGCTGTTAGTCAGAAGGATGGCTCAATCCTATTTAATGGAAAAAGGAAGAACAACATTTACAAAATCAATCTTTCAGAACTTAAGGTTCAAAATGTTAAATGCCTTATGTCTGTTAATGATGAACAATGGGTCTGGCACAGAAGATTGGGGCATATTAATATGAGACGTATATCTCAGATTAATAAACTCAATCTGGTCAGAGGACTTCCTAAGTTGAAGTTCAACTCAGATGCTCTTTGTGAAGCATGTCAAAAAGGAAAATTTTCAAAATCTTCTTTTAAAACTAAAAATGTTGTTTCAACTTCAAGACCATTAGAATTACTTCACATTGATCTGTTTGGACCAGTGAAAACTGCATCCATCAGAGGAAAGAAGTATGGATTAGTCATTGTTGATGACTATAGCAGATGGACATGGGTGAAATTCCTAAAACATAAGGATGAGTCACATTTTGTGTTCTTTGACTTCTGCAAACAAGTCCAAAATGAAAAAGATTTTAAAATTGTTAAAGTCAGAAGTGATCATGGTGGCGAATTTGAAAACAAATATTTTGAAAAATATTTTAATGAAAATGGCATTGCTCATGATTTCTCCTGCCCTAGAACTCCACAACAAAATGGAGTTGTAAAGAGGAAAAATAGAACTCTGCAAGAAATGGCCAGAACCATGATCAACGAGACTAATCTGGCAAAGCATTTTTGGGCAGAAGCAATAAACACAGCCTATTACATTCAGAATAGAGTGTCTGTAAGACCTCTTCTGGAAAAGACTCCCTATGAATTGTGGAAGAACAGAAAGCCCAAAATTTCTTATTTTCATCATTTTGGATGTATATGTTATATGTTGAACACTAAAGAGAATCTTAACAAGTTTGATTCTAAAGCACAGAAGTGTTTCATGCTTGGCTATTCTGAACGCTCTAAAGGCTACAGAGTATACAATACTGAAACACAGATTGTGGAGGAATCTATACATGTTAGATTTGATGATAAGCTTGGATTGAAAAGCCAAAGCAGTTTGAAAGTTCTGCAGATAGAGAAGTAATTCTCGCAGACTCTGAAGGCTCAGAGGCAGAAAAAGCTCAAGTGAAGGAACCAGAAGCAACGCCAGATGCAATTCCTTTAGCTTCTCAAATGAACAACTTGAACATTCCTGAAGAGTCAAATGTTAGAGGATCATCTTCCAGAATCAAGGCCTCTCACCCAGAGGATGTGATCATTGGAAAGAAAGATGACCCCATAAGAACAAGATCCTTCCTCAGATCATCTGAAGCATCATTATTTGGGTTGGTTTCAGTTATTGAACCAACTTCTGTGGATGAAGCTTTGCAAGACAATGACTGGATAATTGCCATGCAAGAAGAGCTCAATCAGTTCACAAGAAATGATGTTTGGGATTTGGTTCCAAGACCAAAAGGATTCAACATAATTGGAACTAAATGGGTCTTCAGAAATAAGTTGAATGAAAAAGGAGAAGTTGAAAGAAACAAAGCAAGGCTTGTTGCTCAAGGTTACAGTCAGCAAGAAGGAATTGATTATACAAAGACTTATGCTCCTGTAGCCAGGTTAGAGTCTATTCGTTTACTTATTTCTTTTGCTGCACAAAATAACATCACTCTATATCAAATGGATGTTAAGAGTGTCTTCTTAAATGGAATTATAGAAGAAGAAGTTTATGTTCACCAACCTCCTGGTTTTGAAAGTGAAAAATTTCCAGAACATGTTTTTAAATTAAATAAATCTCTTTATGGTTTAAAACAAGCTCCCAGAGCTTGGTATGAGAGATTAAGCAATTATCTTCTGGAGAAAATTTTTATCAGAGGCAAAGTGGACACAACACTCTTTTGTAAAACATTTAAGAAAGATCTGTTAATTTGTCAAATATATGTGGATGATATTATATTTGGATCTACCAATGTTATGCTGGGAAAGGAGTTTGCTCAATGTATGCAGGCTGAATTTGAGATGAGCATGATGGAAGAATTGAGATTCTTTCTGGGAATTCAAGTCAACCAGACTCCAGATTGTACTTACATTCATCAGACCAAATATGTTAAAGAGCTTCTGAAGAAGTTTAACATGACTGATAGTAAGATGGCAAAGACTCCTATGCATCCAACAAGTACTCTTGGTAAGGAAGAGGTAAGTAAGAAAGTAGATCAGAAACTCTACAGAGGTATGATAGGATCTCTTCTCTACTTAACTGCTTCTAGACCTGACATTTTATTCAGTGTATGCTTGTGTGCAAGATTCCAATCAGATCCTAGAGAATCACACTTAACAGCTGTTAAGAGGATTCTAAGGTATCTGAAAGGTACTTCTAATGTGGGTTTGTGTTACAGAAGATCTAATGAATTTAAACTAGTTGGATTATGTGATGCTGATTAGGCTGGAGACAGAGTGGAAAGGAAAAGTACTTATGGAAGTTGTCAATTTCTAGAAAGAAATTTAATCTCCTGGTACAGCAAGAAACAACCTACAATTGCGCTATCAACTACAAAGGAAGAATATATTGCTGCTGCTGGATGTAGCATGCAGATGCTCTGGATGAAAAGTCAGCTAGAAGGCTATCAGATTTTTGAGAGTAATATTTCTATATTCTGTGATAATACTTCTGCTATATATTTGTCTAAAAACCCCATTTTACACTCTAAGGAAAAACATATAGAAATTAAACATCACTTCATCAGAGACTATGTTCAGAAGGGTATTATAAACTTAGCCTTTGTTGATACAGATCATCAATGGGCTGATATTTTCACAAAACCCCTTGCTGAAGATAGGTTCAAGTTTATTCTGAAAATATTGGTATGGATTTTTGTCTAGAATAATATTTATCAAAAGAAAATTTCTCAGATGCAAAATGTTTAAAACTCTGGAGTATTTCATTTGTCAATTATTTGATTTCTTGAGTTATTATTATTTATGTGTATTTGAACTAACAAGTCTCAGAGGATCTGAACGTTGGCTAACGTTTCATTTCTCAAAGAGAATTCAGAAGCACATGCAAGCAAACATGTGTCACTCTGAATCTGAAAAAATGGCGTGCACATTACTGAAGAGACATTTGAGGTATTGTTTGAATAGTTAAAATCTTGGTTTTCCCCCCAAATTGTCAGAATCAATAAATATTTTGAAATGATTATTTGGACCAGTGTATCGTTAGCTGACAATGGATTTGATTTGCGTTCTATTGTTGATGCACAAGGCTGGGTTAAGTATTTTGATAGATTATTTGGACCAGTGTATCCACACCTAGTGAAGGAATTTTGGATTCATGCATCTGTTTACCCAAAGTTCATCCTCTTTTCTGTTCTGGGAAAAGAGATCATAATCATTGAAGATCTCATCAGAAAACTCATTGGATATGAGGAAACTGATGGAGTTTCTCACCTGCCAGCTGGGCGTGTTGACATGGAAGAAGTTTATCAGGAAGTTATTTCATTTGGACAGGCTTCCAACAAGTTTAAAGATCTGAAACCTGACTACAAAATCTGGGCAAAGATCTTTCTAGGATGCATCAATCACAGAAAATCCACAAATTCTCCAGATCATGTGAATAATGAACAACTCTATTTCATGTACTACTTAAGCCAGAGTACCAAAGTGGATCTGCCACACATTCTCTTCATGCATCTATGGAATCACATTAATGCATCTAGGGAATCTATTAAGACTAAGGGACAGAAGACCAAGACGTGGATTCCTTTTGGAAGATTGATCTCAGACATTCTGACAGAGAATGGTCTGGTAGCTGCTCTTTATGAAGCTGGAGTTAAAGAAGAGCTTGAGTGAATAGTTGGAAAACCCCTGAATGGAAAGAGTCTCCAAAGACTAAAAGTTGTGGATGAACTCACAACTGCTCCTAAGAAGCCGAATGTTGCTGAAGTAAGTCAGAGAAGGATTCCAGTTCAAGACTTTCCAATCTTTGGTGCTGAAGAACCTAGGGATATTATTATTAGGTACATTGAGTTGTGCAAGGCAGATGGAACACATGTTCCTGCTGATATTCTGATAAGAGCAAGAGAACCTATTCCAGATGTTTATGAAGAGAACATGAGAAAAAGAAGACAGTTAGAGGCAGAAGAAGTTGCTGCTCAGAAGAAACAGAGAGTTGCTGAAAAACCACAAAAGTAGATAAAGAGAAAAGCTTCTGGAGAAGTTCCCTTTGTTCCTACCAAACATATCAAGATAAAAGGTACTAAATCATCTTTACCTTCTATTTCTAAAATTGCAGTAGATGTATCAACAATTAGTTCTATGCTTGAACCTCCTCCCACTCAAAATCAAACTATTCCTGCTCCATCTCAAACATCTGAACCATCCACTATTCCTACATCATAAATTCCATCTGATCATGTTCCCACAACACCACTTAAATCATATGACATTCCTCAATCTGAACCACAAACAAAACCAGCAGAACAACCTACAACACAACAACAACCTGAAATTCAACAAACTTCTGCATCTGAACCAGTTGCATCTGAAACCATACCATCTGAACCAGTTGCATCTGAAACCATACCATCTGAACCAGTTGTATCTGAACCACCAACATCTAAACCTTCTAATCCTCAACCAGAACTATCCAATCCTACTGAATCAAACATACCTAATTTTAAAATTCTAGATGTCCAACCTCTCAAGACTGTGTTTGATGTATCTTCTACATCTTGTACCCCATCTACCTCATCTGATTCTTCTGAATCTGATGTTCATCCAGATGTTATCTCACCCATTCTCTCAGAGAATATGAATCTAACCATCCAGATCTTCCTATTTTATCTGATGCTATCATTCCTGAACCAACGCCAACATCTAAACCAAAACCATCAACTTTTATTCCTTATTTTGTTAATCCAAAAGCTGTCATCCCATCCATTCGCAGAATTAAACCGTTCTTTCGCATTATGCTTGCTCAAAAGAAACCAGCCTATCCTAGCCCTCTGATCATCATTCCAGAATTTACCATACCACCTCCACCTATTCAACCTAAGCCTTTCACCTTGGAAACCCTTCTTAAACCAAAAACTAGGCTGAACGTTGATCATTTATTTGCAACTTTTATGAAAGAAATAAAGATGAATTTAGGCTCTGTGAAGATAAGATGCTTGTCAAACATGGATGTAAATGAATCTGATGCTATATGGAATAGCTTCATTACCAAATTCAATACTATTGCCTCAAATCTGAAGAATATCTGTTCTGATGATGCGAAGCTCAGATTTGCTGAGACTGCCAGAAGCATGATATGGAATATGAAAAGATCTGCACCTTTGCTTCTTGAGGATGTATCTTCATCTTCTGGAGTATCTGCTACAGAAGCCATTGCAGAATCTGCTTCTGAAGAAAATCCATTGGCTCTGACAATTGTGGAAAATCCCTCTGCATCTGTGGCTCCAGACTCTGCGACTCCCATGATTTTTGACTCTGCTCCTGCATCAGAATCTGCTCCATCTACTTCTAATGAGATCAAGAAAGAGAACCCAGACTTAGAAGATAAGATTGCAGTATTGGTAGCTGGGCAATTGATCGCGACTTTTTATGTCTAACTCAATTAACTGCAAGTGCACAGTCTATCGCGTAGTAATAATAGATATCGATCCCACAAGGACTCGTAATCAAACTAGTATTTTCAGGTGTTACTGTGTTTAGCTAGGTTGGTAATGTTTTAGGGGAATAAAAACAAAATAAGTGCGTAAACTAAAGGGAACTAAAGCTTTTAATTAAGGTATAAATGCTTGAATCGGTATGTAATATGTTAGTTCTTCAGGGATTCTACAGGTCACCAGTGTCTTTAGGTTTTCTAAAATAGTTTAAGAAGAAAATGATGGTTTAAAGACCTTTGTCTCACGATGGTTGTTGACACTAGTCGCAACTTTAAGGCGGAACGTATGCTGTCGCTATCCCTTTCAGGGTTAAAGTTACTTTTTGAAAACTATTAAGTTCTAATTCATTTTAAAGCATTGTCGCTGTTTTTAAAATGAATGCTTAGTTTTTACTATCTGGACTTAACCTCAACTGTCGCTTGTTGGTTCGTACCTTTATGAATTTCCCACTGTCGTGGCAAAACTACTGTAAATAATTTCTCGCTGTCGTGACGAAGGTTTATTTAGAAAAATCGATTTAAAAACTGAAGCCATAAATAAGTTTTGAAAAGGTAGGTATACACCGGTTAATTATCAAATCCCATCAGATTATTTATTACATACCGATTACTTTAGATTTAGCCAGACATGGAATATAAATTAACAACACGTAAATAATGGCAGAAAATAATAATATGCATTATAATGGGAAATAGCAATCAATTAACGATTAAAATAGAAACCTGTAAACAATTCGATTGGCTTTTGGGAAATCCTCCAAAATGGCGGCAGGATTTAGTCTTTATGCCAATTACTCGTACAGAATAGAAATGAGAAAGTAAAACAACAATTGCAAGGAAAGAAAAAAAAAGGAAACAAAATAACGATAAGAAAATGGGAAATTGAATATTGCTCTGAAAGTAAATTGGCAGCACTTCGTCTCTTCAATGCGGCCCCCTTTTCTGGTATCAACTCCCTCCTTTTATAGATGGGATTTTCTACGGTTTATTTCTTCAGGAAGTGGGAATGATATCAGAAAATAGAGGAGTTAGTGGTCCACTCCTCTTTGGCATTTTCAGCACTTCACAACACGTGCAGAAAAATTGCATTTTAACTCCATGACGGTCGTCATGGACCTGTGACGGTCGTCACACGTATGACGGTCGTCACACCCTTGTGACTGTCGTCATATCAGTAGAACTCGTTTTTGCTGCTTTTTGGCCTGATTTTCACCTAGTTTTCACCTGTAAATGCTTCTTTTCTTCATCTTGCTCCATTTGAGCATGGACTTTGAATACTTGCAAAATACTGGACAAATAGTATGGAAATATCCGAAATCGGAGTGAAAACGGTCGCTGATTAGTAGAAAAGTATGTCGTTATATATATACGATTTCACGTTATCAAACTTCCCTAAACTTGAATCTTTGCTTGTCCTCAAGTAAAGGTAGGAAAAATTTAAAGTTTGGCAGGCACGCGACACACTATTTCTTTGATAAGATTTCTCGGGCGTCAAGTTAGGAAAAACCGGGGGTCCAATGGAAACAAAGCGTATACGGCAACGACACTTGATTGTAAGTCTTCGAAGGCCTCTCTTTTATGCAAGCCAGTATTAATCATGTTACTGCAGCTCGACTTCAAGTTTCTCGCAACAAATTTTACCCGGCTTCGCTCTGGCGCAGTCACATTAAGCCCGTTATCCATACATGTTCATGGCAAGAAAACCTGTTGGTGACTATGATCTCTTTGCTAGTTTGATTTTTTTTTTCTTTTGCACATATGCTCATTCTGCTATAAATCTGCAAGAGTTTCGTACCGTTGGGCTAAATGCTCGGGCGAGGAGAACCTAACTTAGAAGGGACATATCTCTATATTCATGCTATATGGCTTTTCTTTTCTTTCAAGATTATTGAATTCTTACTAGAGATCATACACTTATTTGCATCGGTTTCTTGCTTAGAAGTGTTTAGGATGGTGCTGACTACTCGTATAAACTACTGGGGGCTCCGTTCGAGTCGAAACTTGAGGCTTTGGTACGAGTAAGTAGTGAGACTGACTCGCATAAACCAGAGGTCTAAGGTGTCAGGGCGTAGAAGCTTTGTTAAAATTTTCTTCTCGGAAATTCCAACTTGGTAAAGTTTAGGCGTGTCACGTGATGCTTAGGAGAGGATAAAAGTTTCTTTGTATATGTCAGATGAAGCGCGGGGAGTTCACGTAACGGACATATATATATATATATATATATATATATATATATATATATATATATATATATATATATATATATATATATATATATATATATATATATATATATATATATATATATATATATATATATATATATATATATATATATATATATATATATATATATATATATATATATATATATATATATATATATATATATATATATATATATATATATATATATATATATATATATATATATATATATATATATATATATATATATATATATATATATATATATATATATATATATATATATATATATATATATATATATATATATATATATATATATATATATATATATATATATATATATGTAAGAGCTTATTTGCCGAAAATTAAAAATACTTTAAATTAAAAATTTGAAAGAAAGAGTACAATCGGAAATGGGAAATAACAGGGAAAAGGGAAATAACGGTCCGCTCCCACACTATCTCAACCAGTGTCCTCACAGATTTGAAAGAATGCGGAAGGGAAAAATACAAAGGAAATAAAAAAAAAAACAAAATGACAAGAAATGAAAAAGTACAACTAGTCCCTTCCTCTTCCTCGATCTCTACCTCGACCTCTGGCTGTGTCGTCGCGTGCCGCGAGGTTCAAAGCTCCGGTGTGGAAGATGTAATCGCGGAGGCCGTCGACTCGCACAGTGAGGTGTGCCATCTCATCGACCATGCCGGAATGGACATCCTGGATCTGCTGCAAAGATTGCCTCATGTGACCGGTTTGTTCTCTCTGCCACGCTTCGAATTCTTCAGCCTGTCGGTTTTGCTGTTCCATCATAAGCATCATCTGATTCTGTTGTTCGATGTAGCGGAGGAGGGCCTCGGATGTGTCATCAGTGGCAGGACAGCGGCGGCGGCGTGCGGAAGGGCCTTCGACAGCAGTTGCTTGTGATGGCTCAGGCTGGTCGGCTCTGTCTAACTCCTCTTGAACTTCATCCCTGGGCTCTTGGGCATTATCCTGAGTTGGGGCAGCATGGGTAGTGGTATCGAAAAGCCAGTTGGCTCTATCCTGCGGATGCTTTTGGGTGCGTGAAGGCATGATGATGCTCTGGATAGTGCGGCCTCGCACTACCGGATGGTATCTCCCATCTGCGCGGGATCTGATGAGGTGGGAGGCGCGACAGTGGTCGGTGTCTAGGAAGACAGGGGGCATCTGGCGGAGGGTCTGGAGGCGGTCGCCAAGGCCGAGGCCTATGGCAATGGATGTGATGATGCCACCAAAATAGAAAGGTTTTGAGCCGCGGTTACAATTGGCTTAAATGTGAGCCAAGAGGAACGGGGCGGCGTTAACAGGTTCTGAAGCGTACACGCAACAGAGGAAAAACAGCTCCTTCGAGTTGACCTTGTGGTTACTGTCACGAGCGAATATGGTGTTGCTCAACACGCGGTGAAAGTAGCGGATTGTTGGATTGTGGATATGAGTAGCGTTCAGAGTGTCCCAACTTTCTGGAGTGGTGCCGGTCAGTTGGTTCCATAGAGGGAAAGCTTCTTGGTAGAACTGATCGGATATGCGGCGATGAGCATCGTCACTGTGAGGGAACTGTAGAATGACGGTGATACGGTCCTGGGGGACTTGATATTCAGTGCCGAACAAGTGAAAGCAGGCGGCACCGGTAAGTTGGTTGGTATCGCCGGGTGATGTTGCGTACACGAAGGAACTGAGAAACTCCAGTGTGAGTTGCTCATAGGTGGGTTGGGGATTGGTGCAGAGATGCCAGATGCCGACTCTCTGTAACATCCAAGTTACGCCATCCAGAATCCCTAGTTCTGTCAGAGAATCCAGGTGAGCATACCGGGTCGGCTGAAGCGACCGCTGATGGAAAGCTATGAAGTTGGTCTGCTGCCTTTCGCCGGCCTCGCCTTCTCGGAAAGCGATAGTGCTCAAGTCGAGGTTTGCACGATTTTGTCTGGCCATTTTCGTGAGAGAAGTGCAGAGGTTGAGAATAGGAAGTTTATGTGGATGGTGAGGTATGGGAGTGCAGAGGTTAATATATAATAGTGAATTGGAAGTTGAAATGGTGGAGGTTTAATGGGGGATTCGGAGGGTTTTTAGTGGGGTTTAAATGTGGGAAAGTGGGGAATTTGGAGAGTGGAGGTGGAGAGGTGCGTGACCTTTGTTTTGACAGAATTGTGGTTTTATCTGCGTGACGACCGTCAGGGGTGTGTGACGGTCGTAATGCGCGTGACGACCGTCAGGGGAGTGTGACGACCGTCACAGAAGCAAATTCTGCAGAAATGCAGAAATTCGCTCGTGGGGCGTTTTAATAGTGGAAAATATGATTTTTGAAGACTTTTGCAGTATGATAAACTAATTACAAAATAGAAAATAACATGAAACATAATTAAGGGAGATACCGGAATGAAATTAAAATAACATTGAATCAAAAATGAGTTTAAAGTAATACAATATCCAAAAAGAAACAATTGCAAAATTAAATAATGTGAAACAATGTGAAATGCAGTAAACTAAAATTAAAGAGAAAACTAAAATATCACTCCTTTGGTTTCTTCAAGTTGTTGACCTGCTGAATAACGTCATTAAATTGGTCGCTAACTACGTCCATGTAAGTAACGAAATCCATGTGAAGCTGCATTAATTCATTTTTTATAGTGGTTACTTCCAGCTTGAGGTCGTCCATAGTTCTCAGAACAGTGCCCAACTTATCTGTGTTTTATTCAGGAGTGAGGTCAGGAAAGTTATGGTAGTTAGAAGGGGTCTAAGGATCTATCTCCACTTCGGACTCATAATCTTGGTAGTACAAATAGTCATGTGCTTCTGAGATTTGATCATTGTCATACATGTAAGCCTGGGGTGTGGAGTGAGGTGATGGGGGTCCCATAGGCTCGTCCAATTCATAAAGCCAATTGTCTCTGCTATGGATACTGGTTAGCTCATGGTTGGGCAATGTGAAAAGTTGGACAGGTTGATCAGCTATGAGGTATTCGTAGGCTCCTAGTCCTAAGGTACCTAAGATACGTCTATTGAAGTAGAACTGGATGTCCATTGATCTGAGGTTGTCGAAACGAACGGCTTTGTTCAGGTAATACCTCAGGCCAATTTCATGGGCGATCATGGTGACTAGGTCTCCTATTAATATGGGTGAGTGCGGTTCCTGATTAAGGCGTGTGAATGCCCTCATCATAAAAGGGATGACATTTACAGGGCGTCCTTGTGAAGCACAAAGAAGGATGAACAACTCTTCCTTTGAGACTGTTGTAATGTTTTCCTCCTTCCCAAAGAGGGTATGGGCTAAAATCCTATGGAAATAGCGGAAGGCTGGATTGTGTATCTCGTTGTTGTGCATGTCATTCGGTTCAGGGTGATAGTTACCGGTGATGGTACCCCAGAATTGTTCTAACTCGAGATCAATATACTCTTTAGTGGTGGTAAACACAAAAGGTCCGCTAGGGAAGCCTAGGATGTAAGCTAACGATGTACGGTTGTGTGTTTGGTCCATTCGAAACATTCTAAAGGTTATCAGCTCTTTAGTGGATCCATAGCCATGTTCGGGTAAGTAACTTAAGGAGCTAAGGAATTCGAACGTCAGTTCGCGGTAGGTAGCAAATCGGGTCTTTAGAGCAGTTTGCTCCCAGCCTAATTGGTTAAATAAATACTGAATGCTATCCTGGATTCCTAGCTTGTCCATGGTGGGTATATCGTAGTACAGAGTCGAAGCAAAGCTTCTCTGAGTCAGTGCCTCAAATCTGGCCTTATGAGCTAGTCCTCTAAACACAACAGTCGTAACGTCGATGTCAGCCATACTCGGAGGTTAGTCGGATAAAAATGGGAGAAAAGTAGAACGACTTTAAAATCCTGGAAAAGTTAAAATCACATTCACTCAGATCATATTTTTAAGAATCAAAGGGTGATAAAAGAAATAAAAATAGAATAAAATAAATAGTAGAAAATAAGAAAATAGAAATTTATAGAAATTATAAGTTAAAGGGAAAACATAGTTTTAATAAATTTAGAAGGGAAAAAAAGGGAAAAATTGGGTTGCCTCCCAATCAGCGCTGTCTTTAACGTCAGAAGCCTGACGATAGCTTGGCTATAAGCTATTCGGGAAGCTCGAGAAATTTCATATTGCTCACGTGGTCGTTGTGTTAATTTTGATTATAATGCTTCAAACGTTGTCCGTTTACTATAAACGGTGCGTTGATTTGATTTTTGATTTCAACAGCTCCACTCTTAAGGACTTTGGTGACCTCAAAAGGTCCAGACCATCTAGATTTTAATTTTCCAGGGAAAAGTTTTAATCTGGAGTTGAATAGGAGCACGATGTCTCCCACACTGAATTGTTTCCGGATCGAACGTTTATCATGCCATTTCTTGGTTCTTTCTTTGTAGATACGTGCATTCTCATATGCGTCCAATCTGAGCTCTTCCAATTCATGAAGGTTCAAGATCCGTTTCTCTCCTGCCGTAGTGTAGTTGAAGTTTAGCGTCTTAATAGCCCAGAAGGCTTTATGCTCTAATTCTACCAGCAGGTGACATGATTTTTCGTAAACTAGTTTAAATGGTGTGGTACCTATTGGTGTCTTAAAGGCGGTCCTATAAGCCCATAAAGCTTCGTTTAGCTTTGATGACCAATCTTTCCTGGAGGTTGCGACAGTCTTTTCCAAAATATGCTTTATTTCTCTGTTCGAAACCTCCACTTGTCCACTAGTTTGTGGATGATACGGTGTAGCTACGCGGTGTTTGACTCCGTATTTGGAGAGGATTTTGTCAAAGATTCGCGATATGAAGTGTGAACCACCGTCACTAATGACGAGTCTGGGCACACCGAATCTTGGAAAGATTTTGTTTTTAAAGAGTTTGACGACTACTCGCGTGCCATTAGTTGGAGCGGCAACGACCTCTATCCATTTAGATACATAGTCGACAGTGACGAGTATATATTTGTTTCCAAAAGAAGACGGGAAAGGTCCCATGAAGTCTATTCCCCAGACGTCAAAGATTTCTACTTCTAAAATTCCTTTTTGAGGCATCTCATCGCGTCGTGAGATGTTGTCAGTGCGTTGGCACCAGTCGCATTTTAGTACAACGATATGGACATCCTTCCAGAGACTAGGCCAAAATAGGCCAGATTGTAGAATTTTAGCACACGTCTTTGAGGTGCTAGCATGACCACCATAAGGTGCTGAATGGCATTGGGAGATGATGTCTTATATTTCTTCCTCTGGGACACAGCGACGGTATAAGTTGTCGGCGCGTCGTTTGAATAGTAGAGGTTCGTCCCAATAGTAATGCTTTAAGTCGTGGAAGAATTTCTTCTTTTGTTGATAAGTTAGGTCCGGTGGAAGCACGCCTGCGGCCAAGTAATTAACGATGTCGGCAAACCACGACAAAGTGGCTTGGGCAAAGACAGCTTCCACGGCTTTTTCCAGTTCTGGTTCTTCCGAAGTTGAATTGGACATATCGCTTTCCAATTTGGCTATCAGATGTTCGTAGGGAAAGTCGTCATTGATAGGCACTGGTTCTTGTTTAATGCCCTCTATACGGGATAAGTGATCTGCAACTACGTTCTAGGTCCCCTTCTTATCTTTAATTTCTAAGTCGAACTCTTGTAATAATAGGATCCATCTCAATAATCTTGGTTTGGCGTCCTTTTTGCTTATTAGGTACCTAATGGCAGCGTGATTTGTGTATATGATTATTTTGGCTCCTACCAAGTAGGAACGGAATTTGTCAAGAGCAAACACGACTGCTAGAAGTTCCTTTTCCATTGTGGCGTAGTTCATTTGGGCAGGGTCTAAAGTTCTACTGGCGTAGTAGATAGCGTGAAGCTTCTTGTCTTTCCTTTGTCCTAGAATTGCGCCTACAACGTAGTCACTCGCATCGCACATGATTTCGAATGGTAGTCGCCAATCTAGGGGTTGCATGATTGGTGCGGTGATAAGTGCAGACTTTAGAGTTTCGAATGCTTCTAAGCATTCTTTGTCGAAGATGAACTCGACATCTTTCATTAATAAACCCGTAAGAGGTTTTGTGATTTTCGAGAAATCCTTTATGAATCTTCGGTAGAATCCAGCGTGTCCTAAGAAGCTTCGTATTTCTCGTACGGTTTTCGAAGGTTGAAGATCCTTTATGATCTCTATTTTAGCTTTGTCAACTTCGATCCCTTTTTCAGATATGACGTGTCCTAAAACGATGCCTTGTCGGACCATGAAATGACATTTCTCCCAATTAAGGACAAGGTTCACTTTAGCGCATCTTTTGAGTACCATTTCTAAATTTGACAGACAACTTTCAAAACTTTTTCCGCATACAGAGAAGTCATCCATGAACACTTCCATGATGTCGTCTATGTAATCCGCAAAGATTGCCATCATGCATCTTTGGAAGGTTGCTGGAGCATTGCACAGTCCGAACAACATTCGGCGATAAGCAAAAGTACCATAGGGACAGGTGAATGTCGTCTTTTCTTGGTCATCGGGGTGAATAGGAATTTGAAAGAATCCCGAATAACCATCTAGATAGAAGAAGTACGAATGTTTCGCTAGTCTTTCCAACATCTGGTCTATGAAGGGTAAGGGGAAGTGATCTTTCCGAGTTGCCTTGTTCAGTTTTTTGTAATCGATACACATCCTGTTTCCGGTCACAACTCTTTGGGTTATCGATTCACCTTTCGCATTCTTCACTACAGTAACGCCTCCTTTCTTGGGTACTACGTGTACTGGGCTGTGTCGCTACTCGAAAAAATACGCGCAACGACGGGGAAGGCGAAAAGGAAAAGGACAGAAGAGTCGCCACCGAATTTTATTTATCCCATGAGGGGAAAGGAAAATATCGAGAAAACCTCAAGAAAAGAACGGATAAGATGGTCTCGCGACCAAGAACAGGTTCGGAAGCCGGTTATGCGAGGGGAAGGTATTAGCACCCCTCGCATCTATCGTACTCGATGGGAACCATTTGTTTGTCGAATGTGTAAATTTATTTGCTTAAATATTATGTTATAAAAGTGTTCCACGGGACAGTGAAAAAAAGTTTAGAAACGGGGAAAGGACGTAACAGGGAAGAAAAGAGAAAGGACGGACTCGGTAGGACTTCGCGGTCCTAGGCCTACGTATTCTCGATAGACATGAGAAAATCAGAGTCGACGTAGTTCGGGGAACTATAGATATAAGGGGGAATGTGCTCGACAAGGATGGTGGCCCTCGTGCCTACGTATCTTTACTTGAAAAAGTAAAGAATCAGAGCAGCCGTAGTTCGGCCTACGATTTGTTGATGTTTTTTATGGATGATGCTATCATACGCATTCTAGCAGTTAGGTGTATTGTTGCTCGCTCATTGGAGACTTAGGCATTACCTGTTTGCGGTAGAACGGACGTATCATATCCTTTTCGAAAGATAAGTTTTCGCCATGCGAGGCAAGATGTCACATTTGATTTGTTGAATTATTATTTTAGGTGCGAGATAGGTCCTCGGATAGTAACCCCTACGGGTAGTACCCAATTCTTTATCTCAAAGTTTTTGTTATGAAAGGGTGTGGCGAACATAGCGTCTTCGTATTGAAAGACGAGTATCAAAACCACACACACTACAGTGAGCGTCTCGACACTCGGAGAGGAAGAAGTCTACACTTAATCCTTTCTCTTTAGTTCAATACAAAGAGAACTCCATTCTCTTATTAAAGTGTTTTTTGGTTTTGAATGGTAAGTGCTTTTGCGACAGAGAATCCTACGGTAAACGTCGGCACTCGGGATAGGAGAAGGCCCACGCCTAACCACTCCACGACCATTCAAATTTTTGTTATGAAAAGAGTTTGAAAATGCACTCGGTGCGGGACCGAGGTTTTAGGTGTGAAAGGTTGTGAAAGGAAATTGTAGAGGGAGATAGGTGGCGGATAAAGTCACGTCTTCGTATTGAAAGATGAGTATCGAGACCACCCACACTACAATGAATATCCCAACACTCGGAGAGGAAGAAGTCTACACTCAATCTCTCTCTTTAGTTCAATACCAAGAGAATCGAGTTATTTTGTAAGTGTTTTGAAAATGCACTTGGTACGGGGCCGAGGTTTTTTAGGAGAAAAAAAGGTGTGGATGAGAACGTCTTCGTATTGAAAGACAAGTATCAAAACCACCCACACTACAGTGAGCATCTCGACACTCGGAAAGGAAGAAGTCTACACTCAATCCATTTTCTTTAGTTCAATACAAAGAGAACTTTACCCTTTTATTAAATATGGTGAATTGGCTTAACAATCGTTTGAGAAAATTCGCTTGACGTTGGGTCAAGGATTTAATTGTTTAAAAAGGTTTGAGGTGAAGCGAGCAAGGTCGATGGCGGACGCACAAGGCGGCCGACTTACAAGGGTTAAAAACGGCTCGATAAAATCGAGAGTTTGCTTTTGAAAATGGTTTTTGGAATCAAAAGTCACCAAGGACAATAGCAACATTCCTACTAAAATCATACAACATATGGGATTGGTCGGCTAAAAAAAAAAAAATCGGGACATGCCAGAGCCAGAAATTTCTCATTTTTTGCAAGTTTTGAAGCCATGAGTCGACCATAGGGTCAGCGCATGACTTTCAGCCTTTTCCCACGGCTCGGCGCATAAACACCATGCGTCGATCATACACTCGGCGCACACTATTTTGATAGACTGACGGGTAAGCACCCGCCGACCCATGCGTCGACACATACTGTAAGTTTTTTTAAAATTTGTCTAAAAATGCAGGCTATGCGTCGACGCATAGACCTGCTATGGTCGACCGTTAGCCTGTTAAAACAGCCAAAATCCTAACTTTTTCTACGTTTTCTTTCGTTTTCGTAGTTTCTTGACAATGGTTTCTTGGTCCCTTATGGGACCTTACATGATATATACAGTTCAACAACAAATAAAAGACTAAACAAAATGAATATAAAAGCAAAGAAATAAAGAGAGAAAAGTTTGAGAAAATGGATACACAAGAGTTTCTTCTTCTTGCAAGTCCTCCTTGGTTTTGGATGAATGTGCTCCACTCCTCACTCTATGTTGTGAAGGCTCTTGCTCTTTAGTGGTTCTCTTGGTTTTATCTCACTCTCTTTTTTTTGGTTTGCAAAGCTTTTCTATCTTTTCTGTTTTTTAGGTTTTTGTTAGCTCTCTCTATTTTCTGGTTTTGCAAATGTGTGTAGAATGAATCTTGAATCCCCCCTCTTGTTTACAGCCCCCTCCTCTTATCTCTCCACTATAGGGTTTTCACTTCTTCCCACACTTCAGATTTTTGTCATGGGGCAATGTTTCTTACCACCTTTCCTTATGTCACTCTCTTTCTTTCCATTTCCATGCAAGGTGCTATGCTGTATTTTTACTACACTACTCTATGCTGTTTTTCTGCAGCACCTTGTGCCTTGCACCCATTTTGTTGGCTTGTGCTTGGACAGCTCTTGGTCAATGCTACTACTCTTTTGACAACATTTTGAAAATTCTGATGTGTAGAAGCATTGTCACATGTTGTGCCTTTGGTCTTGTGACATGTAGATTTTGTGACATGAGGAAATTTGTCACCTTTGCATGGGGCTATTTTGCTTATGACTAACATGCATAATCTTGGTCTTAAAACAATCCAATGTTGATTTAATCCTTACATATTTCTTGGATGTTTGTAATCATAATGTAGACTTGGTGTGGCATTACCATAACATGAATTTGACTAGAGACTTGAATGAAGTATTAGAAATAAATTAATTTCTAAACATTACTTAGAGTTGAAAATCTTGCAACAAATGACATCCTTGTAATGTCACAAAACTTCTCTTTATAATATTCTCGCCTTTAATCTTGAATTCATGATGGATTTCCTTTATGTCATTGAATTTGAAAGAAATGAAGAAATGAGTCAAGTCTTGAAAGAGGGCAAATTTTGGGGTGCAACAGGCTGACCTATTGGCTGTCGGAGATCGGGTATATGATTCCTGCGTCTAGTAACTTTTTCACCTCGTCTTTGACTACAGTGCTTAGGATCAGGTTTATCCTTCTCTGATGTTCTCTTGAAGTTTTGCAGTCTTCCTCTAGCATGATACGGTGCATACAGATGGAAGGACTTATGCCTTTTAGATCGCTTATATTATAGCCTAACGCAATTGGGTATTTCCTTAGGACTTCTAATAATTGCTCAGTTTCTGATTGTCCTAAATTAGCGTTGACTATTACTGGTCTTTTGAATTCTGTATCTAGGAATTCGTACCTGAGGGTTTTAGGTAGCTCTTTAAGTTTTAAAGCTGGGTTTTTCGGACCTAGCATGTGATTTGGAGTTAGTGCTAAGATCTCGCTCAGATTATCATCTTTGTATGGTGCACGCCAGTTGTCGTCTTCATGAGTAGCAGAGATCTGGATTTTCATGATTTCAGAATATGTAATTTCTTCCTTATCATATGCATTCGTCAATGACATCTACTATATAGCATGTGTCATCTATAGCTGGTGCCTTCAAGAACTTAGTAAGGATGAACTCTATCTTTTCTTCTCCTACTTCGAATGTTAGCCTTCCTTTCTTTACGTCTATGATAGCTCCGACTGTCGCTAGGAACGATCTTCCTAGGATAATTGAGGTGACAGAGTCCTCTTTGATGTCCATGATTATGAAGTCGGTTGGGATATCGAATTGGCCTATGCGTACTGGAACGTTTTCCAGTACACCGACGGGATATTTGACCGATCGGTCAGCCAATTGCACGGACATTTTAGTCGGCCTTAGTTCTCCCATATTCAGCTTTTTGCATATAGATAAGGGCATGACGCTTATACTGGCTCCTAGATCGCATAGAGCTTTGTCTATAACGAACTTTCCTATGACGCAAGGTATGGAGAAACTACCTGGGTCTTTTAGTTTAGGAGGCATGTTGTTTTGAATGATTGCGCTACATTCGGCAGTAAGTGTATCTGTCTTGTTATCCTCTATTTTTATTTTATTAGACAAGATTTCTTTAAGAAACTTAGCGTATGACGGCATTTGCATTATCGCTTATGTGAAAGGAATAGTGATGTTTAGTTGTTTCAGAAGTTCAACAAATTTCTTAAATTGTCCTGAAGTTTTAGAGTTTATTAATCTTTGAGGATAAGGGGTAGGTGGTTTATATGGCGTTGGGGGCACATATGAGTTTTCATCTTTGGCGGCTTTTTGCTCATCACATTCCTTCTTTTCTGTTTCAGACTCCTTTTCTGATGGTTTATCAGATTTCTGATGCATTACTAAATCTTCATTCCTAGGATCTGTTGGGCCTTCCAATTCTTTTCCACTTCTCAATATAACAGCGTTTGCGTGACCTTTCGAATTAGGTTCGGGCTGGCCTGGAAATGTTCCAGCTGGGGCAGCTGCAGAGGCTTGTTATTGAGCCACTTGTGATATCTGCGTTTCGAGCATCTTATTGTGGGTGGCTAAAGCGTCTACTTTTCCGGTCAGCTGTTTAATTTGCTCGCTAGTGTGTATGTTTTGATTTAGGAATTCTTTATTTGTTTGAGCTTGAGCAGCTATGAATTTTTCCATCATCACTTCGAGGTTTGATTTCCTAGGGGCAGTCTGGGCAGCAGCGGTTGGTTTCTGATATCCTGGCGGAGCAGCGGGTGCTTGCAAGGCATTATCGTTCTTGTAGGAAAAGTTTGGGTGGTTCCTCCATCCTGGGTTGTAAGTATTTGCGTAAGGATTTACTTGAGCGTGGTTTACTTGGCCTGGTGGGATTTCTGCCAATAATGGGCACTCGGGCGCATTATGAGTGGCAATTCCACATAACTCGCAGTTTGGAGTTACAGCAGCTACGGTTGCAGTTGGGGTAACGGTCAGACTGTCGATTTTCTGTGCTAGAGCATCTACTTTAGCGTTGAACTTTTCAAGGCTGCTGATCTCGTACATCCCACCTTTCGCTGCGGGTTTCTCTGCTGGAGTTCGTTCACCTCCCCATTGGCAGTGGTTCTGAGACATGTTTTCGATAAGTTGATAGGCTTCGTCGTATGGCTTATCCATAAGTGCACCGCCCGCGGCGGCGTCTACCGTTAATTTGGTGTTATGCAGAAGCCCATTGTAGAAAGTATGGATCGTCACCCAGTCTTCTAAACCATGGTGAGGACATGCTCTCATCATATCTTTGAACCTTTCCAATGCTTCGTAGAGAGATTCAATATCTTTTTGTCGAAATCCGTATTTGAGCTCTAAGCATAGCAGTTTTGCTTGGCGGAAAGTATCTCTCTAAGAAAACGTTCTTCAGCTGTTCCCACGTCGTAACGGAGTTGGATGGTAAGGTTTGTAACCATGTCCAAGCTCTATCTCTATGAGAGAAAGGAAACAGACGAAGTCTTATTGCGTCTGGAGTTACTCCATTTGCCTTCACTGTGTCTGCGTATTGCACAAACTTCGTTAAGTGTTCGTTCGGATCCTCAGTTGCATTTCCTGAGAATTGATTTTTTTGTACAGCTGACAACAATGACGGTTTTAGTTCGAAATCGGTTCGATTGATAGCTGGGGCAACAATGCTACTTCGAGGTTCCAACTGAGAGGGTGTAGCGTAGTCCTTCAGCGGTTTGTTCTGAGGTCCGTCAGCCATCTTTGCTTCTTCAACAGGAGGATGAGCTAGAAGATCAGGAATATTATGTCTTCGTTGATATTCGATGATGCGCCTTCTTAAATGTAAGAAGCGCTCTAGTTCGACGATTGTAGGTTGTAAGATGTCGCCTTGTGAGCGAGTACTTGGCATACAATCGAAGAACGAGTAGAGGGAGAGAGAATAGTTAACCTAGTCTATACTGTGTAACAAAAGATTACACTATTGACTAAACGGGTCCCCGGCAATGACACCAAAAACTTGATCGCGAATTTTTATGTCTAACTCAATTAACTGCAAGTGCACAGTCTCAAAAACTTGATCGCGACTTTCTATGTCTAACTCAATTAACTGCAAGTGCACAGTCTATCGCGTAGTAATAATAGATATCGATCCCATAGAGACTCGTAATCAAACTAGTATTTTCGGGTGTTACTGTGTTTAGCTAGGTTGGTAATGTTTTAGGGGAATAAAAACAAAATAAATGCGTAAACTAAAGGGAACTAAAGCTTTTAATTAAGGTATAAATGCTTGAATCGGTATGTAATATGTTAGTTCTTCAGGGATTCTACAGGTCACCGATGTCTTTAGGTTTTCAAAAATAGTTTAAGAAGAAAATGATGGTTTAAAGACCTTTGTCTCACGATGGTTGTTGACGCTAGTCGCAACTCTAAGGCAGAACGTATGCTGTCGCTATCCCGTTCGGGGTTAAAGTTACTTTTTGAAAACTATTAAGTTCTAATTCCTTTTAAAGCGATGTCGCTGTTTTTAAAATGAATGCTTAGTTTTTACTATATGGACTTAACCTCAGCTGTCGCTTGTTGGTTCGTACCTTTAAGAATTTCCCACTGTCGTGGCAAAACTACTGTAAATAATTTCTCGCTATCGCAACGAAGGTTTATTTAGAAAAATCGATTTAAAAACTGAAGCCATAAATAAGTTTTGAAAAGGTAGGTATACACCGGTTAATTATCGAATCCCATCAGATTATTTATTACATACTGATTACTTAAGATTTAGTCAGACATGGAATATAAATTAACAACACGTAAATAATGGCAGAAAATAATAATATGCATTATAATGGGAAATAGCAATCAATTAAAGATTAAAATAGAAACCTGTAAACAATTCGATTGGCTTTTGGGAAATCCTCCAAAATGGCGGCAGGATTTAGTCTTTATGCCAATTACTCGTACAAAATAGAAATGGGAAAGTAAAACAACAATTGCAAGGAAAGAAAGAAAAAGGAAACAAAATAACGATAAGAAAATGGGAAACTGAATATTTCTCTGAAAGTAAATTGGCAGCACTTCGTCTCTTCAATGTGGCCCCCTTTTCTGGTATCAGCTCCCTCCTTTTATAGATGGGATTTTCAACGGTTTATTTCTTCGGGAAGTGTGAATGATATCAGAAAATATAGGAGTTAGTGGTCCACTCCTCTTTGGCATTTTCAGCACTTCACAGCACGTGCAGAAAAACTGCATTTTAACTCCATGACGGTCGTCATGGACCTGTGACGGTCGTCACATGTATGACGGTCGTCACACCCTTGTGACGATCGTCATATCAGCAGAACTCGTGTTTTCTGCTTTTTGGCCTGATTTTCACCTGGTTTTCACCTGTAAATGCTTCTTTTCTTCATCTTGCTCCATTTGAGCATGGACTTTGAATACCTACAAAATACTGGACAAATAGTATGGAAATATCCGAAATCGGAGTGAAAACGGTCGCTGATTAGTAGAAAAGTACGTCATTATATATATACGATTTCGCGTTATCAGCAATCTGAGACCAAGTCATGGATGGCTAAGCAAGATCAGAAGAATGAGAACATGGCAAAATGGATGACAAAGCAAGAAGAATCCTCATCTGAGATCACTCAACTTCTGAAGATGATTATTTCTAAGCAAACCTAGCTTTATGTTTTCTGTATCTGATGTTTGTGCACCTGTACTTGAATTTCTTATCTGATGATTTGTCTGTTTTTATCTGAATGAATGAATGACTCAGTACACGGTCTTCAAAGTGCAAACATCTTGGACTTCTGTGCCTATAAAAGCAAGTCTCCAACACTCTTCTTCATTTGACAATTATTGAAAGAAATTCAAAGAAAAGCTCTCATACAATTTATTCTCATTGCTGAATTTATTTCATAGTTCTTAAACTTAAGTGTAAATCACAGTTGTGATATAGCTTTCTTAGAAGCATTCAAACACTTGTTTTAGTTTTACATATTGATTGTAAAAGTTCCTTGAGAAGACCCATTTGTGGTCAGTAGTTCTTGAGAAGACTAAGAATAGTTGCTCTTAGTGCTTGCTATTGTAATCAGTTTGATTAATAGTGGATTAAGTCCTTGTGGAGAAAGGCAAATCACTCTTGATAGGGTGGACTGGAGTAGTTGAGTTCAACGAACCAGGATCAAAATCTTTGAGTTTTTATTGCCATAATTATTTTCGATATACTTATTCAACCCCCCTTCTAAGTATTTTCTCACCTTCACTAGGTGATATCGAATATAAAATATTTCAATCAAGCATTATTGTTGAAAGTCCTTCCTAGCAAGTAACCGTAAATCATTCTCATTTTTTCAGAAAAACCAAGCATTAAGCACAGAAAGAAATTATTATGTAGAAATAAAATATCAGTCATTAAAAATATCAATTCAAAAAGTCAAACTCAATCAAGAACAACGACACATCCCTAACGTTAGGGGTTTAGCTACACATAACAATAATAAAAGGCATGATAAAATTGTTAAACATTACACAATGATTAAAATTGAGGAATCTTCAATGTATTTTTTTTTTTGAATTTGATGAAACCTCAAAATATCATTATTCCTATTCAAATACTCCAATTGAGTTTTTTAGTGCAATTATGGACGCCCACAGAAGGCATATGCATATGAGAACACATATAGACAGAGGAGATCTCATGTTGTTTTCTTCATACGCGTGTGGATACGTGTATTTTGCATGCTGTTACACTTCATATGCGTATTGATAATCATATAAGCAAATGGTGTTTTGTTATCCTGATTCTCATACATGACAAGGTTGCATATTGAAGCTTCCTGACAAGGTGATACATGTATGAGCAGTGATGCCACACTTTTGTGTGTTTCGGGCGTATGCATACGCGTGTGAGCCAAGAACATGATCTTTTTCTTTTTTCTTTGTCTTCAAGACGTGTCAAACACATAAGAACATTTCCAAATGATCAAATAATGCATGAAATACTATTAAACATAAAAACTCTCATAGTGAGGATAAAAATACATAAATCATTAAAAGTAGCAAGCAAGTACTGATAAAGTCATAAATTTTACTATTAAATTGATGATAGAAGATAGAAAAAATGGTGACTAATCACAACCCCAAACTTAGATTGTTGTTTGTCCTCAAACAACTTTTTGAAACAAATTATTTAGCATACCAAATCAAATCAAGCCAAGATTTAAAACTGCGATATCTCTTGGTTCCTTTGTGATCTTTTCTTACTATTACCTTGAACTTTTCTTGTTTATCGAGGTCGACTGATCTTTCACATTTTCACTTGATAGTACTGCTTCACATGTCACCTCTCTACACAGTCTCACCAAATCTATCCACATTTATGTGTTTATTCACTCAAAATTCACAGTATGTAAAATTATACCATATTCTTATACCCCAAATTTTACCCTTAGATTCCTTGATCTTTTGCACATCATCTTAGGTCATTCATACATGCATAGATAACCAAATCTTCATGTTTTGTTTGTTTGTTCACTGATGAACTAGGGTTTACTTCAAAAGAACCTCAAGGGTTAGTCAGTCAAATTTTGAATATACCATCAACCAAGTACACTAGATTCAATTGAATACTCATTCTTATAGTACCTCAGGATCAAGGTATTAGGATGTATGATTAATGCTCCATCATTGCCTCAACTGAGGGAGCTTGGAATTAGGGTTTTGATTCTTCTCAAGTCACTTCCTCGTTAGGGAAAGAAAGGATTATTATGGCAAGAGATTCACCTAAGGTGCAAAGTACAAGTCATGATGCAAGGTTGAAGTTGTGGATTCCTTATGATTAAGATCTAGTTGCTTTCTCAATTATTTATGCCTTAAGTGCAAGATGGTTGGGATTTGAGACTAAGATACCTATTCAAGTGTGCTTCAAGATTCAATATTTGCAAAGTGACCAAGTGGTGATTTGGATTATGGTTTCTTCAAAATGCAAATATCCGAACCTAGAGTCAATGTTCAAAATTTCAAATCCATGGATTGTGACGAGAAGTGATTTGTATAAAAACTCATCATTCAAAAATTCAAGTCATAAAGAGCAAGGAGATTTTTTTGTAAGATTTGCATCATGTTTTAATTCCAATATTTAAGGTACAAATTTATGTTTTTTTCCATAAGATTCAAGAAGCAAAATTCAAATTCAAAGTTATTATGGACTCAAGTTCAAATTCAATTCAAGATTCATGTTCTGCACAATTTAATTTGAAAATTTAAAAGCTCTAATTAAAATGTGCCATGAAGATTCAAAACTTTAGAGTGTTACAAGTCCAAACCAATTCAAAAATTCAAAGAATACATTCAAATCTCCACATTTATTCAAAACTCCAATTCTCTTCTTCATGACAAGGCTACAAAGGCTCATTATAATTTAAGTTTATTCCAAGATGCAAAATTCAAAATTTGAAGTTCATTCAAGTCATGATTCCAAGTTCTCATGAAAGTTCAAGCATAATTTCAAGTTCAACTCCTTTCTCTCATATTAAGGTTGCAAATTGAAAATGCCAAGGCTTTACAAGCTTACAAAACACATTTCAAACTCTAAGTACAAATCCTAATCTTGAGAAAGGAATGTCTAAAAAACCCAAAAAAAAAACATGAAACAAAAATAAGGCCCTAAAATGTTCAGGAAGTCATACGGCCAAGGTAAGAAAGAAGAAAATGGAAACAAGCTTTTCGTAGCGTCCTACATGTTGTATTTTCATATGGTAGTTCCTGTAGACACGGTTCCAAGCACAACAAAGTCTTTACCTTTTACCACCATTTTTTAGAAAGATTGTAAGCTTTTAAACCATATCACCATGTTCTTGTTGCAATTCCGAATCCTGCTACTGACTGCTACGACCTCTAAACCTGAAAGAACCAGTATCGTAATGAGTTTTTTCCCTAACACAACTTGCCAAAAGCTGAAGAAGAAGAATAAGCATAGCAGTTTAATCCAGAAATAACCTAAGAGCAACAACAACCGTAGCAACACACTTACCACCATCCAAGACTTAACATCAGATATGCCTAACATGGAAATCAAATCTTCAAGGGATGGAAGTCAAAAAAATGGATATGAGAGATTCATATTTTGAAAATAGGAGTTTTGTTCCTACTGATAGACGGAATCGAACATGGAAAGTCTTCAATTATAATCAATATTCATCAAGCAAGAAAATAAATACGGAATTGTACAATCGCGACATGACTAGCATGTACAACTGTTGGATGTTATATAAGTCAAATGCAATGTAACTATGATTAGAAGCTATTTGGAAAAGCTTCCAGAATGCTGCAGGAAAAACCAGAAAAATACTTCTGTTTTTTTAGGCTGTTTTTGTTTAGCTTTTATTTGTTACTTTGTTTAGTGTTAGTAGACACTATATATACATTTTGTAACATGTTGAATGAGTTAATGCCATATGAGTTTTTACCCTCTCAATTAATCTTTATTCTCTCTAAACTTCATCTTCTCCAATCCTCCAATTTCACCAAAATTATCCATCACCCCCATTGATTCACATACAAACTTTTGTGCTTGTTCCAACATTTGGCATCAAGAGCATTAGTTCCGATCCTATTCCGCTGCAATGTCTGTTTCAAACGACAAGATCCCCACCAATCTTCCTATTCTTGATTCAAAGAACTACAACAAATGAAAATTTTTTTTGGCTACCAAAACGTGCTCGATGTGACAAAGCGAAGGTGGTGAGGTTACAAACTTACAAGAGGCAGTTTGAATTACTCTAAATGGAAGAGAAGGAAATGGTCAACGATTACATAACGCGTGTGACGCGTTTGGTGAATCAAATGAAGGCTTGCAGTGAGTTGGTTTCGGAGGAAAACATTGTGTCGAACGTGTTGCATTCTTTAACGACAAGATTCGACAACATTGTTGTTACGATTGAAGAATCGAAGGATCTCAAGACCATGACGAAGGATGAACTACAAAGTTCATTGGAAGCTCATGAACAAAGGATGGATGAAAGAGGAAACGATAAGGCAAAAGCAGAAGTGGCTTTGCAAGCTCGTTTCAATGAGAAGAATAAGAGATCGAAAGGGAAATGGTCTTCTAGAGATAAGAAGAATTTCCAGAATTTTGGTGGAAAAGATCTAAAAAATTCAAGAGGATAAAGAGGAGAAGTAACCTCCAATGATGGTAGTCAAGGTAACTAGAAGCCGCTCGACAAAAGTACCAAGAGATGTTACAATTGTCAAAAGCTTGGACATTTTTCAAGAGATTGTCGTTTCAAGCGCAAGGAGAGTGATGCGGATGAAGCGAAGGTTGCTAGGAAAGAAGTGGATGATGATAGCACACTTCTTGTGGTGATTACGGAGGAGAATAATGGCATGGACAGCAGTAGAAAGTTGCTGGACAGCAACTACTGCAGTGCAAGAAAACTGCAGAAAATGCGTTCGGAGAAAAACGCATTAGTAATGGTTCGAGATGGAGTCCAAGGTAGTGATGAGTGGTACTTGGATTCTGGTTATTCGACGCATCTGACGGGTAGAAAAGATTGGTTCATGAACATCAATCAAGCCACGCGAAGTAGAGTGAGATTCACGGATAATACGACTTTGGCGGTCGACGGTGTCGGTGATGTCTTGATCATGAGGAGGGATGGTGGTCATTGCTTGATCAAGGATTCTTTTTACATTTCTAGAATTAAGTGTAACCTTTTAAGCATTGGCCAATTACTTGAAAGGAATTACACAATTCGCATGGAAAACAAAGTATTGTGCGTTTTGGACCAAAATGGAGTTTTGAATCTTAAGGCTCATATGGCTGCCAATAGAACTTTCAAGATTGAGTTGAAAGTTATGGAGCATAGGTGCTTAGCTACTGCTGCAAGTCGTGAGAAATGGTTATGGCACTACCGTCTCGGTCATCTCAACTTTCGTGATCTCGACGCGTTACAAAGACATGGTATGGTGTCCGGGCTGCCAAGGATTAATATTCCAGCTGAAATATGTGAAGAGTGTGTTCACGGGAAGCAACACAAGAGTAATTTCAGCAAGGATGCGGGTCATAAGACCAAGCATCACTTTGAGGTGGTGTACTCCGATGTATGCAGACCGATGTAAGTCAATTCCTACGGTGGCAATCGATACTTTGTCACGTTTATTGATTATTTTAGTAGGAAGTTGTGGACTTACCTCATTAAGAGGAAGGATGAGGTGTTTGAAGTGTTCAAACGATTTAAGTCAATGGTTGAGCGCCAATGCAGTAAAAAGCTCAAAACTCTCAAAACGGACGGTGGTGGTGAATTCACATCCGATGAGTTTATGAGCTATTGCAATGATGAGGGGATAATCCGTGAGGTGGTGTCTCCTTACACTCCATAACAAAATGGCATTGCGGAGAGAAAAAATCGGGCAATCATGAACATGGTACGAACCATGTTAAAAGGCAAAAATTTACCGAAAGAGCTTTGGGGTGAAGCGGTATCTACAGCTGTGTATTTGTTGAATAGGTGTCCGACAAAGAAGCTGGAAAAGATAACTCCAGAAAAGGTATGGTCCGAATTCAAACCGAGTTTGAGCCACTTGCGCGTTTTCGGTTTGGTTGCGTTTCGACACATTCTGGGACAACTTAGAAAGAAGCTTGATGATAAGGGTGAGAAGTTGTTACTTGTTGGATATCATCCTACCGGAGGCTACAAATTGTTTGATATGAGTAGCAAGAGTATTGTGGTAAGTTGGGACGTGATTGTGGACGAAATCCGGATGTTTGACAGCAAAATTTCTGTTGTTTCTGTATAGGAAATCGATTTACCAAATGAGGTAATCGATTTCCATCCCATGACAGAGCCTCCTGGTGCTGCTGGAAGTCAAAATTCAAGCCCATAAATTGATTTCCTGGGAGGAAATTTGAATTTCTAGCCTATTAATGATCCTGGACAGCAACCATTCGCAATGGAGGATGGTGAAACGAATAGACGACCAACGAGGCAGAGAGGTATGCCTCAAAGACTCTGAGATTGTGAGGTATTCTGTGATAGCTAGATCAATCATGATGGTGATCTCATCCATTTCGCTTTAATGGCCGAATCCGAACCGGTGAATACGGAAGAGGCATTAAGCGATCCAAAATGGATGAGTGCAATGAAGGATGAGCTGGAATCAATTGAGAAAAACAATACTTGGATGTTGTTCGATTTTTCAAAAGGTAAAAAGGCAATTGGTGTGAAATGGGTCTTCAAGGTGAAAGCAAATCCGAAAGGTGAGATAATCAAGCATAAGGCTCGATTAGTGGCAAATGGATTTTTGCAAAAGGAAGGCATTGATTTTGATGAGGTATTCGCACCAATTGCAAAGCATGAAACCATCCGGTTAGTTGTTGCGATTGCAAATACCAACAGTTGGCCGTTATATCAAATGGACGTCAGATCGGCATTTTTAAACGATCCATTAAATGAAGAGGTGTATGTGGGACAGCCACCGGGTTTTGTTGTTCAAGACCAAGAGGCAAGAGTCTACAAGTTAAGGAAGGCACTCTATGGTTTGAAACAAGCTCCAAGAGCTTGGAACAAACGCATAGATGGTTTTCTTAACGATATTGGTTTCAAGAAATGCGTGTCCGAGCATAGGATGTATGTGAAAACGGGTGCTAGTGAAGGGGTGATCATTCTTTGTCTATATGTGGATGATTTGTTGATTACCGGATGTTGTGAATCATACATTTCAAAGTTCAAGCAAGAGCTTATGAGGGAATTTGAAATGAGTGACCTTGGTGCTATGACATACTTCTTAGGCATAGAGTTCCAAAAGACAAAGTTGGGGCTGCTCATGCATCAAAGAAGATATGCAATGGAGATCTTAAAGAGGTGTGATATGGAGCATTGCAATGCTTCCATAACTCCATCCGAGGCACGGTTACAACTTGTCGCTTTCGTGAAAATAAGGTGTCGGCACAACAGAAGAGTCGCCACCTTTCGTTATTTATCCCTCGGAGCGGGAAAGGAAACGATCGGAAAAACCTAACGAAAAAGGGTAAGGCAAGGTCGTCGCAACCATTGTCTGGGTTCGGGAGTCGGTTACGCAAGGGGAAGGTATTAGCACCCCTCACGTCCGTCGTACTCGACGGGATCCACGCTTGTTGTGTTTACTGGACGAGTTGGTTTATCTATCTATCTATCAAGGCTGGCTTAAACAGAAAAGAAAAATGACTCGGCGAAGCGTCGCACTTCATGCCTACGTATTCTCATTAGAGAACGAGAAATCAGAGTCAACGTAGTTCGACCTACGACGGGTTATGGGGAAGGTGGCTCGCCAATACATCAGTATTGTGCCTACGTACTCTCAACAGGTATGAGAGATCAGAGCTTACGTAGTTCGGGACACTACGGATTAGTTCCTGTTTTTTACGGAAGAAGTGTTTTTTTTATTGTGTTTGCAATTTCAATCACACTAAAGACTATGACCTGAGAGTGAATGCGTTGCATGTCACCCAAAGGGTACCATACTAAACATCCAGACTATGGAAAAGAAACTCTCCCACAATCCTTTATCAGATAGCTTAAGGCTCGTAACGTACGAAAGAAATCATTCATGATTACTGTATCTTAAGCTGTTTTGAGATGAGAAGAGAACATGCTCAACTAGGAGGGAGACTATCAAGTCCTATTGTTGTCATGCCAAGGATTCATCCTATGGTTGAGGTTTGAAACAGGGAACCCCTAGAAGTTGTCATGCATAGGTTTCAACCTAAAGTTCTATCATCACTACCTTGTCAAAGAAAATGAGAGTCCTAAGGGATCATGTCAATGATACACAGAAACAGATAAAGCATCAGCTTAAACAGTAAACAGTAAACGACTGTAAAATGCATGCAATGCAAGTGAGGGAGGAAATGTGTGTGGGGCATCAGCCTCCACAAGCTCATCTCAACCTCAAGCCAGAATGAATAACAGTAATCATACTGAAATAAAACATGCTATCAAGCAAAATACAGTAAGCTGCAATCATACAGAAGAAATAAAATCATGCTATCAAGAAAAACAAACCACATGGGCAAGGGAGCAGGGCTCTACCGAATACCCGCAAGCAAAGCCATACAGTAACAATACAAGCAGAGGGAGCAACTCAACCTCTACTGCAATCATGCTCCTAGATTAAAGCTATTCTAGATATGGGCTTATTCTAATGCATCAAGCAAGTCAAACAAGGCACATCAATACAGAAGAGAAACAGAGAAGAAAGCAGACCAACTCCTCTCTCAACTCAAAGCCTCAGCTCTTCCACCAGCAACTCAGTCTTCAGACCTCCATCACTCTTGACAGATATCAATTTGCTTTTCCAGGTTTCAACCCTTCCACATAAGTTTCAACTTATCTTCTTCTTCAAGCTTCAGCTCCTTAATCAGTTCCACCTTCAGGCTTCATTCTTAACCACAAGTATCAACTTGATTCCTTCAGGATCTCCAAGCTTCAAAGTAGGTATCAACTAATCCTTTGATCTTCAAGCTTCAGCTCCTTAGGGTAGTCTCAATTGCTTAGAAGTGTCCACTTCATCCTTCAATCTTTCCCAAGCCTCAGCTCTTCCTTCAATCTTTACTGGATCTTCATTGGGTCTTCAAGTATCAACTTGCTCTTGTCCTTTCTCTTCAAGCTTCAGCTGAAGTGGCTATGCTTAAGGAATCATCCTCTTCCATACTCTTCAATGATGTCTTCACCTTCACACTCAAGCCCAACATCTCTCAAGATACTCAAACCAGAGGAAATCACTTAACTGGATAAGCTGGGGACATTAAACTGCTTATTGACCACCAAAGGTGACCTATAAGGGTTCAACATCAAAAGAAGGGTTCCCTCAAAGGTTCTACTTCCCAGGTACCATCACTTATCCCTCCAAAGGAGGGAGGTGAATACCATGGAAGGACCTTGAATCATGGAGAGGAATGGAAGTGAAAGATACCATCCATGTTTAAGAAAGAAGTTAACTAATTCTAAGCTCTTCCTAATCCCTAACCCTAAAACAACAACAAAACAAACAAGGCCTCAAGCTCTCAAGCTCCTTCTTCAATCTCCAAGTCTTCTACTATGCTCCTCCATGCTCCTCAAAGCAAGACCAAGCCCACCAACCCAAACAAAAACCCACAAAGCAAGGCAAACAAAAATACAAGCCCACAAGGGCACCACAAACAACAATCAACTACAAAAATCAATTAAAAATAGCATACTATCATATTAAAACCTAATATAATTTCTAGGGGATCCTATGTACCTACCCTTAATACCCTATATGTCCCAATATCTAACTTGACCTAGAAACCCAAAATTCTAGTGTTATTGTGGACCTATGTTAAGGATTGACCTAATTCTATACAACCTAAAGTCATCTAACCAAAACTAATCAAAAATTAATCACAAAATTATGGAATAAATCCAGAGGGGAGCTAAAGTCCTAATCTAACTATCCTAAAACGAATGGCCTAAAAATTCAAAGGGAACTAGCTAAACAAACTTCTACAAATCTATGCATCAACCTAAAAGGAATTAAAATGCTATTAAAAGAGAAAATACACAAAAAAATATTAAAAATGCATGAAATGCAAATATTATGGTTTTATACTTTTCTAGACATTATCATGAAATGGGAGAAAAAAACCCCATGCAAAAATTATTATTTTTCTATTTAATATGATTTTTCAAAGATTAAAATAAAATGGAGAAAAAGAAATTAAAATAAGAAAGCATTGGTGTGAATAGCAATTATGTTCAGTTCAAAATGCAGATGGGCTTAAAATGGGGGTGGGATTAGTAATGCGCTAGGCCCAATTATTGTCAGAAAATCAAATGAGAAAATATAGAAAAAAAGAAAAAGACACGGTGCATAAAGTAACAAAATTCAGTTCAAAACAAACATGGGCCACGAATGGGGGTGTGAATATCAAACTCAACTAAAGCCCAAAACTTCATGTTTAATGAAACGTCGCGTTTCATGGTGTCTTCAGATTTCCCTCTCCAAATGAAATTAAATCACAAACTTCGGATCTCCACTCAGTCAATGAGTCTTGCCTCATCCAACGGCCACGCCTTCATCTTCTTCCTCCAGCTAGGGTTTAAATGAGGAAGCCATGGAAACAGAGCTTCAAGCTCAATCTTCACCAATTCGTATCACCTCAATTCTCCATGAAAAAACTAAAATTCAAAGCCCTAATTCATCCAGAATTCCATGCTGATTACAACCATAGCCTTAAAATCCATTGAAACACCCTAAATCTCCAAACCCGATCCAAGATCAAAGATATGCTCAAACTTCAGTTCTAACAATTCTTGAAATTAATTACCTCAGAATGATCACCACCTCACACTGGTTAATTCTTGATATCAAACTCATGCTATAGCTCACCATAACTCGTGTTCTTGGTCAAAACAAAAATGGTGTCATCAACTGAAACTTCACCAATTGATCTCAAACTTCCTAGAATCCATCACCTAATTGTCTCTAACCGTTCTATCCTAACAATTCTGCCTAATTATGCTTAAATCATGGTGTAGAAGAAAAGTTACTAACCTGTCAAATCTTGATTAACAGATAGGGTAAACCTTCACTTCAAGCTCTCAAACTCTTCAGAATCAATCCTTGAATGATGATCTTGCTACTGTTTGCAAAAGATTGGACCAAGAAAGCCTGAATCTCCAAAACCGATTATGACTTGCAACCTTCAAAATCCAAGAGCTATCTCCTCAAATCTCCATGGTTTTGCTCTCAATTTGGTATGCACAGCTTCAGTGTGATCAATGGAATGTATTTGGATTGGAAGGGGAGATGGAAATGGATCAGAATGTGGAATTTGATTTCAACTTGCAATGGAAGCAATTGAAATGGCTATCTCACTCTCCTCTCAAACCTCTCACCAACCTTGCATCTGAGCAAGTTCTAAATCATATATAGAATGCATTGGACCTCTCTAGATCCTTCTAGAACCATCCAATGAGAAATTGGGATTCTCATGTCATGAGTTTATGATTTCCATCCATCTCATGCATCATCTCATGCCAAGCCTCTTGCAGCAACTCATTCTGACCTGAAATTCTCCTTAGATGAGATATGGGATGTGTTAAGATACTTAGCAAGCTTGTACATTGCCTTTCCTTGTGTTTTGCCTTTGTACCTTAAGATGCAAGCAACCATTTTCCAAAGCAAGCCCATGATCTAAACCTCAAATCAAAAAAGTGGCTGGACCATTGTTTCTAAAATGTTCTTTGGAGTCAAAATGACCTATTATATGCCATGGTTTGGATGTGTAACTTGGAAATTTCAATTTCCAACTTCAACTTATTTAACTTATGCCTCCATTCTAGGTCATTTTTATCACTTTTTGCTACAAGCTTTTTCAACATTTCATGACCTCCCTACTAGCCTTAAAAAATCATTCTAATCAAGTTTGATGTTGAAGATTTTTCCATTTGAAGCTTGGAAATAGGAGATATGGCCTTATGCTTGAAATGACCTATAATCTCCAAATGACCAAAATGCCCATGACTTGTCAAAGCCATAACTTGAGTTCTACAAATCCTATCAAGGACTTCTAGTACTCTCTAGAAAGCTAAGAAGATGAGGAAAAACATTCATGTTGACCAAACGTTCATAGGAATCATCCTTCTTAGGAAAAGGTTGGATGCAAGTTGGGTGACTTTCAAGGACCCAGATTCACATACCTCAGATGACCTGTAACTTGTCAAAGTTATAACTTGAGCTGTACAAATCCTATCAAGGACTTTTAGTACTCAAATTAAAGCTAAGAGCAAGCTCTACAACATTCATGTTGGAGGTAAGATGAGAGGACAATCACATCTTGAGTTGAACTGCCTTGAAGATAAGGGTCAAACTAGGGGATTTTACACTATCAAGCCTTAGAAACCCTAGCTTGAAACTTCTCAAACTCCTCAATCATGATGAGTTGACCTTGGAATCATCCTTATAGCATCTCAATGCATCAATCCATGATCACATGGTTCTTGGATTAGGTCTCAACCTTCTCCAAATCATCAGTTGACCTAGGGTTGACCCAGTCAAACCCTAATTGCACCACTCATGGCTGAGTCTTCTTATTCTTGTACAATGACCTATCTAGGCCTCATGATGGCTTTCAAGACATCTCATAAGCTCTCTCAAAGCTTCAAGTCCATCCTCATAGCTTCAGAATCATCTGAGGAGCTCCCACAACTCTCAAGTTAGGAGGCACACAACCTTGGTTTCAACCAATCTTTCTGAGGATCTCTTAACTTCTCTGACAAAGATATCAACCTTTGAAAATTTGAACAACTTTCTTGGCTAGCTTCAAAGTCTTGATTGGTACTCTTGATTGGTACTCATACCTCTTGATGAACACAAGCTAGGTAAATAAATGTTGGTCAAATTTTAGGGTACAACAGCTGCCCCTATTCAAACGGCTTGAACCTGACTGGGTGAGGAGCGGACGGCTCTCAACCAATCAAGGTAAAAGACGGCTGAATACCAACAAACCCGAAAATTTTCCAACTACGCAAGTACACGGTACTCTGATGGGAACAAATCTTCGAAAACTGAAATATTGGCTGCACGGTAACTAGCTGGAGACTTGGTCACACGGTAACCGGTAATACATGGTCGATCATGCCGTCAGGCATCAAGATTCCTCGGGACTCATCAGGTCAACCATCAGATTGATCATGTTAAGTCATGCCGTCAGGCATTCAAAGAAAACTTTCGGGCATCAGCCGGACTTCATCAGCAAGTCGGGAATAGAATTCTTGGTCAATCATGAACCAATTGGGAATATCCAAACCTCTGCCATCAGGCACTCCGCATCAGCTGAGAGAACTTCTTCATTAACAGTTGGACTTTAATCATCAAGTCTTCAGGGGAAGTTTCAACTTCGCTGTTCAGAAACCTGCTGGGGATGACGCATCTCCGCTAGGGATTCTGGAGAACTATCAAGTAACTCTACTTCGGGGATCCAAAAATCATTCTGGATGAATCAACTCTGCTGAGGAATTCAAGAATCATCTTGGACAAATAACTCCACCGGGGATTTCAAGAATCATCCTGAACCAGGGACTATGCTGGAGTTTTCAGGAATCATCCTGAGCAAACACTTTGCCGGGGACTCTAAGCATCAGCTTGAGCAACCAACTCTGGAGACTGCACTGGGGATCCTAAGAATCACCTTAAGCAAACGACCTCGCTAGGGCATTCAAGAATCATCTTGAGCCGAAGACTTCGCCGGGGGCTTCAAGAATCATCTTGAGCAAGCGACTTCGTTGGGGAGAATTTCAGGATCATCCTGAGCAATCAATTCTGCGGCGGAACTCCTGCAAAACAAGAATGGTAACAACCTAGATCATGTTTATTATGCATATGCTTCGGCAATGGCACAATGCTCCACACGGTGGAAATGCTATGCGTTTATGATAAATGCTATGCAGTCATGCACAATGATGTGATCCCGTCAGAAAAATAAATGCTGAAGGGAGAATCCTCCTGTCAAGGAGAAAGAACCACTCAGATAGGGGGAGGAATCATCCTGCCGAGGAGCACAAGGTCACACCAATCTCAATTGGACTCCGCAGGGGACACAACATCAGTTGACTGCTGCGGGGGAACGAAGCTCTACGAGAACCTGGACCTGCTGAGGGAAAGCGATATCAATCGCGGGAATAGACTGCGCGGCCTTCACGGATACTTCCCTGGGAATAACGACTCCGATGGGGAAATGTGGCATCAGCTATTCAACACTCCACTGGGAAAACCATTCATGGCCCGAGCGGCTTCCAAGGATTCGGCTCTCTTGGGGATCCGCAAACTTGGCTGAGGAAGAAGAAATCATTCTGCTTACCAGGGAGAGTACGACTCTGTGGGGGAATCTCAATTCCACTGGGGAAGAAGGAATCATCCGGCTTCGGGGGAGAGTACGACTCTGTGGGGAATCTCAATTCCGCTGGAGACTTCAGTCTTGTACCATCAGTTGCTGCACACTTCAGTATGACTCAGCTGAGGAGATGACATTCCTTCAGGATGCATCTGATTGGGGAGAGAATCTTCTCTGCCTAGGGAGACATATCAATTCTCACGATCTCGGGATCAGACTCTATGGGGAGAGGCTACTGAACTTTACTGGAGAAGGAGGAATCATCCTGCTTGGGGATACGCACGACGCTCTGTCTGGAATATGCTACACCTGTAACAACACAAACAAACAGACAAGATACCCTTCTCAAAGGGACCTATCAAGGTTATCATCTTGTGACAATGTTTAAGTAATTCATTGTTTCAACAATCAGTGGCCTAGGCCAGTAAGTTTATGTATGCACATTTTATCAAAAAAATCGGTGTTCTTTTTCGCAAACAAAACAGATAAATGCTAAACAGGCAAACAGAATTGCTGAATAGTATACATTTTATTGATAACGAACCCCTGACTGGGTAAAAACGTTTTACAACAGATGCAAGCTCCTGGAATGAGGAAGCCGCGCAAAATAAAACATAAATATACATCAGTATATACAAATGTCGGCAACAAGGCGTAGACGAACACCATGAGTTGATCCCTCTATGACCCACTCGACTTCGATACTTCTCCGACGCTTCAGCTTCAGAAGAGATTGATTCAGATAAACGGCCCTCAGGTCTTCCAAACCACAAAGAAAGTCCACACACGGAACGCAGTCATTTGCTTTTTCAAATCCCTAACTTTTGCGTGAACCGCCCTTTGCGGGTTTTCAGTTCACCGGGATACCCTTTTTTGCCAAAGTCGCCCATCCGGGTTTTCGACTTTGCGGGTGTACATTTTTTCAATTTATATCCCTAATTTTTGCCCGAACCTTTTTCTTTTTTATGGTTCGCCGGGATGCCCCATTTTTGCCTGGACTCTCTTTTTACTGTCTGGCGGATCGCTTTCAAGCAAAGTATTTTTTAACTGCATCCGCGTTCACCGGGGATGCAAAATCTTCACCATCCATCGTGGATAACAACAAAGCTCCTCCCGAGAAGACCTTGCTGACGATGTACGGACCTTCGTAATTAGGAGTCCACTTGCCCCGGTGATCGGAGTGTGGAGGAAGAATCTTCTTCAGGACGAGATCACCCGTCTGAAAGCTTCTAGGATGCACCTTCTTATCATAATCTTTCTTCATTCGGCTTTGGTACAGACGACCATGCGCAATCGATGCCAACCTCTTCTCGTCCATCAGGCTGAGTTGGTTCAGTCGGTTCTTAATCCATTCTGCCTCGTCGAGTTTCACATCAACCAAAACTCGCAAAGAGGGGATCTCCACTTCTAACGGTAGGACTGCTTCCATACCGTACACCAAGGAGAAAGGAGTTGCTCCGGTTGACGTACGTACCGTCGTACGATAACCGTGCAGTGCAAACGGTAGCATCTCGTGCCAATCTTTTTAGGTCACAACCATCTTCTGAACAGTCTTCTTTATGTTCTTATTGGCCGCTTCAACGACGTCATTCATCTTCGGCCGATAAGGAGATGAGTTGTGGTGTTCAATCTTGAAACTCTGGCACAGCTCCTTCATCATCTTTTTATTCAGATTCGAACCATTATCAGTAATGATCCGCTCGGGAATTCCGTAACGACAGATGATTTCCCTCTTTATGAATTTAGCCACCACCTGCTTGGTCACATTAGCGTATGAGGATGCCTCCACCCACTTGGTGAAGTAGTCGATAGCTACCAGAATGAAGCGATGACCGTTAGATGCAGTGGGCTCGATCTTGCCTATCATGTCGATGCCCCACATGGAGAACGGCCACGGGGAGGACATGACATTTAACGGGCACGACGACACATGAACTTTGTCGGCATAAATCTGGCATTTATGACATCTCTTCGCGAATTTAAAGCAATCCGATTCCATCGTCAGCCAGTAATACCCTGATCTCAGGATCTTTCTCGTCATAGCATGTACGCCGGCGTGCGTACCAAATGTGCCTTCATGGACTTCTTCCATGAGCATACTCGCCTCTTTCTCATCTACACATATGAGTAGCACGAGATCGTGGTTTCTCTTATACAACACTCCATCAGGATTGAGATAAAAATTTCTAGATAGCCTCCTCAGAGTCTTTTTATCCTGGGTTGACGCACCCGCGGGATACTCCTTAGTCATAAGGAAAGTCTGGATGTCATGGAACCATGGCTTGCCGTCGGCGGCTTCCTCGATTGCAGAGACAAATGCAGGTCTATCAAGACGAGAAAGGACAATTCTTGGAGCTTCATTCCAAAAATTGACTTTATACATCGAAGCCAACGTGGCTAAGGCATCAGCCATCTGATTTTCAGCCCTGGGCACATGATGGAGTTCCACTCGATCAAAGAACGGAAGTAGCCTTCTGGCATAATTCAAGTACGGCACCAAATTCGATTGACGAGTCTCCCACTCCCGTTTAATCTGGTTGATCACAAGCGCCGAATCACCATATACGTCTAGATTCTTGATTCTCAAATCAATTGCCTCTTCTAGACCCATGATGCATGCTTCGTACTCCGCTTCATTATTGGTGACTGGAAACGTCAGTCTCGCAGTGAACGGGATATGAGATCCGTGGGGAGTCGTGATGACCACCCCTATGCCACTTCCGTAGGAATTAACCGCCCCGTCAAATATCAATTTCCACTGGGACTTCCTATCTGGCCCCTCGTCGGGCAACGGCTCATCGCAATCCTTCGCTTTGAGAAACATGATATCCTCATCAAGGAATTCAAATTTCATCGGCTGGTAATCCTCGATCTGCTGTTCGGCAAGGTAATCCGACAATACGCTTCCCTTGATGGCCTTTTGGGAAACGTACTGAATATCATATTCCGTTAACACCATTTGCCATCTAGCAATCCTACCCGAAAGAGCCTGCTTCTCGAAGACGTACTTGATCGGATCCATCTTCGAAATTAGCATAGTGGTGTGATTGAGCATGTACTGACGTAAACGTTTGGCAGCCCAGGCTAGTGCACAACACGTCTTCTCCAGCATCGAGTAGCGAGATTCACAGTCAGTGAACTTTTTACTCAAGTAGTAAATGGCATGCTCCTTTCTGCCCGTCTCGTCGTGCTGACCGAGAACACACCCCATACTATTCTCAAGAACTGTCAAGTACATGATTAATGGCCGTCCAACCACTGGGGGTATCAAGATTGGAGGTTCTTGAAGATATTGCTTTATCTTATCAAATGCCTTCTGGAAATCCTCATTCCAGATAATCGCCTGATCTTTCTTTAAAAGCTTGAACATCGGTTCACACGTGGCCGTGAGCTGAGAGATAAACCTTGCAATATAGTTTATTCGGCCCAGGAAACCACAAACTTCTTTTTCTGTTTTCGGCACTGGCATTTCTTGTTTCGCTTTAATTTTCGCAGGATCAACCTCGATGCCTCGTTCGCTCACGATAAACCCCAGTAACTTTCCGAACCGTACTCCGAAAGTACATTTGTTAGGATTCAGCCTCAACCTGAACTTCCTAAGCCTCTAAAAAAGCTTCAGCAAATTGACCAGATGTCCCTCCTCCGTTTGGGACTTCGCAATCATGTCATCAACATAGACTTCAATCTCGTGATGAATCATGTCATGAAACAAAGTTACCATAGCTCGTTGGTAAGTGGCCCCTGCGTTCTTCAGACCGAAAGGCATTACCTTATAGAAAAATGTTCCCCAGGGAGTGATAAACTTCGTTTTCTCCATGTCCTCCGGCGCCATCTTGATCTGATTGTAACCGAAGAAGCCATCCATGAACGAAAATATGGAGAACTGGGCTGTATTGTCGACCAACACATCAATATGAGGCAGCGGGAAATCATCTTTAGGGCTCGCCTGTTGCACTCCAAATTTTGACCCCTTATATCCTCTTCATATCATATGCATTTATTTATCTAACCTTAACAAGGTTCGAAGTGTGTTTTGTCAAGACACAGATGAAACGGGGCTCCGCACTGATAAAATCGAAGGTTCGAGGATTGGGCAACCAATGTTTTGGTTTGAATCATTTATGAAATAAGATCAAGAATACCATGTTGGGCCATGTGTGAGTTCAATTTGAAGTAATCACCCACAGATGGGGTGCAGTGCAGTTCAAGGCACTCAATTAGGTTTTTTCGGGTTGAAAAAGTCAACTGTAGTTTGACTTTAGATTTGGGAAATAATTCAAGGATAAAAGTATGGTTTAAAAATTTCATATGGCTTAGTGAAGTCCCCTCAAAGAGTTTCAAAGTCTTGGAAGCTCCGAAACATGAACAGACAGTTCGGTAATCGTCGATCGATCGTACGGTTGACCGGAAAGTCAACCCCCCTCAAATTTTAGGAATTGGACTTCAAGTTGTGAAGCAAAGTTGTTCCTTATGTCATGATGGACCTACATATCAATTTTCATGGTCATCGGATCAAGGACGTGAGAGTAATCGAAAAATCGGGAAATTAGGGTTTCGAAAGGGGCTAAACCCTAACTCCCTAACCACACACCCGAACGAGGTGGTTCGAGGCTCGTCGGAAAGCTCTTAACAAGTCCTACAAAAGTCCTATACTAGTCCACTCTCAGGAAATGCATGGAATTGGAGTTATCATCAAAGTCATTTTTTAGTACAAAACACTTAGTGAATTTTTCAAAATCTGGCTGCATCAAAACTTGTTTTTTGCTAACTTTAAGGGGATTTTCAACCAAGATTCACATAAATTTGGAACTTTTGGCAAACATGAATGTTGTAGGGCTATATGAGGGCTTTCCAAAAAGAACAAGAACTCCCCAAGAGGAGTTGTGAGCTGGAAGTTATGGTGTCTTGAAGTTGGGCCTGTCACACTTGAAATCCACTTGGTCCAACTTCTCAAAATCAGAATTTTTCATCTCTAACCACTCTCCACCCTTTGATCATGATACATTATGATATTCAGATGTGTGGAGGGAGGAAATGACAGAAAAAGAGAGGTTAGAGAGAGAGAGAGATGCAAGTTGTGATTTATGGATTAAAATATTGAGATGTGTAAGAATGAGAGAGAAACTTTTCATCTCCAACTGCTGCAGCTGTACCATCCTACCCTCTAAGCTCACCTCAGTCATTTCATGGACATCTCCACTTGATGTTTATGATCTTTCTTGAGCCATGGAGCTGATGGAAGAAGATCTTGGCAAGATTTGGAAGAAACTTCATGAAACTCCCTCCAAAAATGGAAGTTACCAAGCTACCCTCATCCTTCTTTCTCCTATAAATAGAGGCTTCCCCCTCACTTGTTTTTCACACCAGAGCTGCTCATAATATCAAAATATTACAGCTCTCCTTCTCATTCTCTTCTTGCTTGTAAGTGAAGAAAAGCTCAAAAACACCAAAAATGGGCATTTTACAACTTTCATGCCATTTTCATTTCTAGGATTACCAACACTCTCACAACCATCCACACATCTTCCAAATGACGTATGGAAGGTGTATGACTCACTAAAACATCAAGAACCTCAAAAAATCAAAAAGTCAACTCTCATTCCACCATACTTTGACCAAAGCTACTAAAGTCACCAAATCTTGTTCTAAACATGTTCTTGAAGTTTTGATCCCTCTAACACCTCATAAATAACATTCTCCAACTGTTCAAACACCTACCAATCATTGGAAACTCGCATATCCCCATTTGGCATTGAAAGTGTGTTGTGTCCTAAAGTGGAAGAAATCTCAAAGGAGTCAAAATTGGAGCAAGCAAATCTCTGGTTTTCTCAACTGATATAACCTGCTCCTAAGGATCTATAAAAGGTATGTAATTGCTCCTTGTTGACTTTAGCATCATATTTCATGAATTAGCATTCTTAAGTATTTTTGATGGAATTTGAGTTATGAACACTTTATTACTTTTCATGATTGTTTGCTGTTAGGAATAATGGAGATTTCTCATCAGTATTAGCCTAGGTAGTTCAATTTGTTTTTGTCATATTAATGTGTTAATTCAACTTTGATGCTGCCTCAAAGCTTGTGAGCAAGTTGTTTTTTATTGATTTCATGTTATGTGTGAATGCTGTTAGAAACATAGGTCTGTGGAGTATTATCATACTCAGAATGTGTTGCTTGATTTTGTGGTTCCATAGCTTATCAACTCATATTTGAAGTATTTGTCCACTGTGTGATGTTGTACAAACTTGCCTACACCATGAGAGCTAGATCTGCTACTGATTGAAACCTATACCAACTATGGTCTTGTGAGCAGCCAAGGAATCAATTTGTTTTATACCTAGGATGTGCCTGCTGCAATCTCAGCTTGCTCAGTATATATTGTGGTTAGTTAAAGAACCTAGAAGCTGGAGACCAAACATGAATTTACTTTGCTGGCCTAGACCCTTTCCCATACCAAGGATACTCAAACCTGCAATAGAGCCAACCTTGTAGGCCACCTGTTTTGATGCAGTACAGAGTGGATGTTATCCTACTGTGAAGTTTTTTTTACTGTGGTGAAATTCTTGGAATCTAGTTTGACTTAGAACTCAGTCATGATCTTTTGAAACTAGTTAGCATATACCAGTCTGGTTTTGATCCACTAAAGCTCCTGTATGACATTTATCATATCAAAGCATATTGGCCTCAAGATTCTTGGATCACTCACACACACATTCTATTTGTAGTGATCTTGCTTGCTATGATATTTCTTGCTGAGACTTTCATTATATGTTATACCATGCTATTCTGTTAGTGACATTGCATTTCATCATATGAATTCAGATAACATTGTTTAAGACCAATTGCTGGCCACATCAACAGACTGTTTTGAAAAGAACACCATAGCTGTCAAATTGTTTTCAAAAAACAACTACACCACATTTCACTTTTTTTGGTTTGATTTTATTTTAGGGAGACTCATTCATAGCTGGACTATTATTGGTGTTTAGGGTCTGTTCAGACATAGCTAGGGCTGTTAACAACTTGTGTTGGTTTGCTGTTGGATTATTTCCAAACCTACCTTTAGGCCACTGTGTTTGATTTTCATCTGCTCTATTCCTTTGTAAGCACTTAGAATTGGTGGTCTTCTGTTGTGTTGGATATTAGTGCTAACAGGTGTTGGAGTGTTTAAGATTTACATGTTTGCAAGGGTTTGATGACTAACCTGTTTGGAGGATAATGGTTGGTCTTTAGAAATTAGAGGCAAGATTATCATTGTGGATCAATTATGGTTTTGCTTGAGAGGTTGTTGCTAGATGATAGAGACTTATTGGCACAGAATGATCATTATCATGTTGAAGACCTTTTTTTTTTAATTTGATTTTCATCTTTGCCATAGGGTTGGCACATTCATGCTAGGGTTTGTTGTGCATTTTGTTGTACAATTTGGTGACTGCTTTGAGGGTTTGAGGCTTTGTTGTCAGTCGTAGCAGGTGAGGGTTTGAGTTTCTTGGAGGATACCTCAATGTTCATCTTACTGGCCAAGTCTTGTTAGAGAATAGGACAGCATTTGATTCCTACTAGAATCTGTTCATCATTTATCTTGGTTGTTTTCTTTGAGTTCAGAACACAATTTTAAAACCTTGTTCAGTTTTTATGTTGATTGTCATAGCAGGTCTGTTTACATCAGAATTGGACAAGCACAAGTGTAATACCCCAAATTTTACCCTTTCTTTTTTATTTTTATTTTAAATTCTTATTAACTTAATAAATTAACCTTTTTTTTAAATCTTGTTTTTTTTAACTAATAATAATTTAATTAACCTTTTTTATAACTTTACTAATGTTTTTTATTAACTTTTTTTTTTTTCTATTTAGTTTATTTATTTAAGTCATTTTAAGCTCTTCTTACTAACTTTTAGGATTTAGATTAAAATTTAACTTTTTTTTTCTTTTCTTTAAAGAGTAAATTTTTCATAACCTTTTTTAAATTAATTTCTAACATTTTTTTTTAATCAAATTCTAATACTTTTTTTTTAAATAAAAATCTAATACTTTTTTTTTAAATAAAAATCTAATACTTTTTTTTAAAATTAAATCTTTTTTTTCTAACTTTTTAAAATTAAATCTTTTCTAACCTTTTAAAGCTAAATCTTTTTTTAAAAAAGTTAAATTTTTTTTCTAACTTTTTTTAAAACTAAATCTTTTTTTTTCTAACTTTTTTAAAAGTTAAATATTTTTTTTTCTAACTTTTTTTAAAAACTAAATCTTTTTTTTCTAACTTTTTTAAAGTTAAATATTTTTTTCTAACTTCTTTTTAAAATTAAATCTTTTTTCTAACTTTTATAAAGTTAAATCTTTTTTTCTAACTTCTTTTTAAAATTAAATCTTTTTCTAACTTTTATAAAGTTAAATCTTTTTTTCTAACTTTTTTAAAAAAAAAATTAAATTATTAAATCTTTTTTCTAACTTTTATAAAATTAAATCTTTTTTTTTTCTCTAATTTCTTTTTAAAATTAAATCTTTTTTTTTCCTAACTATTTTAAAAATTAAATCTCACCTTTGTCACTTTTTTTTGTTCTTTATTATTTTTACTCTAAATTTTTCTATCTTTCATTAAAAAATAACAAAAATAGTTTTTTATTATTATTTAATTATTATTTTCGTATTTTAATTAAATCATTTTTTAAAATATTATTTTTTTCACTTTTTTCTAAATTATTCATAAAAATATCCAAAAAAATCATAAAATAAAATATATTGAAAAAAAATTTTGTTCTTTTTATAATATTTTTGATTTTAGGAATCAATAGGATTATTAGTTTTATTTTTAGTTTATTTTAATTATTTTAATTTTATTTTTTCTCTTAATTAATTATTTAGTTTGGGCTTTAAAATGGGCTTTAGGGACATTATTGACAATTTGGTGTTAACCCTAATTTGTTCCCTATATATACATGTGTTGCTTTGTTGTAAAGAGGTCAGAAGGTTTTCTTCAGAAAAGAGGAGAGAGAGGGAGAAACAAAGGAGATCCCCAGAGAAGAAAGGCGGTCGTTCCCACAACTCTTAAGAAGGATTGGAGCTCTCCAGTGTTCCCTTATTCAAACCTTTTTCACATTTACCGAAGCAAACCTCCGCTTCGTAGGTTAAATTACTAAACCTTTTGCCTTTTCATGTTTATGTGCATATTTTGCCATGTTAATGTGTTTAGGTCCATTAAATTACTAAATCCTTTGCATTTTTCATCCTTGCCATGTTAACCTTCATTGTTGTTTAGATCCGTAGATTTTGATCTGTATGAACCATGATTGTGTCGTATAGGATTGTTTGCATGTCCATTAATTGTCTGTTTGCATTTGCAATTCTATTGTTATTTTTTTTTTATCAAAACCTTTTTCAAAATCAAAACCTTTTTTATTAAAACTAAAACATTTTTTCCCAAAAAAAAACCTTTTTTTTGTTCCCATAAATATTTTTTTCCAAAAAAGCCTTTTTTTGTTCCCGTAAATATTTTTTTCCAAAAAAGCCTTTTTTTGTTCCCGTAAACATTTTTTCCCAAAAAAGCCTTTTTTTGTTCCCGTAAACATTTTTTTCTAAAAAAAACCTTTTTTGTTCCCGTAAACATTTTTTTCTAAAAAAAACCTTTTTGTTCCCAAAAACATTTTTTTTTATATATAATTTAAACTTAACATTTTTTTATAATTTAAACTTAAATTTTTTTAACTAAGTAATTCCATTTTAAAATTAAAACCTTTTTTTATATATATAATTAAAATATTAAAAAAATTAAAACATTTTTTTACATAATTAAAATATTAAAAAATTAAAACCTTTTCGTAAGGAACTCCTTTGCCGTGTCATTTTGTGTACCTTTTATTTTCTTTATTCCTGCATTTCATTTGCATGCTTGAGGTTGAGATGTGCTTGTGGTGGCCACAGCCCCACACTATTTTCCTCCCTCACTTCATTCTAAGTGTCATTACATATTTTCATATTCTTCATGTTTTCAGAAATGTTTCTTTGTTTCTTTATACCCTCTGCCTTTATTACTTTTCTTATTTTTGTACCTTAATTATTCCTCCATATAATGATTTGTCATATTTTCACTTTTTTTTTACAGTTTTATCCTTCCGAAGGATTAGGTCCAGCCTTTTGGCCGCCGAGTCAATAGCCTTACCCCTTTAATGGATCAAACCCTGTTTAGCCTAGGTGTCCCGCCGTGGGCAAAATTGCTTTTATCCTAGTGTTATGCCAAAAGGGTCGCCGCACTCATTTTAGGGTTTCCCGCCGCGGAATCCCTAACCTAACCCTAATTACAACTTAACAATTCAACGTAGAGATTTGGAGTTTCTACACTCCACGTAAGCGTGTCCTTAAGATGCGTTTATTCCCCTTGAGACCTTGACCACAGTCAAGAAGTTTCTAACCTCCCTATTGAGGGGAACTACGATTACTCTGATTCCACTCCCGTAAGGATACGTAGGCACAAGATGCGATGTCTTGCCGAGTAAACTTAGAATTAACCCCTTAGGTCTCCTTTCTCACTTTTAATCCTTATGCACATATACCTTAAGAATAATAAAGCAAAATAGTAAACATTTGAACAAAAGGTTCCTGTAGAGTACTACAGAAGTTTAGGGTGCTAATACCTTCCCTAAATTTAACCAACCCCCGAACCCTAGATCTTTCCCCGCATTGTGTTTACGATGCAAAAATAGGTTTTCCCTTTTTGACCTTTTCCTTCGGATAAATCAAAGAGCGGTTGTGAATTGAATTGCGATTCAAACTCATTAATAGTTTGTGATCCTATTTCCACCGCAACAGAAAATGGCGACTTCACTGGGGACTCCTTTAACTTTTGAGGGTTATCCCTAACTTGTTCATATTTATTACTATCTGTGACATTATTCATTTGCATGTATATATTTGTGCTTTGATTGTGGGACTGTTCCTTGTGCTGTGAGATAGGTCCTACACCCGGATCTAGTGTACCTTAGGTAAATGGCAATAGACCAAGGAAACTATACGACGTATATCGATGCGGTTGATCTGGTGGCCATGGTTAGTGCGACTTCTTGGTTGGTGCTTATATTCCTTAAGTCAAGTTGAGGATAATATTGAGGCTGCCATATGTTGTCAACGCACTAACTGACTTTTAGAACCCTAGTTAACTCATCTTGGCCTTTAGAAAGTAGTGAGGTAACCGGCTTTGGTGCAGACTAAAGTTGGTTGACACTCGATACTACGCTCATTGAGATCTTAAACTTGGAGGGTTTTGGTTGGTAAGTAAGTTGCCTTCTGAACAACCACCCTTGTGAAGGATCAATGATATTGAGATCCCTTAGAACCTGGTTACTTTTGTAGGACAGGATGAACCATCTAACTTCAGGGGAGGGTATTTGCCTTTGAACCTCATGCAAGCTTTTAACCTAGGACTTTGTGTGTTTTCATGCATTGCATCCATAAAGCATCTCATTGCATTGTATTTCATGGAGCTCAAACATCATTTATGGATATCGCGGGATACCATAAATAAAAAAAAAAAATATAAAATGAAAAAACAAGGAAAAAATTTCCTTGGTACCCCACGGCATTAGTAAATGTTTTGAATTCCATGAAATCTTCATTTACATTCACATTTTAGCATCATACTTTTGCATTACATGTGTCTCCTGATTTCTCACACTCGGTTCTCTCACCTTCCAGTTTCGTCACCCTGAGTTCTCGGCACCAATACAACACCAGAGCTCAAACTCGGAAAAGAATGGAGGATCAGGCAAAAGAGATTGATCGCCTTAGCAATGAACTTGAAGACCTTCGAGGGGGTATGGGGCGAATGATGGAATTGTTACATGTCATGAATGCTAAGATGGATACCCAGCCCACTGTTGTTTATGAGATTACCGGCGTTACTGTGGACCCTCCACCAAGTGTGACCGTAGCAGGGGACCCACCTTATGGTCTTGCTCCCGATTTTGTGCCTCCTCAAGCCACTGTTCCGATTAATCAACCTGTTCAGCAAGCCGTGCCCTTGTTTTCTGAAGTTTCTAGGGGGGCTCCTATCTTTGCACCACCTGTTGTACACACTCGTGCGCAACCGTACTCCAATGAGACAGTTTTTGATAATCTTGATGAGAATGTTGAGGGTTATGAGAAACATGATAAGCTTCGTGAGGAAGTAAACACTATCGTCCAGAGATTGAAAAAGGTAGAGGGTGATCAAATTTTTGGGACTGCTGCAAGGGATGTTTGTTTGGTTTCAGGTTTGGTTATTCCCCCGAAGTTCAAAACTCCGAACTTCGATCGCTATGAAGGTGCCACCTGTCCTAAGAGTCATTTGATCATGTATTATCGCAAAATGGTTGCCCATGTTGAGAATGATAAACTGATGATTCATTGCTTCCAAGACAGTTTGAAGGGTGCTTCTTCCAAGTGGTATTTAACTTTGGACCAATCCCGCGTTAAGAGCTTTCAAGATTTATCTGACGCTTTCATCAAACACTACAAGTACAATATGGATCTGGCTCCTGACAGAAGACAGTTGCTGAGTATGTCACAAAAGAATTCTGAGTCATTCAAAGAGTATGCTCAAAGGTGGAGAGAGACTGCTTCGCAGGTAGAACCTCCTTTGACCGAGAAAGAGTTAGCTGATTGGTTTGTCGACACAGTCCGTCCAGAATTTTACGAGAGAATGGTGGGTAGTGTGACTTCAAATTTCTCCGACATCGTTGCTGTGGGTGTCAAGATTGAATTGGGTATGAAGAGTGGTAAAATGACAAATAATCATGGCGCTTCTAGGGATCAGCCGAAGAAACCTCCTTATAGCTCCCAGAAAAAGAAGGAGAGTGAGACTAATGCTATATCCTCTGGTAAACCAAGGGAACGCTTTTATCGGCATCTGCAAGGTTATGCTCAACCTCAAGGGTACCCGGTCCAATATGCTCAACAACCCTATGTGGCAGCTATTACACCTTCTTTCAATCAACAGGTTCCCATGTATCAACCTATGCAACAACCTCCTGTTTATCCGCCTCCTGTCAACTACCTACAGGCACCCAATACTCCTGCTCCTCAACAGCCAAAGAGTCCGGCTCCTCGCCAGAATATGCCAAACAGAAGAACGTATAAACCTTGTCCGCCGATCCCGATGACTTTTACTGAGTTATACCCCCACTTGGTACAACAAGGTCTGATTACCACCCGTGCTTTGGGTCCTCCACCTAATCCATTACCTGCAAGTTACAACGCTACCGCTCATTGTTTATTTCATGAGGGTGCGCCCGGCCATGATCTAGAGAATTGCTATGCTCTTAAGAAAGTTGTCATAAATTTGCTAGAAACGAAGAAGTTGTCTTTTGGCGATGCTCAGCTGAAGATCGAGACTCCTTTCGGGGTTCCTCACTCGTCAAGTGCAAATTCTGCAAAGCATGCTACGCCTATCAGCCGAATCCAGTCATTATTCAAAGGCCTAGCCCGCTTCATTTCAGTAACCCTCAAGGTGATATGACCGGGATCAACAAAGGATCTGGGAAATTTATTTTGAAGCAACGACTGAAAACTGTTGAAGATGTGACCAGCATAACTGGGGTAAGCCATGACGACTCACAGTGATCATGAACCAGACGGCCTTTCCATTGAGGCTCCGCCAAAGGAAACTGTTACTCTTGAATGCAAGATTTCATAAACATTTAGAAGGATTTTTCCGACAGTTCATTTGTTTATTTATATGTATTTCTCTTCGATTAATCATATTTAGCATGCACGAACTTGTTTATCTTTGATTAATTAATGCAACGCATATGTTTGTCTTGAATAAATCCATTCGTTTCACTCATTCAAAATATATTTTTCATAAATTATAATGCCAACTTTACCCGATCTCTTGTTCAGATGGAGAATTGGGAGGAGGATGACGAACCTAAAACGTCAGATTTCTTGTCGTATGCTTTCGATTGAAACCCGCTGATGATGTAAGGCATTGTTTCAAATCCCAAACACTGGAGATATAAGGATGTTAACCCCTAGTCAACCCTTTGAGCCTTGAAGTAGGAGTTTTTCTTTCTTTTAAAGAACCTTCATCCTAACCTGGTGCAGGGTAGGTTTCAGTTAAACCGATCGAGCGCTTAGACTCTTAAAAAGGAAGAGCAAACCTTCGAGAATTTATCCTTAGCATCTTAAGAAGTCCAATACAATGACTATCCCTCGGTTACCTAAGGAGTGGGGCAGTCACGAGCCTTTCAAAAGATTTACACGACTTGTGCATAAAAGAATATTAAAAAAAATAAGAGCCCGCTAAGTCAAAACCTATGAAGGAGACTTAGGCAGAACTGGGGCATCCCGCTGGACTCCAAAGGCAAATCAAAGGATGTTGTCCAGGCAAAAGTTAGGGAATAAAAGCAAAACAAGAGGGTAGAATAAATAATCCCTAGTAAAAAACAAGATCGTGTGACCAATTGCCAAAAGAAATAGGTGAGTGATTGCCATGTCCAAAGCCTTGATAAGTTCTCGACCATAGCAAATCCGCTTGAGATATGAGCGTTCGTGTCCGGTTAACTGAATTAGGATTGGAGAACATCACGAAGAATGGGTGGGTACAAATATAACTTTCAGCATTTATCCTTTGTTTCTTAAACCGTGAACCGAGCCACGATACAACCTTTAAAAGACCTAATTGAAGTAGGACTTCGGTTGAAAGCATACTCGACAAGATCACGTTTCCTGACTCCTACGAGCTATGCTCAGAAAAAAAATTCATGATGGAATTATAATTAAAACTTATATCCTGACTAGTGATTTCGGTCACAAGTTGTTGCGATATCTTTTTTTCAAAACAAAAATTCAAGACAAATATATGTGTACATTGACAAGCTCAGGATAGGCATTTCAGGCATGACAACTTTGCTTGATATCTTAGAGATTTACATATGAACATAACCCGTGGAACTTGAAGATCCTGCTGAACAGGGGCAGGCAGTTTCCCAATTCGCTTACCAACGCGAGTCTGACATTCTTAAGAGCTATTTCCCAAACATTTCGTCGTAACACGATTAATTTGTGCCAGTTACGTCGAGACCTGACAAATCTCTCAAAGAGTTTGAGAACAATGGGGCAACCGGACTCGGTGTTCTCTATAAAATCCTCTTGAGATGACCCTACCTCGCAACGCAAGTATCCTGGGGCACCATGTTTTTGAAGAAACAAATGGCGGCTACTATAAGGTCCTGCAAGATCAAAACCATGGGATTTCACAATTTTTTCATGCACCCGATGGATTTTACTCACAGCGGCCTTCATACCCCAGTAAGCCTCAGTGTTGCAACAGACTCCTAAACTATTGCCTCATCACAGTCCCCAGAGAGACTATAAGCTGACAACTTTTTCTTGGGTAACTCGAAAGTGTCCCTCAGGTTTTCTTCTCCCCATGAGAAGGCGTGATACTGTGCACCCAAGAAGATTACTTTCTCCACCAGAGAATTCAGAACTTTAAAACCAGACTTGGTTCTACCATTGATCCTTCTTACCCATGATTGACGTATTGGTTGCAGAGAACGCAGGGTATCTCCGTCGAGATGTTTATTTCATCTCTCGTCCCATCTCTAGTCTGTTTCGTCAACGTACGCAAGGGCATAAGCATCACATGCTTATTTCATTACATATTCATTACATACTCATTACATACTCATTTCATAACATCCTGCATATTCATAGACATTAACATACATTCACATTAACATATGCATTAGCATTCACAGGTTCATTGTGTTTCACCATCATTTGGTTGTTACCGCCGAGTAACTGGGGTTCGTCCATTCTCTCCAAATAGATTGTCAGTCTTAAGCATAAAATACCTACTTATTTCCAGCTTCCCCACGGAGCTCGATCCTCGTGGATGACGGTTACTTCAGCTATCTTTCCTCGCCAGGATAAGATATCTACCCTTCGAGTTCATTCCCTCGATGGAGTCTTGATTACCAGTTTTCTTTCTAGCTCGATCCTAGATTGAATCTCAGTCTTGTCGGTCGTCGAGCCCAATCGGACGTGCATTTATTTTGCACCGTCTAAAGATTTTCACCATACCATGGCAAATACGCGACTGTTCTCGCCCAAGAAATTTATCACTGTACCCGGACGTGCATTTATTTTGCACTATCTTTCAAGAAAATCAACTACAATCATTTACAGATACACGCCAGTTCACGCCTGGAAAATATATCAGTACAACACTTTACAATCCTACATGTTACAACCTTTTACACTTTACATCTTACAACATCGGTATACAACATTTCTCACCTAAGAAACCGATCCTATCTTCGTTATGACTCGCAGCAAATGGCCATCTCCATGGAGCAGTTGGGCTTCCATTTACCTGTCGTCTTGAAGTATGGGAGGTTTGAACCAAATCATATTCAGGAGACCACGATTCTGAAATATGAAGAAATTCAGTCACCCAGTTTCATATTCAGGAGAGCACGATTCTGAAATATGAGTATATTCAGTCAACCAGTTTCATATTCAGGAGAGCACGATTCTGAAGTATGAGTATATTCAGTTTCATATTCAGGAGAGCACGATTCTGAGTTATGAAGAAGTTCATTTATCCTTTAGTAAAAGAAGGAACGAAATCATATTCAGGAGAGCACGATTCTGAGTTATAAGGAAGTTCAGTTGGCCGTTTTTCAGGAGAGCACGATTCTGAAGAATGAAGAAATTTCAGGAACCGAATCATATTCAGGAGAGCACGATTCTGAGTTATGAGGAAGTTCGATTATCCAGTTTCATATTCAGGAAAGCACGATTCTGAAGTATGGAAAAATTCATTTACAACCAAATCATATTCAGGAGAGCACGATTCTGAAATATGAAGAAATTCAGTCATCCAGTTTCATATTCAGGAGAGCACGATTCTGAAATATGAGTATATTCAGTCATCCAGTTTCATATTCAGGAGAGCACGATCCTGAAGTATGAGGAAGTTCAGTTTACCCTTTTCATGTTCAGGAGAGCACGATTCTGAAGCATGAAGAAGTTTATTTATCCTTCAGTAAGAGAAGAATCAGAATCGTATTCCAGGCGCCGACCTTAAATGCGAGAAGATTTATTTATCAGATAAGCAGCAGCCTCTTTATTTGAGTGCTTATCCATTTTTTGCACATAAGTCCCTTCCAACGATAAGTGACAGTTCTCCCTTCGAGAAGCTTATCAGAGCAATTCCCATCAAAGTCCATTTATTTTGGCATACAGTCGGTCTTTACCCTGTATATTTGCTACGGAGTTCCGAAAAGTCCGTTTGATCCTGTCACGAGGGGTAGTTTACAGAAGCTTGGATGTTATTCCTTGCTCAATGCTCCAGCATTCTGTAATCGATCTTACAATCGTACGTGATCCAGTTTTATTTTTAGATTCCCCAGTGGAGGCCGTCTCATAGGTACCATCTCCATTCGAGGATCTCGTTCCTTTTCTAAAAGTGACAATTGGTCATTCGCACCAGTTGACTATCATTTTTAGAATTCCCCAGTGATGTACTGTGTCTCAGCGCGTCATTTTCCCCAGTGTGTTTCTTCTCGTGGCGTCTGTCTCGGTGTCGTCATGTTTCGTCAGCATTTTCGCATTCATTATTCCAGCATACGCATCATATCATAGTCATGGCATCATCTGCATTAAGTCGTTCCAGTTTTGTCCATAGCATTGCATATCGTCGCATATAAGGGCAAAATTTTCGGTTATCTATATTTAAATCTCTCCACCACGATTCCACGAGTCTCTGTCACTCAAATCGTCCGGTGTAGCCATTTAAATAGGGGCAACTGTAATACCCCAAATTTTACCCTTTCTTTTTTATTTTTATTTTAAATTCTTATTAACTTAATAAATTAACCTTTTTTTTAAATCTTGTTTTTTTTAACTAATAATAATTTAATTAACCTTTTTTATAACTTTACTAATGTTTTTTATTAACTTTTTTTTTTCTATTTAGTTTATTTATTTAAGTCATTTTAAGCTCTTCTTACTAACTTTTAGGATTTAGATTAAAATTTAACTTTTTTTTTCTTTTCTTTAAAGAGTAAATTTTTCATAACCTTTTTTAAATTAATTTCTAACATTTTTTTTAATCAAATTCTAATACTTTTTTTTTAAATAAAAATCTAATACTTTTTTTAAAAATTAAATCTTTTTTTTCTAACTTTTTAAAATTAAATCTTTTCTAACCTTTTAAAGCTAAATCTTTTTTTTAAAAAGTTAAATTTTTTTTCTAACTTTTTTTAAAACTAAATCTTTTTTTTTCTAACTTTTTTAAAAGTTAAATATTTTTTTTTCTAACTTTTTTTAAAAACTAAATCTTTTTTTTCTAACTTTTTTAAAGTTAAATATTTTTTTCTAACTTCTTTTTAAAATTAAATCTTTTTTCTAACTTTTATAAAGTTAAATCTTTTTTTCTAACTTCTTTTTAAAATTAAATCTTTTTCTAACTTTTATAAAGTTAAATCTTTTTTTCTAACTTTTTTAAAAAAAAAATTAAATTATTAAATCTTTTTTCTAACTTTTATAAAATTAAATCTTTTTTTTTTCTCTAATTTCTTTTTAAAATTAAATCTTTTTTTTTTCCTAACTATTTTAAAAATTAAATCTCACCTTTGTCACTTTTTTTTGTTCTTTATTATTTTTACTCTAAATTTTTCTATCTTTCATTAAAAAATAACAAAAATAGTTTTTTATTATTATTTAATTATTATTTTCGTATTTTAATTAAATCATTTTTTAAAATATTATTTTTTTCACTTTTTTCTAAATTATTCATAAAAATATCCAAAAAAATCATAAAATAAAATATATTGAAAAAAAATTTTGTTCTTTTTATAATATTTTTGATTTTAGGAATCAATAGGATTATTAGTTTTATTTTTAGTTTATTTTAATTATTTTAATTTTATTTTTTCTCTTAATTAATTATTTAGTTTGGGCTTTAAAATGGGCTTTAGGGACATTATTGACAATTTGGTGTTAACCCTAATTTGTTCCCTATATATACATGTGTTGCTTTGTTGTAAAGAGGTCAGAAGGTTTTCTTCAGAAAAGAGGAGAGAGAGGGAGAAACAAAGGAGATCCCCAGAGAAGAAAGGCGGTCGTTCCCACAACTCTTAAGAAGGATTGGAGCTCTCCAGTGTTCCCTTATTCAAACCTTTTTCACATTTACCGAAGCAAACCTCCGCTTCGTAGGTTAAATTACTAAACCTTTTGCCTTTTCATGTTTATGTGCATATTTTGCCATGTTAATGTGTTTAGGTCCGTTAAATTACTAAATCCTTTGCATTTTTCATCCTTGCCATGTTAACCTTCATTGTTGTTTAGATCCGTAGATTTTGATCTGTATGAACCATGATTGTGTCGTATAGGATTGTTTGCATGTCCATTAATTGTCTGTTTGCATTTGCAATTCTATTGTTATTTTTTTTTTATCAAAACCTTTTTCAAAATCAAAACCTTTTTTATTAAAACTAAAACATTTTTTCCCAAAAAAAAACCTTTTTTTTGTTCCCATAAATATTTTTTTCCAAAAAAGCCTTTTTTTGTTCCCGTAAATATTTTTTTCCAAAAAAGCCTTTTTTTGTTCCCGTAAACATTTTTTCCCAAAAAAGCCTTTTTTTGTTCCCGTAAACATTTTTTTCTAAAAAAAACCTTTTTTGTTCCCGTAAACATTTTTTTCTAAAAAAAACCTTTTTGTTCCCAAAAACATTTTTTTTTATATATAATTTAAACTTAACATTTTTTTATAATTTAAACTTAAATTTTTTTAACTAAGTAATTCCATTTTAAAATTAAAACCTTTTTTTATATATATAATTAAAATATTAAAAAAATTAAAACATTTTTTTACATAATTAAAATATTAAAAAATTAAAACCTTTTCGTAAGGAACTCCTTTGCCGTGTCATTTTGTGTACCTTTTATTTTCTTTATTCCTGCATTTCATTTGCATGCTTGAGGTTGAGATGTGCTTGTGGTGGCCACAGCCCCACACTATTTTCCTCCCTCACTTCATTCTAAGTGTCATTACATATTTTCATATTCTTCATGTTTTCAGAAAATGTTTCTTTGTTTCTTTATACCCTCTGCCTTTATTACTTTTCTTATTTTTGTACCTTAATTATTCCTCCATATAATGATTTGTCATATTTTCACTTTTTTTTTTACAGTTTTATCCTTCCGAAGGATTAGGTCCAGCCTTTTGGCCGCCGAGTCAATAGCCTTACCCCTTTAATGGATCAAACCCTGTTTAGCCTAGGTGTCCCGCCGTGGGCAAAATTGCTTTTATCCTAGTGTTATGCCAAAAGGGTCGCCGCACTCATTTTAGGGTTTCCCGCCGCGGAATCCCTAACCTAACCCTAATTACAACTTAACAATTCAACGTAGAGATTTGGAGTTTCTACACTCCACGTAAGCGTGTCCTTAAGATGCGTTTATTCCCCTTGAGACCTTGACCACAGTCAAGAAGTTTCTAACCTCCCTATTGAGGGGAACTACGATTACTCTGATTCCACTCCCGTAAGGATACGTAGGCACAAGATGCGATGTCTTGCCGAGTAAACTTAGAATTAACCCCTTAGGTCTCCTTTCTCACTTTTAATCCTTATGCACATATACCTTAAGAATAATAAAGCAAAATAGTAAACATTTGAACAAAAGGTTCCTGTAGAGTACTACAGAAGTTTAGGGTGCTAATACCTTCCCTAAATTTAACCAACCCCCGAACCCTAGATCTTTCCCCGCATTGTGTTTACGATGCAAAAATAGGTTTTCCCTTTTTGACCTTTTCCTTCGGATAAATCAAAGAGCGGTTGTGAATTGAATTGCGATTCAAACTCATTAATAGTTTGTGATCCTATTTCCACCGCAACAACAAGGTAATTGATTTTGGTGAGCCACTAGCATTACTGTGTTGGATTAGACTGAACCGTTTAGAGGTTGTCTAGGATTAGCATGGAAACCAGTGGAAAGGCTGTCAGTTTTCTTTGTTGAGAAAGGATTGAATCTTAGTTGAATTAATTTAAGCCTTATTGACATGCTTCCTTGAGACTCAACTTTAGTCAGGTTTTTTACATAAGAGGGTTGTTTGAAGTTGATAACCAATTTATTGCTGCCATAGTTAGGTGTTCATATTGCTTTGTGTCTATATATGTTTTAGTCTCAGTTTGTATTTCAGTTGGTTTAAGAGGTTTGTAACATCACAGTAGTTTATAGGGTGGACCTTAACAGTCTATGGCAAGGTTGTTGAAGCTATTCAAGTTGGTGTTCTGCTTGTATTAACTTATGTTTGTTTATACTAAACTGTCAATCCTCATGTTTTATAAGCTTTGTTAAGTTGGACATGATTTTGTTCTCCATTAAAGTGTTAAGGATTTGGCTGCAAGAATGAGATTGCTTTAACCTCCTAAATTATATGTTGGTGTGTGTATTCCTGTTCTGTTCCAAACTGCCATGATCCTTTTCTCTTTGTATTTCAAAATCATCATGCTTAATGAAATCATTTGCTATCAAATTTTTTTTGAAGTTTGTTTTGGTAGATATTCTTTGAAACAGAACAAGAGGGGGTGTGAATGTGGCTGTTGCTACTAAGATGGGGGAGCAGGATAGTTTTAGGTTCTTGATTGGATTTGTATTACTCTTTGAGTTGGTTTTCTCACAGGTTTGAATTTGTTTGTTTGAGATTGTTATGTGAAGATTGTTGAGCTTGATGCATTTAAGCATATCAGTTGAGAATCATGTCATGTTTCTAGTCCTACTGTCATAGAAGCCTTGCCATGTTGGAATTCCAAACCTTTATGAAAACTGTCAAAACAGTTGGCACATCAGCTGTTGGTTTAACATTACACAGCAGGTGGTAACCCTTGATGAATGTTTGTGTGTGCATGTAGATGTGGCCTAGATCATCATTTTGTTGGTTCTAAGGTCATCACTCAGTTTCACCATTGACTTGCACAACAAAAGCACTCAAACTGCAACTCACACACCTAATTTTTGTTCTATTGATTTCTGTATAACATTTTCTGTTGAGACCCTTCCTACAACATATTTTCAGCTTGCTCCAACTCCCATTTACTAAATAAAACTTTATGTTTGGATCTTCCCCCCAAAATGCATTTTCAAGTTTGAAATTGCAACTTGATGATCATTATTCACCACAAATTTTTTTCAACTAAACCTTTGGTTTACCTTCATTCAGCAAGTTGTGGCTAGTGTGTATACGATTTTGGTTTAGTATGAGAGTGGCTAAAATGAGTTTGGAGTACCAATTTGCATCACATGAATCACAAAGCATAAGCATTCGTTTTTTTCATCTCACTAAGAATTTTGGGAAACTAACATCACCATCAGATTCCTCATGATTTTCTGGGTAAGATGCATATAAGGTTTGTCAAAATCAGTTGAAATTTGAGAAAGTTGGAGTTGTTTTGCAAACATGGTGAAAGCCTTGGAGTTGCCCAGAAAATTATCCAAACAAGCTATGTATATTTATAGTTTCCATTCAATTAATGGATGTAACAGCCACCCCAGTGGCAAGCAACTCACTCTTAACTTCTCCTTTCACCTGCATGACCAGGGTTCGATCCGGGTGGAGGTCGAACCCTTTTGTTTTTTATTTTCCAATTTTCATTAATAAACTATTTTCTTCATTCTTTCTATTCTCCTAACACACGCGCGTGTTGTGGCCTGGTGGTTATCTAGTCATTACTTGTGAGCACAAGGGCGTGGGTTCAATCCCCACCCATGCCCCTTCCTTTTTTTCTTGTTTATTTATTTTATTGTTATGAAATCGATCCAACTTCAAATATCCATAATTTATTCGTTGTTTATTAGTTTTAATCCGTTCTTTTTGCAACCTTTTCATTTAAATGTCTAGTTTTATTTAATGGATTGTAATATCATAATTGCTTGTTTGCACAATGCTTTTTTCCTGCTTGTTAGTAGATTCGCTCTTAGGTCATTGCCGTGTGTTTCGATTTGAACTTCCTTCATATCATGTTTATTTTTTTATCTTGTAAGATTTATTCCCATTTATGTTTGTTAGCATATTAGGATATCCCTCTCTTATTGGTTGTTACCATGTGCTTCCCCCATCTTTACTTTGTCAAGTATGCCTTTATCATAGCTCCTCCTAAATTATGATCTTAAATTAATTTATCCATTTGTGTGTGATTGTTATCTATACACATTGTTGTCACATTTGTTCTACTTTGAGTCTATAACATGATTGATCTTCAAATTGTTATTGGTTTACATGGTTGTCACCTTTATCATGTTCTCAATCTTCGTTAAGATCGTACTTTCAATCTTTGTTAAAACACGCCTTCATCTTTGTTAAGATATGCCATCTGTAACATTGTTTGTATATCTTGGTTGAAACCATTCATCTCACTTGAATTACTTGCTCATTGTAATGTGCTTGCCCATCTTTGATTGTAATCATGTCCCTTATATTCATCATGCTTATGCTTTGTTAAGTTATCTTTCCCCAAGGGATGGAACTCTCTAGTTCTCATCCCAGCTGCCTCCCCTTTCTTCTTCCAAAGGAAAAGTCTCTCCATTGACCTTTGTCTCATGGATAGCTCATTACCCCTCTTGACTTTGAAAAGTCATTTTGAACCTTAGTTAAGATCAAAACCCATAAGCCATTTGACTTTTCTTAAGTCTAAAAGACCCACCTCACTAGGAGTGTTTACAACTAGAACCCTAGGATAGAGTTGTTAACTCTATGTAAGGATCATGGATATGATCACTTACTTCCCCCTTTGAGTGTTACAACATAGACATAGAGAGTTTTGTGAAACTCTACACAAACATTATTATGTTTGTTCCCCTTTGAACCTTGATCGCAATCAAGCGTTCTTCAACCCTAGTGAGGTGAACTACGATTGCTCTGATTCTATCCTAGTTAGGATACGTAGGCAGAGGACGCGATGTCTTTGCGAGCAAACATAGAAACAATCTTAGGTCTTCATCTATCATAACCTTCACCTTTTTACCCAATACCCAAACCTTAGCAAATATTTAACAAACTTAGCATACAAATAAACAAAAGGTTCCTGTAGAGTACTACAGATGTTTAGGATGTGAAATACCTACCTTATGCATAACCAACCCCCGATCCCCGAATCTCTTAGCATTGTTGTAACATCGCGCAAAAGGTTCTTTCTTTCTTTAGACCTTTCCTTTGGATAAATTAAAGTCCGGTTGTAAAAGAATTAAGGTTCAAGTTAATTCAATAGCTTGATATCCGATTTTCACCGCAACAGAAATGGCGACTTCACTGGGAAAATTTAAACTTGAGGGTTTAGCCTATTTTGTTTAATTGTATGCTATATTTGTGAATATTTGCTTAACATGTATATTTGTCAATATATTTGTTTGTGTGTTGGGTATTGGGTGCTTTGAGTGGTGAGACGGTCCTATACCCGGACTTGAGTGCACTTATGATAGGATGGTGGTATATTCAAGAAGGCTTATAGGGAGTTGATTCCCGACCAAGCTAACTTGAGAAACCACCGCTCAGTGTAGGCCCTCTTGAAAGTTTAGTATTGTTGATCGAGTATTCGTGAAAACAATGCTACTTTCGGCGAAGGAGCCCATGACACTGTGGACTTTTAAATTACATTTTACCCCACTTTGGCCTTATTAGGACGTAGTGCAATGACTATAAGGAAGTATTTCCGAAGTAGTTGATACGCGATACTACACTCAGACGAGATTCTCTTGAGAATATTATCAATTACCAAGTAATTTGGGAAGTCGATAATATCCGAAAGATGGGTTGATGACTCTGGGAACTTTGTAGAACACGTTCGGCAGGTGCAATCAATCCATAGTACAATCTTTGGGGATGGGTAGACCCTTGGACTCATGCTTGTCCTTAACCTTAAGTTTGTGTTGTGTGCATGTGCATTTTCTTGTGTTTGTGCATTCATATCATCATGTCATCATATCATCATATGGTTTCATGGAACTTAGACTTTGTTGTTTGTAAACATCATAGGTCGTCATGAACAGTGAAAGAAAGAAAACTTTGAAGTGCACTTACAAGGGTTTTAACCTAGTTGATTTGAAAAGGTTGAGCACCTTAGTGACAGATTCAGAGGGATTTCAAAGCCGATATGGGAAGCTGTTGCTACTCTTGAAGATAAAGATGGATATTGGACTTCTCTCTACTCTCCTCCAGTTTTATGACCCGCTCTACCACTGCTTCACATTCCCTGATTATCAGCTAGTACCCACCCTAGAAGAGTATTCTCAGTTAATTGGATTGCCTATTCTTGAAGATTCTCCTTTTCCGATTGTAGAGAAGGACCCCAAAGAGCAAGATATCGCCAAAGCTACGCGTTTGGGAGTGGATGATATAAAAAAGAATCTGATTACAAAAGGGGGAGTCTTTGGGTTAAAAGCAGAATTCTTGGTTGAAAAAGCTCAATATTACGCAGATCATTTAAGCATGGATGCATTCGAGGCTATCCTTGCCTTACTCATCTATGGTATATTCTTGTTTCCAAGCTTTGAGAATTTTGTGGACCTCAATGCCATCAAAATTTTCTTGAAGAAGAATCCTGTGCCTACCTTGTTAGCAGACACGTACCATTCTGTTCATTTGAGGAACTTCCATAATGGAGGAATGATCACTTGTTGTGCTCCTTTATTGTACAAATGGTTCACTTCACACTTACCCAAAGCCAACGCTTTTTGGGATCCAAAGAAAGGATGGTGGTCACAAAAGATCATGGCTCTTACCCATTCCGATATTGATTGGTATAGTCGTGATTATGATGGGATAATGATTATTGACAGTTGTGGGGAATTTAGCAACATACCTCTTCTCAGCATTAATGGAGGGATCAGCTACAGTCCGATACTCGCCCGCCGACAATTGGGATACCCTCTAAAGGACAAACCCAAAAGTGTTCAAGTAGAAAGCATCTTCTTCAAAGAAGGGGAAGATAGTCAAGGATTAAAAGGGAAAATTCTAGAAGCTTGGAAGCGTCTACATAAAAAAGGAAAGAAAGATCTTGGAAGACTCAACTGTGTGTCTTTGGAACCTTACCTCCAATGGGTTCGGAAAAGAGCCGTCACACTAAGGATGCCGTATCCTAAACAAGAGCTTATGGCCTTGAAGGAAGAACGCCCGTTGGTCTTCATGTCTGAAGAAGAAAAGTTGAAAATTGCTTTGGTCAAAACACAACAAATTGAAGAAGCTTGGAAGCACAAGTATCAGATAGTCATTGAAGAAAATGCAGAGCTCCGGAGACAACTCCAGTCGAAAGATGAAGAAATCCTCTCTTGTAAGAAGAGGAAAGCACTAGAGGAACCTGATGAGCCTCAGTCTAATCCATGGAAGATAATTGTGGACAGACTCATCATTGAGAAGACTCAGTTGGAAAGAAAGATCGAGAAGCTCAACCTCAGGCTGCTAGGAGAACCTTGATAGGTTGCACCAAGTTGTTTAGTTAAAACTCTTGTAAGAGGAAATGATGTTTTGTAATCCGTTTTGTTTATTAATGAAATGACGATTTCTGATGTTCGAAAATATCTGAGTTCCATGACAATCATGTGCATTTGCATTCACACTTCTTCTAACCATTCAAGGAAATTCAACTCTTTTCTTTGCAGGCAACAACATGGTAAGAAGAGACATGCTTCGAGTCCTGGATCTGAGATTGGGCCGTCTAAGAATGTTAACCAGACTTATCCGAAATCCTGCTGCTTTCATAGCCAAATATGGGGATCTATTGCCATTAATAAGCGCTCCGATCAATGAGCCCATGTTGCAAGCCTTGGTGGAATTCTATCATACAACTTACCACTGCTTTGTGTTTCCAGATTTTCAGTTACTCCCGACCCTCGAAGAGTATAATGCTTACTTGAAGATCCCATGGACTTTTACGCTCCCTTATGGAAAGCCAAAGAAAAAGGACTTAGCTAAAGCCCTGCATATCAAGCTGGAAGACTTACCACCAATGAGGGCGAAAGGAGGGTGGTATGGAATGGATGCCGGGCCTCTAATGGAAATGGCCGAGTATCACTATGAAAGCAGAAACCTGGGCATTTTTGAGGCAATTTTGGCACTACTAATATATGGACTGTATCTGTTCCCAAGTAGTTACGACTTCATCAGCGAAGAAGCAATCCGCCTCTTCATCCTCAAAAATCCGGTCAACACAATATTGGCTGATACTTATATAGTCATCCACCATTTTGCCTTGTATGATTGTGGGCGATTCTCATGTTGTCTTGCACTACTCGACCGATGGTTTACTTCTCATCTGCCAAGGACCCATATCCTTTGGAGGCTTCCTACCAATAGCGCTTGGGTTTCTAAACTTGTCACTCTCAGACACCATGATATCACCTGGTATGACACTAGCATCGGTGACCAGGTCATGATTTCCAGCTACGGAGATTTCCCCAATGTGCCTCTCATTGGGATAGAAGGGGTGATCACTTATAATCCTATTCTCGCTCGGCGTCAACATGGGTATCCCACCGGGCCTGAGCCTGAACCAGAACTGTTGAGGCCTCGCTTCTGTGAGACAGGTCGCAACCAGGAACTAGAAGAAGATGCTCAATATGCTCAAAGAGATCCACACCTCATGGGCCCAACCCCAATGGAGAATGCGAGTTGTTTAACCACCAGGGGGTACCTGCTATGGTCAAAGGAAATTGCCTTAATCATGTTCTACACTCACGACTATGAGATAACTATGGAACCTGAGGTCCCCGCGACTAGGGAAGAGCTGAAATACGCTTTGGTTAAAGCACAAAGAGAAAACGAAGACCTGTGGGAGATTATCCGCCAAGATCAAGTTCATATCAGTGCCCAAGAAGGAGAAGGGTCGTCTTGTTAGATTGATTGTTGTTTCGCCATTTCCCTGCTTTCCCTAAAAAAGGATTGACATCCTGCTTGTTGCATTTAATTTCATTGTAAGAAAAGTCTTGCTTTTTAGCAAAGGCTACTCTACTGTAATAGATTTCCAGTTATCAAATGAAAAACGCTTTTTAAGCATGTCGTTACGTGTTGGTCTAACTTTTTGTTTGTAAACGAAAATTTTGAGTTTCCTTGAATGGTTTATGCATCCGCATTTGCATATCATTCTACATCAATCCTGCATTTGGGGTTCCGCAGCTCATCTTTTGTTCTTGTCCAAAAAGAGGAGATAAGGAGTCACGCTGAGTACCCACAGATACAATACACGGTCCCAAGCTCAAAAGAAGATGGCAGATAACGACCAAAGGTTCGATCGAATGGATAATGACATTGAAGGGATCAAAGGGGACGTCAACCAGATCTTGGAAGCCCTCAACGTGATCAAAGAAAAAATGGATACACAACCTACAGTGATCTCCGAAGTTGCCACAGCAGCAGCCAATGTCACAATGGCTCCTATTACTTCAGCGGAGTTTCCCTATGGCATGTCCCGGGATTTTATGCCACCTTTCAACAGCATGCAGTCTTCAGGTCTCAATCCGTTGTTCGACTCAACAATCAGAAACCCCATTTTTACTCCAGCAAGTGGACCTACCACAGTGCGACCGGTCTTCGCCAATCAACAGCCAATCTTTGATATACCCGATGGATCCGAAGCTGAGGACGAAAAACACGAAAAGTTAAGGGTAGAGATGGACATACCTCAAATGACCTGTAACTTGTCAAAGTCATAACTTGAGCTGTACAAATCCTATCAAGGACTTTTAGTACTCAAATTAAAGCTAAGAGCAAGCTCTACAACATTCATGTTGGGGGTAAGATGAGATGACAATCACATCTTGAGTTGAACTGCCTTGAAGATAAGAGTCAAACTAGGGGATTTTACACTATCAAGCCTTAGAAACCCTAGCTTGAAACTTCTCAAACTCCTCAATCATGATGAGTTGACCTTGGAATCATCCTTATAGCATCTCAATGCATCAATCCATGATCACATGGTTCTTGGATTAGGTCTCAACCTTCTCCAAATCATCAGTTGACCTAGGGTTGACCCAGTCAAACCCTAATTGCACCACTCATGGCTGAGTCTTCTTATTCTTGTACAATGACCTATCTAGGCCTCATGATGGCTTTCAAGACATCTCATAAGCTCTCTCAAAGCTTCAAGTCCATCCTCATAGCTTCAGAATCATCTGAGGAGCTCCCACAACTCTCAAGTTAGGAGGCACACAACCTTGGTTTCAACCAATCTTTCTGAGGATCTCTTAACTTCTCTGACAAAGATATCAACCTTTGAAAATTTGAACAACTTTCTTGGCTAGCTTCAAAGTCTTGATTGGTACTCTTGATTGGTACTCATACCTCTTGATGAACACAAGCTAGGTAAATAAATGTTGGTCAAATTTTAGGGTACAACAGCTGCCCCTATTCAAACGGCATGAACCTGACTGGGTGAGGAGCGGACGACTCTCAACCAATCAAGGTAAAAGACGGCTGAATACCAACAAACCCGAAAATTTTCCAACTGCGCAAGTACACGGTACTCTGATGGGAACAAATCTTCGAAAACTGAAATATTGGCTGCACGACAACTAGCTGGAGACTTGGTCACACGGTAACCGGTAATACATGGTCGATCATGCCGTCAGGCATCAAGATTCCTCGGGACTCATCAGGTCAACCATCAGATTGATCACGTTAAGTCATGCCGTCAGGCATTCAAAGAAAACTTTCGGGCATCAGCCGGACTTCATCAGCAAGTCGGGAATAGAATTCTTGGTCAATCATGAACCAATTGGGAATATCCAAACCTCTGCCATCAGGCACTCCGCATCAGCTGAGAGAACTTCTTCATTAACAGTTGGACTTTAATCATCAAGTCTTCAGGGGAAGTTTCAACTTCGCTGTTCAGAAACCTGCTGGGGATGACGCATCTCCGTTGGGGATTCTGGAGAACTATCAAGTAACTCTACTTCGGGGTTCCAAAAATCATTCTGGATGAATCAACTCTGCTGAGGACTTCAAGAATCATCTTGGACAAATAACTCCACCGGGGATTTCAAGAATCATCCTGAACCGGGGACTATGCTGGAGTTTTCAGGAATCATCCTGAGCAAACACTTTGCCGGGGACTCTAAGCATCAGCTTGAGCAACCAACTCTGGAGACTGCACTGGGGATCCTAAGAATCACCTTAAGCAAACGACCTCGCTAGGGCATTCAAGAATCATCTTGAGCCGAAGACTTCGCTGGGGGCTTCAAGAATCATCTTGAGCAAGCGACTTCGTTGGGGAGAATTTCAGGAATCATCCTAAGCAATCAATTCTGCGGCGGAACACCTGCAAAACAAGAATGGTAACAACCTAGATCATGTTTATTATGCATATGCTTCGGCAATGGCACAATGCTCCACACGGTGGAAATGCTATGCGTTTATGATAAATGCTATGCAGTCATGCACAATGATGCGATCCCGTCAGCAAATTAAATGCTGAAGGGAGAATCCTCCTGTCAAGGAGAAAGAACCACTCAGATAGGGGGAGGAATCATCCTGCCGAGGAGCACAAGCTCACACCAATCTCAATTGGACTCCGCAGGGGACACAACATCAGTTGACTGCTGCGGGGGAACGAAGCTCTACGAGAACCTGGACCTGCTGAGGGAAAGCGATATCAATCGTGGGAATAGACTGCGCGGCCTTCACGGATACTTCCCTGGGAATAACGAATCCGATGGGGAAATGTGGCATCAGCTATTCAACACTCCACTGGGGAAAACCATTCATGGCCCGAGCGGCTTCCAAGGATTCGGCTCTCTTGGGGATCCGCAAACTTGGCTGAGGAAGAAGAAATCATTCTGCTTACCAGGGAGAGTACGACTCTGTGGGGGAATCTCAATTCCACTGGGGAAGAAGGAATCATCCGGCTTCGGGGGAGAGTACGACTCTGTGGGGAATCTCAATTCCGCTGGAGACTTCAGTCTTGTACCATCAGTTGCTGCACACTTCAGTATGACTCAGCTGAGGAGATGACATTCCTTCAGGATGCATCTGATTGGGGAGAGAATCTTCTCTGCTTGGGGAGACATATCAATGCTCACGATCTCGGGCTCAGACTCTACGGGGAGAGGCTACTGAACTTTACTGGAAAACGAGGAATCATCCTGCTTGTGGATACGCACGGCGCTCTGTTTAAAATAACAACACAAACAAACAGACAAGATACCCTTCTCAAAGGGACCTATCAAGGTTATCATCTTGTGACAATGTTTAAGTAATTTATTGTTTCAACAATCAGTGGCCTAGGCCAGTAAGTTTATGTATGCGCATTTTATCAAAAACATCGGCGTTCTTTTTCGCAAACAAAACAGATAAATGCTAAACAGGCAAACAGAATTGCTGAATAGTATACATTTTATTGATAACGAACCCCTGACTGGGTAAAAACGTTTTACAACAGATGCAAGCTCCTGGAATGAGGAAGCCGCGCAAAATAAAACATAAATATACATCAGTATATACAAATGTCGGCAACGAGGCGTAGACGAACACCATGAGTTGATCCCTCTATGACCCACTCGACTTCGATACTTCTCCGATGCTTCAGCTTCAGAAGAGATTGATTCAGATAAACGGCCCTCAGGTCTTCCAAACCACAAAGAAAGTCCACACGCGGAACGCAGTCATTTGCTTTTTCAAATCCCTAACTTTTGCGTGAACCGCCCTTTGCGGGTTTTCAGTTCACCGGGATACCCTTTTTTGCCAAAGTCGCCCATCCAGGTTTTCGACTTTGCGGGTGTACATTTTTTCAATTTATATCCCTAATTTTTGCCCGAACCTTTTTCTTTTTTATGGTTCGCCGGGATGCCCCATTTTTGCCTGGACTCCCTTTTTAGTGTCTGGCGGGTCGCTTTCAAGCAAAGTATTTTTTAACTGCATCCGCGTTCACCGGGGATGCAAAATCTTCACCATCCATCGTGGATAACAACAAAGCTCCTCCAGAGAAGACCTTGCTGACGACATACGGACCTTCGTAATTAGGAGTCCACTTGCCCCGGTGATCGGAGTGTGGAGGAAGAATCTTCTTCAGGACGAGATCACCCGTCTGAAAGCTTCTAGGACGCACCTTGTAACACCCCCTTTCTATACCCCCAAATTAATCAAATAAATCAATTAGGCACTTAGAAAATTTATTTCATCAGAGTTTAATTAAAACATGGTATATAAGAGGCGCATCACATTATCATGAAATTAAACACATACGATACCTGCTCAAAATAGATATGCAACAATGGGTAACCCACATCTCAATATTTAGAATAAAAGCGGAAACATCCAAATATTGAATCGATCACATACATAAAAGTATATACAACCATTCAATCAATTCATGCTTTACAACCATATCCACAGCGGATACATACACAGATGTATCACAAGGAATCAAAACAAATGTAACTCCAAAAGAGTCAAAGGCTTCCTAACTACCCAGATATTACATATCAGAGCCATTGACCAAAAAGAATGAAGACATCGCTTCACAAAAAGAACCTCCAGCTTCCTACTCTGCAATGCCTCATAGAGCATTATAAAACAGCAGAAGGGTGAGAAACATTATCATAACAGTTAATGCATAAAATTGTATATATACATATACTCATATTTGTACAAGTTATACTCAAATTATGTTCTCACCACATTAAGCATCTACAATTAATCATGCCTCTACACATGCTCATGAACATTCACTATATGTTCCTCCAAACAATCATATATAACATACACAGTTACATTCATACAACTAATGCATCATACACAGATGACTCATGCAACTCATAGAGACCGACACACGACTCTATGCAGATGCAAATGCGGTACCGACTCATTTCAACAGATTCTCTAAGGAATCGAGTATTCAGCAGATTCTCCACGGAATCAAGTATTCAGCAGATTCTCCACGAAATCAAATATTCATCAGATTCTCCACGGAATCGAATATTCAGCAGATTCTCCATGGAATCAAATACTCTGCAGATTCTCCACGGAATCAAATACTCTAGTCAATCCTTCAAGGGATTACATGTTATGACCGATTCTCCGAGGAATCACACAACGCAACCGATTCTCCAAGGAATCTAATGTAACCATCGTATCATACGAGGTTCTGCAAATCCTCCGAGGGATCATTCAACACAAAAATGCATACTAAGATGCTACACAATGCTAATCCTCCGAGGGATCGATCAACACAGAATGCATACTATGTTCACAAACATACTCATTGCATTTATCACATACATCGTATATATCTATCATGCATTCACATTATGCACCATTTCACACATGGTTTACACACATATCAGCCTATCAATGCGTTTCTATTCAATTCAAGCAAATACACAAGATTATCAAACGTTCAAGATTCACCATTGGCTCTACAATCTAGGATTCACGCCTTTCGGCCACCCACAGCACGACATGTCGAAACAGTTCACACATCAATCATTCATATAGGCATTAATCATAATTGAATCGGCCAAAAATATCATACTATGAATAAACAGCAAAACAAATAACACTGTCAGGTTCGCCAACCTTCGCCTGGCGAAGCCACGCAGCGAATGCTCGCTGGCCTTCGCCTGGCGAACTTCCCAGCGAAGTCCACTGGGAGTAATTCTGGAATTACTCACTGAGGCTCGCTACACACTCGCCTGGCGAACCTTCGCCAACTATCCTCGCCTGGCGAACTTGCCAGCGAATACAGGGTGTTGCTTCTGATTTGCTTCGCTGCAGCTCGCTGGGCTTCGCCTGGCGAAGCTTCGCTGCCATTCGCCTGGCGAGCCTGCGAAGACAGAACCTCCATGGCTGTTCCAAAGCCCAACCTCCACACAACCAACCGATTAAATCCAAACCAGTCTCAGTGGCACAACCCTACCATCACCCGACTAAACTACATCGTCTAATCCGAGTTCTAACCGATTAAAACCTCTTTCTACTCATCAAACCAACTTCTAACCTAAGTGGGAAAAAGAGTAGAAACTCTACAAAATCCAAACACATACACATACAATCATACACATTAAAGAGATGATGGAGTTTCACACCCTTACCGATCGATTGCAAGCTTTGGTGGTGATCCCTTGATGATTCTAGGTTTTCCTCTCTACTTTCTCTTCTCTTTCTCTTCTCCTCTTTTCTTTCTCTTGTTTTTCTTCTTATGTTACTATCTTTCTTTCTTTTCCTCTCTTATTATATTTCTATCTCTATTTCTTTCCTCTCAAATTCTTTCCAACACTTACCAATCAATTCTCACACTAAATTGCTAAATGTCTAAAATGCCCTTTTTACTCTAATTTCCCCGAAAACTCTCCGAATCGGAAAAATAGATAAAATAAGCAAACACCACATAGTAATATATAATTTCTCAATTTAAAACAAACATCAATTAAATAAATTAAAAGACTCAACAATTAATGGGAATTCAGAATCGGGGCGTTACAACTCTCCCCCACTTTAGAAATTTTCGTCCTCGAAAATATCACCTGATTCAAACAACTCTGGATGCGATTCTCGCATCTTGCTCTCCAACTCCCAAGTCATGTTGCCTTCTGTGGCACCTCCCCAGGACACTTTCACAAGCGCAATATCCTTGCCTCTTAGTTTCTTAACTTCGCGGTCCAAAATACTAACCGGTAAAACTTCAACTGTAAGGTTATCTCTTACTTCAACTTCATCCATCGGGATCACATGTGACGGATCCGGAACATACTTACGAAGTTGCGAGACATGGAATACATCATGCAAATTCAAAAGGTTCGGAGGTAACGCCACACGATAAGCCACATCACCAACTCGTGCGACAATCTGATACGAACCATTAAAACGAGAAGTCAACTTTCTCGACTTCAAAGCACGACCCACACCCGTAACCGGTGTAACTCTCAAAAACACATGGTCGCCCTCTTGAAACTCGAGATCCTTTCTCCTTTTATCATGATAACTTTTCTGACTACTCTGAGAAGCTCTCATCTTTTCCCGAATAAATTTCACCTTTTCCATCGTTTGTTGTACCATTTCCGGACCAACTACCGACTTTTCACCTGACTCATGCCAACACAGAGGTGTTCGACATCTCCGACCATATAAAGCCTCAAATGGCGCCATACCAATACTCGAATGGAAACTGTTATTATAGGTGAACTCAATCAACGCTAAATAACCGTCCCACGCACCACCTTGTTCAAGCACACAAGCACGCAACAAATCTTCTAACGATTGAATCGTCCTCTCGGTTTGACCACCTGTTTGCGGATGATATGCCGAACTCAATCTCAACTTAGAACCCAAGGCACCTTGCAAACTCTCCCAAAATCTTGAAGTAAATCTAGGATCTCTATCCGACACAATACTCTTAGGAACTCCATGAAGCTTCACAATAGTGCCAACATAAATCTCGGCCAACCTTTCCAAAGAATAAGTAATATCAATCGGAATAAAGTAAGCCGATTTAGTAAGCCTATCAACAATCACCCAAATAGCATTATGTCCTCTTTGCGTATTCGGCAATCCCGTAACAAAATCCATCGATATACTATCCGATTTCCATTCCGGAATATCCAACGGTTGCATCAATCCACTAGGCTTCTGATGCTCCACCTTAGACTTCTGGCAAGTCAAACACGAGTACACAAAATGAGCAACATCGCTTTTCAATCCAGACCACCAAAAGATCTTCTTCAAATCCTGATACATCTTATTCGCTCCCGGATGAATACTCAAGTTACTCCGATGTCCCTCTTCCAATATCATCTTTTTCAAATCCGCATCATCGGGAATACAAATACGACCTCGAAACCTCAAAACTCCTAATTCATCAACTTTGAAATCTTCATTTCCATTCGTCATCAAATCCACAAATTTCAAATCCAACTTTTGCTTTTCACACACCGTAGCAAGGAAATCATTCGTGACATGCAACATACCAAGCTTCACACTACTCGGTGTTAACTCACAAACCAAACTCAAATCTCTAAAGTTCTCCAAGAGTTCCCACTCTCTAACCATCAAAGTAGACACGTGCAACGACTTCCGACTTAAGGCATCGGCTACCACATTCGCCTTACCCGGATGATAATTTAAACCAAAATCATAGTCCTTCAAAAGTTCTAGCCATCTCCTTTGCCTCATATTCAATTCTTTTTGATCAAACAAATACTTCAAACTCTTGTGATCGCTAAAAACTTCAAATCTTGCACCATAAAGATAGTGCCTCCAAATTTTCAAAACGAACACTACGGCCGCTAACTCCAAATCATGAGTAGGATAATTCTTTTCATGTACTCTCAACTGTCTAGAAGCATACGCCACGACCTTCCCATCTTGCATCAATACACCACCCAATCTTGACAAAGAAGCATCGCAATAAACCACAAAAGGTTCCGTAGGATTCGGCAAAATCAAAACTGGCGCTGTCGTTAACCTTCTCTTTAACTCCATGAAACTCTCTTCACAATTAACATCCCAAATAAAAGCCTTTCCTTTACAAGTCAACTGCGTTAACGGAAGTGCTAACTTTGAAAATCCTTCGATAAAACTCCGGTAGTAACCGGCCAAGCCCAAAAAGCTTCGAATTTCCGTAACTGATCTTGGAGTCTCCCATTGCATTACCGCATCGATCTTGGATGGATCCACACTAATACCATTGCCGGAAATAATATGTCCAAGAAAACTCACCTTCGACAACCAAAACTCACACTTAGACAATTTTGCGTACAATTTCTTCTCTTTCAAAATCCGCAACACAATCCTTAAATGTTCTTCGTGCTCCACTCGAGACTTAGAATAAATCAAAATGTCATCGATAAACACTACCACAAAACGATCCAACTGCTCGTGGAAGATACGGTTCATATATTCCATGAAAACACCCGGCGCATTAGAAACTCCGAATGGCATCACCGTATACTCATAGTGACCATATCGTGTTCTAAAAGCCGTCTTCGAAATATCTTCTTCCTTAACCCGAATCTGGTGATAACCGGATCTCAAATCAATCTTACTAAAAACACGGGCTCCAACCAATTGATCCATCAAATCATCAATTATTGGAAGCGGATACTTGTTCTTAATTGTCACCTTATTCAATTGCCGATAATCAATACATAATCGCATACTACCATCCTTCTTCTTTACCAACAATACCAGGGCACCCCAAGGAGAAACACTTGGTCTTACAAATCTCTTATCCAACAAATCATTCAACTGCTTCTTCAACTCCACCAACTCCGATGCCGACATCCGATACGGGGCCATCGAAATCGGTCTAGTACCCGGAACTAGATCAATAGAAAATTCAACCTCTCTCTTTGGCGGCACATCCGCAACATCTTCCGAAAACACTTCAGGAAATTCACAAACCACAGGAAACACGTCGAGCTCAACTTTGCTCTCCACCGACAACGATGCAAACAAACCAAACAACTGAGCTTCGTCCGCTAAAAGTTTCTTCAACTCTTTAGTGGAAAGAAAACTCTCGTTTTCACCATCTTCCAAAGAAGGAAACCTTACTAACTTGTGATAGCAATCCAGATGAACTCTATTAAATTGCAACCAGTTCATACCCAAGATTACGTCCAAACCTTTCAACGGCAAACACACTAAATCCATAACGAAGTCCTTACCATACATGGTCAAAGGACAACTTGCACACACCAAAGAAGTAGTTACCGACCCCGAAGCGGGAGTTCCAATAACCATACCACTACTCAAAGAAACCATACACAAATCCAACCGCTTAGCACACGCAAGAGAGATGAACGAGTGAGTCGCCCCAGTATCAATAATAGCAACTAAAGGCATATCATTAATAAAGCATGTACCTTTAATCAAACGATCCGCCGCATTAGTAGCGTCTGAACCTGCTAATGCGAATACTTTTCTGCCCGCCGGAGCTTGCTTCGGTTTGGTACAATTTGGGCTAATGTGACCCACCTCGCCACAATTAAAACACTTCACAGCATTCTTTCTACACTCTGCTGCATCATGTCCAAGGAGCCCACAGTTGGAACACTTCGCCTTGAACTTTCCACAATCATAAGACTTGTGGCCCATCACGCCACACTTAAAACATTTGATCGCACCGGAACCTCCTCCGGGTCTCCTATCAAAGTTTCCCCTATGTTTGCCCTTATCAGCAGGCGTCACATAAGGTCCGCTTCGTACTTGCTGCTTCCCTCTCCTCTCGCTCAAACCCTTATAATGAGTAGAACGAGCTCTACTGTCTTCTTCATAAATCCTACAGCACTCGGTCAAATCCGAAAATCTTCGTATTCTTTGATAACCCACCGCTTGCTTTATCTCCGGACGCAAGCCATTCTCATACTTGATACATTTGGAAAATTCCGTCGTAACCGCATCATAGTGAGGGTGAAACTTCACTAACTCAGTAAACTTAGCGGTGTAGTCCACCACCGACATATTACCTTGTTTCAACTCCAGAAATTCCATTTCTTTCTTCCCTTTAACACTTTCGGGATAATACTTCCTTAGAAACTCAGTACGAAATAAATCCCACGTAATCTCCTCATCGTCGACCTCAAGAACTTGCCTCACGCTGACCCACCAGTCATCAGCCTCTTCTCTCAGCATGTGAGTCCCTAGTCTCACCTTGTTCCCTTCAGCACAATCCATCACCCTAAAGATCCTCTCAATTTCCTTTAACCATATCTGAGCACCATCCGGATCAAATCTCCCTTTGAACACCGGTGGTTGGTTCTTCCTGAACTCATCATTCGCATTCACGTTGGGTGCACCCTGTACAGCTCTGGCCATAGCCTCTAACGCCGCTGCCATAGCATTGTCATTACGACCTGCCATATTCTGAGGATTCCCAAAAATAACAACAAGGTTAAACAACCGTTCAACCAACACAACAACAAGACAGACACGACTGACTCAACACTGGCTCTGATACCACTTAATGTAACACCCCCTTTCTATACCCCCAAATTAATCAAATAAATCAATTAGGCACTTAGAAAATTTATTTCATCAGAGTTTAATTAAAACATGGTATATAAGAGGCGCATCACATTATCATGAAATTAAACACATACGATACCTGCTCAAAATAGATATGCAACAATGGGTAACCCACATCTCAATATTTAGAATAAAAGCGGAAACATCCAAATATTGAATCGATCACATACATAAAAGTATATACAACCATTCAATCAATTCATGCTTTACAACCATATCCACAGCGGATACATACACAGATGTATCACAAGGAATCAAAACAAATGTAACTCCAAAAGAGTCAAAGGCTTCCTAACTACCCAGATGTTACATATCAGAGCCATTGACCAAAAAGAATGAAGACATCGCTTCACAAAAAGAACCTCCAGCTTCCTACTCTGCAATGCCTCATAGAGCATTATAAAACAGCAGAAGGGTGAGAAACAATATCATAACAGTTAATGCATAAAATTGTATATATACATATACTCATATTTGTACAAGTTATACTCAAATTATGTTCTCACCACATTAAGCATATACAATTAATCATGCCTCTACACATGCTCATGAACATTCACTATATGTTCCTCCAAACAATCATATATAACATACATAGTTACATTCATACAACTAATGCATCATACACAGATGACTCATGCAACTCATAGAGACCGACACACGACTCTATGCAGATGCAAATGCGGTACCGACTCATTTCAACAGATTCTCTAAGGAATCGAGTATTCAGCAGATTCTCCACGGAATCAAGTATTCAGCAGATTCTCCACGAAATCAAATATTCATCAGATTCTCCACGGAATCGAATATTCAGCAGATTCTCCATGGAATCAAATACTCTGCAGATTCTCCACGGAATCAAATACTCTAGTCAATCCTCCAAGGGATTACATGTTATGACCGATTCTCCGAGGAATCACACAACGCAACCGATTCTCCAAGGAATCTAATGTAACCATCGTATCATACGAGGTTCTGCAAATCCTCCGAGGGATCATTCAACACAAAAATGCATACTAAGATGCTACACAATGCTAATCCTCCGAGGGATCGATCAACACAAAATGCATACTATGTTCACAAACATACTCATTGAATTTATCACATACATCGCATATATCTATCATGCATTCACATTATGCACCATTTCACACATGGTTTACACACATATCAGCCTATCAATGCGTTTCTATTCAATTCAAGCAAATACACAAGATTATCAAACGTTCAAGATTCACCATTGGCTCTACAATCTAGGATTCACGCCTTTCAGCCACCCACAACACGACATGTCGAAACAGTTCACACATTAATCATTCATATAGGCATTAATCATAATTGAATCGGCCAAAAAAATCATGCTATGAATAAACAGCAAAACAAATAACACTGTCAGGTTTGCCAACCTTCGCCTGGCGAAGCCACGCAGCGAATGCTCGCTGGCCTTCGCCTGGAGAACTTCCCAGCGAAGTCCACTGGGAGTAATTCTTGAATTACTCGCTGAGGCTCGCTACACACTCGCCTGGCGAACCTTCGCCAACTATCCTCGCCTGGCGAACTTGCCAGCGAATACAGGGTGTTGCTTCTGACTTGCTTCGCTGCAGCTCGCTGGGCTTCGCCTGGCGAAGCTTCGCTGCCATTCGCCTGGCGAGCCTGCAAAGACAGAACCTCCATGGCTGTTCCAAAGCCCAACCTCCACACAACCAACCGATTAAATCCAAACCAGTCTCAGTGGCACAACCCTACCATCACCCGACTAAACTACATCGTCTAATCCGAGTTCTAACCGATTAAAACCTCTTTCTACTCATCAAACCAACTTCTAACCTAAGTGGGAAAAAGAGTAGAAACTCTACAAAATCCAAACACATACACATACAATCATACACATTAAAGAGATGATGGAGTTTCACACCCTTACCGATCGATTGCAAGCTTTGGTGATGATCCCTTGATGATTCTAGGTTTTCCTCTCTACTTTCTCTTCTCTTTCTCTTCTCCTCTTTTCTTTCTCTTGTTTTTCTTCTTATGTTACTATCTTTCTTTCTTTTCCTCTCTTATTCTATTTCTATCTCTATTTCTTTCCTCTCAAATTCTTTCCAACACTTACCAATCAATTCTCACACTAAATTGCTAAATGTCTAAAATGCCCTTTTACTCTAATTTCCCCGAAAACTCTCTGAATCGGTAAAAATAGATAAAATAAGCAAACACCACATAGTAATATATAATTTCTCAATTTAAAACAAACATCAATTAAATAAATTAAAAGACTCAACAATTAATGGGAATTCAGAATCGGGGCGTTACACACCTTCTTATCATAAGCTTTCTTCATTCGGCTTTGGTACAGACGACCATGCGCAATCGATGCCAACCTCTTCTCGTCCATCAGAATGAGTTGGTTCAGTCGGTTCTTAATCCATTCTGCCTCGTCGAGTTTCACATCAACCAAAACTCGCAAAGAGGGGATCTCCACTTCTAACGGTAGGACTGCTTCCATACCGTACACCAAGGAGAAAGGAGTTGCCCCGATTGACGTACGTACCGTTGTACGATAACCGTGTAGTGCAAACGGTAGCATCTCGTGCCAATCTTTGTAGGTCACAACCATCTTCTGAACAATCTTCTTTATGTTCTTATTGGACGCTTCAACGGCGCCATTCATCTTCGGCCGATAAGGAGATGAGTTATGGTGTTCAATCTTGAAACTCTTGCACAGCTCCTTCATCATCTTGTTATTCAGATTCGAACCATTATCAGTAATGATCCGCTCGGGAATTCCGTAACGACAGATGATGTCCCTCTTTATGAATTTAGCCACCACCTGCTTGGTCATATTAGCGTATGAGGCTGCCTCCACCCACTTGGTGAAGTAGTCGATAGCTACCAGAATGAAGCGATGACCGTTAGATGCAGTGGGCTCGATCTTGCCTATCATGTCGATGCCCCACATGCAGAACGGCCACAGGGAGGACATGACATTTAACGGGCACGGCGGCACATGAACTTTGTCGGCATAAATCTGGCATTTATGACATCTCTTCGCGAATTTAAAGCAATCTGATTCCATCGTCAGCCAGTAATACCCTGCTCTCAGGATCTTTCTCGTCATAGCATGTCCGCCGGCGTGCGTACCTAATGTGCCTTCATGGACTTCTTCCATGAGCATACTCGCCTCTTTCTCATCTACACATCTGAGTAGCACGAGATCGTGGTTTCTCTTATACAACACTCCATCAGGATTGAGATAAAAATTTCCAGATAGCCTCTTCAGAGTCTTCTTATCCTGGGTTGACGCACCCGCGGGATACTCCTTAGTCATAAGGAAAGTCTGGATGTCATGGAACCATGGCTTGCCGTCGGCGGCTTCCTCGATTGCAGAGACAAATGCAGGTCTATTAAGACGAGAAAGGACAATTCTTGGAGCTTCATTCCAAAAATTGACTTTATACATCGAAGTCAACGTGGCTAAGGCATCAGCCATCTGATTTTCAGCCCTGGGCACATGATGGAGTTCCACTCGATCAAAGAACGGAAGTAGCCTTCTGGCATAATTCATGTACGGCACCAAATTCGATTGACGAGTCTCCCACTCCCGTTTAATCTGGTTGATCACAAGCGCCGAATCACCATATACGTCTAGATTCTTGATTCTCAAATCAATTGCCTCTTCTAGACCCATGATGCATGTTTCGTACTCCGCTTCATTATTGGTGACTGGAAACGTCAGTCTCGCAGTGAACAGGATATGGGATCCGTGGGGAGTCGTGATGACCACCCCTATGCCACTTCCGTAGGAATTAACCGCCCCGTCAAATATCAATTTCCACTGGGACTTCCTATCTGGCCCCTCGTCGGGCAACGACTCATCGCAATCCTTTGCTTTGAGAAACATGATATCCTCATCAGGGAATTCAAATTTCATCGGCTGGTAATCCTCGATCGGCTGTTCGGCAAGGTAATCCGACAATACGCTTCCCTTGATGGCCTTCTGGGAAACGTACTGAATATCATATTCCGTTAACACCATTTGCCATCTGGCAATCCTACCCGAAAGAGCCTGCTTCTCGAAGACGTACTTGATCGGATCCATCTTTGAAATTAGCATAGTGGTGTGATTGAGCATGTACTGACGTAAACGTTTGGCAGCCCAGGCTAGTGCACAACACGTCTTCTCCAGCATCGAGTAGCGAGATTCACAGTCAGTGAACTTTTTACTCAAGTAGTAAATGGCATGCTCCTTTCTGCCCGTCTCGTCGTGCTGACCGAGAACACACCCCATACTATTCTCAAGAACTGTCAAGTACATGATTAATGGTCGTCCAGCCACTGGGGGTATCAAGATTGGAGGTTCTTGAAGATACTGCTTTATCTTATCAAATGCCTTCTGGAAATCCTCATTCCAGATAATCGCCTGATCTTTCTTTAAACGCTTGAACATCGGTTCACACGTGGCCGTGAGATGAGAGATAAACCTTGCAATATAGTTTATTCGGCCCAGGAAACCACAAACTTCTTTTTCTGTTTTCGTCACTGGCATTTCTTGTTTCGCTTTAATTTTCGCAGGATCAACCTCGATGCCTCGTTCGCTCACGATAAACCCCAGTAACTTTCCGGACCGTACTCCGAAAGTACATTTGTTAGGATTCAGCCTCAACCTGAACTTCCTAAGCCTCTAAAAAAGCTTCAGCAAATTGACCAGATGTCCCTCCTCCGTTTGGGACTTCGCAATCATGTCATCAACATAGACTTCAATCTCGTGATGAATCATGTCATGAAACAAAGTTACCATAGCTCGTTGGTAAGTGGCCCCTGCGTTCTTCAGACCGAAAGGCATTACCTTATAGCAAAATGTTCCCCAGGGAGTGATAAACGTCGTTTTCTCCATGTCCTCCGGCGCCATCTTGATCTGATTGTAACCGGAGAAGCCATCCATGAACGAAAATATGGAGAACTGGGCTGTATTGTCGACCAACACATCAATATGAGGCAGCGGGAAATCATCTTTAGGGCTCGCCCTATTCAAATCCCGATAATCGACGCACATTCGTACCTTATCGTCCTTCTTCGGTACAGGCACTATGTTGGCGACCCACGGAGGGTAAGTGGTGACTGCTAAGAAGCCAGCATCAAGCTGTTTCTGCACTTCTTCTTTGATCTTAACGGCCATATTTGGTCTCGTCCTCCTAAGCTTCTGCTTAACGGGAGGGCAATCTTCTCGCAGCGGCAAGTGGTGGACCACGATGTCTGTGTCAAGTCCGGGCATATCTTCGTATGACCAAGCAAAGACGTCACTATACTCTCTTAGCATCTCGACTAATCTCTGCTTGACATCATTCTGCAATGCAGGCCCTATCCTGACGTTTCTGACGAGTTCTTCAGAACCCAGATTCACGATCTCGATCTCCTCTTCATGAGGCAGAATAACTTTCTCTTCTTGTTTCAACAAGCGGGCCAACTCTTCAGGAAGGTCTTCGTCTTCATCAATCTCTTCTTCGGCTTGATAGATCGGGCAACAAAGTCGAAGTGAGCCGTAGAAGGTCCAGAGTCGATGTCATCTGTTATGTGGATCCTGCAATAACAAGGGTTAAGTTTAAAACAAGGATGTGCAGGTTAGCACAAACCCCATTGCCATTTTATTGTTTTTCAAAACAAATATAAAACAGGAATAACAGAGATCACAATATTTGAATACGAAGAAAACGCCTTTGATTTATTAACAAAATGCATGTACATAATCCAACAAGGCCCTGACAATAAAACCACTATGCCCCGGGTAGTACATAGGGTTGTACAATGATTGGAAAAAGTAAATCATTACTCTTCGCTTGTCATCTGGATGATATCCTTGACGGACCAATTGTTGAGGCCCTCGCCTGGCTTGCTTGGCTGGATCCAAGAGTCGAGGTCACAGTCGCTATCTCCGCTGTCTTCAGACACCGCGTTGATGCTTTCGAAAATCATTCCGCCACTGGTAAACTGGATCGGCCCTTTACCTCGAGACGCACTGCTAGACGAAGAAGAAGCTTCAGCTCCAGGAGAATATCCCAACCCAAACTTGTCTTGCTTGTTAGGTATCTCCATAATTCACCCCCAGCCTGGGGTAGATCCGGCTTTGACAATGGCCCGAGCTTCCTTGAAGGAGGAGAGAGTCATCTTTGGCTTTTCTGTGACTACAGGAGCTACGTCCTTCACTCTGACAGCTTCGAACGCTTGGCATAGAGTCTCATGGATTTCGCCCTCCATCTCCACATACTTGAAGGATGACAAATGGCTCACCATTATGTCTTCCTCGCCACACACGGTTACGATGCTTCCCCCGACAGCATATTTGAGTTTCTGGTGCAACGTGGAGGTCACGGCACCAGCAGCGTGGATCCACGGCCGGCCCAAGAGACAACTGTAGGCAGGCATGATGTCCATAATATAAAAGACCGCGTCGAACGTTTCCGGGCCAACTTGGATTGGCAGGGTCACCTCCCCGAAAACATGTCGTTTAGTTTCATCGAACGCCTTCACAACCAGATCACTAGGTGTGCAAATCACTCCACGAGTATCCAACTTCATTAATGCCTTCTTCGGAAGAACATTAAGCGACGAACCCGTGTCCACCAGCACGTGCGACATGATTGTGCCCCTACACTCTATCGCGATGTGCAGGGCACTGTTATGGTTTCTCCCCTTCGGCGTCAACTCCAGGTCCGTGAAACCTAGCCCGTTTCCGGCATTCACGTGGGCTACGACCTCTTCTAGCTGATTTACCGATATTTCTTGCGGTACATATGTGGTGTTTAACATCCTCAGCAGTGCGTTGCGGTGTGCTTCAGAACACAGCAACAGGTTCAGAATGGAAATCTTCGAGGGCGTCTGATGGAGATGATCCACAATCTTGTAGTCGCTCTTTTTAATCAACCGCATAAACTCCTTGACATCTTTAACAAGCAAGTCTGTTTCTGCCCCACGCGGGATCTCTTCAACGACTTTACTTTTACCCTTATCGGCTGCATCAGCTCTGACCGCTTTATCCGCCACGACCTCTGATGGTGCAAACACTCTTCCGCTGCGAGTGATACCACTGACTCCCGCAAGGTCCTCCACAGTCGACCCAAACGGTTCTAGCTCCAACTTCTGTCCGTTGCAGTAGACTTCAGCCCCATAATGCCACGGGACAGCATTAGTGCTTTCGAAGGGTATCGGCCTAGCTTTGGTGATAGTAATTATGGGCGGTCTGGGCGCAAAAATAGTTATCAGCCGGCGAGGGATGGTGATGGTGGCGACTTCATCGGATTGCTTCAGCACTACCTCTCCTGACCCACTTTCAACCCTCCGGCTAAACTGCAGAATCCCTTCAGTCATCAGACTTTGAATTCCTTCTACCAACTGCTCACATCCATCAGAACGTGTAGCACAGTCCATACATAGCTCTCCGCAACCTGGAAAGAACCCTCTTTTCAGCAACTTAGCTTTAACGAAGCTAAGCGGCGTCCTCAGATCTCTGACATCAGTCAACAAATCTGCACTCTCGTCTTCGATAATGGTGTTCACTCCGCCTCCCCTATGATTCGGCATAGGATTCTTCGTGACATTTGGCACATTATCGAAGAAGTTGATAATCTTGGCATCCACCATGTCCTGCACCTTATGCTTGAAGGCTTTGCAGTTCTCTACTGTGTGGCCTGGTGCCCCCGAGTGGAACTCACAAGTGGCATTCGCGTCGTACCCTGGCGGAGGTGCCCCTGCCAAGGGAGCCAGCGTCCTCTTCTGGATCAACTGTAGCTGAAGAAAAGTCTGTAACAGTTGCGCGTACGACATGGGCGGTGTCTCGAAGTGACGGTTCGCCAAAGGTGTCTGATTCTGGTACTTTCTGTATCCCTGTTGATTCGGTTGCTGCTGCTACGGAGCTGCCAGGATATTTATACTGGCCACCTGCTGGTGAGGGCCTTTGCCCTTTCTTCGAGCGTTGGTCACAGCGCTCGTTTCTCCTTCCCGTCTTTTGCCAGCATAAGGTTTCTTCCCGCCTCCCCCAGCTGAGGATGGCTCACCTTGAATTTTCCCGATCTTGATCCCGTTTTCGACGTGCTCACCCGTGATAATGAGATCTGAGAACGTCCCAGACATACCACTGACTAACTTCTCATAGTAAACCCCTGGGAGGGTAGCTACAAACATCTGCACGAGCCCGCGTTCAACCATTAGCGGCTGAACCCTAGCTGCCAATTTATGCCACCGCTGGGCGTACTCCTTAAACCCTTCATTGTTCCTCTGCGACAGATTCTGCAGCTGAACTCGGTTCGGGGCCAAGTCGCTATTGTATTGGTAGTGGTGCACAAATGCTTCAGCAAGATCCTTCCATGTGCGCACACTAGTGGGCTCCAGACCCATGTACCACTCGAGGGATGGCCCGGAAAGACTGTCTTGGAAGAAGTGCATCAGCAACTTCTCGTCTTCGGAATGAGCAGACATCTTCCTGTAGTACGATCTCAGGTGGACACGAGGGCAAGTGGTGCCCTTATATTTCTCAAAGTCAGGTACCTTGAACTTAGGGGGCACCTTGAAATCAGCAATTAGCCCCAACTTGGACATATCAATGCCCAAAGTATTCTGATTCTCGATATCTCTCATCTTGTCTTCAAGTGCCTTGAATCTAAGTCGTGCTTCAGCATTCAGCTCCCCTTCAGTACCTCTCTGAGAGAACACATCGTCCTGACGATCCTCTAGCCATGGTTGGGGCACAAACAGATTCCCGACGCCTGCATTGTCGTTGCCCGGGCCGACATTGACATTAGCTCCCAGACTCCCATTACCGACGCCCGTCGTATTGAGTCCCAGATTGGCCATCACATTGCCGTTAGCACTGCCGTTTCCCCCGGTCACGGGAACACCATTCTGCGGAGTTTCAACTGGTGGAGGAGTAGGCACGGTCCCTCCATGGAGTACGCCGTTGCTATCAACCCTTGAAATCAAAGGCTGAACCAAAGTTCTGAGCTGCTCCTGGCCATTAGCGACCGCTTGCATGAGCTCCATGAAGCGATCCATTCTTTCGCGGTGAATCGGTCTCTGATCAATCCTGGAACCACCTGAGACAACCTGAAACAACCTGAAATAACCTGGAAAACACAAAAGGGTTAGGAAAACAATAAAATGCTCGTTATGCAAATGCTTCATGCAAATGCAAACGTGTGTCTGTGTGTTAGGGAGATTCCCCCCCGATCCTAGTGCCTGAGTGCCAGTGCTGATAATAATAAGAAGTCTGAGTCCAATCATGGAAATAACAATCTCATATATAAAGCAAGCCTATCAAGGCAGTACACAACATCAGCGAGTACAAGATGAATCAACAGCGTGACCTCAGCCAACAAGCCTGGTGATGGTCAGCATACAACAATGATCAAAACAAAAGGAACGCAAAAAGTCAAGTACGGCCACAAGCGCGATACTCTTCTAACAACTCCTTCGTTTCTGGATGATCAGGCAGAGTGAGTAACCCTTCGACGAGTAACTCCCTTTGCACAATGGTGTACTGAAGTCCTTCAACTGAACCTTCCCATGCTCCTTCGCCGAAACAATCTTCTAACTTCCGCTTCTTTGACTCAAACGTCAGTTTGCGCTCCTTCAGGTTAGCGAGAGCTTTGTTGAGCTGGCCTTCGGCGGCGTATCTGCGAGCGGTTTCTTCATCAAACCTCTTCTCACTATCCTTCACCTGGGCTTCCAGCTTGGAGATCTGTAGCATCAGCTTATCCTCCCGCTCTTTCCTGGTGGCCAGGGAAGACTTCCAGTGCTGGTTGAACTTGGATATCCTCCGATATGCTTCGTCCAAGTGCTGCTTCTTCGTAGCCAGTACGTCGTTGACAGCTTTGAAGTCTTGACCCATGCACTCACGCTCGGCTATCTGCTTAGTCAGGTCTGTACACAGATGGTTCACCAACTCTGTCTGCCTTTTGAAAGAATGAACGGCTTCGTTCCTCTCGCTTCGGAGCTGCGCCAATTCTTTCTCCAGTTCCTCATTTGCCCGCTTCAATTCATCTCGCTCAGCTAACACCTGATTATGCTGCTGAATGGGCACAGTAGTAGGCTCTTCAATCATTGGAGGGCTTTTTGGCTTGGCACGAGGAAACGGCATCCCTATAGCATCTGCTCTGGCTCTGATCCACGTCACATACAGAGGGTAGGCTTGGTTGTTGCTTCTCCCCAACAATGGCTTTCCTCGCTTACTGATACCATTCCAGGCGCACTGAAGCTTGGATAACAGATCCCCCTCTAGAAGACCAGTGAGGTACAGAGATTCATGCACCTCTTCATCCTTCGGCGGAGCTCTCAAAGCATACGCGAACTGTCGGACCCGCAAGGACGGATTGTAGTTTATACAGCCTTTCTGGCCTATCAAAGGCACGTTTGGAAACCCGCTGCAGCTAAAGATCACCTCAGTACCCAGCCTATCTCTGTCAAACCAGTCAATATCCTCTGCAGATAAACTCATCAGACGCTCGGACCACTCAGCTGTGGCTGCAGACGAGACAAAAGGACCCCTCTTGGGCAGGTGGCTATCAAGCCATTTATAAAGCAAGGGTACACAGCATGAGACATTCTTGCCCCTCCTGTTCTCGTTTTTGTAGTGGACTGAATGGTAGACATCTCCTATCAAGGTAGGGACTAGATTCCCTGAAGCAAAGATATGAAATGCATCAAAGTCTACAAAATCGGGCATATTGGGGAACAGAATAAAGCCATATATGCACAAGGCGAGGATGGCATTGAACGCGACCCAACATCCGTCCTTGGCGCACTGCTGAGCCTTTCCCACTAAAAATTGCAAGGAGAAACCAGGAACCTTGTTCTAACTAGTCAATACTAACTCGGAGGCGTCCAGGTGAAGTGAAGGGGCTAAACCAGCCAGATCAGGCTCAGCGTCCATACGAACAAAAGGCATCTGCCTCTTGATAGGCACACCAAACAAATCAGCATATCCCTCTAGCGTGGGTGCGAGAACAAAATCTTGAAAAGTGAAACATCTCAACGGAGGGTCGTAGAACTGCAGCAGAGCGTGCAACCCATTCAACTCGAACACAGAAGGTTTACGAACCAAACTGAGCAACTTGCCGTAAGATTTTCTGAACCCATCCCTCACAGAATCATCTGCTAAAGCAATCAAACCAGTCAACTTAACCACATCAGGGGCAGGGAACTTGTAAGCCACGGTCTTCCTCAAAGAGCCCATAACAATACAATAGGAGGTAAGAAATCCTGGATCGGGGAAAACGGTACCTGCAACACAGACACACGTTAATGAAATGCAAATGAGTATGCAAACTAATGCAAAATGCAATCATGCAATAGGAGATCAAGGCAACTGTGCTGTGGAGATTCTGTATCAACAAAACCATAACACTGCTCTATCAAGAACAACCACTGATAAGAAGAAAACCCTGGTGTAGGACCACAAATCTGCTCTGTCAAGAACAACCATCTGATAGGGCCATATACATAGGACCATAATTCTGGTTTGTCAAGAACAAATGTCTGATAATAAGGACCTCTGATACAGGACCAAGAACCTGCTCTATCAAGAACAAACATACATCTGCTGATGAGATCTTCAGACCCCAATCATAAATTTGCTCTGTCAAGAACAAACAACTGATGACCAAAACTCTGCTCTATCAAGAACAAACATCTGATAATGAGATCCTCAGACCCCAGTCATAAACCTGCTCTGTCAAGAACAAATACACATCTGATGATAAGATCCTCTGATCAAAACCTGCTCTATTAAGAACAAATGCACATCTGATGATAAGATCCTCTGATCAAAACCTGTTCTATCAAGAACAAATACATATCTGCAGATGAGAACCTCAGATCCCAAAAAAACTGATCCACTATCAAGAAAACCAGGTGGTCTGAAGGTCAAAGTTTCTTGCAATAAACCCAACCCTGCTCACAGGTATGGACCTAAACTGACTCAAGTTCGGCATCCTATGCGTTCATCAGCGTCACAGACATTCAAGAAGGGTGATACGATACCCAGAAGGTGTGGCATCACCAGCTCATGAAGTGGCCTCACTCGGCTGAATCACAAATGATCGGTCCCCAGAGTCGACAATCCGCCAAACCAGCAACCGTCTCAACCCAAAGGATTGAAAGAGAAGCCAACCGGGAGAACCTCGTTTGAGCGTGGATTTCATGAAACACTAGTGCCTGCAAAGCAAGCACGCGCCCACTAATTTCCACAACTAATTCTATGGTGCACTCAAGCCTGGGTCTGGCTTCTCACTCATCAGAATGCCCCTCCCACAACAGCACAGATAATCATATCATAATGAAAATAAAATGCGGGAAATAAAGTGCGATAAATAAACACAACCCAACAAGTAATCATACAAGCGCTAGGATTGACTCTCATGGGGAACCGGAGAACCAGAGACTCTGGTTTCGATCCACAGCAGAGTCGCCAGCTGTCGCTTTCGCGAAAATAAGGTGCCAGCACAACAGAAGAGTCGCCACCTTTTGTTATTTATCCCTCGGAGCGGGAAAGGAAACGATCGGAAAAACCTAATGAAAAAGGGTAAGACAAGGTCGTCGCAACCATTGTCTGGGTTCGCGAGTCGGTTACGCAAGGGGAAGGTATTAGCACCCCTCACGTCCGTCGTACTCGACGGGATCCACGCTTGTTGTATTTACTGGACGAGTTGGTTTATCTATCTACCTATCAAGGCTGGCTTAAACAGAAAAGAAAAATGACTCGGCGAAGCGTCGCACTTCATGCCTACGTATTCTCATCAGAGAACGAGAAATCAGAGTCAACGTAGTTCGACCTACGACGGGTTATGGGGAAGGTGGCTCGCCAATACATCAGTATTGTGCCTACGTACTCTCAACAGGTATGAGAGATCAGAGCTTACGTAGTTCGGGACACTACGGATTAGTTCCTATTTTTTACGGAAGAAGTGTTTTTTTATTATGTTTGCAATTTCAATCGCACTAAAGACTATGACCTGAGAGTGAATGCGTCGCATGTCACCCAAAGGGTACCATACTAAACATCCAGACTATGGAAAAGAAACTCTCCCACAATCCTTTCTCAGATAGCTTAAGGCTCGTAACGTACGAAAGAAATCATTCATGATTACTGTATCTTAAGCTGTTTTGAGATGAGAAGAGAACAGGCTCAACTAGGAGGGAGACTATCAAGTCCTACTGTTGTCATGCCAAGGATTCATCCTATGGTTGAGGTTTGAAACAAGGAACCTCTAGAAGTTGTCATGCATAGGTTTCAACCTAAAGTTCTGTCATCACTTCCTTGTCAAAGAAAATGAGAGTCCTAAGGGATCATGTCAATGATACACAGAAACAGATAAAGTATCAGCTTAAACAGTAAACAGTAAACGACTGTAAAATGCATGCAATGCAAGTGAGGGAGGAAATGTGTGTGGGGCATCAGCCTCCACAAGCTCATCTCAACCTCAAGCCAGAATGAATAACAGTAATCATACTGAAATAAAACATGCTATCAAGCAAAATACAGTAAGCTGCAATCATACAAAAGAAATAAAATCATGCTATCAAGCAAAACAAACCACATGGGCAAGGGAGCAGGGCTCTACCGAATACCCGCAAGCAAAGCCATACAGTAACAATACAAGCAGAGGGAGCAACTCAACCTCTAGTGAAATCATGCTCCTAGATTAAAGCTATTCTAGATATGGGCTTATTCTAATGCATCAAGCAAGTCAAACAAGGCACATCAATACAAAAGAGAAACAGAGAAGAAAGCAGATCAACTCCTCTCTTAACTCCAAGCCTCAGCTCTTCCACCAGCAACTCAGTCTTCAGACCTCCATCACTCTTGACAGATATCAATTTGCTTTTCCAGGTTTCAACCCTTCCACATAAGTTTCAACTTATCTTCTTCTTCAAGCTTCAGCTCCTTAATCAGTTCCACCTTCAGGCTTCATTCTTAACCACAAGTATCAACTTGATTCCTTCAGGATCTCCAAGCTTCAAAGTAGGTATCAACTCATCCTTTGATCTTCAAGCTTCAGCTCCTTAGGGTAGTCTCAATTGCTTAGAAGTGTCAACTTCATCCTTCAATCTTTCCCAAGCCTCAGCTCTTCCTTCAATCTTTACTGGATCTTCATTGGGTCTTCAAGTATCAACTTGCTCTTGTCCTTGCTCTTCAAGCTTCAGCTGAAGTGGCTATGCTTAAGGAATCATCCTCTTTCATACTCTTCAATGATGTCTTCATCTTCACACTCAAGCCCAACATCTCTCAAGATACTCAAACCAGAGGAAATCACTTAACTGGATAAGCTGGGGACATTAAATTGCTTATTGACCACCAAAGGTGACCTATAAGGGTTCAACATCAAAAGAAGGGTTCCCTCAAAGGTTCTACTTCCCAGGTACCATCACTTATCCCTCCAAAGGAGGGAGGTGAATACCATGGAAGGACCTTGAATCATGGGGAGGAATGGAGGTGAAAGATACCATCCATGTTTAAGAAATAAGTTAACTAATTCTAAGCTCTTCCTAATCCCTAACCCTAAAACAACAACAAAACAAACAAGGCCTCAAGCTCTCAAGCTCCTTCTTCAATCTCCAAGTCTTCTACTATGCTCCTCCATGCTCCTCAAAGCAATACCAAGCCCACCAAGCCAAACAAAAACCCACAAAGCAAGGCAAACAAAAATACAAGCCCACAAGGGCACCACAAAAAACAATCAACTACAAAAATCAATTAAAAATAGCATACTATCATATTAAAACGTAATATAATTTCTAGGGGATCCTATGTACCTACCCTTAATACCCTATATGTCCCAATATCTAACTTGACCTAGAAACCCAAAATTCTAGTGTTATTGTGGACCTATGTTAAGGATTGACCTAATTCTATACAACCTAAAGTCATCTAACCAAAACTAATCAAAAATTAATCACAAAATTATGGAATAAATCCAGAGGGGAGCTAAAGTCCTAATCTAACTATCCTAAAAAGAATGGCCTAAAAATTCAAAGGGAACTAGCTAAACAAAATTCTACAAATCTATGCATCAACCTAAAAGGAATTAAAATGCTATTAAAATAGAAAATACACAAAAAATACTAAAAATTCATGAAATGCAAATATTATGGTTTTATAATTTCCTAGACATTATCATCAAATGGGAGAAAAAATCCCCATGCAAAAATCATCATTTTTCTATTTAATATGATTTTTCAAAGATTAAAATAAAATGGAGAAAAAGAAATTAAAATAAGAAAGCATTGGTGTGAATAGCAATTATGTTCAGTTCAAAATGCAGATGGGCTTAAAATGGGGGTGGGATTAGTAATGCGCTAGGCCCAATTATTTTCAGAAAATCAAATGAGAAAATATAGAAAAAAAGAAAAAGACACGGTGCATAAAGTAACAAAATTCAGTTCAAAACAAACATGGGCCACGAATGGGAGTGTGAATATCAAACTCAACTAAAGCCCAAAACTTCAGGTTTAATGAAACGCCGCGTTTCATGGTGTCTTTAGATTTCCCTCTCCAAATGAAATTAAATCACAGCCTTCGGATCTCCACTCAGTCAATGAGTCTTGCCTCATCCAACGGCCACTCCTTCATCTTCTTCCTCCAGCTAGGGTTCAAATGAGGAAGCCATGGAAACAGAGCTTCAAGCTCAATCTTCACCAATTCGTATCACCTCAATTCTCCATGAAAAAACTAAAATTCAAAGCCCTAATTCATCCAGAATTCCATGCTGATTACAACCATAGCCTTAAAATCCATTGGATCACCCTAAATCTCCAAACCCGATCCAAGATCAAAGATATGCTCAAACTTCAGTTCTAACAATTCTTGAAATTAATTACCTCAGAATGATCACCACCTCACACTGGTTAATTCTTGATATCAAACTCATGCTATAGGTCACCATAACTCGTGTTCTTGGTCAAAACAAAAATGGTGTCATCAACTGAAACTTCACCAATTGATCTCAAACTTCCCAGAATCCATCACCTAATTGTCTCTAACCATTCTATCCTAACAATTCTGCCTAATTATGCTTAAATCATGGTGTAGAAGAAAAGTTACTAACCTGTCAAATCTTGATTAACAGATAGGGTAAACCTTCACTTCAAGCTCTCAAACTCTTCAGAATCAATCCTTGAATGATGATCTTGCTACTGTTTGCAAAAGATTGGACCAAGAAAGCCTGAATCTCCAAAACCGATTATGACTTGCAACCTTCAAAATCCAAGAGCTATCTCCTCAAATCTCCATGGTTTTGCTCTCAATTTGGTATACACAGCTTCAGTGTGATCAATGGAATGTATTTGGATTGGAAGGGGAGATGGAAATGGATCAGAATGTGGAATTTGATTTCAACTTGCAATGGAAGCAATTGAAATGGCTATCTCACTCTCCTCTCAAACCTCTCACCAACCTTGCATCTGAGCAAGTTCTAAATCATATATAGAATGCATTGGACCTCTCTAGATCCTTCTGGAACCATCCAATGAGAAATTGGGATTCTCATGTCATGAGTTTATGATTTCCATCCATCTCATGCATCATCTTATGCCAAGCCTCTTGCAGCAACTCATTCTGACCTGAAATTCTCCTTAGATGAGATATGAGATGTGTTAAGATACTTAGCAAGCTTGTACATTGCCTTTCCTTGTGTTTTGCCTTTGTACCTTAAGATGCAAGCAACCATTTTCCAAAGCAAGCCCATGATCTAAACCTCAAATCAAAAAAGTGGCTGAACCATTGTTTCTAAAATGTTCTTTGGAGTCAAAATGACCTATTATATGCCATGGTTTGGATGTGTAACTTGGAAATTTCAATTTCCAACTTCAACTTATTTAACTTATGCCTCCATTCTCGGTCATTTTTATCACTTTTTGCTACAAGATTTTTCAACATCTCATGACCTCCCTAATAGACTTAAAACATCATTCTAAGAAAGTTTGATGTTGAAGATTTTTCCATTTGAAGCTTGGGAATAGGAGATATGGCCTTATGCTTGAAATGACCTATAATCTCCAAATAACCAAAATGCCCTTGACTTGTCAAAGCCATAACTTGAGTTCTACAAATCCTATCAAGGACTTCTAGTACTCTCTAGAAATATAAGAAGATGAGGAACAACATTCATGTTGACCAAAAGTTCATAGGAATCATCCTTCTTGGGCAAAAGTTGGATGCAAGTTGGGTGACTTTCAAGGACCCAGATTCACATACCTCAGATGACCTGTAACTTGTCAAAGTCATAACTTGAGCTCTACAAATCCTATCAAGGACTTCTAGTACTCAAATTAAATCTAAGAGCAAGCTCTACAACATTAATGTTGGGGGTAAGATGAGATGACAATCACATCTTGAGTTGAACTGCCTTGAAGATAAGGGTCAAACTAGGGGATTTTACACTATCAAGCCTTAGAAACCCTAGCTTGAAACTTCTCAAACTCCTCAATCATGATGAGTTGACCTTGGAATCATCCTTATAGCATCTCAATGCATCAATCCATGATCACATGGTTCTTGGATTAGGTCTCAACCTTCTCCAAAGCATCAGTTGACCTAGGGTTGACCCGGTCAAACCCTAATTGCACCACTCATGGCTGAGTCTTCTTATTCTTGTACAATGACCTATCTAGGCCTCATGATGGCTTTCAAGACATCTCATAAGCTCTCTCAAAGCTTCAAGTCCATCCTCATAGCTTCAGAATCATCTGAGGAGCTCCCACAACTCTCAAGTTAGGAGGCACACAACCTTGGTTTCAACCAATCTTTCTGAGGATCTCTTAACTTCTCTGACAAAGATATCAACCTTTGAACATTTGAACAACTTTCTTGGCTAGCTTCAAAGTTTTGATTGGTACTCTTGATTGGTACTCATACCTCTTGATGAACACAAGCTAGGTAAATAAATGTTGGTCAAATTTTGGGGTACAACACAACTATCCAAGAGTGAGGAAGAGCAAGATGTGGATTCAACTCAATACCGGAGATTGGTTGGACCATTGCGTTACTTGTGCAATACGCGGCCTGATTTGGCGTTTAATGTCGGTATTGCTAGTAGGTTCATGGAAAACCCAAAGGTATCACACTTGGCAGCGGTTAAAAGGATCCTTCGTTATGTGAAAGGTACTCTTGGTTGTGGAATTTTGTTTTCGGCAAGTGACACGCGCAGAAGTTGCAATTTACTTGGATACACCGACTCCAATTGGTGCGGAGATAAAGACGATCGAAAATCAACAACGAGTTATATCTTTATTTTCGGCGGTGCACCAATCTCTTGGTGTTCTCGAAAGGAGCCGGTGGTTGCTCTCTCTTCTTACGAGGTAGAGTATATTGCAGCTTCGATGTGTGCATGTCAAGCTGTGTGGCTTATGAATCTGTTGCGTGAGCTGGACAGCTGCGCGAAAGAGGGAGTTTTTTTGTTTGTGGAGAATGTTTCAGCCATCAACCTTGATAAGAATACCATAGCACATGGTAGAAGCAAGCACATTGAGATGAGGTTCCATTACTTGCGCGATTTGGTGAGTTCTGGACAGTTACATTTAAGTTACTGCAGAAGTGAAGAACAAGTCGCGGACTTGTTGACGAAATCGGTTACCAACGATGTTTTCAAGCGACTCGTGGTGAAATTGGGGATGAAGAACATCAAGAATTTGACTTAAGGTGGTGTGTTGGATGCTATATAAGTCAAATGCAATGTAACTATGATTAGAAGCTATTTGGAAAAGCTGCCAGGATGCTGCAGGAAAAACCAGAAAAATACTTATGTTTTTTTAGGCTGTTTTTGTTTAGCTTTTATTTGTTACTTTGTTTAGTGTTAGTAGACACTATATATACATTTTGTAACATGTTGAATGAGTTAATTCCATATGAGTTTTTACCCTCTCAATTAATCTCTATTCTCTCTAAACTTCATCTTCCCCAATCCTCCAATTTCACCAAAATTATCCATCACCTCCATTGATTCACATACAAGCTTTTGTGCTTGTTCCAACACCAACAGCTCAAAACATTTCCAGATTAAAAAAGACAAATTTCATTATAATGCCGCTAATAGTTTTGGTAAGAATTAAGGGAAAGTATCAAATTTCCAAACACAATCAAGCAACCATCATTTTCTTTCCAAAACTGCATTCAATAGCATAATCTCGCTCTTCAATTCGACATCAGAAACTTAATTGAACATCAAGCCTATAAAAGATGTTGTGAAAAGGATGAAAGGGGGGATTCAAGGCAAGTCACATGATTCAGAGCAGAGGGATCAGTTATATACATTAAACGCACACGCATAACATTCAGCAGAGAAATGGCAGAACATCAACACACATGGCGAACAACACATGAAGTGGTCGTGGCAAGTTTTAAAGCGTACCTTCAACGGGTAAGTCATTGTCTCGTATTTTATTTTCCTGTGTATAATTTGAATAGCGGTCATTCTTTGTAGTCATACAAATTCGCGAAGACATCGAAGCTACAGATTGAGAGGGAGGGAATATTTTGTTCCGCCGTCGCCAGTAGTAAGCCATGGCGCGGCAGACTCTTATTCTTCCGGCGAGAATGGCGAAAACGAGAGCACGTCGGGAGGGCAGGAGGTTCACGCGAGTGGGCTAGGGAGACGAAAGTGAAGAGAGTGAGAAAGAGGAAAAGGAAATAACGAGAGAGATGATGAGAGAAAGGGTCGTGTGAGGGGAAATAAGAAGGAATGGGATTAGGCTTATTGGATCAATGGCGTCACTAAAAAATTTCTTGTTTTTTTCTCATAATTCGGTTGGGCTTCATTGTATAGGCCCAAGGTTTTGTTTATTTATTTTAGCACCCCATAATTTCTATTGACACCCTTCATCTTCATTTGTTTTTCTTCTTTTATCTCTATTAGCTATTTTATTTTATTTTTTAAAAAAATTTGGTTTATTTAATATGTTGGTTTTAATTTAATTCAATTTTGATATTGTATTTATAATGGCTAAATAATTTAGTGATATCAATGTTGATATTGATTTTGTTCTTGATATTAAATTTAATCTAAATTAATGACTAATTTATTATTGGTGATTATTTTTTAGATTAAATTTATGATTGAATTCGTGATTGTAAGTTATGATCAAGTGATTGAGAATATAATTTGATATGTCTTGGGTGAAAGATTGTTCTATGATCTTGTTATTATGCCTATTGATTGTCGGTGTTGCCCCTTAACCTAAGATCAGTTGCTTGATTATATGATTTGCCATATTTTCCCTTAGGTTCTTGATTTGACTTTGTCTCCGACAACTTGAATCAGAGTAGATTTAAGGATTCAAATTTTGCATGACAACATTATGTTAATTTCCCTTCTAATCATAAACTTAGGTCTTTAGAATCAGGTTAGTTCCCTTGGGATATTAACTTAGATAACCCACAATTAGATTCCCTTTTCTGTTCGCATCCAAATCTTTTCTCAATCAAATTCCAAAGGAAAGAATCACTTTTGTTGACTGCCACGTCATACTTAGCCTAACTTTATATCCTTCTCTTTATCCTAGCCTTAAGATTAGAGTCGTCGTACTCTATGAGAGTGTTCTGCCATGGGCACTTCTTTTCCCTTTTATCCTAGCATTATGATTAGAGTCGTCATACTCTATGTGAGTGTCCTACCATGGACACTTCTTTTCTCTTTTATCCTAGCCTTAGGATTAGATTCGACGTACTCTATGTGAGATTCCTACCATGGACACTTCTTTTCCCTTTTATCATAGCCTTAGGATTAGGGTCGTCGTACTCTAGTAAGTTCCTGCCATAGACACTTACTTATCATTCCCTTTTAACCTAGCCTTAGGTTTATAGTTGCCACACTCCACGTAAGTGTCATGCCATAAACACCTACTTTTACCCCTTGGAACCTTGACCACAGTCAAGAGTTCCTCACCCTTATTAAGGGGAACTACGAATGCTCTGATTCTATTCCCGTAAGGATACCTAGGTACGAGATGCGATATTTTGGCAAGCATACTTAGAAATAACACTTTAGGCATCCCTTTACCCTTTCACCTTTTAGCAGATAAAATAACAAATAACACAAATAAAATAAGAGGTTTTTGTAAAGTACTACAGATACTTAGGATGCTAACTGTCGCGGTGAAATTTGGATACCAAACTATTGATTAGTTTGAATCTTTAATTCATTTTGCAACCGAACTTTGATTTTTTCAAAGGAAGGGATAAAGATCGAAATTCCCACAATGCAATGCAAATGCAAGCTAGATTGTTTAGGTTCGGGGGTTGGTTAAACTTAGGGAAGGTACTAGCATCCTAAGTTTCTGTAGTACTCTACAGGAACCTCTTGTTTTATGTTTGTTTATTGCTAAGTGTTTATCTGCTTAATTGTTAAAGACCTAGGGGTTTATTTCTAAGTATACTCGATAAGATGTCGCATCTTATGCCTACATATCCTTACGGGAGTGGAATCAGAGTATCTGTAGTTCCCCTAAAGGGTTAGAGGAGTTCTTTGACTGTGGTCAAAGTTCCTACGGGTTTAGGGTAGTTGTTTTGATTGGGTTTAGGAGAAGAGACGAGTCTTCATGTTAAGGGAGAGATAACCACCACAAGTGTAAAAGGGGGGTCATAGGAAATGGTCTTTGCATCGTCTTAAGAAAAGGGCTTAAGTACTCGGATGGTCGCCAAGTATGCCTTTATCGCTCTTAAGGCAAAGTTCCTACATGTTTGATTGTATTGTTGTGGAGGTGGAGATTATATCTCACTTAAGATGATTAACATCTATTCTCTATTGTGTTTGAAAAGTTTGTATTGTTGATTGTTTTGTTCTAAGTTGTAGAGATAAAGGTCCTTCCTAAGGGGTAGGTCCTAAACTTAAGTGATCAACTTGAATGGAATCAAGGATCGAAGGGAATATGATGCAAATGATGTGCAACTACACACAACGTTGAATTATGTGTAGGTTTTTCCTTTGGACAGAATGCGATACGATAATGTAAATTGCGGTAATGTAAATGACAGTAAGGTAAATTGCGGAAAAGTAAAGTCATACACATACGCATGAAAGCGCTAAGTGAGTGTGTGAGTTGTGGATAAATAAAAGCGGAAGTATAAAGCATACGCATGAAAGCGCTAGGTGTACAAGTGTAAGTGAATGTGTCGTGAGTGTGAATGTGCACGGTTGCATTTGATTAATTTTAGTTTAGCTGGGATTGATTTTAATTGCTTGATTTGATTTTAAATTGGATGTTGGACTGTTTTTATTTTGAAATGTAAGAAAGTGTTGATTGATCTCTAATAAGTTGGATTGGTTATAATTGGAGAAATTATCTTGAGGAAAACATGTGAGATTTATTTTTATTATTAGTATGCGAAAAGAAGTTATTATTAAAGTCAAAATTTAATTTAAAGGATTATCATAAAAAACGAGTTAATCATAAAATAGTTGGTTTTTATTATTTGTTTTATTGAATAAAGTTATTTAAAATATGACATGGTTTGTTTTTTAAAAGGATAAAATGGATGAATAAAATAGATTAAGAAAAAAGTTGCTAGTTGTTTAATTAAAAAGTTAATTAAAATACGTTAGCTAAATTATATTAAGCAAATGGTTGTACTAATGAAATGATTAATTAATTGATAGTTTGCTAAAAAAGATTTAATTATTAGTTAAATAAATTTAAAAAAAATAAATTATAAATGATTGTTTTAAAAACAGATTTTAAAAAGATTGTTAATTAGGGTGATAAGCAGTGATTAGGTGTGGTGTTAGTGAATGTGGTTACCAATTAATCAAGATAATTAAAAAAAGTAAAGGGAACCCTAATTCCCAAATCTTTTCCGTCTTCTCTCTCGCGAATCCCTCCCACGGTCTCGCTCTCTCCGGTCTCGATTCACCCTGGTCTTGATTCACCATGTTCTGTTCGTTTTCTTCCTAGTTTCAACCTGCATTAACAAACCAAACAATCAAATAGTTCAGAATCTTAACATGAGTGAGAGTTTTACCGAGAATTGGGCGGCGTTCGAAATGGCGGTAATGGATTCTTCGATGACCGGGATTTGCGGCGGCCTGGGAATGCTCTGGCGGCGGCTTGAGGAGGTAAGTTTCCCTCTTTTGAGTTTATCAGCTTTCTAGGTTTTTTCGGTCGTGAATCTTTTGCGATTTCCAAACTTCTCTTTATATAGGCTCTACTCTGATTTCTCGATTAAAATTGCTTTAATCACAATTGAATGTTGATTTGGATTGTTGATTTGGATTTCCATTATTGGGACCAATCTGACTTGAAAATATTCCTCTTTCGGTTAGAACAAATATTTGAAGATTTTCCTCTTTTGTGCGATTGCCATGATGATTCGTTTAATTGCTATTTCAATCTCTGATTATGATAGGATTTGATTTGGTCTATTTTGAGTAGAATCTTCTGTTGCTTCAAAGAATATCCTCTAACGGTTTTTTTTTATGTTCTGAAGGTGATCTGGCGGGTACACGTGGCGAAGGGCTTGGGCTAGGAGGCGGGTTGGAAGCCCAGAAGGGAAGTTTGTGTTTGATGTGTGCAGTGGGAGTTTTACAAAGAATGAGGCTGGTGGTGAAGATATCGATTTCTCAATTGTTCACAGGGTATACTCCTTCCGAGCTCAATCTTTATTCCTTTGGTTTCATTTTCTTTGAACTTACGCATGCTTGAATTGGTAGATTCTAGGATGTTTGGTTGTGTTCTGCTAACTTCAAAACTTCCGGGTCTGCTCTTGCTCTGCAGGTTTGGTAATAGTTATGGTTGCGGCTCAATTCTTCGTTACTGCTCATGATTTTCGCAGTGGATGGTCGGTGAGTTTGGAGACAGTGCTAGTGATGATAACGCTAGTGATGAATCAAGTGTCCGGGAGCTTGTTTGTAAAACCATTACTGAGTTCTGTTTTGACGATTCCTATGCTTCACAAACTCAGATCTCTAAAGATGGTAACATCGATTTCACTCGAAATGGCTTTATACCCCTCTTTTGAATGTGTTATTCTTCTTTCGCAGGTGATGGCCTTGTATGCATTTGGAAGCATATGATACTAGGACTGGTGGCATGACGGACCAATGTGGTTCCTTGTGTGTTGATTTTCTTTCAACTTTCAATACATATGGTTTGTCCCTTATGGCAGGTTTGCTCAGTTCGATATAGTACTCACTGCCTAGATCATCCTGAGAGTTTTCAGCATGGGATTAGCAGGGATGAAGAATCGTAGGTTCAAGTTAATGCAGTCTTGGACCATGACAGGAGTGCAAAAATATGGTAACATGTCAAACTCTCCTTTCAATCTCTCGTACGTGCTGCCCATTGGCTGTAAAACTGTGAGCTCTGTTTATGACTGTAGTGACTGTTACTCGCGTTATGCTTCTCGTGTGTGGTGTATGTGAATCTCTCAATTACCTTCTGTTTTGACTATCGTGTTCTCGGCTCTTATTGCAAGAGGATTTGATAAAGCAACAAGTTTGGTCAGTTTGGAGGTTGGATACGAGATGATCGTATCTCGCAGTTGGAATAGTGCAGCATAGGGAGCTCTCGTCTTCATGGAATCACAAAGTAGCTTTCCCTACTCTCATGCCAGGACAGTAATCACCAAAACCATTACCAAGATAGATAAATCTCTTGTCATCCAATTCACTAACTGCATTTTGGATCCTATCAATGATTGAACCGTTGCACATGTTTGGAGGGCAGGGATTAGTACAACCATGTGAATTTTTGTTGGAGTCATGATAAGGTGAAGATCTTAACCTTTCCTTGTTCATTAGCATTAATCTTTGAAGAGCATTCAATTATTCCCAACTGCCCCAAGATAGTTTCAAATGTAAAACATGCTTGCATCAGTCACAATCCTCAAATCACACCCTAAAGCATGTGCCGACTTGATTGCAGGTATTCTTCTTTGATGAATTGGAATTCTGTGAAGATATGGATGTCATTACTTCATGGGATGGTGCCTCCAGACCGCGAACGCGCTGCAGAAAAGTATATCACATCGATATGGTAATGAACCACCGGCTTGTTGTAGAACTTTTCTTTCTTGTTTTGGTGATGCTGCATTCCTGCTAAGTTAACTGCTGTTGCTGAGTGGTGTTAATTGTGCTAATGTTGTAGGGATTCTCTTTCGGTAACAGTGGGTGAATGGGAAGCTATACATCCTCCGAGTCTGCTTCGGCGTATCCCAGCTTCAAAGAAAAGCTTAACGGTAATAATGGGTAGGAGTGCATAGTTACATGGGTCACTATTGCTTCTGCTTTCTTTAACATTTAAATAAGTCTGGAATCTATTGGCGTAAGGTTGATCATGACTCTGGCAGGTCAACGACATACGCTTGATGATCACTTGTTGTCGGTAGAACAAATCCAAGACATTTTATTCGTCGGTAAGCATGTCGTCACTTCCTGCTAGAATAAGTCTAATAATGCATAAATGTTGGTGTTGGTACTGATCCTATTGTAATAATTGTTTGCAGCAGCTGGATGTGGACGGTGGCCATGAAGTCCAAAGGAAGCTACAGGAGAAAAGTACCCTGCAAATGGTTTCACACAACTTGTTCAACTTCAAACTCAACCTTCTCAATATAATTGCACAACGCCGAATATTTTCCTCCTATCCCTCACATGAGTAGCCATAAGGATTATAGTTTAGCTTCGCATATGTCTCGCCCCTCAGTTGCTTAGTGTGAATCCCGATTCTGTAACACACATACATGTAAATTCAATAGCTACCCACTTGATAATGTTGACGTAAGATAATCTAAATGTAATAAACTTGTTGTGGAACCAATCCTCTTTGATGAATATTATGAACTCCGGTGCATTTTGAATTGATGTGAACTATCTTTTCGAATTTGTCATGCTTTGAACATTTTGACATCATGTAAAAACAAACAACTCGAACTTGAGTGATAGTGAATGTTGAGTTCTGGGCCTTGCACTTTTGATTCCCTTCGGTGATTTTGACTTGAGCTTCTTGGATCTTGAATTAAATTTAGAGTAATTTGAAATGCTCTGAGTTCGGTAAATCCTCAAGGTGAGACTTGCATCATCTCTTGCATCTTTACTCATGAAATTTTTGAATACCAAATAACCCAATTTAAAAGAATGATCCAACTCCAAGAATTGTTTGACTTATTCCCCGTTCAAACAAAGATAACTTGAAATTCCACTGACTATGAAAGCCACGACCGCTCCTTAAATGACCATGTCCGTTATCCTAATTCTCATGCTTTTGTGATTGAGAATGGACGCTATCTATCTAGAACTATGGCACCTGCATAAGTTGGTTAGCCGTAAAAACAAGCATAAATATTAAAAATAAAGTCGAATGACAATAGAAAATGCGCAAAAAGAGGTGGCATCCTACGGTCAAAAATTAGGGTGCAACAGATGCCCCTATTTAAGTTACTCCTATTCGGAGATATGGAGATCGAAATTTCCGTCTCGACGAGATAGGAGGGACTTAAATACAAACATTTGCGCAAATTTTTGGCCCTAAGAGGCCACCGAATGAAGATGATATGCAATGACATGAAGATGCAAGACGGACAAATCTCGTGAGGAAGAGGTCATAGGGGATGAACTGGATATGACATGCCAGACAAAAGAGCAACAAATCCAACAAGGCGGGACCCTACGAGGATAGGAACAATCACCCATGGGAAATCTCCAAACGTATAACGGTAACTCATGCATCAAGGATGCAGTGATTTTAACGATTTGTGATCGAAAGATACTCTTACTACCAAGGTGGTGGTCAATAGTAACTCAAAATGGATCTTTTTGATTGGGGCGCAATGTATTCTTCGCCATTTTTTTTTTATTTTATATTTTGTAACTCAGCTGAAACGGTAAAATGTATAACTTCCCCTAGCATCATGGTACGGGGACCATGAGCTGGTCTCGGTCTTTGATGTCATTGTAGTTGTAGATGTTGTTGTAGTGGTAGAGCTTCCCCGAGCATCATGATATGGGAATCATGAGCTGGTCTCGGTCTCTAATGTCGAACTTCCCCTTGCACCATGGTATGGGAACCATGAGCTGGTCTCGGTTTCTGATGTCAAACTTCCCCTTGCACCATGGTATGGGAACCATGAGCTGGTCTCGGTTTCTGATGTCGAAATTCCCTTTGCACCATGGTATGGAAACCATGAGCTGGTCTCGGTTCCTTCCCGAAATGATGAGAACTCGTGAGAGCACCTTCATAGGGGGTTGTAATTTTGTAGATTGTAGATGTCGTTGTAGACTGTAAATGTATTTCGCTGTAGAACCACCCTGTGAATGCAGTTCGTTGTAGAACCCTGTAGATGATAAATGTTGTTGATGTAGTCTGTAATGTACTCTGTTGTAAATGTGACTGTAAATGTAGATGTAATCTGTTGTTGAAGAACTCTAAATTGTAATGTTGATGTAGATGTTCGGCTGTAAGCCATAGTGTCATTGTAGATTGTAGGTTGTAAATTGTAACATTGTAGAATTGTTGATGTAAATGTTGTGTAATCTGTAATTGTAGAATTTTGTAGATGTGATCTTGTACTTGTAATTGTAAATTGTAGATGCAGTTTGTATTGTATTGGCAATTTGTAGAATATGCATCGGGGATCTTTAAAGGAGCTGTAAACCGGTTGATCTGTGGAGTGTCCTCTTGTAAGGAGATATATCGTTGATTGTACTCGTAATGAACCCTCTGGGGAAGATCATTTCTGAGGAGTATCTTTGTTGTAATTGTAAAAATATGTGAGATTGTTGTAGCAGAAATCCTCAAATGGGGAAGTATCTGTAATGTCCTCTGCTTTGTCTTGATAATCTTGAAACAATCCACTGGGGATGGACAGATTGTCTTGAGGAAATTGTTGTTTGTCGTTTTGAGAATAAATCTGGTCAAAACGAGTTGCTCAAATAAAGAGATCTTCTGTCATTCAACTGTAAGTTGTTGAGGAGATCTTGTATTATTGCTGAAGAAGCGTCACGTCTTCAATGGTGATCCTTATGATGTCAAAGTGAAAAATAAATGCACTCTTGATCCATGCTCAAAAGCTGGAGATGTTCATAGCGTGATTGCCAAAGACCGGAGTTCAATTCGGGAAATAACCGAAGAGAAACTGTCAAGCAAGACTCAACCATAGAGGCATAAACTCCAATGGGAATGTACTGAAACAACCGTCTTCCACGAGGATCGAACTTCGTGGGGAAATAGAAATATTGAGTTTTTTCTGCTTAGGGCTGACAACTCTATTTGGAAGGAAGAGACACGCCCAAATACCCAAGGGTAAACGCGATCGAAGAGATAGAGTAAAACATACAAAGGATGCACAAATGCAAATGTTATGCTATCTACTTATGTGTTATGCGTATGCTTATGCTGACAAAACAGACGAAAGCAACGACCGAATACGGGATAAACGTCTCGAAACAAACATCCGACCAATCTTCAAAGATAGAAGTACCACTGGGGGTAGATGGAGAACCAAATGTAGGGTCCCGATCCTGCTTCAAAACTTCAAAATTTCTCTTGAGGAAAAGTGATCAATCCATTTGGGGATGTAACATCTTGATAAGTTTGACATGTTGTATGAAATTGTAGACGGAGGTACCCAAACCGAAGTTTCATAGGGGATAAAATAAATATCCTGGGTCTTCGTAGTCATTGAACATGTTGGGGTTGAGCTTCCTGAGGATGAAATAGACATCTTTTTGCTCCAATCTTCCAATGCCCCAAGTCACATGGTTTAAGAGAGAAAACGTCTTGAGAGGATTTTATAGAAAACATGATGTCCGAATGCCCCACTGTTTTCAAACTCTCTAGAGATTCGCCGAATCTCGACGTAATTGCCCCTGATTGGCGGTAAGTGAGTCCTTGAATTTTTTCTAGTTGAACCCAAGGCTTGCGCGGATGAAATTTTCTTGGGAAGAATGACTTGCCCCAAGTCAGCAAAGTCTTCAAATATCATCATCAATGTCTGTATGTGGTCTTTCTAAGATGTCAAGCGTATTTAGCACGTTTGAAATACCCATTTTGAAATGGTTAATGCAACACGCGTTTGTCTTGAAGTTTTGAAAAGGGGTATCGCAATAACTTGTGATCGAAACCACTAGTTAGGATACAAATTGAATCGTTATTTATAAAGCCGATTTAAATTTGAGCATAGCTCAAGGAGTCAGGAAACAATATCTCATCGGGTATGCTTTCGAACTAACCTTACTTCAATTAGGACTTTGAAGGTTATACATGGGTTTAATTTATGACTTGTAGAATGGAGGGAGAACGGGTTAGTATATTTGTGCCCACCCAATTTTTGAAAGATGTTCATCATTTTTGATATTACCCTGCCCCAGGTTAAGAAAATGATGTTTCGGTTTGGGAGAAAAACGGATCTTTTCTCAAGGCTTAAAAGAAAGGGTTGACTATTTTGGCATTTAGGAGGTTTAAAATAATGCCTTACATCATCAGTAGGGTTTTTATTCGAAGCATACAACAAGAGATCATATGTTTTACTTCATCATCCTCCTTCCAATTCTCTGTCAGAGCAAGAGATCGGGTAAAAGTCGGCATTATAAATAATTTTGAAAAACTATTTGAGTGAAAACGAATGGATTTCTTCAAGACAAACAGTTATTGCATTACTTATTCAAAACAGAAAGTTCTTACATGCCAAATATGCTTTCAATCAAAGAAATAAACATGAACAAAATGAAATAAATTTCTTCGGAGAGTCCTTTCTAGGATCTTTATTATGCTCTCGTGTAGACTGGAGAGACATGCAGAAATGTCTAGTGCGCAGCTTTCAGACGCGGCGTTGATGACCTTGAATCATGCCTGGGGAGGACGAACCTTGTCGAGATAGGGGGCTATCTCGCACATAAGGGACAGAACCCTCAAAGAATAAGACTCCACATTTGACCAAATTTTGGACGTCTGCCTTCATGCCGTAACAACTCTCAATGTCGTGCCCCGGAGCACCTCGATGATACAGGCAAAATCTGTTGGCTTTGTACCAGTATGGAAACTTCTTAGGTACCTTAGGTGGAGCTCTTGTCTGGATATGCCCTCTTTGAATTAGAGCTGGAAACAAATCAGCATACTTCACAGGGATGGGATCAAACTGATGAGTTGCTTCTCTTGGAGTATCCAGAGGCATCCTTTGATACCTTTTCTGAAATCGTCGATGTTGTGGTTGATCTGGAGAGGCCAACCTCTGTCTAGGAGGTGGTTGTTGTTCATGCTGAGTGGGCATCGCATACTGGTGCTGAGGACGGGGTACCGGAGCTATAAATTCTCTGGAAGGTCCACAGCCATCTTTATTGTTTGGGGCTATACCCAAGTTGTGATGGTATTGCTTCACAAAAGCAAAAGTTAAGTCTTCCCAAGACTGAATGTGATTCCTTTGTAGCTTCATATACCATGTTAATGGTGCTCCACACAAACTTTCTTGGAAGCAGTGAATCAATAGTTGGTCATTCCCAAGATAGGCGGTCATCCTCTGACAAAACATCATCAAATGATACCTTGGACAAATCGAACCTTTGTACACTTCGAAGGCAGGCATTTGGAATCCCGGAGGGACAACTAGGTTTGGGACTAGGCACAGGTCATGAGCACGAAAATCAGGCGCACGGTTCCTCTTCATCATTTTCCATCGTTCCTCGAAGTCACGAAATTCATTCTCGAATGCTGTAAGCTCCGGATCGTCCATTTCCTTTTCAGCATGAATATTCTGAAAGTCAGCAAACGGGTTACCTTGCACAGGCTGAAGTTGCATAGGAACAAAGTTGTCGAAGGGACGGCGAAGTGTCGGATTAGACCTTACTCTGAAGCTAGTCATGCGATCCATGTCTTCGTTCTCCTCACTATCCTTTAATGATACTTCCGGCTTGGTCAGATGGTTGAGACGGCGACTGACAGCAAAAGATGGAAAACCGAAATGAGCCACAACAAAGGAATGACACATGCACAAATGTAAAATGCCATGCTAAATGCAGAATGCTAATGCGAAAATGCAGATGTAAGAGGAGACTTCAAGAAACTCAAAGTGTTTTTCAGTATTATAATGTAGAATAACTGAAAAACTTTTTATTCTTGAGAAACAATGTAAAGCAAAGTACTCTTTTAAGAGTTTATTACATCAAAAGCAAAAAGAAAACTTAGAACTCTATCCCACAGTCTTCTCCTTTGTGCGGAGCTCCTCGGTTAGCTGATCAATACGCTCCTGCAGCGCCGCTTTCTCGATGATGAGCCGTTCCACACACTCCTTCCAAGCCATGGTAGTTGAGGGGAGATCATCACTGGTGACAACACTTGAAGAGGCATGAGGAGAAAATAAATCTCCTTGCGCCTTTCTCTTTCTGGCAACTTCTATTTCCGGAGTCTTTTGAAGTCTTTCCTTCTCTACCTTGAGGGTGAGGAACTTATTCTTCCAAGCAGTCCTCAATTTTCGGGCTTCATCTAAAGCAATTTTCACTTGTTCTAATTCATCCTCCTCGAACCAGTCGGGGTCATGTGGAGATAATACCATAGGTTCATGAAAAGGGAACGGCATCTTGAGGTCAAGAGCTCTTGTTCGCACCCAATGTAGATATTCTTCAGAGACAATACAACTGGGGTATCCTGAAGCGGCTGTTCCTTCCATATCAATATATTTCCATGCATAAATGATGACAGTCTTTAGGTCTAGATCCTCTTCTCCTTTGAAGTAGATCTCTTCCAACGAGACCGGGTCGGGCACTTGGATCATAGGGTGTCCAAACTGTCTACGGGCCAAGGCGGGATTATAAGTTATACATCCTTCTCTTCCAATAAGCGGTATGTTAGGGAATCCTCCGATGCTAGGAATCATAGGCACGCCTCCATAGGCGGGATCATACCAAACAATGTCCGAATGGGTAAGGGCCATAAGTATCTCGGACCATCGAGGGGTTGCTACTTCATCCCAAAGGGACGGATACCAAGTCAAACGAGCGATGAACCATGAGTACAGCAAGGCAGTACAACATACAACGTGTCCTCCTCCTTCGGCATTCTTCGAATGAATCGAAAAGTATGTATCAGCCAGCAAGGTGGGTACTGGATTCTTGAGTATGAAGAGCTTGATTGCATCCATATCAAACAAATTGTCAATTTTAGGGAACCAGAAAGTCCCATAAACCAACAAAGCAAAATTGGCTTCCAGGGTAGGGACCTCCTTTCTTTCAGCATGGTAACGGACCTTTTCGATCAAAAAGTCGGCGGGGAACCCAAGGACTCCTTCCTTGGTGATCAGGTGTGCTTGAACATCTTCAAGGCTAAGATGAGTGGTGTTGCACCCTAAAATTTGCCCAAACTTATTCCTTGGTTTATGCTTCATTATCATTAGCATTTGCATATAGAGTCATGTACATAGACTAATCATCTGCATAGCATAAGCATAGCAAGTTATTCAACAGGGGACCAATCATTATTTTCATCTCTAGAGGCCTATCATGAGGTTATTATCCTAATTCTATCTCATTCAAGTCATCAGGAAAGAATTTGAAAGCAAAGAGTTCAGCAGATCAAGCCTTGAGTCCATCTCCTAGCTGAGGGCATCTGAGGGTCAACAAGAGGATTGTGAGCTGTGAAGTGAAGGCATGGAGAGTATCTAGACATTATGAGGGACTTAGAAAGTCATTTGAAGAAGGAGACAAGTCATTGATGAGAGCACAAGAGCTATAGCTGAAGGCAGTCAACTAGGGTTTCATCTGGGTCAACCCTAGGTCAACCCTGGGTCAATTGACTGATTTCAGGGGCATTCAAGTCTAGTGGAGAGATGTGGGGTTCATCATTAGACATATAAAGAAGGATATGGAGATATGCCAAGGAGAGTTCAAGAGAAATCAAGGAGAAGAGGAGTTTCTAAATTAGGGTTTCTGTGTAAAATCCCCTAGTTTAGGTCAAATTTCCAAGCAAGATAAGTCAAAATGCTAGCTTCAAATGGCTTCTTGGACAACATGAAACTTGTATAGGGTCTCAATACCTTTAATTTGAGTGGTGGAAGACATCAAGGAGATTTATATAACTCAAGTTATGGTCCTTGCAAGTTACAGGTCATCTGAGGTATCTGAAATTTTGTCTGTGAAAGTGACTTGACTTCCAAGCAATTTTTACCCCTCAAGGAGATTTCAAATGAATTCTTGGTCAACATAAGAATTGTTCCTCATTGTCTTAGCTTTCTAGAATTGTATGGCATGCCTTCATATGATGTGTGGAACTCAACTTATGGTCTTTGCAAGCAAAGGGTATTTTGGGCATTTGGGAATTACAGGTCATTTTAACCTATGTCCAAAACTCATACAAGGAGGCCTCAAATGGAAAAACTTACAACATCAAACTTGCTCCAAATGGGATTTTAAGTCTAGAAAGAAGGTCACAAATTATTGGAAAAGCTCATAACATGAAGTTGCATAATTGGTCATAATATGAACTAAAATGGCTTATAAAGTGAATAAATTCAAGATGGAAAATGGTTTGGGAGATTTCTAAGTCCAAATGGAGACTTCCAATATATGATTTTGAATGGAAAAACAATTCTAAGAACAATGGTTCAAACACTTTTTTGAGTTTAGAAGGAAAAAAGAAAGTTATCTTTGGTTACTTGTAATTGAAGAAACATGACCAAAATGGATCAAAGTTGGAAAACAAGGGAATGTGCAAGATGGATCTAGAATGTTCATTTGGGGTCTATATATTCATGAAATGAGAATTTTGCAAGGGTTGGCTTCATTTTGCACCAAGAATTCCACAAATTTCTCTCATACTTTTTCATTGAAGTTTTCATTCCAATCTCACAAAACCTTCACCAATTCTCATCCACATCAATTCAATCTTGTTCCATCATCATCATAGATCATAATTGAAGCAAAGACTTGGTGATTAGGATCCATTTTCGTGCACCATATTCAAGAACATCAAAACTACAAATTCCATTGGACAGCATAATTCAAGCAAGGAATCATCACAACATTGCATACAGAATTGAGTACTGAGTTTGTGAATCAAGATCCAAGTCTCAAAAGCTTCAGATCCTCAATCTTCCATAGCTGTTTTCAAGCTTGTGCACCAGGTATGTTTTCATTCGATTTGCTTGATTCAGTTAGTTAGGCATGAGTTTGTTAGTTTAGACATGATCTAGGTAGTTAGGAGATTAGTTTAGATGAATTTGGAGAGGTTTGGTGATGTTGATTAGCAGGTGCAACAAACTGTTAGGGTGAAGAACTCTTAGGTTAAGCCATTAGAATTTTAGCTGGATAGCGCAGGTTGATCTCCATTAGGCATAGACTAGTTTATGATAAGTTTGATTGAGGATTGTGGTGATGCATATCAGTGCACTTCCATGGTGATCAGAAATTGATGCTATCGGGTTGAGGGATTTATTGAGTTTCAGATTGAATTGAAACCACAGGATTGTATAGGGAGAGATTTAGCATGATTTTCATGTTTACATCGTGTGGATTGGTTGCCTGTAGAGTGAGAACAGAATGGGATAAGGTTGCTCGTGCATGGAGTCTCATGGGGATGAAACCCTAAGTTCAGTTGAATTGAGGAAGAAGACGAAATCTGGATCGTCTATTGTGAGTAAGACCTTTGACTTGGAGCGCGATCCAATGGTTCTCATTTGATCTGAGTTTTGGAGGGAAAGAAGCTGGCCAAAACGCACCGTTTCATTAATTGAAACGGGCGGGCCTGAGTTGGTTATTGTTATCCCCACCCCCAGTACATAGGCCCAATGCAATTTCAACGTAATTCCTCTTCTTTTCTCACCCCCCTGGCATTCCCTTCTATTTCTTTATTTTCTGAATGAAGCTGGGCCTTAACCAGAATGCTAAGCGCACCCCCATTATGTGGCCCATTCTGATGATAACTGGGCGTGATTTCTATTCTAACCCCCCTCCCTCATTTTAATTCAATTGTTTTTTTTTAATTCATTTTAATTTCTACCCATTTTCATAAATTCATAATAAATTCATAGAAAATGCATTTTAATTCATTCTTTTTACCATATTTTCATTAAAATGTCTAGAAAATTATAGAGAAATAAAATTTCATTTTTATCTTTATTTCATATTTTTTCCATATTTTCTAAATAAATGTCATATTAAATAGATTCATTTCATGCATCATTTTAATGATTTTTGTTCTCTCACATGCTTTAATATTTTTTGGTCATTCTTTTTATATTGTTTAGATGAGGTCTTCAACTTGTAGAAATATTTTAGTTCCCATTTTTAGAGATTAATTTTAGGTGATTAATAAATGCTTGAACATCATAGATAAAACTAGGGTTTTAGGTGATGACTTAAGAAGTTTGATTTCATTTCCCTTAGGACTTAGGGTTTGATTAGATTAGTTATGGGACTATAGGGGCTATGGGTAGCTATTAGATCCCTTAGAGAAAAAGTTAGGATTCCCCTACTGCTATTATTACTGTCTGTATATCTGTTGTCTGGTGTGGTGTGCCCTCTGGGGATTATTGATTGCTTGTTTGGGTATTGGGTTTGTCTGGGGACCTGGGAGAGCTGAAGACTTGTGAAGATGAAGACCATTGGAGATTCAAAGATGGAAGATCAACTATCAGAGTTGAGGAGGAGGTTCTTGCTAGCAGATGCTGAGGAGACTAGGGTTTAGGAGCTAGGCAGAGCTCTAGATTAGAAACTTGTTTCTCAAACATGGATTGCCTTGTCTGCATCCATCCTTCCTCTATGATTCAAAGTCTCTTTCAAATATCCACCTCTTTCCTTTGGAAGGATCAGTGCATATATTTGAAAGATAGAACTTTTGAGAGGAGACTTTCTGCTTAATGTTAACAGTTGATGAACCACCATTGGTAGGTAATTAGCTGTATAACATTCATTCACTTCACTCTTGTGACTAATCCCTCACCCTGGAGGTTTGAGCATGAAGAAAAGCCATTGCAGATGGAAGTCAGATAATCAAAGCCCTTGCCTGAAGATCATGAAGATGGAGATTGATGCTTGTTGAAGCTCATGAATGATTGGAGATTGCTTGAAGCCAGATGTTGATCCAGAGCTGCTGAAGCTGTTTATTTTTGCTGTATTTCATTTGCTGATGTATTGATTGGTTTTCTGGACTGTATTGTTTGCTGTTTACCTTGTTGGGTTGAAAGTGAAGTCTGTTCACTTTTGCCTATTGTTTTCCAGGTTCGAGGTTGAGTGGGACTCCCTTGCCTCGCTTGTACTGTTGCATCCATGCATTTTACTGCTTTATTGTATATATTTGATATTGTTTCTGTTTCTGCCTATCCCTTAGGATCTCTGTTTCTCTCTGTGCAAGAGAGGAGCATGATAGACATTAGGTCTTAACCCATGCATGATAACATTAGGTTAGTTTGTTTCCCTTCGCAACCGTAGGTTAGAGTTCTGTCTCTTCTCTCTCAAAACAAACAGAAAAACACATAAAGATTTCAAACACAATAAAAGACACTTCTTCCGTAAAAGAAGGTGAACTCATCAAGACGTCATTTTTGTCCGCTTGGACTGCTAATCAGAAAACCTTTTTCAGAAGGAATAAAATTAATCAAGGACAGACTTGTGTCGTACGTGGCCCGAACTACGTTTGCTCTGATCTTTCATGCCGTGTGAAAGTACGTAGGCATAGGATGCGATATCCTAGCGAGCAACCTTCCCCTCCTTTCCCGTAGGTAGGCGAACTACGTTGACTCTGATTTCTCGTTCCAGGCGGGAATACGTAGGCATAAAGTGCGATACTTTGCCGAGTCATTTTTATTTTCATTTTATTTTCTTTTTAACCCTTGACCTATAGTTTAGATAGAATAACAATCCATACCCGAAAACAAGCGTGGATCCCGTCGAGTACGACGGACGTGAGGGGTGCTAATACCTTCCCCTCGCGTAACCGACTCCCGAATCCAGGTTTTGGTTGCGACGACCATACCTTTCCCGTGTTGTGCGAGGTTTACTCTGAGCGTTTCCTTTCCCTCCCGTGGGATAAATAACGCACGGTGGCGACTCTTCTGTCAGCCGGCGCCGATTTTCGCAGTAGCGACAGCTGGCGACTCTGCTGGGGACCCAACGTCCCCTGGCTGCTAAGGACTGCGATGGTTCTTATGCATTTGGGATCCAACGTCCCTTGAGAGAGTCAATCCTAACGCTTGTTTTCCCGTCGAGGATTTTGTATGGAGTTATTGTATATTTCTAACCTTGTATTTTCAGCTTTATATATTGATTATTATTGCTGTATTTGGGGTGTGACGGGTGTTCTGATATTGAGAGATAAGCCGGACCTGGGCTTGAGTGCACCTAGAATTAGCGTAGAAAGTAGTGGGCGCGTGCCGGCTTTGCTTGCATTAGTGTCTCATGAAATCTACACTCGGACGAGGTTCTTCTGGTTGGCTTCTTTTTCTACCCTTTGGGTCGAAGGGGTTGTTGGTCAGCTGAATTGTCGACTCCGGGGACCGATCATTTGGAAGTTGGCTGAGTGAGGCCTCTTCAGGATTTGATGATGCCACTCCTTCTGGGAATCGTATCGTCAACCCTGAAAGTCTGTGACGCCGACGACCGCATAGGATGCCGTACCATTGCCAGTTATAGGGCCACCCACCTGTGAGGGGATTTGGGGGTTATGCAGGTAACCAGACCTTCAGATACCGGTTATTTCTTGATCAGAGATCCTGGTTATTTATGGAGAGTTATGAGGTCTGTCAGAGACCATTTGGAGATGTGTTATGAGGTCTGTCAGAGACCATTTGGAGATGTGTTCTGAGGTCTGTTAGAGACCATTTGGAGATGTGTTATGGGGTCTGTCAGAGACCAATTATAGATGTGATTGGAGGTCTGTCAGAGACCAGTTGGAATTATGGTTTGAGGTCTGTCAGAGACCAGTGTTGGAGTTTTATTTTAGGTCTATCTGAGACCAGGGTTTGATGACTTTTGGATGGTCTATCTGAGACCTTTCTTGATTGGGTTTAGGCTATTCAGCTACAGCTTTGGTCCCTGTTGCATGATACTTGCATTGCATCCCTGCATATCCATTATCATGTGCATTTCACTAACGTGTGTCTGTGCTGCAGGTGCATTTGCATTTCCCTGGTTCTAGTGCCCGGACTTCTGAATATTGATTATGGCTGGTTTGAGGAAAACAGTTGCGTACAAGCTGCCGTCACCTGACATTACTTCTTTGCTTGGTCTAATATCTCTTGCTGATGAAGGGGTTAGAAGAAGCTTCAGAATGAGCCATGGGAGATTACTGGGATTAGTCTGTAAACCCACTGCTGATGAGATGAACGGGCTATACACCTTGATGCAGTTCTACGACCCCGCTTTGAGATGCTTTACTTTTGCTGACTTCATTCTGGGACCTACCATTGAGGAATATGCGGAGTTTACCGAGCTTCCCGTGCAGAACAAAGTTCCCTTCATCCATTCTGCTGCTGAGCCCAAGTTGGAGGACTTAGCCAAAGCCTTGCATATGAACGCTGCAGATCTGTTATTGACTTCTTGGCTTGGGGTGTCAGGTTTCTCTCTGGATTTCTTAGTCGCCAAAGCTCGGGAGTACGCCAAGAACGGTTGTTGGGTGGTTTTCAATGCTATTCTGGCTTTATGCATCTATGGAATTGTGCTGTTTCCTAACTTGCCCAACTTTGTGGATTTGGATGCTTTCTATCTGTTTGCTGCAGGCAACCCAGTGCCAACGTTGATCGGAGACTTCTATCATTCATTGCACTACAAGAACGAGAACCGAAGAGGAAAAGTTGTTTACTGCTGTACTCCTCTGTTGAATATGTGGTTCAAGAGTCATCTCCCCACGAAGGGACCATTTGTAGACAGTACAACCTCAGCCAGTTGGTCTGAACGCTTGATGAGGCCATCTTCCGAAGACGTTGTATGGTTTGATCGAGACCTGTTAGGATCTGAGCTCATCTTCAGTTGTTCTGGGTACCCTAATGTGCCATTGATAGGAAGAAAAGGGTGTATCAATTACAACCCTTCTCTATTCATTCGTCAGTTCGGTTATGCGCTGAAGAATCCACCTCAGGAGGGGGAAGTACAGGAATCTCTGTACTTCACTGGAGATGTGAAGGGGGAGTTATTAGCCAAGTTGCAGCATGCCTGGACGCGTATTAACCGAAGAGGGAAGCCGTTGTTAGGAAAGAATGACTGTCAGGCCTATGCACCTTATAGAGCTTGGATTCAGGAGAGGGCTAGTCAGTTGAAGATGCCGTTCCCAGATGCACCAATTCTCGTTCCCGTTCCGGTAGCAGAACCGACTACTGTTTCTAGAGAAGCCTATGAACAGGTTGTGAAGGAAAAAGAAGCCTTGATGAAGATTAACGAAGGGTTAGAGCAAGAGTTAGCTCAAATACGCAGTGAGAAAAACAAGGCCGTATGTGCTTTCCAACAACAGATCGAGCTGGTAAACAGGTTAGGGGCTGAGTTGACTGAGGAAAAGAAAAAGCGTGAACGTCTGGGGCAAGAGTTCAGAAGTTCCCATGACATGCTGGAATCAAAAAAGAAAGCGCTTGACGCGGCACACCGAGAAATCTCCTCTTGCAACAAGACTTGGAACGCCACACTCACCAACAATAAGAAGAGGGAAGATAAGTTGAAGCAGCAAATTTCCGATCTCGAAGAGAAGTTGAAGTCTAGCATCAAGAAGTGCGAGGAAGAAGTGATGACCCGGTATAGCGTCCAGCATGCACTGAACAAGGCAATCAAATCCAGAGATGAAGCAATGTCTCAGAAGCGAAAGCTAGAGGAGTGCTTCGGAGAAGCTACATGGGAAGAAACTGCTGAAGACGTACGCCGTGTCCTTAAAAGGAGAAACCAGCTTGTTGAAGGGCTGCTTGATCGACCAAGCCATCCGGAGACCAAGAAGTTGATAGAGGAGTACCAGACTTTTGGGAGGATTTGATCATTTCATGTAGTTATTCATATGCTTTATTTGCATAGTGCTGACCATCACCAGGATTGTTGGTTGAGGTCATGCCTTCTTTGTACTCTCAGTGATATTGTACCATGGGATTATTGATTCTCTCAGCAATATATGAGGCTTTCTATGATTCAGCTCCGGTATTCTTATTGTCAGCACTGTCACTGCACCGGCACCTTCGCACTAGAACTGGGGGAATGAACTTCCCTAATGCACAGACACATTGCATTGCATTCATATTCACATTGCATTACAGGTAATCTTTGAATGGTGTCTTATCTCCTGCTCTGTACCAGGTACTTAACAGGATTCCAGATCAACATCCGCACCGCTATTCTACACGATCCAACTTTCGGAAAGTCATGGACCAGATTCAGAACGAGATGCAGGATGTGCGCGAAAAGCTCGCCCTCTTCATGCAAACCATGGAAGCTATAGCAAAAGGGCAAGAGAATTTGCAGGCCATGGTCCAGCCTCTGCTGGCTCGCAACGCTGGTCATGGTAACGAAGATCATCAGTCTGTCCGGGTTGATACTGCTCATGGAGACGGCACTCCCACGCCAGTGGCTCCGCCTGTGGTCAATATACCTGCCGCTAATATCAACAACGCTACCGCTGCTGTGAATGGTAACGTCGGAGTTGGTAATGAAACTGCTGTCCATAATGCTGGGCTGGGGGATGTCAATTTGGGAGATAATCTAGGAGGCAATGGCTTTGTCAATACTGGGTTCGGATTCAACGATCAGGGATTCGACAACACTGGCAAGTATGGCTTTAATGCTCAAGGCTTTGGGCAAGATGGTTATGGTATGGTCAATCAGGGCTACGGAGGCTTTGGAAATGGCAACGGTGCTGGATTTATGGCCGTTGGTCCTGCTGGAGGTGTTCAAGGGTACGGCAACAGAGGCCGAGGTCCGGGGATGAATCAGATCAGAGCTGGACGTAATAATGCGTATGATGGGTACGGAGCTGGAAATGGTCTGTGGCAAGAGGATCAGCAGGAAGACGCCTTCTCTGGAGGAGGCTTTGAAGGGCCGATGGATGATTCTCAAAAGATTAGAATGCTGGAAGAGCAAATGAAGGGAGTCCTGAATCAGAGTGCTGTGGGTTTGGACATGGCAACTATGGGCTTGGTACCTGGCTTGAGGGTGCCAATTAAATTCAAGGCGCCTGCGTTCGACAAGTACAAAGGAGACACATGTCCGAAAGTGCATGTACGAGCTTATTACAGAAAGATGTCTGCATACTCCACTGATGAAAGAATGCTTATGCATTTCTTTCAGGATAGTCTGTCGGGCCCTTCCCTAGAGTGGTACATGGGGTTGGAGCCAACTGATATCAAGACCTGGAAGCAATTAGCGGAGGCATTTGTAGCCCATTACAAGTATAACAGCGACCTGGCACCCAATCGGGTCCAGTTGGCCGGGCTTTCGCAGAAGAAGGGGGAGAGTTTTAAAGAGTACGCGCAAAGGTGGCGCGATATGGCTGCCAGGGTCCGTCCTCCTGTGGAAGATAAAGAAATGAATGATATGTTTGTTGGCACATTCACCGGGCTGTTTCATGATATGCTATTTCACACTTCTCTGGCCAGTTTTTCAGACCTGATTCTGATGGGTGAAAAGATTGAGCGTAATATTAAACAAGGAAAGTTCCAAGTCGATGAATCAACTGCATCTGGCAGTAATAAGAAAGCTTATGGTGGGCGCCGTCAGGGCGAAGCTAGCGCGGTATTTGGAGGCCGAGGCCGAGGCCGAGGCAGGGGAAGAAATCAATATCGTCAACCACAGCAGGTGTCGAGTGTTACAATCCCGTATCAACAACAATCAATCCAGCAACAACAACCGGTTCAGCAGCAACCAATGCCACAGCAGCAGCAGCCTCAGCAGGGGGCACAGCAGGCTCAACGAAGATTCCAGGGCGGCAAGCCGAGAAGAGTGTTTGAGAAGCCGCCCTCCACCTATGCTGATTTGTTGCAGACATTGTTGGGATTGAACCTGGTAGAGAAAAGAACCCTGGCACCGATAACGGGAACTCCCCCGTTCGGCTATGACGCAAACAGGCACTGCGAGTTTCATTCTGGGGCCCCGGGCCATGATATAGAAGGTTGCCATGCTTTTAAGCACGTTGTGCAGGATCTTTTGGATAACAAGTCTATCAACTTCGGAACGGCAGTTCCGAATATAGTCCAGAAACCCATGCCTAATCATGGGGCGAACGCCGTGCTCACGGAGGAAGGGTTGAATCTGATTATGGATGTTGAGGATTTAAAGACGCCGCTGAGCGAAATAAAAAGCCGACTGTTGCAGGGAGGTGTTTACCCAGGATGTAATGAGTACTGCTTAGACTGTTGGGCCCTATCTGGGGGGTGTGAGGATCTGAAGAAAGGCATTCAGGCCTTAATTGATGAAGGTATATTGCAGTTTGACAGAACAGCAACTGATGAGCCTGCAGGGGCAGTAGGGGATGATCGGAGTGATGTGGCCACAGTGACAATTCCTAGGAAGACGATCACTATTTCAGCACCAGCTCAGCGACCACCGATTACCATAACTAAAGCCGGGCCAATCCCGTATGAGAACACGAGAGCAGTCCCGTGGTCATATGGGCTAGAGGTGTATTGTGATGGGATTAAGATCGATGTCAACAAGCAGTCAGCGGAGGTTGTGGATAATGTTGTTGGTTCAGGAGGCATGACGAGGAGTGGCAGGATCTTTATATCTCCTGAAGTGGAGGCCGGAAGGCTAGCGAAAGGAAAAGGTAAAGTAGTTGAAAATGTTCCGGTACAAGCCAGTGAAAAAGAAGCAGCATCGAAGGGTGTCGAAGAATTCATGCGCTTAATTCGGAAAAGTGATTATAAAATCGTGGAGCATCTGCAGCAGACGCCGTCCAAAATATCTATCCTGTCATTGCTGTTATGTTCGGAAGCTCACAGGAACGCTTTGCTGAAAGTCCTGGACACTTCTTTTGTACCCCAGGATGTCTCCGTAAATCAGCTAGAAGGAGTATTGGCGCATGTAAATGCAGGCCACAGTCTGGGCTTTACTGATTTTGACTTGACTCCGAAAGGAAGGGATCATAATATGGCATTACACGTGTCTGTTGAGTGTAGGGGATCAACAATGTCGCACGTATTGGTTGACACTGGATCGTCTTTGAATGTGCTGCCTAAGAAGGCTATGATGAAGCTGGATGTTCGAGGGATTTTGTGTACACCCAGTGATTTGGTAGTCAGAGCGTTTGACGGCACGCGGAGAACAGTCTTCGGATCGATTACTTTGCCTCTGCAAGTGGGTCCGGAAGTGTTTGCAACAGAGTTTTATATCATGGATATACAGCCTGCGTACAGCTGCTTGCTGGGAAGACCCTGGATTCATGGGGCAGGGGCAGTCACGTCTACCCTGCATCAGAAGTTAAAGTATATGGTCGGAGACAGCGTAGTCACCGTGTGCGGAGAAGAAGACATCCTGGTCAGCCATCTATCTTCGTTTAAATATGTGGAAGTCGACGGGGAGATCCACGAGACGCCATGCCAGGCATTCGAAGGTTTGCGCATTAAGGACAAGGGTCCCGGGCCACGCAAAGTGCCAGAGATAGCTGTTTCATCGTATAAAGAAGCTCAAGCGCTAGTGGAAGCAGGAGAAGCCAAGGGCTGGGGCAAAGTGCTGGACATTCCGGTGAAAATGGACCGGTTCGGGATGGGGTACCGACCGTCGTCATCAACTCCTTCCGTGGGGGCTCCTCATTTCAGAAAGTCAATCACCATCGCTGCCAGTGGAGTATGTCATGAATCTGTCAATGCTGCTTCAGAGTCTGATGAAGGGAACAGCGACTGTGATATGGATGCCTGGATTCAGCCAAGCACGCCAGGACAAGGACTGTGCAACTGGTCTATTCAGGAGCTTGTTCCTGTGACTTTTAAACAGTAATGCTTTGCTTTATTAATTGTTGAATAATCGGATGTCTTGCCCGGGGCATCAGGATTTGCTTAGGGCTGTGTTGTTATAAACGTTGCGCGTTAATCATTAAATAAATGGCGTTTTTTCATGTGCAAATACCGTAATCCCTGTCTTTCCTGTTTTGTATTTTCAATAAAATGGCAATGTGGTTATTCGCTTTATACGCATTTTGAAGCACTTAACCATTCCTTTTGCAGGATAACATTTTCAGATGACATCCTTGAGCCACCTATGACTCGTCCCGACTTCGAGCACCCGGTATTCCAGACTGAAGAAGAGGTTGTCGAAGATAGCGACGTTCCTGAAGAACTGTCTTGGTTGGTGAAGCAAGAGGAAAGAGCCATTCTGCCTCACGACGAGGTCATCGAGATTATCAATTTGGGGTCGGAAGGGGTTGAGAAGAATATTCGTATCGGGGCTGCACTGCAAAGTGATATCAAGCGAAGACTGGTTGAAATGCTCCGAGAGTATAATGATGTATTCGCTTGGTCGTATCAAGATATGCCAGGGCTCGACACTGATATGGTTGTGCATCGCCTGCCACTGAAAGAAGATTGCCCACCAGTCAAACAAAAGCTCCGCAGAACTCGACCAGATATGGCAATGAAGATCAAAGAGGAGGTTCAGAAACAGTGGGACGCTGGTTTCCTGGCTGTGACGAAGTATCCCTCATGGGTTGCTAACATCGTACCAGTACCAAAGAAGGATGGCAAGGTTCGAATGTGCGTGGATTATAGAGATTTGAATAAAGCAAGCCCAAAAGACGATTTTCCACTTCCTCATATTGACGTGTTGGTTGATAATACTGCTCAATACTCTGTATTCTCCTTCATGGATGGCTTTTCAGGCTATAATCAAATTAAAATGGCGCCAGAGGATATGGAGAAGACTACTTTCATAACGCCTTGGGGAACATTTTGCTACAAAGTGATGCCCTTCGGATTGAAAAATGCTGGGGCAACATATCAGCGTGCGATGACGACTCTTTTTCATGACATGATGCATAAAGAGATCGAAGTTTATGTTGACGATATGATTGCCAAGTCCCAGACGGAGGAAGAGCATCTGGTGAATCTGTTGAAGTTGTTTAAAAGACTTCGAAAGTTCAGGCTGAGGCTGAACCCCAATAAATGCACCTTCGGGGTGAGATCAGGTAAACTGCTGGGGTTTATCGTAAGCGAAAGAGGAATAGAGGTCGATCCTGCTAAAATAAAAGCGATTCAAGAAATGCCGACGCCTAAAACAGAGAAAGAGGTGCGCGGGTTTTTAGGGAGATTGAACTACATTGCCCGGTTCATATCTCACCTAACGGCCACGTGTGAACCATTATTCAAACTGCTGAAGAAAGATCAAGCTGTAACGTGGAACGAAAATTGTCAAAAGGCGTTCGACAAAATAAAGAAGTATCTGCAGGAGCCTCCTATTTTGATACCCCCAGTGGCAGGGAGACCCTTGATAATGTATTTGACGGTTCTTGAGGGAAGCATGGGTTGTGTTCTCGGTCAACACGACGAGACGGGGAGAAAAGAGCATGCGATCTATTACTTGAGTAAGAAATTTACAGACTGTGAATCTCGATACTCAATGCTGGAGAAAACTTGTTGCGCGCTAGCCTGGGCCGCCAAGCGTTTGAGGCAGTACATGCTGAATCATACAACCATGCTCATCTCGAAGATGGATCCAATCAAATATATATTTGAAAAGCAGGCGTTGTCAGGTAGAATTGCCCGTTGGCAGATGATCTTGACTGAATACGATATCCAATACGTCTCGCAAAAGGCGATAAAGGGGAGTGTGCTGTCTGAGTATCTGGCGGAGCAGCCTATTGAAGAGTACCAATCAATGAGATTTGATTTTCCTGACGAGGATATCATGTATCTCAAGATGAAGGATTGTGAAGAGCCGTTACCAGACGAAGGACCAGAGCCGGGGTCCCAGTGGAAGATGATATTTGACGGAGCTGTGAATGCTTACGGTAGCGGAATAGGGGCAATTATCACCACGCCACACGGGTCGCACATCCCGTTTACTGCCCGATTGACCTTTGCCGTTACCAACAATGAGGCCGAATACGAAGCTTGTATAATGGGGCTTGAAGAAGCCATTGATTTGCGAATCAAACATTTAGACGTATACGGAGACTCAGCTCTGGTGGTGAATCAGATCAAAGGGGAATGGGAGACGCGTCAGCCCAATTTGATACATTATATGAATTATGCAAGGAGATTGTTGCCTTTCTTCGACAAGGTTGAATTGCATCACGTGCCGCGGGCAGAAAATCAAATGGCTGACGCCCTTGCCACCTTGTCTTCCATGTACAAGGTCAATTTCTGGAACGAAGCTCCCCAAATCACTATCTCTCGGTTGGACAGGCCAGCTTATGTGTTTGCTATTGACGAAGCATCTGATGACAAACCGTGGTATTTCGATATCCTTAATTTCCTGAAGAATAAAGAGTATCCGGCTGGGGCATCCAGTCAAGATCAGAAGACTCTCAGGAGATTAGCGGGTAATTTCTATTTGAACCCGGATGGCGTCTTATACAGAAGAAACCACGATTTGGTGTTGTTGCGTTGTGTAGACGAAAAAGAGGCAAAGCTTCTCATGGAGGAAATTCACGAAGGTGCATTTGGTACGCATGCTGGTGGGCATGCTATGACGAGAAAACTGCTGAGGGCAGGTTATTTTTGGCTGACGATGGAAACTGATTGTTTCAAGTTCGCAAGGAAGTGCCACAAGTGCCAAATATATGCTGACAAGATACACGTGCCTCCGAGCCCTCTGAATGTGATGTCATCTCCATGGCCATTCTCGATGTGGGGAATCGATATGATCGGAAAGATCGAGCCGACGGCTTCTAATGGGCATCGGTTCATTCTAGTAGCAATCGATTACTTCACCAAGTGGGTGGAAGCGGCGTCTTACGCAAATGTAACGAAGCAAGTGGTGGCTAGATTCATCAAGAGAGATATCATTTGCCGATATGGGATCCCCGAGCGGATAATCACAGATAATGGTTCGAACTTGAACAACAAAATGATGAAGGAGCTCTGTCAGAATTTCAAGATCGAACATCACAACTCCTCCCCTTACCGACCCAAGATGAATGGCGCTGTCGAAGCGGCCAATAAGAATATCAAGAAGATTGTACAGAAAATGGTGGTGACTTATAAAGATTGGCATGAAATGCTACCTTTCGCTTTGCACGGTTATCGTACGACGGTACGCACATCAACCGGGGCAACTCCGTTCTCGTTGGTATACGGAATGGAGGCGGTGCTACCATTGGAAGTTGAGATCCCTTCTCTAAGGGTATTGCGAGACGTTCAGTTGGACGAGGCAGAATGGGTAACAAATAGATTGAACCAACTGAGTTTGATGGATGAGAAGAGGCTAGCTTCTCTGGCATACGGTCGTTTGTACCAAAGACGAATGAAGAAAGCGTACGACAAGAAGATACTTCCGCGAAGCTTTCAGACGGGTGACCTTGTGCTGAAAAGGATTCTCCCGCCGCAAGCAGATCACAGGGGCAAGTGGACCCCCAACTACGAAGGGCCATACGTTGTCAGTAAGGTCTTTTCAGGAGGAGCGTTGTTGTTGTCCACCATGGACGGAGAAGACTTTGCGTCACCTGTGAATTCGGACGCAGTTAAAAAATACTTTGCTTAAAATAGACCCGCTGGACAAAAAAAAGAGAGTCCAGGCAAAAATGGGGCATCCTGGCGAACCAAAAACAGAATGAAAGGTTCGGGCAAAAGTTAGGGATAAAATTGAAAAAATGTACACCCGCGAAGTTGAAAACCTACACTGGGCGGCTTCGGCAAAAAGGGGTATCCCGGTGAACTGAAAACCCGTAAAGGGCGGTTCACGCAAAAATTAGGGATTTGAAAAGCAAATGACTGCGGTCCGAATTCAATGAGCATCAATGCGGGAGAATACATTTGAGGAGTCAGTTATCGGATACAACCTTTTCAGAAGTGGGGATACCGGGAAAGCATTAGAGTCGGATGAGTCATAGGAGGATCAGTTCGTGGTGTTCATCTGCATCCAGTTGCCGACATGTGTACAAAATTTAATTTGTCAAAATATTCATGTTTCTTGTGCGTACTTATGTATTTGCTTTGCGTAGCTTCCTCTTTTCAGGAGTTACATCCCGTGTACAAAAACTCCGCCCATTCAGGGGCCCAATCAATGAAAATGTGTTATTCAGTACTTGACACCGTTCTTTACTGTTTTGTGCATGATAAAACGCCTAAGTTTGATGAAACTAGCATGAGTATAACATCACTGGCCCTTGCCAACAGTGGTTAAAGCTTTGAATTGACTGAGTGTAACGTCACTAACCTGAATTGATTTGATTGCACAGGCTTGTCGTGTCTTGTTTGTGTTGTTGCAGGTTTCATAACCATACGAGGAAGATGATCAAAAGATTGCGATGACGAAAGACTTGATCCACGCAGGACGTGCTCCAGAAAAGTTCTTCGTTCTCAGCAGAGTTTGGCGACTCCAAGATCGTAAGGCTGTATTCAGACAAGTTCATCTTTCCCCGCAGGATCGTGCACTCTCCCCCCAGCGGAGTCAGTGGATTTTCCCCAAGAGAATTATCCCATCCCCAGCGGAATTCTCTTTGCAAGTGTTTTCATTCCTTCCAGTGAAATTCGAAGATTAAGACTCTCCCAAGCAGAGTTGATGGTGGGTCCTGTCATTTATTTTGTCAGAGATACTGGTGATATCGGTTCACGCTCCAGCAGAAAGTCTGAGCATACTGTGCACATCTGCTATTCTCCAGCAAAGTCATATTCCCCAGCAGGGGGTTACTCCAACAAGACGTTTGGTTTGAGTTCCCAATTTCCCAGCAGGGGTTGACTTCACCCTTCCAGCATTTATTTTGCTGGAACAATTCTGTAGCATCTGGCTATCCCCGGCGGAGTCGGCATCATCTTCTAGCATTTATTTTGCTGGAGCAGTTTCTGTACTCCAGCAGTTCAGGCGGAGAGAGCTCTTGCTCGAATAAATTACCAAACAGTCCAGATCTCGGCAGGAGATATTCAATGATAATGTCAGTTTCGGCGGTATTCCCCCACAGAGTTAGCATGATGAGATTCTCTTTGTCTCTAGCAGAGTCATTTATGCAAATGTCTCTTATTTTCCCCACCAGAGTTGCCAGGATAAGTGTATCCTTATCCCCAAGCAGAGTTGTTTGTCATCAACGGGTTCCATGAATCAGAATTCCAGAGGCCACCGCCGGTTATCAGAACAGGCGTCCGATAGTGGGTTTCTAGACATCCCCAGTAGAGTTCCTCTCAAAGTCGCTGTTACGTCAGTGCTGAGAAGTTTGTGGTTGAGAATCATGGAGAACTAAGTCCTGACGTGGACGATTTATTCCTATATTGACGGGTTTTACTCAGAAGTGGGCGTCCTAACGTGGACAGGTTTATTTCTCTGGATTGGTAAGGTGTGTTAGTCCTATCGTGGGCAGATTCGGTTTCTCGAAATTAGTGGAATGTGAGGTCATGACGTTGATAAAAGTGATTACTCTTTGTGTTGGTGTCCTGATGTGGACCAGTTACTCTCAGCAGTTATCCTTTTCGTGTTGGCAAAGCATGAGTCCTGACGTGGACAAATTATTTCCCCAGCGGGTCAAGGATATGAGTCCTCACGTGGACAAGTCTTATTTCCTCAGCGGGTCGAAGACGCCTGAGTCCTAACGTGGACGAATCAAGACGAGATCAGTGTCCTGACGTGGACGAATCAGAGAAATTATTATTCCTAACGTGGAAAGATGTAGTCCTTACGCGGACATATCAAAAATGAATTCCTTACGTGGAAAGAGTGGAGTCCTTACGCGGACAGATTAAGAAGGTGTTTCCTGACGTGGAAAAGTTTAGTCCTGACGTGGACAGATCAAGGTTTGATTCCTAACGTGGAAAGATCAGAGTCCTTACGTGGACATATCAAGAGCATTCCTTACGTGGAAGAAAAATGGTTTCCTTACGTGGAAAGACGAGTTTATTCCTTACGTGGAAAGATTGAGTCCTCTCGCGGACATATCAAAGCTGATTCCTGACGTGGAAGAAGATTATTCCTGACGTGGAAGAAATTGAGGTCCTTACGTGGACAGATTCAAGAAAGGATGGTTCCTGACGTGGAAGAGTAGTACACTCCTTACGTGGAAAGTTGAGTCCTGACGTGGACAGGTTCAGAATCAAAGGTTGGATTCCTTACGTGGAAAGATTGGAGTCCTGACGCGGACATGTCAAGTGGTACTGGAGTCCTTACGTGGACAGATTGATACAGTTCGCCTTACGCGGAAAGAAGATTGCTTCCTGACGTGGAAAGATGAAAAGTTTATGGAAATGCAGACGAATTATCCCCAGCGGAGTTGCCGAGATTTTCCTGGGTTAACAGCAAATGGAGTCCTGACGTGGACAGGTTTTAGTTGAGATTTCTTCGTATTGATGACAGACAGAGTCCTAACGTGGACAAGCAAGCAATCTGTTATGGCAGAATCCTCTTCAGAACGATGAAGATAATCCCCAGCACGGTCGCGCGAGATCAGTGGGTTACTGTAACAGTCAGATTCAGCTGATGAATGTCGTCCCCAAGCCAGGGCGCAATTTAGTTTTGCGGTTGGCAAATTTCTGGTTTCACTAGTATTCAACCGTCTCGTACCGCGAATGTCTGAAGGCTCCGGGCTCTTCATCCAATCGGGTCCAAGTCGCTTGAATAGGGGCAGCTGTTGCACCCTAAAATTTGCCCAAACTTATTCCTTGGTTTATGCTTCATTATCATTAGCATTTGCATATAGAGTCATGTACATAGACTAATCATCTGCATAGCATAAGCATAGCAAGTCATTCAACAGGGGACCAATCATTATTTTCATCTCTAGAGGCCTATCATGAGGTTATTATCCTAATTCTATCTCATTCAAGTCATCAGGAAAGAATTTGAAAGCAAAGAGTTCAGCAGATCAAGCCTTGAGTCCATCTCCTAGCTGAGGGCATCTGAGGGTCAACAAGAGGATTATGAGCTGTGAAGTGAAGGCATGGAGAGTATCTAGACATTATGAGGGACTTAGAAAGTCATTTGAAGAAGGAGACAAGTCATTGATGAGAGCACAAGAGCTATAGCTGAAGGCAGTCAACTAGGGTTTCATCTGGGTCAACCCTAGGTCAACCCTGGGTCAATTGACTGATTTCAGGGGCATTCAAGTCTAGTGGAGAGATGTGGGGTTCATCATTGGACATATAAAGAAGGATATGGAGATATGCCAAGGAGAGTTCAAGAGAAATCAAGGAGAAGAGGAGTTTCTAAATTAGGGTTTCTGTGTAAAATCCCCTAGTTTAGGTCAAATTTCCAAGCAAGATAAGTCAAAATGCTAGCTTCAAATGGCTTCTTGGCCAACATGAAACTTGTAGAGGGTCTCAATACCTTTAATTTGAGTGGTGGAAGACATCAAGGAGATTTATAGAACTCAAGTTATGGTCCTTGCAAGTTACAGGTCATCTGAGGTATCTGAAATTTTGTCTGTGAAAGTGACTTGACTTCCAAGCAATTTTTACCCCTCAAGGAGATTTCAAATGAATTCTTGGTCAACATAAGAATTGTTCCTCATTGTCTTAGCTTTCTAGAATGGTATGGCATGCCTTCATATGATGTGTGGAACTCAACTTATGGTCTTTGCAAGCAAAGGGTATTTTGGGCATTTGGGAATTACAGGTCATTTTAACCTATGTCCAAAACTCATACAAGGAGGCCTCAAATGGAAAAACTTACAACATCAAACTTGCTCCAAATGGGATTTTAAGTCTAGAAAGAAGGTCACAAATTATTGGAAAAGCTCATAACATGAAGTTGCATAATTGGTCATAATATGAACTAAAATGGCTTATAAAGTGAATAAATTCAAGATGGAAAATGGTTTGGGAGATTTCTAAGTCCAAATGGAGACTTCCAATATATGATTTTGAATGGAAAAACAATTCTAAGAACAATGGTTCAAACACTTTTTTGAGTTTAGAAGGAAAAAAGAAAGTTATCTTTGGTTACTTGTAATTGAAGAAACATGACCAAAATGGATCAAAGTTGGAAAACAAGGGAATGTGCAAGATGGATCTAGAATGTTCATTTGGGGTCTATATATTCATGAAATGAGAATTTTGCAAGGGTTGGCTTCATTTTGCACCAAGAATTCCACAAATTTCTCTCATACTTTTTCATTGAAGTTTTCATTCCAATCTCATAAAACCTTCACCAATTCTCATCCACATCAATTCAATCTTGTTCCATCATCATCATAGATCATAATTGAAGCAAAGACTTGGTGATTAGGATCCATTTTCGTGCACCATATTCAAGAACATCAAAACTACAAATTCCATTGGACAGCATAATTCAAGCAAGGAATCATCACAACATTGCATACAGAATTGAGTACTGAGTTTGTGAATCAAGATCCAAGTCTCAAAAGCTTCAGATCCTCAATCTTCCATAGCTGTTTTCAAGCTTGTGCACCAGGTATGTTTTCATTCGATTTGCTTGATTCAGTTAGTTAGGCATGAGTTTGTTAGTTTAGACATGATCTAGGTAGTTAGGAGATTAGTTTAGATGAATTTGGAGAGGTTTGGTGATGTTGATTAGCAGGTGCAACAAACTGTTAGGGTGAAGAACTCTTAGGTTAAGCCATTAGAATTTTAGCTGGATAGCGCAGGTTGATCTCCATTAGGCATAGACTAGTTTATGATAAGTTTGATTGAGGATTGTGGTGATGCATATCAGTGCACTTCCATGGTGATCAGAAATTGATGCTATCGGGTTGAGGGATTTATTGAGTTTCAGATTGAATTGAAACCACAGGATTGTATAGGGAGAGATTTAGCATGATTTTCATGTTTACATCGTGTGGATTGGTTGCCTGTAGAGTGAGAACAGAATGGGATAAGGTTGCTCGTGCATGGAGTCTCATGGGGATGAAACCCTAAGTTCAGTTGAATTGAGGAAGAAGACGAAATCTGGATCGTCTATTGTGAGTAAGACCTTTGACTTGGAGCGCGATCCAATGGTTCTCATTTGATCTGAGTTTTGGAGGGAAAGAAGCTGGCCAAAACGCACCGTTTCATTAATTGAAACGGGCGGGCCTGAGTTGGTTATTGTTATCCCCACCCCCAGTACATAGGCCCAATGCAATTTCAACGTAATTCCTCTTCTTTTCTCACCCCCCTGGCATTCCCTTCTATTTCTTTATTTTCTGAATGAAGCTGGGCCTTAACCAGAATGCTAAGCGCACCCCCATTATGTGGCCCATTCTGATGATAACTGGGCGTGATTTCTATTCTAACCCCCCTCCCTCATTTTAATTCAATTGTTTTTTTTTAATTCATTTTAATTTCTACCCATTTTCATAAATTCATAATAAATTCATAGAAAATGCATTTTAATTCATTCTTTTTACCATATTTTCATTAAAATGTCTAGAAAATTATAGAGAAATAAAATTTCATTTTTATCTTTATTTCATATTTTTTCCATATTTTCTAAATAAATGTCATATTAAATAGATTCATTTCATGCATCATTTTAATGATTTTTGTTCTCTCACATGCTTTAATATTTTTTGGTCATTCTTTTTATATTGTTTAGATGAGGTCTTCAACTTGTAGAAATATTTTAGTTCCCATTTTTAGAGATTAATTTTAGGTGATTAATAAATGCTTGAACATCATAGATAAAACTAGGGTTTTAGGTGATGACTTAAGAAGTTTGATTTCATTTCCCTTAGGACTTAGGGTTTGATTAGATTAGTTATGGGACTATAGGGGCTATGGGTAGCTATTAGATCCCTTAGAGAAAAAGTTAGGATTCCCCTACTGCTATTATTACTGTCTGTATATCTGTTGTCTGGTGTGGTGTGCCCTCTGGGGATTATTGATTGCTTGTTTGGGTATTGGGTTTGTCTGGGGACCTGGGAGAGCTGAAGACTTGTGAAGATGAAGACCATTGGAGATTCAAAGATGGAAGATCAACTATCAGAGTTGAGGAGGAGGTTCTTGCTAGCAGATGCTGAGGAGACTAGGGTTTAGGAGCTAGGCAGAGCTCTAGATTAGAAACTTATTTCTCAAACATGGATTGCCTTGTCTGCATCCATCCTTCCTCTATGATTCAAAGTCTCTTTCAAATATCCACCTCTTTCCTTTGGAAGGATCAGTGCATATATTTGAAAGATAGAACTTTTGAGAGGAGACTTTCTGCTTAATGTTAACAGTTGATGAACCACCATTGGTAGGTAATTAGCTGTATAACATTCATTCACTTCACTCTTGTGACTAATCCCTCACCCTGGAGGTTTGAGCATGAAGAAAAGCCATTGCAGATGGAAGTCAGATAATCAAAGCCCTTGCCTGAAGATCATGAAGATGGAGATTGATGCTTGTTGAAGCTCATGAATGATTGGAGATTGCTTGAAGCCAGATGTTGATCCAGAGCTGCTGAAGCTGTTTATTTTTGCTGTATTTCATTTGCTGATGTATTGATTGGTTTTCTGGACTGTATTGTTTGCTGTTTACCTTGTTGGGTTGAAAGTGAAGTCTGTTCACTTTTGCCTATTGTTTTCCAGGTTCGAGGTTGAGTGGGACTCCCTTGCCTCGCTTGTACTGTTGCATCCATGCATTTTACTGCTTTATTGTATATATTTGATATTGTTTCTGTTTCTGCCTATCCCTTAGGATCTCTGTTTCTCTCTGTGCAAGAGAGGAGCATGATAGACATTAGGTCTTAACCCATGCATGATAACATTAGGTTAGTTTGTTTCCCTTCGCAACCGTAGGTTAGAGTTCTGTCTCTTCTCTCTCAAAACAAACAGAAAAACACATAAAGATTTCAAACACAATAAAAGACACTTCTTCCGTAAAAGAAGGTGAACTCATCAAGACGTCATTTTTGTCCGCTTGGACTGCTAATCAGAAAACCTTTTTCAGAAGGAATAAAATTAATCAAGGACAGACTTGTGTCGTACGTGGCCCGAACTACGTTTGCTCTGATCTTTCATGCCGTGTGAAAGTACGTAGGCATAGGATGCGATATCCTAGCGAGCAACCTTCCCCTCCTTTCCCGTAGGTAGGCGAACTACGTTGACTCTGATTTCTCGTTCCAGGCGGGAATACGTAGGCATAAAGTGCGATACTTTGCCGAGTCATTTTTATTTTCATTTTATTTTCTTTTTAACCCTTGACCTATAGTTTAGATAGAATAACAATCCATACCCGAAAACAAGCGTGGATCCCGTCGAGTACGACGGACGTGAGGGGTGCTAATACCTTCCCCTCGCGTAACCGACTCCCGAATCCAGGTTTTGGTTGCGACGACCATACCTTTCCCGTGTTGTGCGAGGTTTACTCTGAGCGTTTCCTTTCCCTCCCGTGGGATAAATAACGCACGGTGGCGACTCTTCTGTCAGCCGGCGCCGATTTTCGCAGTAGCGACAAGTGGCATTTGCAATTTCTTGGTGACTAGGCGTGTCTTCCCTTCCGGTGAATAGAGGTCGAACAGTCACAGGCATCCTCAAGAGTTCTGAGTACTCTTCTAAGGTCGGCATCAATTGGTAGTCCGGAAAAGTGAAGCAGTGATACATCGGGTCATAAAATTGAACCAATGTTTCCAACAATCCTTCTTTCGTCCTCAGCTCAAGGAAACGGAAAACTCCTTCATATTCTGCTGCGAAGGCAAAGCGATCCTCGACAAGTTCGGCTAGTTCTCTTAAGCTTTCGATGCTGGGACTCTGAAAAGTGTACTTCAGGGTTTCTCTTCTGAAATCCATGATTACAACACCTACAGAACAAATTGAGTTTCTTGAAGTGAACAAGGGAAAAGAATGCAATGCAAGATGATTAGGACTTCATGGGATTCCTCTTATTTATAGGCATTGCGGTAAAAGGAAACGTTTTATTAAATTTGAAACGGACTACATAAATATTCTTTTAAAGAGTCCCAAATAAAAGCTAAATAAAAGCTGGTAAAGACACTAAAGAGGCTTTGAATGCTGCTGCTTGAGCTGCTCTTCTAGTTGCGCCTTCTCACGGATAAGGTTGTTCACAATTAATTTCCAAATAGTGCATTGTGGGTCGGAGAAAAATAAATCCTCCATGACTTTCCTCTTCTTGCAGGGGAGTAGCTCTTCATCCTTCAATTGCAGTTGTTTCTGAAGTTCATCCCTCTCCTTTTGCAGTTCAGGCTTCTGCTTTTGGCACTCATCATTTTCCGCCACTGCTGCATGGTACTTGTTCTTCCAAGATTCCAGCTCATGCTGAAACTTCTTTAAAGACACCTCTAACTCCTCGGCTTCAGACATAAAGACATAAGTGGGCTCTCTCCTTGGAGCTATGGGATCTTGACGGGAATAGGGCATCTTTAGCTTAGTCGCCCTTTTTCTGACCCACTGGAGGTACGGTTCTAGCGACACACAATTAGGCTTTCCTAGACTTCTCTTCCCCTTTTTGTGTATGCTACGCCATGCATTTAGAATCTTTACTCGGAGTTCCATATCATTTTTGAAGAATATACCCTCTACTTGAACACTCCTGGGAGGTTCCTTCAACGGGTATCCCAACTGTCGACGAGCTAAGATAGGGTTGTAGCTGATTCCTCCATCAAAGCTGAGCAATGGTACATTAGCAAAGTCACCACAACTATCAATGATTAATACTCCATCATACACTCGGTTGTACCAATCAATGTCGGAATGGGTCAAAGCCATAACTCTTGGAGACCAATGATCTTTGCCAATGTTTGTGAAAGAGCTAGACTTCGGCAAGTGCGAAATAAACCACTTGTAAAGTAAAGGTACGCAGCAAGTGATCATCCCTCCACCACGAAGGTTTCGGAGATGTATAGAGTGATATGCATCTCCAACAGAGTTGGCACTGGGTTGTTCTTCATAAAGATCTTGAATGCTTTGAGATCGATGAAACCTTCAAAACTTGGGAATAGAAACAACCCATAAACAAGCAAAGTAAAAATTGCCTCAAACGGAGCCTTATTAGAATAATCAGCATAGAATGAAGCCTTCTCGACTAGGAAACCTGTCTTTAAACCAAGAATTCCATCCTTAGTAACTAGGTTGGCTTTGACGTCAGATACCTTCAAACGGAGGGCTTTAGCAATATCTTTCTCATCGGGGTCCTTTTCCAAGAAGGGAAAAGGAGATTCCTCAAGGACAGGTAGACCAACCAAAAAAGAACACTCTTCCAATGTAGGTAACAACTGAAAGTCTGGAAAGGTGAAACAATGGTAAAGAGGATCATAGAATTGTAGCAAAGTGGCAAGAAGTCCTTCATTCACTGAGCAACCCAACAAAGATATCAGCTTCCCATATTTGTTCTTGAATTCCTCTTGATCTTTGATGAAACCCCACAACTTCTTTAGGTCATCCAATTTGGGACTCTTAAAAGTATATTTCACAGTATGTCTTTTATTTGAAATCATAGTGACCTAAAATGTTCATAAACGAAAGTAAATCCCATGAAGTCCAATGCAGAATGATGTTATATGAATGCAGCAAACACAAGTATTCACATAAGAACATAAAGATAAACAAACAAGGGGCGCCCTAGGTTTGCAACGAGCATGGAGTAAAGGTGTACCCTTCCCAAAGGTTTAAGGACTAAAGGTTGTTTGTACCTGCAGAACAAGGTTCTAGAGGGACTCAGAATCATCAGCCCATCTATCGGATATTATCAATTTCCCAATTACTCGAGGATTAATAATATTCTCAAGAGTACTTCTTTTGAGTGTAGCTTCGCGTAGCACTATTTCGGAAGTACTTCCTCATAGTCTCGCACTACGTCCTAATAAAGGCCAAAGTTGGGTTAAGGTAACTACAATCCTCAATATCATAGGCTCCAAAGTCGAAAGTAGTGAGTGTTTTCACGATTAATCGTTCAACAGTACTATTTCGAAGGGGCCTCAACTGAGCAGGATTCTCGATTCAACTTAGTAGGGATTCCACTCCCTATAAGCCTCCTCGACTATATCACCATCCTATCTTAATTTCTCTCAAGTTCGGGTGTAGAACTTTATCTCACCACTCAAGAACAATAATCCCAACGGAAATACAAGAGAAAGCATGTAAACAATTAATCAAGTAGGCAGATATATAAAGCAGTAACAAATAAAAAAAAAAGATAGGGAAACCCACTAGAGAGTCCCCAGTGAAGTCGCCATTTCTGTCGCGGTGAAATTTGGATACCAAACTATTGATTAGTTTGAATCTTTAATTCATTTTGCAACCGAACTTTGATTTGTCCAAAGGAAGGGATAAAGATCGAAATTCCCACAATGCAATGCAAATGCAAGCTAGATTGTTTAGGTTCGAGGGTTGGTTAAACTTAGGGAAGGTACTAGCATCCTAAGTTTCTGTAGTACTCTACAGGAACCTCTTGTTTTATGTCTGTTTATTGCTAAGTGTTTATCTGCTTAATTGTTAAAGACCTAGGGGTTTATTTCTAAGTATACTCGATAAGATGTCGCATCTTATGCCTACATATCCTTACGGGAGTGGAATCAGAGTATCTGTAGTTCCCCTAAAGGGTTAGAGGAGTTCTTTGACTGTGGTCAAAGTTCCTACGGGTTTAGGGTAGTTGTTTTGATTGGGTTTAGGAGAAGAGACGAGTCTTCATGTTAAGGGAGAGATAACCACCACAAGTGTAAAAGGGGGGTCGTAGGAAATGGTCTTTGCATCGTCTTAAGAAAAGGGCTTAAGTACTCGGATGGTCACCAAGTATGCCTTTATCGCTCTTAAGGCAAAGTTCCTACATGTTTGGTTGTATTGTTGTGGAGGTGGAGATTATATCTCACTTAAGATGATTAACATCTATTCTCTATTGTGTTTGAAAAGTTTGTATTGTTGATTGTTTTGTTCTAAGTTGTAGAGATAAAGGTCCTTCCTATGGGGTAGGTCCTAAACTTAAGTGATCAACTTGAATGGAATCAAGGATCGAAGGGAATATGATGCAAATGATGTGCAACTACACACAACGTTGAATTATGTGTAGGTTTTTCCTTTGGACGGAATGCGATACAATAATGTAAATTGCGGTAATGTAAATGACAGTAAGGTAAATTGCGGAAAATTAAAGCCATACACATACGCATGAAAGCGCTAAGTGAGTGTGTGAGTTGTGGATAAATAAAAGCGGAAGTATAAAGCATACGCATGAAAGCGCTAGGTGTACAAGTGTAAGTGAATGTGTCGTGAGTGTGAATGTGCACGGTTGCATTTGATTAATTTTAGTTTAGCTGGGATTGATTTTAATTGCTTGATTTGATTTTAAATTGGACGTTGGACTGTTTTTATTTTGAAATGTAAGAAAGTGTTGATTGATCTCTAATAAGTTAGATTGGTTATAATTGGAGAAATTATCTTGAGGAAAACATGTGAGATTTATTTTTATTATTAGTATGCGAAAAGAAGTTATTATTAAAGTCAAAATTTAATTTAAAGGATTATCATAAAAAATGAGTTAATCATAAAAAAGTTGGTTTTTATTATTTTTTTTATTGAATAAAGTTATTTAAAATATGACATGGTTTTTTTTTAAAGGATAAAATGGATGAATAAAATAGATTAAGAAAAAAGTTGCTAGTTGTTTAATTAAAAAGTTAATTAAAATACGTTAGCTAAATTATATTAAGCAAATGGTTGTACTAATGAAATGATTAATTAATTGATAGTTTTCTAAAAAAGATTTAATTATTAGTTAAATAAATTTAAAAAAAATAAATTATAAATGATTGTTTTAAAAACAGATTTTAAAAAGATTGTTAATTAGGGTGATAAGCAGTGATTAGGTGTGGTGTTAGTGATTGTGGTTACCAATTAATCAAGATAATTAAAAAAAGTAAAGGGAACCCTAATTCCCAAATCTTTTCCGTCTTCTCTCTCGCGAATCCCTCCCACGGTCTCGCTCTCTCCGGTCTCGATTCACCCTGGTCTTGATTCACCATGTTCTGTTCGTTTTCTTCCTAGTTTCAACCTGCATTAACAAACCAAACAATCAAATAGTTCAGAATCTTAACATGAGTGAGAGTTTTACCGAGAATTGGGCGGCGTTCGAAATGGCGGTAATGGATTCTTCGATGACCGGGATTTGCAGCGGCCTGGGAATGCTCTGGCGGCGGCTCGAGGAGGTAAGTTTCCCTCTTTTGAGTTTATCAGCTTTCTAGGTTTTTTCGGTCGTGAATCTTTTGCGATTTCCAAACTTCTCTTTATATAGGCTCTACTCTGATTTCTCGATTAAAATTGCTTTAATCACAATTGAATGTTGATTTGGATTGTTAATTTGGATTTCCATTATTGGGACCAATCTGACTTGAAAATATTCCTCTTTCGGTGAGAACAAATATTTGAAGATTTTCCTCTTTTGTGCGATTGCCATGATGATTCGTTTAATTGCTATTTCAATCTCTGATTATGATAGGATTTGATTTGGTCTATTTTGAGTAGAAGCTTCTGTTGCTTCAAAGAATATCCTCTAACGGTTTTTTTTTTATCTTCTGAAGGTGATCTGGCGGGTACACGTGGCGAAGGGCTTGGGCTAGGAGGCGGGTTGGAAGCCCATAAGGGAAGTTCGTGTTTGATGTGTGCAGTGGGAGTTTTACGAAGAATGAGGCTGGTGGTGAAGATATCGATTTCTCAATTGCTCACAGGGTATACTCCTTCCGAGCTCAATCTTTATTCCTTTGGTTTCATTTTCTTTGAACTTACGCATGCTTGAATTGGTAGATTCTAGGATGTTTGGTTGTGTTCTGCTAACTTCAAAACTTCCGGGTCTGCTCTTGCTCTGCAGGTTTGGTAATAGTTATGGCTGCGGCTCAATTCTTCGTTACTGCTCATGATTTTCGCAGTGGATGGTCGGTGAGTTTGGAGACGGTGCTAGTGATGATAACGCTAGTGATGAATCAAGTGTCCGGGAGCTTGTTTGTAAAACCATTACTGAGTTCTATTTTGACGATTCATATGCTTCACAAACTCATATCTCTGAAGATGGTAACATCGGTTTCACTCGAAATGGCTTTATACCCCACTTTTGAATGTGTTATTCTTCTTTCGCAGGTGATGGACTTGTATGCATTTGGAAGCATATGATACTAGGACTGGTGGCATGACGGACCAATGTGGTTCCTTGTGCGTTGATTTTCTTTCAACTTTCAATACATATGGTTTGTCCCTTATGGCAGGTTTGCTTAGTTCGATATAGTACTCACTGCCTAGATCATCTTGAGAGTTTTCAGCATGGGATTAGCAGGGATGACGAATCGTAGGTTCAAGTTAATGCAGGCTTGGACCATGACAGGAGTGCAAAACTATGGTAACATGTCAAACTCTCCTTTCAATCTCTCGTACGTGCTGCCCATTGGCTGTAAAACTGTGAGCTCTGTTTATGACTGTAGTGACTGTTACTCGCGTTATGCTTCTCGTGTGTGGTGTATGTGAATCTCTCAATTACCTTCTGTTTTGACTATCGTGTTCTCGGCTCTTATTGCAACAGGATTTGATAAAGCAACAGGTTTGGTCAGTTTGGAGGTTGGATACGAGATGATCGTATCTCGCGGTTGGAATAGTGCAGCATAGGGAGCTCTCGTCTTCATGGAATCACAAAGTAGCTTTCCCTACTCTCATGCCAAGACAGTAATCACCAAAACCATTACTAAGATAGATAAATCTCTTGTCATCCAATTCACTAACTGCATTTTGGATCCTATCAATGATTGAACCGTTGCACATGTTTGGAGGGCAGGGATTAGTACAACCATGTGAGTTTTTGTTGGAGTCATGATAAGGTGAAGATCTTAACCTTTCCTTGTTCATTAGCATTAATCTTTGAAGAGCATTCAATTATTCCCAACTGCCCCAAGATAGTTTCAAATGTAGAACATGCTTGCATCAGTCACAATCCTCAAATCACACCCTAAAGCATGTGCCGACTTGATTGCAGGTATTCTTCTATGATGAATTGGAATTCTGTGAAGATATGGCTGTCATTACTTCATGGGATGGTGCCTCCAGACCGCGAACGCGCTGCAGAAAAGTATATCACATCGATATGGTAATGAACCACCGGCTTGTTGTAGAACTTTTCTTTCTTGTTTTGGTGATGCTGCATTCCTGCTAAGTTAACTGCTGTTGCTGAGTGGTGTTAATTGTGCTAATGTTGTAGGGATTCTCTTTCGGTAACAGTGGGTGAATGGGAAGCTATACATCCTCCGAGTCTGCTTCGGCGTATCCCAGCTTCAAAGAAACGCTTAACGGTAATAATGGGTAGGAGTGCATAGTTACATGGGTCACTATTGCTTCTGCTTTCTGTAACATTTAAATAAGTCTGGAATCTATTGGCGTAAGGTTGATCATGACTCTGGCAGGTCAACGACATACGCTTGATGATCACTTGTTGTCTGTAGAACAAATCCAAGACATTTTATTCGTCGGTAAGCATGTCGTCACTTCCTGCTAGAATAAGTCTAATAATGCATAAATGTTGGTGTTGGTACTGATCCTATTGTAATAATTGTTTGTAGCAGCTGGATGTGGACGGTGGCCATGAAGTCCAAAGGAAGCTACAGGAGAAAAGTACCCTGCAAATGGTTTCACACAACTTGTTCAACTTCAAACTCAACCTTCTCAATATAATTGCACAACGCCGAATATTTTCCTCCTATCCCTCACATGAGTAGCCATAAGGATTATAGTTTAGCTTCGCATATGTCTCGCCCCTCAGTTGCTTAGTGTGAATCCCGATTCTGTAACACACATACATGTAAATTCAATAGCTACCCACTTGATAATGTTGACGTAAGATAATATAAATGTAATAAACTTGTTGTGGAACCAATCCTCTTTGATGAATATTATGAACTCTGGTGCATTTTGAATTGATGTGAACTATCTTTTCGAATTTGTCATGCTTTGAACATTTTGACATCATGTAAAAACAAACAACTCGAACTTGAGTGATAGTGAATGTTGAGTTATGGGCCTTGCACTTTTGATTCCCTTCGGTGATTTTGACTTGAGCTTCTTGGATCTTGAATTAAATTTAGAGTAATTTGAAATGCTCTGAGTTCGGTAAATCCTCAAGGTGAGACTTGCATCATCTCTTGCATCTTTACTCATGAAATTTTCGAATACCAAATAACCCAATTTAAAAGAATGATCCAACTCCAAGAATTGTTTGACTTATTCCCCGTTCAAACAAAGATAACTTGAAATTCCACTGACTATGAAAGCCACGACTGCTCCTTAAATGACCATGTCTGTTATCCTAATTCTCATGCTTTTGTGATTGAGAATGGACGCTATCTATCTAGAACTATGGCACCTGCATAAGTTGGTTAGCCGTAAAAACAAGCATAAATTTTAAAAATAAAGTCGAATGACAATAGAAAATGCGCAAAAAGAGGTGGCATCCTACGGTCAAAAATTAGGGTGCAACACTAACACCTTCCCTAGGTATAACCAACACCCAAACCTTAGATCTCTTACATTGTTTTTACATTGCAATTAGGGTTTTCGATCTTTACCTTTATCTTTGGATAAATCAAAGTTTGGTGGTAAATTTCAAATATTTGTGATTCAAGTTAATTAATAGCTGGATATTCAATTCTCACCACAACAAAAATGGTGACTTCACTAGGGACCAATACTTTCGAGTGTTACTGCTAACTTGCTTGATATGTGTTACTTGTCATATATTTGTATACTTGAATATCTGTTTCTGCTTAGGTTATTACATAGTATGGTGAGATAAGTCCTATACCCAGACTTGAGTGTACTTATGATGGAAAGGTGATACAGTCAAGGAGGCTCATAGGGAGTGGATTCCCGACCAAGCTGACTTGAGAAATCACCCCTCAATTGAGGCCCTCTTGGAAGCAGTATTATTGAACGAATACTCTTGAAAACATTACTAGTCTCGACCTAGGAGCCTGTGACACTGATGACCTTTAGTTACCCTTAACCCAACTTGGTTTTCATAGGACATAGTGCGATGACTATGAGGGAGTACTCCCAAAATAGTTGATACACGATACTACACTCAAAAGAGGTTCTCTTGAGAATATTATTAACTACCGAGTATTTAGGAAATTCATAATATCCGAAAGATGGGCCGATGATTTTGGGAATTTTTTAGACCCCTTATTCTGCAGATACAAGAACCCTTAGTACACACCTTTTGGGATGGGTAGACCATGGCTCCATGCTCACAATCTTCAAACCTAGGCCTTTGTTTGTTTACATGTATATATGTGTATATCTGTGTATACATCCATACATTCATTCATGAATAACCCTTTGGTTTCAAGGAATTCAGTTGTTCATTCCTTTTTCAAAAAAAAATCAAATCAATAGAGATAATGGATTATAAAATGATTTTTTTTCCAGTTTTTCCAAAATGTTTTCAATTTGCGTTTGAATTCCTTGAAATCATTGCATTACATTGCACTCACGCCATTGCATGTGCATTTTCCTTTCGCCTTTGGCTCATTCTGTTGTCTCATCTTCAGTTCTTTCACCCTGAATCCTCTACGCCCATACAACACTAGAGCTCAATCTCGTAGAAGGATGGCGGAACATAGTCAAGAGCTTGATCGCGTCAATAATGAATTATAAAACCTACAAGGGAATGTAGGGAAAGTTATAAAGATATTACAGGTTATACACGCGAAGATGGATACTCAGCCCACTGTTGTTTCTAAGATTGTCAATACAATTGTGGAGCCTCGGCCATCAATTGTTACTACAACAAATATACCTCCATACGGTCTTCCACTAGGCTTTGTACCTGCACCTAATGTAATTCCCATTATTCAACAAGTCCAACAAGTTGTTCCTTTGGTTAATGAAGCTCCTCACGTGATTCCAACTTTTGCACCAGCTACTGTGCATGCCCATGTGCAACCATACTTTAATGAGCATCAACCAGTATATGATATCCCTGACATAAAGAAATATGGAAATGAACGTCATGAGAAGCACAAAGAAAATGTGAGAGTGATGGAAGAAGATCAAGTCTTTGGTGGTGCTGCCAGGGAAATGTGTCTTGTATCTGGTCTGGTTATCCCTCCAAAGTTTAAAACTCCTAGCTTTGATCATTATGAAGGAACTACATGCCCAAAGATCCATCTGATCATGTACTATCGAAAAATGGCCGCCTATGTTGATAATGATAAGTTGATGATTCACTGTTTCCAAGACAGTTTGAAGGGTGCTTCGTCGAATTGGTATTTAAGTCTGGATCAGTCTCGCATTAAGAGTTTCTAAGATCTATCCAATGCTTTTATCAAGCATTATAAATACAACATGGACTTGGCTCCTGACCGAAGGCAACTGTTGAGTATGTCTTATAAAAGTTCCGAGTCGTTCAAGGAATACGCATAGAGATGGAGAGAGACTGCTTCGCAAGTGAAACCTCCTTTGGCTGAAAAAGAATTGACTGATTGGTTTGTCGACACTGTTTGTCCTAAGTTTTATGAAAGAATGGTTGGAAGTGTGACTGCTAATTTTTTTGACATTGTTGTTGTAGGTGTGAAGGTAGAATTGGGTTTGAAAAGTGGAAAAGTGTCAAGCTCCAAAAAAGACCATGCTAAGAAGCCTCCCAATAGTTTCAACAAGAAAAAAGAAGGTGAAATTAATGTTGTATTATCAAGTAAAAGAAGAAATCAGCCTTGGCAACATCAGCAAAACTACGCTCAACAACAAGCTTACCCTATCCAGTTTGCTCAACAAGCATATGTGGCTGCTGTTACACCCGTTTTTAATCAACAAGTTCATGCATACCAACCTGTGCAACTGGCTCTTATTTATCAAATTTCGTTCTATCAACTGCCTTCGGTTTATCAGCTTGCTCAATCTCCACCCAATTATCAACAAGCTCCCAACACTCTTGCCTATCAACAACCAAAAAATCAAGCACCTCGCTAGATGACTCACAACAGAAGACAATATAAGCATCCAGTTCCTTCTATTCTGATTATTAGCTATTTTCAGTGCACCAAAACCTATTTTCAACATACCAGAATCTGTTATTGCTTCTGCAGTTAATCCACCAAAGTCAAAGATCATTCAAAAGCCCATTCCTTTTCATTCCAGAGACTCTAAAGTTGTATCTTAGAAATACGATGTGACAATGATTGACAAAGAATCTGGGAAGGTCATTCTGAGAGAAAAAGTGAAAAGTGTTAGTGAAGATGTGACCAATATAGCTAGGGCAAGCAAGATGACATGAAGTGGTCATATTTATACTCCTTGTTTCAATGAGGCTCCACCTAGGGAAAATGTTACCACTGGGCCTTCCAAAGACAAAGAGAAAGAAGTGGTTGCAAATGATATAGATGTTGAGTTCTTGAGGATTACCAGAAAAAGTGATTATAAAGTCATTGATTAGCTTCACCAAACTCCTTCCAAGATCTCAATCCTGTCACTTTAGATGAGATCACCTGCTCATCGAGCTGCATTTTAAAAGTTATTGGCTCAAGCTCATGTTGCCAAGGATATTACTACTGGCCAGTTTGATAGTGTGATTGCAAATATTACTGCATGTAACACCCTTAGCTTCAATAATGAAGAGTTACCAAGAGAAGGTCAGAATCATAACCTTGATTTACACGTGTCTGTGAAATGTCAGGAAGATACTTTGTCAAGATTACTTATGGATATCGGTTCCTCTTTAAATGTTTTACCTAAGAGGACTCTTGCAAAGATGGCTTACAAAGAGATCGAGATGAGACCTACTTCTTTGATAGTTAAGGCTTTTGATGGTTCTCGCAGAATTATAATTGGAGAAGTGGAGCTACCCATCTTAATTGGTCCGCATGTCTTCAACATCACATTCCAAGTGTTGGATATAAACCCTACTTATCGTTGTTTACTTGGAAGGTCGTGGATTCATAGTGCTGGTGTCATAACTTCAACATTACATCAGAATATGAAATTTGTGATTGATGATAAGTTGGTAATTATGCATGGTGAGGAAGACTTGATGGTAATTAACTTGTCTTCGTTCCGTTATATAGAGGCTGACGAGGATGCTTTGTAAACTTCTTTCCAAGCACTCGAGATAGCCAATGTTACCCTGTTGGAAGTCGAGGAACTAGTGGGCAAAAGTAATCTGTCTTTTGCGTCTTTCAAGAGTACCAAATCAACGAAGAAGGTGTACTTGAAGATTGGGGAGAGGTGATAAATGTCAAGAGAAAGATGGATCGCCATGGGTTGGGTTACAAATCAACTAATGATAGAGCTTCTACATCCACCAAAGGTTGCCCGAAGACTATCCAAGAAGTGTTTGTCAGCGGTGGTTTTCAGGTCAACTCTTTGAAAATAATAACGAGGACGAAGACTTGAGCAATTTGGTATTCAAGTGCGATGCAACTTTGGATAACGGGGAAGAAATAGATATCCCAATGATTTTTCCTTCGTCAAAGTAATTTATTATCCTTTGTTTGTTGTTTTCAAAATTCCATAGTTATGCCCAAGGCTATTGGATTACTTTGTAGGGCCCCCCTTTTACTTTCAAATGATTATCAATGAATGCATTTTATTAAATTTTCGTTGTTTCATTTACTATTTTTTGCTTTTACCTTTTAAAAGAAATCGACAATCTTTCAAAACTAAAAAAGAATAACGAAAAAAGAAGAGTATTTTTTCTCTTTCATTTTTTCCTTGTGCCTTTAATAAAATAAGTCATTCCAAACATGCAGAATAATCCCAAACCACGTTGAATCTGATGACTCTACTTTCACTCCTAAGTTTGATTCGCCCATTTATCAAGCTGAGGATGAGGGTGAGGAAGATTTCGAAGTTCCCACTGAATTAGCAAGATTGGTTGAGTATGAGTACACTGAACTTCAACCGTACAAAGAGAAAGTAGATTTGATTAATCATGGCACTGATGAGTAAAAGAAAGAGGTCAAGATTGGTATAACACTTAGGGTTGATGTCAAACATAGGTTGGTCAAGCTTCTAAAGGAATATGTTGATGTGTTTGCATGGTCGTATCAAGATATGTCCGGTTTAGACACTGACATTGTTGTTCAACCGTTGTCGCTTAAACCAGAGTGCCCACCTGTAAAGCAAAAACTTCGAAGAACTAGACCTGACATGGCTTTGAAGATTCAAAATGAGGTTAAAAACCAACTTGATGCAGGTTTCCTAACAGCTGCGAAGTACCCTGAATGGGTATCCAACATTGTGCCAGTGCCCAAAAAGGATGGTAAAGTCAAAATGTGTGTAGACTATAGGGATTTGAGCAAAGCAAGCCCAAAAGGAAATTTCCCTCTACCTCACATTGATACACTTGTGGATAATAAAACCCATTTCACATTCTTCTTTTTTATGGATGGCTTATCTGGTTATAATCAGATTAAGATGGACCCTGCTTATAGGGAAAAGACTATGTTCATTACTCCTTAGGGAACCTATTATTATAAGGTTATTCCCTTTGGCCTGAAGAACGCAGAGGCAACATATCAAAAAGCAATTGTCGCTCTCTTTCACGACATGATGCATAAAGATGTTGAGGTGTACGTCAACGATATGATCGCCAAGTCCTAAAGTAAGGAGGACCATTTTGATCATTTGTTGAAACTCTTTGAACGACTCAAAAAATACCAGTTGAAATTGAATACTGCTAAGTGTACTTTTGGTGTTAGATCTGGAAAGTTACTTGGATTTATAATCAGCCAACGAGGAATTGAAGTAGACCCTGATAAAGTCCGAGCCATTCAAGAAATGCCCGCACCACAAACTGAAACACAATTTAGAATTTTTCTTGGATGCCTGCATTATATTTCCAGATTCATTTCTAATATGAATGCTACATGTGAGCCAATATTCAAGTTACTCTGCAAGGCTCAGATTGTTAACTGGAATTCTGATTATTAGCAAGCGTTTGAGAAGATCAAAGGTTATTTGCAAGAGCCTCCTATATTAATTCCTTCCGTTCCTGGAAGATCAGTCTTCATGTATCTGACTGTTCTCGAGAAGTCAATGGGTTATGTTTTAGGCCAACACGATGAGACTGGACAAAAAAACCAAGTTGTCTACTATTTGAGCAAGAATTTTACCAATTGTGAAAGTCGTTATTCACTTTTAGAAAAGACTTGTTGCATTTTAGCATGGGCTACTAAGCGTCTCAGACAATACATGATATGTCACACTACTTTGTTAATCTCGAAAATGGATCCAATAAATTATATTTTTGAGAAGCCTGCTCAGACTAGGAGACTTGCCCATTGGCATATGTTGTTGTCTGAATCCGAAATCTAATACATGACTCAAAAGGCTATTAAAGGAAGTATCTTGTCAGATTACCTTGCAGACCAACCAGTTGAAGATTATGAGCCTCTAAAGTTTGACTTTCCTGATGAAGACATTATGTTGGTAACGAAAGACTGTGAAGAGCCAGGTCTTGATGAGGGCCCCGAGCTAGGTTCCTGTTGGAAGATGATGTTTGACAGTTCTTCTAATTACAGTGGGCATGGCATAAGTGTCATTTTGATGAATCCTGTTGTCGAGTATGAGGCATGAATTCTAGGCCTTGAAGCAACTATTGACCTCCGAAATAAAATTCTCGAAGTGAGTGGAGATTCAGCATTAGTGATTTACCAAGTCAAGGGTGAATGGGAGACATGAGATGAAAAGTTGATCCTGTAACATGCTTATATTGTGGAGTTGATCCAATACTTTGATGAGGTCACTTTTTGACATGTCCCGATATCTGAAAACCATATTGTCGATGCTTTGGCCATGCTAGCCTCGACGTGGAAGGTCAAATTTGTTAATGGAGCACCACTCATTCGAATTTAGCGCAAGACCGAGCCCACCTACTGTCAACAAGTTAAAGAGGAAACTGCTGACAAGCCATGGTTCCACGACATTAAGAATTATCTGCAAAACAAGGAATATCCGGCTGATGCTACCGCTCTTGACAAAAATACTCTAAGAAGATTGGCATCCAAATTCTTCCTCAGCAATGATGTGTTGCATAAAAGAAACCATGACATAGTTCTGCTTAGATGTGTTGACAGACATGAAGCAGACATGTTACTTCAAGAAATTCATGAGGGGTCGTTTGGAACTCATGCCAATGGTTATGCTATGTCAAAGAAAATTTTGAGAGCTGGGTATTACTGGTTAACCATGGAACCTGATTGCATCCAATATGCCAGAAAATTGTCAAATTTATGCTGATAAGGTGCACGTGTCTTTAGTGTTGTTGAATATTTTATCGTCGTCGTGGCCTTTCTTAATGTGGGGCATTAACATGATTAGGGCAATTGAACCTAAAGCTTCCAGCGGACACTGATTCATTTTGGTTTCCATTGACTATTTCACAAAGTGGGTAGAAGTTGCTTTTGATGCCAATGTAGCCAAGCAAGTGGTTGCCCGCTTCATTAAGAAAGAGATTATCTGCCGTTATGGAATTTCAAGCTGAATCATAACAGATAATGGGACCAATTTGAACAATAAAACCATGAAGGTGTTGTGTGAAAGTTTCAAGATCGGGCACCATAATTATTCTTCTTATCGTCCTAAAATGAATACAGATGTTGAAGTCGCAAATAAAAATATCAAGAAAATCCTATAAAAGATGGTAAAGAATTATAAAGATTAGAATGAAATGCTACCATTTCCTTTGCACGGGTACAGAACTTCAGTGCGGACTTCAACATGGGCAACCCATTTTTCATTAGTGTATGGAATGGATGCGGTCCTCCATATTGAAGTAGAGATACCGTCTTTGAGGGAATTGATGGAAACCAAGCTTGATGAAGTAGAACGGGTCCAAGAAATATTTGACCAATTAAACCTTATAGACGAGAAGCGCATGACTACGATGTGACACAATCAGTTGTACCAGAAATGGATGAAGAGAGCATTCGACAAGAAGGTCCGAATCTGAGAATTCTGAGAAGGATAGCTTGTACTCAAGAAGATCTTGCCAGTTCATAAAGCCATGCGTGGGAAATGTACTCCCAATTATGAAGGTCCATTTGTTGTAAAGACAGTTTCCTCAAGAGGATCATTAATTCTCACAACAATGGATGGTGAAGAGCTTGCGCGTCTTGTGAACTCTGATGCAGTCCGAAAATATTATGCCTAAAAAACCTGCTAAGTCAAAAACCTGAAAAGGCGACTTAACCAATAATGGGTATCCCGGTGGATCATAACCTATGAAGGAGATCCAGGAAAAAGTTAGGGATGAAAATAAAAAATAAGAGCTTGCTAAGCTGAAAACCTGAAAAGGCGGTTTAGGCAATAATGAGCGTCCCGATGGATTGAAAACCTGAAAGGGCGATCCAGGAAGTCCAATTAGTTTGGCATACAGAAGAGTTTAATTACCTTGTATCTTTCCTGATGTTTCCCGAAGATCCCGCTTGATATCTTCGTTTAAGGAATTTCCAAAGGCTTGGATGTTCTTTCTCGTTTGAAAACTCCAGCATTCGTTTGCATGATCCTATTGCTATGTGGATCATGCTTTACCTTTTATCCTAAAGTGTCAGCCGGTCATGCTTGAACCTGTTGGTCAACTACTCTGGATATTCCCCAAAGGAGATCGTCTTTCAGGTTCTACTTCTAGTGAGGATATTTTGTTGTATTTCTCTCTAAAGTGTCAGTCGGTCATGCATAAACCTGTTGGTCCATCACTTTAGATTTCCCATTTTGTTTATTTTCCCCAGTGTTTGGTCATCCCCGGTGAGTTTGTTACTCATTGTGTTGACTTTATCCCTGTTCCCTTTCGTTTTTGTCTGCATTTTGCACTTATCATTCCATCATTTTCATCATATTAGAGTTCATTGCATGTTTGCATTTGTAGGTTAGTCTCTTTTGTCCACAACATCGCATGTCATTGCATCTAAGGGCAAAATATTTGGTTATCTATATTTAAATAACTTTCACCATTATTTCATGTAGATTATCATCGCTCAAGTCATTTGGTGAATATATTTTAATAGGGGCAACTGTTATACCCCAAATTTTACCCTTAGATTCCTTGATCTTTTGCACATCATCTTAGGTCAATCATACATGCATAGCTAACCAAATCTTTATGTTTTATTTGTTTGTTCACTGATGAACTAGGGTTTACTTCAAAAGGACCTAAAGGGTTAGTCAGTCATATTTTGAATGTACCATTAACCAAGTACGCTAGATTCAAGTGAATACTCATTTTCATAGTACCTTAAGATCAATGTGCTAGGGTGTATGACTAATTATCCATAATTGCCTCAACTAAAGGTGCATGGAATTAGGGTTTTGATTCTTCTCAAGTCACTTCTTCGTCAGGTCAATAAAGGATTGTTATGGCAAGAGATTTTCCTAAGGTGCAAAGTACAAGTCATGATGTAAAGGTTGAAGTTATGGATTCCTTAAAATTAAGGTCTGGTTGCTTTCTCAATTATTTATACCTTAAGTGCAAGATGGTTTAGATTTGGGACTAAGATATCTATTCAAGTGTGCTTCAAGATTCAATATTTGCCAAGTGACCAAATGGTGATCTGTATTATGGTTTCTTCAAAATGCAAGTATCCGAACCTAGAGTCAAGGCTCAAATTTTCAAATATGTGGATTGTGACGAGAAGTGATTTGTATAAAAACTCATCAATCAAAAATTCAAGTCATAAAGAGCAAGGATATATTTTATTGTAAAATTTGCATCAAGTTACTAATTCCAATATTTAAGGTATAAATTTGTGTTTTTTGCCATAAGATTCAAGAAGAAAAATTTTAATTCAAAGTTATTATGGATTCAATTCAAGAATCATGTTCCACACAATTTTATTTGAAAATTTGAGAGCTCTAATTCAAAGTTGTCATGAAGATTCAAAACTTTGGAGTGTTACAAGTCTAAATCAATTCAAAATTTCAAAGCATACATTCAAGTCTCAACATTTATTCAAAACTCCAATTCTCTTCTTCATGACAAGGCTACAAAGGCTCATTATAATTTAAGCTTATTCTAAGAAGAAAATTCAAATTTTGAAGTTCATTCAAGTCATCATTCCAAGTTCTTATGAAATTCCAAGCACAATTTCAAGTTCAACTCCTTTCATTCATATTAAGGTTACAAATTGAAAATGCCAAGGCTTTACAAGCTTACAAAATACATTTCAAACACTAAGTACAAATCCTAATCTTGAGAAAGGATTGTCTAAAAAACAAAAAAAAAAACCTGAAACAAAAATAAGGTCCTAAAAAGCTCTTGAAGTCATACGGCCAAGGTAAGAAAGAAGGAAATGGAAATGAGCTTTTCATAGCATCCTACATGTTTTATTTTCGTATGGTAGTTCATGCATACACGGTTCCAAGCATAACGAAGTCTTGCCCTTTTACCACCATTTTTTTAAAGATTTTAAGCTTTTAAACCAGATCACCACATTCTTGGTGCAATTCTCGATCCTGCTACGACCTCTTGTCGCACCTCAAAAAATCTCGAAAGAGATAATTCAGAAACACGATCGTCACGCAAAAGGCGCCGAAATACGGTTCGACAGAGTCGCCGCCGAACTTTGTTTATCCTGAATACACGAGAAAGGAAAATATCGAGAAAACATTTTTAAAATGAAAGGACAAGAACAGGGTCGTCACAACTGATGTTCCGGGTTCAGGAGTCGGTTACGCGAGGGGAAGGTATTAGCACCCTTCACGTCCGTTGTATTCAACGGGAACCTCTAAGGTGATTCGCGATGGGTGTTATCTAAGCTTACTTGTTTTCTTCTCAACGGTAAATACGAATTGGTAAGATAAAAGGATAAAGACGCTAAGAAGGGAAAATAGGTGGTTATAGGATAGGATGATCTCCAAGGATTGGGGCCCTTGTGCCTATGTATGCTTATTCGAACGAGAACGAGAAATCATAGCATATTAGTTCGACTACGGGAAAGGATGGGGGAAACGGAAGATGGAAGAAACTGTGAACGGAATAACAGAGAAAGATAGAAGTGTGCTCGCCAAGATCATCACAATCTTGTGCCTACATATCTTACATTCAAGAATGAATGAAGAACTAAAGCGTCTGTAGTTTATGGTAACGACCATGAAAAGAAATAGGGATTAAATTAAATTGAGGTTTGAGATTGGGAACGAAAGATTTAATGACTATCAACCCAAGGGCGTTCCTCGAGAGCTGTCACTCAAGATTCCAAGGAATGCGAGATTCCAAGAACTCAGTTCTTTCGAAAATTGATTGAAATGGTTATGAGAAAGGGGTTAAACGCTTTGAATTCGAAAGAGTGAATGAGCAACAACTCAAGGGGCGTGCCTCGAGAGCTATTCATTCGGAGATTCAATGAATGATTAGACTCCAAGAACATCCTTCTTTCGTAAGTTTGATTACTAAAATGTTTGAATATAGATTTAATGTTTTAAGATGAAAGGGTGAATGAGCGGCAACCCAATGCGTGCACATTAAGAGCCATTTATTCAAAGTTTCAAGGAATGATAGATTCCAAGAATCTTCTTCTTTCGTTAATTGTTTAAGAAAAGTGTTTGTAGAAGATTAAATCAAATACGTTCTAAAAAGAGGTGGATTGTGAGGTAAAAGGCACTCGACTTACAACTCGGCTTAAAATACCACTTGACGTTGGATCAAGGGTTTGACTTCTAATTACGTGCAAAATGTGTTGGAATGGAAATGGTTTGAAAATGGCTCGATGACGAGTCGAAGGTTTGATTGAAAATGGAATTGGCTTGACGACGAGTCAAGGGTTAAGTTGTGAGAAATGATACTAGTCCCCGAGGGTGCCCCCAATATCGAAACCATGGTGAAATGTGAAAGTGTGTGTGATAATGTTATGGAGAATGCATAGGAGCACTCGACTTATAGGGTGTTTGAAAATGGCTCGATGACGAATCGAGAATTAGTTTGAAAATGGTTTGAATCTACACTAGACCCTGAGGGTGCTCCTAGAAGATAAACCACAGTCAAAGAAATACGAAAGCGTACATCGAGATGGGAGAGGGATACATGTGAAGTACTAGGGATTGCACGAAATAAATGATCTCGTTGTAAGGTAGCTCAAGAGAAAGTCATGTGTGTGCGAAGTGTACTAAATTATGCCTTGAGCAAAAGTCGTACAAAATTTCAAGCTAAGGTTTCTGCCAAAGTCCAATAATCCATTGCTCGGACAAATAACCAACAGTCCACCAATTTAGGCTTTTATGGTTTTGATATTTGTTAAGTGTTTTTTAATGAAATATGAGTAGGAAATGAACAATATGAATAATATGATAGCATGAATAATATGGCAAGATATATAACAATATAATCAAGATAATATCTATAATAATATAGTCGAGATAAATATTAACAAGTATATGAACAAGATAATGTAATCGAGATATATTGACTAAAAGTAAAACAGTGTATATTTGACTGAAAATAAAACAGGTGTATATTGACGGAAAGTAAAGTTAGTGGTTAGTCAATTTGTGAATTGAATAAGGACGAAGTGTAACGCTAAACCATTGTAGCTCAACTTATGACGAAAGTCAAACTATAGGAGGTCGCGTAAGTTGATATCCGTGCTAAAAACAAGATAGAGAAATGATATTAAGGATCACTCTCCAATTTAATCGTGGCGCATGGACCAAAAAGAGTGGAATCTCGTCTTAATCATCAACTCGTGTCAATTAATCAAAGGTAGCCTATCACGATCCCAAAGTAAAGAAAATGACCCAAATGATCATTTTTCATAGATTTGACATAGTGAAGGTTATCGACTTCGATAAATCGATGTTTACAAACGTAAAGACTTTATTGATCGATAAAAATAAAATCGGGATGAGAACAAAAATGAAAAAAAATATGGTGGTCTCGGATTAGTCACCATTTATCAATAGTTTGACCAATGGTGACTTTTGAGGTCTCGTCATCGACAAAAAAACCATTATGTCTTTTTTTACAAAAAAAGAAAAACCATAAAGAATATATATATATATATATATATATATATATATATATATATATATATATATATATATATATATATATATATATATATATATATATATATATATATATATATATATATATATATATATATATATATATATATATATATAGATATATATATATATATATATATATATATATATATATATATATATATATATATATATATATATATATATATATATATATATATAAATTAAAATCTCAAAAGAGAGGTGTTGGGTCAGATTATGTGGTATGAAGAAGAACGGGAATCATTTGGGCTAAGTGAGCCCATCATCCCAAAAAAATGTGGATGTACTTAAAAAAAGAAAGGGAAAAGGGCTGATGTTGATAAAACCCAGGCCCATGAACCTGAACAACAACCATCAAGGGTTTCAAAAGGGATCAACAATCCCTTCTTCCTGTTGAACTTAGATGAACAGAAAACATCCTCAAATCTGTTCAACCAACCTTTCTCAACGCAAGAAAACCAAATCGAGACCCCCCACGCAACACAAATCGCCTCCTCCGATCCTGACCCTTCAACGTTATTGACGGAGCGACATCAGCCATGAGCTCACTGATTTGCATGAGGAGCAGTCCAAGGTTTATGGTATGATGCTCTAGGCACTACTGGTTGCCCATTTGGGACCCAATGGTTGATGTCATCATTGTCATCAGCATTAGTGGAATGCTCTCCAAAGTCTTCTCTCGAGGCCTCTTCACAAAATACATCCCTTTTGAACTTCTCTTCCAGTTCTCCTCTTAAGGCGGTGCCATCCCAGACTATGGTTTCAAAATTATTATTAGAGAATAAAGACGTCTCATCTGCCATAAGCTCGACCTTTTCCTTGTGGTACATGATTCTTAGTGGTCTATGAAGCACTTGTACTTTCCTTTTTCCATATCTTTAGATTAAACCATTCACGCTAGGGTCTTCCTTTCTGGTCAATTTTTGCAATTTGTTTCGAAAGCTTTCACATTCTTTGACAACATGCCCTATGGTTTCAGTGTGATACTCACATTCTATCCTTGGGTTGTCTTCTTCAAAGACTAGGTGTTTGTTCTTAATTAGCTCTTGAACTTTGTTCTTGAATAACTAATAGTCTTCAATAAAGTGTCCCATCGCCCCTTTATGGTATTCACAATGTGCATTAGGATCATATCTAGATAAAGGGGAGCGATCCAGCTTGAGGGATTTGGGTACCATCAATGAACTCTGAATCAGGTATGATATCAGTTGTCCACATGGTATAGGAATAGGGTCGAGAATAGGGCGCGACTTAGACTTCTTATGGCCTCTCTGATTTAAATTCTCATGCCCTTGGGACAGAATGATTAATGACCACTGATTATGAGGCTTTGGAAGGATTGGTTAGGGACAAAACCCAGAAGGAATAACATGCAATAGGTTATTCACTGCATGTTGCAGAGTGGAAGGAACTTCGGGAGTAACACTCCTAGTTGTGGCACCTTCTCGAAGCTTTTTCTTTCTTCTCCCCATAGTTGTTGTATCTTCTGGAATCTGCTTCATCTTGCCTTTCATGATGTTCTCGTCTTTTCTCATCTTTACTTGATTCTTCTTCAAGCGTTCCATGGTCCTCCCAGAGCTACCTCAAGTCCAATACGTGTGTCGGAAAATAAATTGCGGATTACAGACAAAGGATGGATGAGTCTTTTTTTGTTTTGGAAGATGGTATGTGTAACGCCCCATATTGCTTTCAGGATTACCGACTGACCCCACAAACCAACACGAGTCTTTTCAGCATGCTTTTTCCTCACTCACACGCTTTCCGGGAAACTTCCCAGAAGGTCACCCATCCCAGAATTGCTCCAAGTCAAGCACGCTTAACTGTGGAGTTCTTATGAACGGGCTACCGAAAAGAAGATGCATCTTGTTGATATAGGTAGTACCAATTAATCCTTATAAGCCTTCATTCAACCATGTAGTCCCATACCTGCGTAGCCTCAGGATCCCTCTCATTCGGATGTGAATTCGGTTTTCCCCTAGAAGCTGCTAGGAGTGTCCCATTGTCATGCCTCATGACACCGACAACCACTCCCTCGCCCACGGGTGTTACATGTAACCACCGTCCTCTTTCACCTCAGGTGTTACAGTATGCAATGCTGAGGAATGCAAATGCAATGGTATAAAATGAATGCAATGCAGGTATAATCAAGATCCAGGGTAACATAAGCAACTCAAAACACCATAATAGGAAGGTTTCATAAGGATAGTTCCAAATTCTTTACCCATAAACACACTCACGGGATAGTTCCTACATTGATGGATATGTTTACCAAGATCACAAACACTAATTGAATCAACGTCACGTAACAAGCTAGTTGCATTACAACGAGAGTACAAAAAGGTCTCTTCTGAGCGGGCTCCTCATACTAGCCCCACGAGGAGTGGGTCCTCGGAGACTAACATTACATGACCACGAAGACATAATTGGTTCTAAGGCTGGTTCCTATAGTCACAAACCCTTCATGAATCAAATCATATGACAGGCTAGCTGTGTTATAACAGGATCAACAAGAAGGTCTCCTCTAAGGGAAGCTTTCATGATAGGCCCACAAGGAGTGAGTCCTTGGGGACTAACACTACTTACTTCCAAAATCTAAACTAAGTGTTCCCTCTTCTTTTTCTAAAGATCGGGTGTAGAGCTTTACTTGTGATATCATCCCAAAATCCAACAGGAAAATATGATGAAAATCATATAATAATAAAAGAGAAAGCAATAAAATAAAATAAATAAGCAATAATAGAAAACAAATAAGCAAAGCTAACTCTCGAGAGTCGAGTCAAGTTAAGTTTGACACTCTCTAGCATAGAGCAATGCATTTCCCCAGCAGAGTCACCATCTGTCGTTCCTCGAAAAATACAATCTTCACAATGGAGGTGGAAATAATGTTTGAACAGAGTCGCCACCAAACTTTATTCATTTCAAGGTAGGAATAGGAAAATATCGATAAAACCTCTAAAAGATAAGAAAATGGTCATCGCAACCAATTTCTAAGTTCGGGAGTCGATTATGTAAGAGGAAGGTACTAGCATCCCCTACGTCTATTGTACTCAACGGGAACCTCTTAATTCGATTCGTGAGAAAATGTTAGCTAGGTTTGTTTGTTTTCTTCTAAGGGAATAATGAGTAAAGGATGTAGTTTCTAAGGGGGAAATGGGTGGTTTTTTATTAGGATGCTCGCCAAGGATTCGGGCTCTTGTGCCTACGTATTTTTCACTTGAATGAATGAAGAATCAGGGCATCTGTAGTTCGTGGGACTACGTGAAAATGTTTGACGTGAAAAGGAAAAGGTAGCTCACTAGGATCTCGCTATCCTATGCCTACGTACCCTCACAGTGCAATGAGGAAGTCAGAGCAATCGTAGTTCGGAGGACTATGGTTGGTTGGTGTCTTTTATGAACGAGTGTTTAGGTTACATTCAAACTGCTAAACATTGACTTGTCTGCTCGCTAGGGGAGGCTGAAGCACTAGTTTATATGCGCGAAAGAAGGGACTAAACAATGTTCTTTTGAAAAAGTATTTGAGTTGTGGATTAAGTGAGTTGAGGATTTTAATCGAGAAAAAAGAATTTGATTTGAGCGGGTTAAGGGTTTCTTTGCACCGGGGCGAGAGAACGAGGTTCTATTTGTTGAGTATTTTAAGGAAGAATGACGATTATTCGATAAACTAGATATCAGTCTCACAACCAATTAATTAGGTCATTACTGGAATGCAAGATCCCAACGACACCTCTTTCACTCAATTAATTATGAAATTGTGTTTGATGGACAATGAACTCCTTTGTCAAAATAATTAGGGAAAGTATTTTAGGAACTAAAGGTCGAATGGCAAACAACTCAAGGCGTGCGCCCCAATAGCAGTCACTCAAGATTCCAAGAACTTAGTTCTTTTGTAATTAATTATGAAAAGATTTTGATTCGATTGTGTAATACCCCAAAATTTTCCCTGAGATTTAGTCGAATCATTTCGCATTTCATTTCGCATCGCATTTTAACTAACCGCTAACAAGTTCCTGTAGTGGGTTGATTTTTGCAGGAAAATATTCGGCGGTGCGCTTCCTAGGTCATGAAGGTTAAAATGCTCATTTGCGTGTGACCGGCGTCAATTAATGAACTTTGGGCTGGGGACAGAAAGGTTGGGCCGTTGAGTGGGTTGATGTTGAGTTAGGACTGAGGTGTAGTTGGAAAAGTAATCGGACAGTTGGATTTAGCCGGATAAAGGCGCTCGCTTGATTTGCCGGAGAGATTAGTCGGAAGTTCGTATCGGAGATGGGGTTAGTCGGCAATTGGATGAATTCGAGATTAATAAAAAATAGAATTTTAGGTTGTTTTTTCGTCTCATTTGAAAAATCAAAAAGAACAAAAATATCTCCTTTCAATTTTGTCAATTTATTTCCATGTTATTAATTTCATGTCGGTTTAAATCCATCACGTCTCATTGTTTAAAAATTAATCGATCATTATTTCATTGTTTCATAATCTCATTTTATTTAGATAAGTTTATTTTTTAAATCTTGTTCACTTTAATATATTAGTTCATTTTAAACACTTTTAAATTAATCACATTAGCATGCTAAATTAATTTTTTATTTTTTATTTTAAACAAAAGCTAGTTTTTAATAATGATGTTTTTACAATATATATAATTAAAGGTTTTTATTAGAAATAATAACAAATCATTACAAAAAGAATAAATAACTTAAGATTTTTATTAATAATAATTTAGATTATAAAAATAAATAGATAAATTACAAAAAAAAAATATAAACAAATTTGTCCTAAATTTTTTCCTAATGTCCTAATCCATGTCGTCGTCCCGATTTCGACTTGTTCCGGCGTCTCTCCGACTATTCCTTCCGAACCTGCAATTCAAATCAAACAAAGTTTTATCGGTTAGTTTTTTTTGACACTCTCAGAGTAGCATCATCATCGGGTGTCGGGAGGATAACGGATTCCTCCAAAACCGGCTCCTAATCCAATTCTCAGCCAATGGCCTATCCGGCAGCAATCTGTTCTTAGTTCTGAGGCATCCGAGAAAGAGACAAAGAGATAATAAAATTGCTTCTGAAATAAGCTGGTTCGAAAAGCACTTATTGAAAAGCGCTTATTCGAAAAACACTCATTCAAAGAGGATTTTCACCTACCAGCCGTCAAACTGGTTCATAAAACCAGTTCAGAAAAACCGGTTCAAGCAATGCCAAGAAATTAATCCAACATGCAAGACAAATTTTCCGAAATCATAGACTGCAATTTCGCAACAGCATTTTTCGCAACAAAACCATGAGTTCCCCACGAGTTCACGTTATTTTCTCAGGTAGCCACAAGAAAAATCCAGTCAAGCCTTAAATTCCGTAAACCGTAACAACGAAAGCGTAACAATAGGTCTCCGAAAAGTCGGCCACTCAAACATCAAGGCCATCATAAACGCGGATCCAACCCAGAAGGAAAAGGGGATAAAAAAACAAGCATAAACGGCGACGAAAATCCGGATTCAGAATCCCTTAAGGGTTCATCATAATCCCAAACGAAAGAACGAAATCAAAAACGGCGCCACAAGCAAGGACTCAGAGGATCCGAGGTCCATCATCATCGTCCCCAGAACAGAAGAAGAGTCGTCATCGGACTACCGTCACCGTCACGGGTCAGAACACCACCAACGGCGGCCGCGTGAGCAACAGCAAAGCGCTGTTACTACCAACGGGCCACCAAAACCCACAGAGGCCTCAGAAAGGATTTCATCACCGGCCACGAATTTCTCTTCATCGCGTCATCATCACCATCATCGGCCAAACAGAGGATCTACGAAGGATCCAACGACTCAGTTTTAAAACGACATCGCCGGCGTCGTTAAGAGGTATCCCGAATAAATATTGATGTTTTTTATGTGTTGTTTTTCTCAGGTTAGGGTCAAGAAAAAGGCATACGATGGTAAGTGAGGACATGCAGAGAAAAGGAGATGAAGAATCGGAGCTTCGAGCTCTGTTGATGGCCGCCGCGGCTACATGGGTAGAAAAGAGGAAGATGGAAAAACAAGGGAACCTAATGAAACCAACAACCTCCCTTTATGTCGTTTTCACGTTTTATTGTTCTTTTCTTTTCTCTCTGTTTCTGTTTTTAATTAATTAGTATTATTAGTTAACTAGCGTCCAAACGGGCACTCCGTGCCCGTTTGTCCGCTTTTTTATTGCGCTAACGCGCAAAAATATTAACAACGTATTTTTTATGTATGACAAACTCCTCTCTTATATCTCAATTTACCCAAAATACAAATAAAAAAATGAAGTTTTTATTAAATGATATTAGTTATTTTGAATCTATAACAATATATAAAGACAACATCTTTTTGGTGTAGCCTATTTTCTTTCCTCTTTTACCCTTTAAAACTACTTAGAAGTTACACAAATAAAAGTTAACTACTCCCTCCATTTTATATTTGAATATTGTACAAAGTAATTAGTTATTTGAAAAGAAAACTCACTTTAACTTTTAATTAAAAATTATATTTAAATAGCTTCTTCTTATAATTTATGTCTTTCATTTCTAACTCATTAGGTCCATAGAAATCAAAAATAGAGAAGACGGAAGATTGCATGAGGAAAATTGGAGTACAAATAATGTTCATGATGATGGTAGAAAAGAGAAATCTACAAGTTGCAGATGACATAATATGAATTGCGAATCAGACAATGATTTCTGTTACAGTTGATTATTAGGGTATTTAGATTCTTCAATCTAATTTTTTGATTTGATTATTTATTTATTTTTATTTATTGTTATGTTCTTTTTACAGAAACAAATCCATATGTGAAATTGGGGTTTGAAAGTTGAGATTATTGGATTTTTTAAATGTCTAATACTTTAACTTTTCTCTCCATTGTAGAAGAAAAATGAATCATTATCTCTTAGGAAATAAACAAAAGGCGCGTCTTAATTTCTATGATTAAATAAGAATGACTATTTTTATTAATTTTTTAAAATTTGGTTTCCTCTCTTGAATCTTTATCTATTATTGTTCCAATTTTACCTGTGTAATTTGCAAATATTTTAAAATATAAACAATATCTTAATTTTTAAATTGTATAATTTCTACAATGTGATGTAAACATTAATTTATATCTATCTCGATAGACATTCATGATGACATTAACTTCCTGTCCCACACATCATTCTCATCCGTCAAGTCACTTACTATAACACCGTTCAACTCCTCAGAAATACAAACTTGAATTATATATTTTTAATTTTTTTCCTTTTTAATCAATGTATCAGAAAATAATTAATCATTTTTAAAATATCCAAATATATATATATATATATATATATATATATATATATATATATATATATATATATATATATATATATATATATGATATTTAATTATATTATGTAGGTTGTTATTGAGAATAATCTCTAATTTTGTCATCTATAAGACTCACATTCACAAACAAAATTACAGTTTGTATCAGATAATGTTAAATACAGGCTTTACAGTTTTTTTTTTTTGTATAATGTCATTGATACAAAACTACAGTTTGTATAAGATAATGTTAATGATATTAAGGGTTGAATATTGTTTAAAGATTGAAGGTATTTGTGTTTATATTTTCATCATGATTTTTCGTTGAATGATAATCGGTCATTAACTACTTAACAAAACAAAGAAATAGGAACAAATGAATGTCATGTGCAAAGGAGATTGGGATATATAGAGAGGTAGAGAGACTGATAAGTGATATAAAAAAAGAGTTAGAAAGAGACAAAGAGGAAGTGACAAAAAGAGAGACAAAAAGAGAGAGAGGAAACACGTATTAGTGCCAACATTCATAAATAAGTTATAAGAAACGGGTAAGTTACAAAAACAAATAACAACTACCACATTATTTTATTTTCTATATATGTCTTTTTTTATTGAACACAAAGATCGAGTATAAAAAGTAATAGTAACATTATTAATGTCTTTTATGATAAAATATGTGAATATTAATTTTTTGTTATTTTATATCCATTTATAATTTGTATGATTTCTACATTGTGATATTATTAAAAATTTAAGACATTAAACAACATACATGTGTAAATAATATTATTTTATATAACATTTAATGTATTGATAAATTTTAATTTTCACATTCTACTCTTTAGATTATTAAATTAATTTTAAGTTTACATTTGCATTGTTAAATTGGTTTGGAGATATTTTTTTTATTGCTAAATTGGTCTAAAGACATTACTAAAACATATTGAAAGTTAATATGTATCTTTATATTTTGATCCGAAGACATTACTAAAACATATTGAAAGTTAATATGTATCTTTATATTTTTATTTTTATTTTTATAATTGTTCCTAAATAATATTATTTTTATTGTTCTTTTCTTTTCTCTCTGTTTCTGTTTTTAATTAATTAGTATTATTAGTTAATGTCTCTAAGTAGTTAATAATCATTTTGTTTTTTATAACTATTAATAAATTAAAAAAGGATATTTTCAATAATAGCAAAGTTTTATATACTGTATAGTTATTTTTTACAGTTTGTAATTCAATAAAGTTTTGTTTTAATAATTTAAATTTTGAATCTTTTGCAAAAACTAAGTTGATGCCTTGTGATTTAAAATTTCATATTTCTTTAAGGTTAAGATCTTTGTTTAAAATTGGATAAATTTTTCAAAAAAAAAATCAAAAGTAATTGTTCTTTTTTTCTTTTATTTTGTTATTATTATTATTTTATCATTTCACATTTCAATGATAGTAATTAACATTAATTTTAGTTAATTAATCTTTTCTTAATAATAATGATTAATCTAAATCTTAGTTATAATTAATTAGTTTTTCTCTTTAATAAAACAAAAAACAAAAAAAACAAAAAACTTAAAATATTTTAAAATAAAAAAATAAATCATTCACCATTTGAACATTTTTCTTCACCATTTTAAAAAAGAGTCTAATTTTGAAACCCATTTTATTTTAACTAATTTTTTCTCTTAACTAAATTTGAAGCCATTTTTTAATTAAATTTAAATATTTTTTTCACAAAATAAAAATTAGAACAAGCTTTTATGGAAAAACATTAACATTAAAGTAACTTCTCTTTTCAATAAGGAAATTCAAAAATAAAGTTCTTGATTTAGCCGGTTCAGCTTCATCTAACTCCCATTAGTTTGTTTGTTTCAGCTTATTGTCGTTTCATTTATTCGTCCTGTTTTGGTTTCATCGATGTAATTTATGCGAGGCCATGATCGCAGTTTTTTAATTTCGCATGTGTTTTTGGGATTTGTAATTTACGTGAGTGATCGTCGTGATGCTTTCTTTTACCATTTCCTTTATTTTCCATATCTTAATTCTGCTGTATGATAATATTTGTCGCTTGCATATTTTTACCGTCAATCCCTCCGAAGGAATTAGGTCTAAACCGTTTGACCGCAGAGTCAACAGTCTTAACCCTTTGACCGTTTCAAACCCTAATAGCATAGGTGTCCCGCCGTGGACAAAAACGCCCTTTACCCTAGCATCAGGTCAAAGAGTCGATGTACTCTGTTTTAGGGTTTCCCGCCGCGAAACATTTAGACAACTCTAATTTCAATTCAACATTTCAACGTAGAAATAGGAGTTTCAAAACTCCACGTAAGCGTGTCCTTAAGATATGTTTACTCCGCTTGAAACCTTGACCACAATCAAGACGTTTCTAACCTCCCTTTCGAGGGGAACTACAATTACTCTAATTCCATTCCCGTCAGGATATGTAGGCACAACATGCGACGTCTTGCCGAGTAAACTTAGGACTAACCCTTAGGTCTTTTAGGTCACTCTATCCCTTAGCTCAGTATATATTTAAAACAGACAATAGAAAATAAAAAGCATACAATAAACAAAAGGTTCCTGTAGAGTACTACAGAAGTTTAGGGTGCTAGTACCTTCCCTAAACTTAACTAACCCCTTACGTAGGTCTCTCCCTGCATTGTGTTTACGATGCAAAAAAATAGGTTTTCCCTCTTTTGACATTTTCCTTTGGATAAATCAAAGAGCAGTTGTGAATCAAGAATTGTGATTCAAACTAATTAATAGTTTGTTATCTTATTTCCACCGCAACAGAAAATGGCGGCTTCACTAGGGAATATTCCATAATTTTTAAGGTTTACCCCTATTTTGGTTATTGAATGATATTTTATATTATTAATTATCTGTACACATTATTGTATATTGTGGGGATACCTGTTATTGTGAGATAAGTCCTAATCCAGACTTGAGTGACCTTATTATAGGATGGTGATATATTCAATAAGGCTTATAGGGAGTGAGTCCCGACCAAGTTGACTTGAGAATCATCGCTCGATTGAGCCCCTTCCATGAAATAGTTCGGTTTAACGAGTAATCGTGAAAACTTTTACTATTTTTGGAAAGGAGTCTATGATATTGAGGACCATAGTACCTTAACACCACCATGGCCTTATATAGGATGTAGTGCGGGAACTAGGTGGGAGTAGTCCTACAACGGTTGCTACGTGATGCTACACTCAAAAGAGGTTCTCTTGAGAATATTATCGACCCCCGAGTCAGTCAGAAGGCAGGTAATATCCGAAAGAAGGGTTGATGACTTTGGGCACTTCTTTAGAACCTTGTTCGGCAGGTATAACTAACCTTAGTACATACCTTATTGGGATAGGTAGAACCTAACTCCTTATACATGCCTTTAACCTAGGACTTGTGTATATGTGTGCATTGCATCCATTAAAACATTACATTGCATTACATTTCATGGAATTCAAATCTTATTTATGGATATTGCAGGATACTATGAATTACAATAGAAGAGAAACTTTGAAATATACTTTTAAAAGTCCTAAGCTAGATGACCTAAGGAAGCTAGGATCTTTAGTCCAAGATCGAGAAGGATTCTGTAACCAGTACGGAAGGTTGTTATCTTTATTGGAATATAAAGTGAACGATTCACATTTCCCGATTATCAGCTATTACCTACTTTAGAAGAATATTCTCAGCTTGTGGGGTTGCCTGTGATGGATAAAACTCATTTCCCTTTCTTGGAGAAGGACCCTAAAGAACAGGATATTTCTAAAGCTATATGTTTGAAGGTATCTGACATTAAGGAGAATATGACTCGTAAGGGTGAAATTTTTAGGTTACCTACAAAGTTCCTAATTGAGAAAGCCCAATATTATGCCGATCATCTAAGCATGCCTACCTTTGAGACGATCCTTGCCTTGCTTATCTATGGAGTGTTGCTTTTCCCTAGTTTTGAAGGATTTGTGGACCTTAATGCCATCAAGATCTTCATGCGAAGGAATCCAGTACCAACCTTATTGGGTAACACTTATCATTCAGTCTACCTCTGAAACCTTCATGGTGGAGGGATGATTACCTGTTATGTGTCGTTACTGTAGAAGTGGTTTATTTCGCACTTGCCTAAGTCCGATCCTTTTTGGAGTCCCACTCAAGGACGTTGGTCACAAAAGGTTATGGCCTTAACTCACTTCGATATTGATTGGTACAACCATATGTATGATGGAATATTACTCATTGATGGTTGTGGAGACTTCGCTAACATGCCTTTACTCGGATTTAATGGAGGAATAAGCTACAATCCAGTCTTAGCTCGCCGACAGTTAGGGTATCCCTTGAAAGAACCGCCTAAAAGTATCTACGTAGAGAAGATCTTCTTCGAAGACAACAAAGAGCTTCAAGATCAGATTGTATCTTCCTGGCGTCACTTGCATAGGAAAGGTCGAGAAAGTTTGGGAAGGCCGAATTGTATGTCCATGGAACCATACCTTCAGTGGGTCCGAGACAGAGCTATCAAGTTGAAGATGCCTTATCCTTGCCAGGATCCTTTACCTCCAAGAGAGGAACCTGTTCAATATTTCATGTCCGAGGCTGAAACGTTGAAGATCACTTTGAAGAAAGCTCAACATGAAGCAGAAACATGGAAGAACAAATACCATGTGATGGTCAGCGAGTACGATGAACTTCAAAAACAGCTTCAGTCAAGGAACGGAGAAGCAATTTCCGACAAGAAGAGAAGACTCTACAAGGATTTATTTTCCTCCGATTCTCCACCTACTCGTCGAAGTTGTGGATAATGCTTCCTTAGGGCCATTGTTAGCTTTTGTTTAGCTGTTTCCATTAAATACTTTATATTTGATTGTAATCCATTATTGCCAATTTAAATAAAAACTTCTTCATTATTTAGTAGTATTCGTAAATATTTTGAATTCCATGAAGTCATTTCATTCGCATTTTGCATCATATTTTGCATTTCATGTGTCTCCCGGTTTTCTCATACTCGGTTCTCTCGCCTTCCAGTTTCGTCATCCTGAGTCGATACAACACTTGAGCTCAAGCTCGAAAGAGGATGGAAGACCAAGCTCGAGAATTTGATCGCGTCGACAACGAGCTAGCAGACCTTCGAGGGAATGTGGGAACGATTATGGAGTTGCTCCAGGTTATCAATGCAAATATGGATACTCAGTCCACTATGGGTTTTGAGATCAACGCTACTGCTGCCATAGATCCTCCGGTTGTTTCTGTTGAGAACCTGTTTCCTCATGGTCTTTCGCAGAGTTTCATACATCCGCCCGTTGTTACCTCAGCTTAACAAACTATGTCGGTTATGCAAAATGGTCAACAAGCCATGCCCGTTGTACAAAATGTTCAACAGACTGTGCCTTTAGTTTCCGAGCCTCCGAAGGTGGTTCCTCCTTTCACACCAGATAATATCCACACTCATGTGCAGCCTTATCTTAATGAGCCTTTTTATGAAATTATGGATGATAATGATGGAGGGTACCATCCACGTGACAACATTCGTGAAGAAGTTGTTACTATTGATAAAAGATTGAGAAAGATGGAAGGGGACCAGATATTTGGTGCTGCTGCTAGAGACATCTGTTTGGTTTCCGGTTTAGTTATTCCGCCAAAGTTCAAGACTCCGAACTTTGACTACTATGAAGGGACTACTTGTCCGAAAAGACATTTGATAATGTACTACCTGTCACGGTGAAATTTGGATACCAAACTATTGATTAGTTTGAATCTTATTTATTTGCAACCGAACTTTGATTTGTCCAAAGGAAGGGATAAAGATCGAAATTCCCACAATGCAATGCAAATGCAAGGTTTAGAGAGTTATAGGTTTGGGGGTTGGTTAAACTTAGGAAAGGTGCTAGCATCCTAAGTTTCTGTAGTACTCTACAGGAACCTCTTATTTTATTGTTGTTTATTGCTATGGTTTATCTGCTTAAGGGATAAAAGACCTAGGGGTTTATTTCTAAGTATACTCGATAAGATATCGCATCTTATGCCTACATATCCTTACGGGAGTGGAATCAGAGTATCTGTAGTTCCCCTAAAGGGTTTGAGGAGTTCTTTGACTGTGGTCAAAGTTCCTACGGGTTTAGGGTAGTTGATTGATTGGTTTTTAGGAGAAGAAATGCGTTGTCATTTTAAGGGAGATGTAACCGCAACAAATTGTAGAAAAATAGTCTTTGCATCGTCTTAAGAGAAGGGCTTAAGTACTCGGATATTGATCAACGATGTACGCCTCTATCTCTCTTAAGGCAAAGTTCCTACGGTATTGATTGCATTATTGTGGGGTGGAGATTCTATCTCGCTTAAGATGATTAACATCTTTTTCTGTATTGTGTTTGAATATTTTTGTATTGTGTTGATTGTTTGTTTCTATGTTGTAAAGAGAAGGTCCTTCCTATAGGGTAGGATATATCTTAAAGATCGACTTGAATGGGATCAAGGATCATGTGGGAGTATGATGCAAAATGATGTGCACTACACACAAGCGTTGAATCATGTGTAGATTTTTCCTTTGGACGGAATGTGGTGCGATAAGATAAATGCGGCAATGAAAATTGCTTGTAAAATAAATTGCAGAAAGTAAAGGGCAAATAAGTAAAGCATACACATACACATGAAAGCGCTGAAGTGTGTGAATTGTGAATGTGAGTGTGCACGATTGGGTTGTATTTTACGCTGTGAGTTGATTTTAGTTGGTCGATTTTAAGCAAGAGGTTGATTGTAGATGAGATTAAACTATAAATTAGAGATTTTAAATAAAAGCTACAATGATTTAATTTATTATAAAAACTTAAGTGAAATGATTATTTTCTATTATGGCTATTTAAAAATTGAATTAAATTAGTATTGATTTTATAATTTATTTCTAAAAGTTAATTAAACACTAAATTATTTTGTTATTAATTAAATAAATTGATAACTTGGTGTAATTTTAAAAAAAGGTTTTTTATTAGTGAATAAACACTATTTAATTAAAATGTTATTAAAATGAAAAAAGTTGAAATTAAATTAGCAAAACATCTTAATAGGAATTAATAGGATCTTTTAAAAAAGGTGTTTTTAGTTATTTTAATAGATTATAAATAATTAATTAAAAGGTGGATTAATTACTTATAAAGAAAAACGATCATATTAGTTAGAAAAATAGATTAATAGTTTTAGGGTTAATTAAAAATTGAGTGAGTTGGACGAATGGGTTAGGTGCATGCAGACGTACGGGTTGTACCGTGGGAATGAGCCTGCGGACCGTGAGATTGTGATCAAAGTGCAGTGGAGGGTGGTGTGTGCGAGGGTGTACGATAGTTACAATAGACAGTCCACACATGATTACAACAGCATAAAAGGGCAAAACGAGAACCCTAACCCCCTTTTTCCCAAATCCCCTCGCTCTGCTCGTCGCAATTCTCTCCAAATTCTCTCGCTCTGCTCGTCTTCTTCGTTCTCCCTTTATTTTCATCCTTCAATTTCCTTCATCGCTTCTTCTCCTGTTTCCCTTAAGAAAAACCTAACAATAAACACAAATAGACATCAATCGTGAAAATGAGAAGGACCTTTGAGGAATACGTTACCCAACATGATGATGGAGATGGCTTCGCCGGTGATGATGAAATAGTTTCATGGTGAGCGGCTGAGGTTTCCGGCAACGGGCTTGCGAAAGGGGCTCCCAGCGATGGTGAGAGTGGTCTCGCGTTGAGGAGAAAAGATAAGTTCTCACTCTTCTGATTTTCGATTTTAGGTTTGATTTTGGGATTTTTTCCGAATTCCCTATGGTTGTGAATCTCTCTTCTTTTTATAGGCCTCGGAAGACTCGTAGTATTGATTTGAGTTGAATGGTGATAACTTTCTTTCCTTTTCGGTTCAAGAAATGTCTGATTCTGTTAATTGTGATTTTGTTTTGATGATGGTCATTAAGGTTGATTTTCAAAAACTTTCCTTTTTGAATTGAACAGGTCTGCAGCATATGTGGGATGTTGGTTTTGGAAAGTATCTTCAGCTTCTGATTCTTGTTGGACAAACTTAACTTCCTTTCTGTTTTCGACTAGAACACAATGTGGGGGATTCTGGAGCACTTGGGATACGCAGAGAATTCTTGATCATCACAAATTCCTTCACGACGCATCATAAAACAAATCAAGGTCTATCCTATAGTTTCCATACTTATTATCATGATATGCCTCCCTTCATGTATTTACTCTAATGACAAATTATGTTTCAATGTTGATAGGGGATGCAACATTCTTAGAAGCGTGTCTTTCTAACATTCGAGAAGGACCCTTTCGGTTTTTGTTGGGAGTTCGAGCTACCTGAAGTTTCTACTCATTATCTGTGAATCTTCTGCTCATACAATTACTTCTTTATGTACATTCTTATAAGATCAGTTGATTGGAGCTTTAATCTCAGAATCTCATATTTGCATGTTACATTCAAGCATTGACGACTTTTGAAAGTGTTAGCGAATTTGGAACGCGAGTTTGGGGAGAAAGGAATGAAGATTTGTCGTATGGCTTCTCGCAGGGAGGTGGTTTCTTCTTTTTCCTTTAGCTGAAGCGTAGATACATCTTGTCTGTTTTCCACAACCTTCATCCATTGGATATCGCTTAACGTATCTGCATATACCACTTCTAGTAATACCACTGCTGTCAAAAGCTTTGACCTTATCATCCTTATTTACTGCAGAGTATACCCAATCTGGAAGTTCATGCTCTTTCATGAGACGAGATATGAAATTCTCCTTAATCTTCACCTATGTTTGGTGTTGACTTAATATGCCTTTATGTCATTAATTGGCAGGATGTCTGTCTGATTTATGTTGACAGGCTAACCATGGAGTTTTCCAAATCAAGATGTCAGAACAGGAATGCAATATGGAAGTGGGAGCCCCCTTGTGTTGTAATAAATGCCTGAACTATTTTCTCCAGCCTATGAAAATCTTCAAGGAGATCCAATAAGCAACGCTGTTTACACATCATTGGATTCTCAGGGTTGTGCACAAACGTATCTTGAGATCTTGGCGTTGAACAATTGAAGATTTGTGAAATATACTTAAGAGCCCTCACAACATTAGATTTAACCTTATCCTCATCATCTGTAAGACGCAAAGCACATTCGCTCAATGATACAATAAACTAGGGGGTTGGAGTTCGAATCTTCACCCATCTGTCCAAAGTGAAGAATTCTAACACAGTGACGAAATGGCATCACATATATTTTCCAATGCTCATGAAGCCGTTATCCTAACAGAGATTAGGGCATCTCGAGTGTTTATCTCAATAGCATGAATAAAGTTTTCAAGTACCTCTGCACTCTGACACACTTGTGGAAAACATGAAATGACTCCAATAGCTCGACAGGCAGCAGACCTCACTGATGATGCATTATCATGAACAACAGTGTGGACTAAAGAAGAAAAAATGAAGTTCTGCTTCTCCTTTGTGAAAGAGATGAACACAGACGAAGTCATTCCCGCAAAACATGTAACTGACGCAGCTCTCACCATTGTGACAGTTCTCGTCTTGGCTTTTTAGTCATCACAAATTCATAATTATGGCGCCTTCCTCCTTCATCCCCTCCACCTAATCCATATTTTCTTGTTTGTTTATCCCATTTCATTTTCTACTTGGATTCAAGAAACTATTTGATTATATCTTTCTTCTGATATGGAATCAACTACATCTTTATCAAGTGGTATTCAGAGCTTGTCACCTAATGTTTTGTGTTCTTTTTGTAGGTCACGATGCTCGGTTTATTTGTTGGTGTAGGTACAAGTTGAGTTGCTACATGAAATCTGGCATTTCAAATTGTGCCGCTGCAGAAATTTAAGTGGTCCCAGATGATGGTTTAGGAAATGGTTGAAAGGGTAGAAACCGGTGGGTCCATCTTGGGAGTGCATTTTGTTGTACCATGAGAACTGTATAGTGTTGCTGTGAGAAATAAAAAGGTAGCGGCTGGTACTTCCATTTCACGACTCTTTCTTTTCCTTTTCTTCTTCAAGTTTTATTAGTTTCATCCCATTTTGTGCGTTTCAAAAAATGGTGATTGTATGGTCATTGATTATGCAGATGTAATTTCATTTGTTATTTGCACGGGATTGTAGAATTGATGCAACTCGGTTTTGATTTATACAGGGTTATGATGTTGTGAACTCTCCACTCTGTTGTACCTTCATTCCGCATCAAAATATGGCCTGAGTGTAAATGTTATGGCTTGGACTACCTAACATCTTGAGGTAATACACGTGAACTCCGATCTTTTGGCTGCTAGCCTCGGTGTAATAACCTTGCCCTGACAGAAATGTCTTAGCCAGTACTCGAACATTCCTCTCGTTTTTTATTCTGGACACCAATCCTATTAATATTTTATCCTGTTAACCTCTTTCATTTTGTTTATGTATGTGCTCGTGGGAAATTCCGCATAGCAGTGGTTTGATATGACGAGAAGAAAGACCAATGATGTTGTTGTCGTAAATATCCCTTCTTCTCTGCTGACCTCCTACAGGTATCTCTTCAGAATCTGTTATGTAAACGGTTTTTCGGTTATCTTCAATATTACGAATGGATTTCCATCGCTGAATTCTTTTGATTTTAAACCCCTCTGTTTTAAATATTGCAGCACCACGGCTGAATGGATCTTCGCTTGCTGAAATGATGATGGCCTGAACTGGGCTTGGTCGTACCACCTCTGCTGAAAAGCGCTTTGAAGACATTCTTGGGACGGAGGCACCTAAATAAGTTTGGCTTTGATCAAGACTGCAGTAGATGTTTTACACAGATTTGCATGGAAGCCAACAGTTTGTGAATATGACCAAACTCCCGGTGGATTTGCGTTTCCAAGACAAAATTTACTTTGCATAATTCTTTCTCAGGCTTATAGTGGTCTTTGAAAGACTTCTGTAGACTTCTGACTTTGCCTTGGTATTCAATAAAATATTTGGATTTTCACATGTGTAACTTCTTTAACTGAACATTAAATGGGGTAATGAACACTTTTCCATATTACTTTAACCCCCAACTCATAATGGATTGTGAGCCCTAAACAAACCTCTTCAAATTTAAATCTTTTACATCTTTACAATTTGAAATTATCTTCTCAGCTTTGAGCTTTAACACGAATCCTTGAAATTTTGAAATATTCTTAACCTTACATCTTGCAACATGTTACGTAGGATTTTGACGTCGAACTGGAACCTCATCTCTTGATCTTTGAGAGTTTTCCTTAAATGAAACTTGACTTGAAAAAAAAATTAAGGCTTTGGAGACACCTTGTAATTGAAGTCGGAGACGAAATTCAACAGTTAAGGTTCCGCCTTAAGGCTTAGATGAGTCAAACCCAAAACCTCATATCTTGCTTAACACTTTGAATGGTGATGGAATAAGTGTTTGGATTATATCTTAATGTAAAGCTACACTTAATCATTATCCATAATCATCTTACCACCTCTTAAAGCGTCCTATACGCATAACTTCTTGAACCCACATCACAACAAGTCGAGGCCTAAAAGTTAATCATGCTTTGATACTACCTTGAATTCTAAAGGCCCATTCACAATTTGTTCATAATCTTTGTTCCAATCATGCCAACGAACCTTTTGAACGAAATACCTTAGTATTGATGCCATCATATAAATTGGGTCAATGGGTCTTGTCATAACTACTTGGCCATATACATAAGGGCATAGCCCTTCTTTATAACCACAACCTGTAGAAGAATAGAATTTTGATGGGCATACACACAGGCTTTATGGTTTTCAAACTTTTCTTCCACAAACCTATAAAACAAACAAAAACTAAATAAAATGGTTAGTTTATTCATGGATGATTGACTTAAATGATATGCGAACGAAATGCACAAGGAGGTGAGATCTTAAGGTCAAACATTAGGGTGTGACAGATGCCCCTATTTAAGTTACTTCTATCCGGTGATATGAAGATTGAGGTCTCCGTCTCGACGTGATAGGAGGGACTTAAATATAAACAAAACACGAATTTTTGGGCCTTAAGAAACCACCGTGTGCATATGATATGAGACGATATGGAATGCAAGACCGGGTCTTGTGGAGAAATGGCGCCACAGGGGAGAAACTAGACACAACACACGGGAAGAACAGGCTCAACAAAACGAGACTCCATGGGGGGAAGATTGACAATCACAAAGTGTCTGTAAATATGTCATGAAGAACTTGGTGAGAAAACCACTTGAAGAAACTGTTGGGTGTGTCAAATGTAATTGATTCGAGATATCAACTGGAGAAGTCTATTGTCGAGACTTGTAACTGTAATTGAGAATACTTTTGCCAAAGTATCTACTGTTAAAATTTGTAAGGAATCTACTACTGAGATTCTATGTTGAAATCTGCTGGAGACATACTTCTGACGAAGTCTTCTGGAAATCTACTGCCGAGATTCTGTGTTGGAGACATACTTCTGACGAAGTCTTCTAGAAATCTACTGCCGAGATTATCCAAGAAATGAAATAGAACTACCCACTGCCGAGGTCTTCTAGGAATCTACTGCCAAGATTAACCACGAAATGTAAGATGTTCGAATGATTGTTGAAAAGGATGACACAACCTCCCCACGCTTCATGGTCTGGGTGCCATGAGCGGGTCTTAGCTATAGATGTCATTGTAGTTGTAGATGTTGTTGTAGATCGTAAATGTTGTTGATGTAAATGTTGATGTGATTGTAAATTGTAAATGTAACTTGTAGAACTTGTAATTTGTAAATGTATTTTGTAATTCGAGATTGTAAAGCTTCACCAGGGATCTTTAGAAGAGATGTAAGCCGGTTTGAATTGTAAAGTATGTCTTCTCAAATAAAGAGAGACTAATGTGATAGAATTCCTCAACTTCTCTGGGGAGATGTTGCTTGATGGAAATAAACTTGTGTGATGAACTCGCTGGGGAATACATTCCTGAGGAGCTTCCTAACTGTTGCAAAATGTGTGGATTCTCAAATAAAGAGAAATATCTGTAAGATTTTCCATTTACCAAGTCGATAATCACTGGGGATGGACAAACTTTCTTGAGGAGACTGTCATTTGTCGTTTTGAATAAGATCTTGGTCAAAACGAGTTGCTCAAATAAAGAGATCGCTTACAGAATTATTGAGAAAGTCTTGTAATATTGTTGAAGAAATATCCTTCTTCAATAGTTATCTTCATAGAGACCCTTTCTTGGGGAGCCAAGTACAAAATAAATGCACACTTGATCCAGATTCAAAAGTTGGAGATATCCACAATGTGATTGTCAAGGAATGAAGTTCAATTCAGGAAATAACTGAAGAGAAACTGTCAAGTAAGACTCGACCAACGAGGTATGAGCTCAACTGGTATGTACTAAAACAACCGTCTTCCGCAAGGATCAAACTCAGTGGGGAATTAGAAATATGGTGCTCTTTCTGCCTAGGGTTGACAATTCTAATTGGAAGGAGAAGACGCGCCCAACCACTCGAGGATAAACACGACCAAAGGGACAAAACAAACCAACGCAAAGATGCAAAATGCATATGCCATGCCATCTATCTATATGTTATGCGTATGCCAATGCTGACAAAACATACAAACAGGGACAAACGGAGATGAAAATAAACATCTCGGAACAAACGTCCGACCAATCTTCAAAGATAGAAACATCACTGTGGATAGGTAGAGAGCCAAATATGGGATCACAATCCTGCTTCAGGGCTTCAAAAATTTCTTATGGGGAATAGAGAATATTCCACTTGGGGACACAACATCTTGATCTTGCTTGAAGAACTGTCCTGTTGAAGATGGGAGTAAAGATCTACTAGGAGTGGATCAAACTCATAATTGTAGAAACTTCATGGATAAAAGAAATATCTGCCTCACTGGAGAGACTCATGTTGGAGAAGGTCGACGTTGTAGAAGGTCTATTGAGGAGTGAAATAACATCCACTTCATCGGGAAGGTGAAGGATAAGGAGATTCACTAAGGATCAACAATTATACCCACTTCATCGAGGAAGTGAAGTTTAAGCAACATCATTGGGAATTCTGCATCGAAAAGTTTCATCGGAGAAATGTCATGACCACCTGGAGGAAAAATACCGGGGACATGAAGAATGTTGTGAAATTGCTGAAAAAATTGTACTGAAGACTGCGTGGTAGTCGCCATTTGAACAATAGTTATTGCAGATGGATAAGATGATATTTGTTTCTCAAATGCCCCAAGTCCTATGGTTATGAGAAGAAGTCATTCCAAGAGGATTTTACAGAAAACATGGCGTCCCATTATTTTCAAACTCTTGGAGAGATTCCTTGAATCTCGACGTAACTGACCCTGATTGACGATAGTACTGAGTCTTCAAAAATAGCTCTTTAGGTGAAGTTGAACTTGCACAGAACAAACCACTTGGAAATAAACTTGCCCCAGGCTAACATAATTCTCAATCTTCATCATCGGTGACTGTATGTAATCTTTCTAAGATATCAAGCGAAGTTAGCAAGTCAGAAATGTTAATTTCGAAACTATTAATGCAATACGCGTTTGTCTTGAAGTTTTAAGAAGAGATATCCCAATAACTGGTGACCGAAATCACTAGTTAGGATATAAATTAATTTTTATAAATCCAACGAAAATCGAGCATAACTCAATAATAGTCAGGAAACATTATCTCATCGAGTATGCTTTCGAAGTAAACCTTACTTCAATTAGGACTTTAGAAGGGATGTATCTGGGCTTAGTTTACGATTGGTAAAACAAAGGAAATAAGGGTCAAAGCTTATGTACCCGCCCATTTTTGAAAAATGTCCACTTTTTTGAAAGGTTTTAAGTGTTCAATCGAGCTGACTGAAAAATTTCCTGCCCCAGGTTTAAAAATGAGGTTGGAAAGGGTTAAAAAGGATTTAACTTCCTTATGTCTTTGGTGTTTAGGATGCCTTACATCATCAGTAGGTTTTATTCGAAAGCATACATCAAGAGACCTTGCGTTTTACTTCGTCATCCTCCTTCCAATTCTTCTCCAAAGTGAGGAAAAAATGGATAAAGTTGGCATTATAAATTGTATAAAAAAAATTTGAGTGACCACGAATGGGTTTCTTCAAGACAAACATTTATCGCATTACTTATTCAAAATAACATGTTCTTACATGCCAATTATGCTTTTAATCAAAGAAATAAAACACATAAGCAAACGAAGTAAATACCTGATGAGCCCATCTCAGTATCTTCTGGAGTTTTCACTTATATCAACGTAACGGGGTTCCATTCAAAACTGGTCTTTCTCCTTTGAAGGTTAGCACTTCCTCATCAATCATTTCTTGGACTTTCTTTTGGAAAACTTTGCATTCTTCAATCGAATGCCCCATCACTCCATCATGAAATTCACAGCTGGCGTTCAAGTTGAACCACGGTGGGTGAGACTTCATGATTCTAGTCTTTCTGGGTGTCATTACCGAGTTTCTAGCAAAATAAGACCATAGTTGACAGTAAGTCATTGGGAGAAGATCAAACCAGCGAGTTTCTTCTTTTGAAGTACTCATACGTATCTTCTGATTCTGAAACCGTCTTCGAACCTATCGATTCTGATGTTGATCCGAAGGTATCATCCTTCGCTTGTGAGGTAGTCATCGCTTGCGCTGAGCAGGCGCTACATACTGATGTTGAGGATGAGGTACTGGAACTGGATCTGGAAGGATTGCATTAATATCAACACTTCCTTCCTCTAGGGAATCGCTAACTAAGATCTCTTCATTAGTTTGGTCATTCAAGTTATCTTGAATTCTTCCACTTTGGAGCGCATTCTCAATTTTTACTCCAACTTCCACAATTTTGGAGAAATCTAATGGCACAACGCCTACCATCCTAACATAATAAGAGTCTGACAGCATTCTTAAAAACATCTTGCTTAATTCTTTCTCTGGAAGTGGTGGACGAACTTGGGCTGCCAACTCTTTCCATCGCTGAGCATATTCCCTGAAAGATTCATCATCATTCTTACTCATTCCTTCTAGTTGATCAATGTCTGGAGCCACGTCCAAATTATAATTGTATTGCTTCATGAAAGCATCGGCTAAGTTTCTCCAAGATTGAATACAGTTCCTTTGTAGCTTCATATACCATATCAAGGATGCCCCAGATAAGCTTTCTTGAAAGCAGTGAATCATCAATTCGTCATTGTCAACATAAGCAGCCATCTTTCGACAAAACATCGTCAAATGGTATCTTGGACAACTAACACCCTTGTACACTTCAAAGACAGGCATCTTGAACCTCGGAGGAATAATTACACCTGGAACCAGACATAGGTCACGAGCATCAAGATCAGATGCATTAGCTTCTTTCATCATTTTCAATTGTTCTTTAAAATCACAAAATTCTTTCTCCATTGCTATGAATCCAGGATCATCCCTCTTCATTTTAGCACGAACATTCAGAGGATTCGGTATACTCTGTGGAAACTGGGGAACTCTTCCATCCACTTGATTAACCAAGTTATCTTGCACAGGCTGAGGTCGTGTAGAAACATCCACTTGTTGAACAATGTCATCAGAAGGAAGATCAAATAACGGATTAGTCCTTACTCTGAAACCGGCCATGGAATCCATATCTTTCTTCTCTTTACTATCCTTTAATAATACTTCGAGCTTGGTCAGACGGTCGAAATGTTAGCTGACAGACAAAGATAGAAAAACGGATGAGCCACAGAAGGGAAGAGACACATGCATATGCAAATTCTAGATGTAGAATGTAAATGCAAGAAATGCATAAATGAAGGGTTTCATGGAACTCAAGCTTTCATAAATGTTACAGAATACCAGAGAAAATTCATTTTTTATTTTTTTATTTTTTGATAGTGGATTACAAGGAAACAGCCTTATAAGAGTCCTAACATAAAAGTTAATAAAGTCCTAAGGAAGTCCTTCATCGTGCTTGTTGACATGTTTCTCTAACTGGATCTTCTTGAGGGTAATTTGTCCTCGATCGACTTCTAAGGAGTAGTATGATAGAGGAAAATAAATCCTCTATCCCTTGTTGGAAAGGAAGGAAACCCTTGCTTACTTGGATCTTCAATATTGATGAAAGTCTTTTGAACCTCTGTTGATCTTCAAGGATAACGGAGCATCTCGTATTTGTCCTTTGAGTTTTCTTGAATCTGAGCTCCTACTTCCTTAGGTCGTCCAAGTTAGAACTTTTAAAAGAATATCCCAAAATATTTTCTTTTGTAATCCTTATTGGTTTCTATAATGCTTATAAATAAAACTGAATTCCATGAAACTTAACGTAATATGATGCTATATGGATGCAACAAACACAGACAAGCACATAAGGACGCAAAGATAAACAAACAAAGGGGACCCTAGGTTTGCAACGAGCATGGAGCCAAAGGGTATACCCATTCCCAAAGGATTTGAACTAAGGTTTGATTGTACCTGCAGAACAAGGTTCTAAAAAGGTTCCCAAAGTCATTAGTCCATCTTTCGGATATTATCAATTTCCCAATTACCCGGTGGTTAATAATATTCTCAAGAGAACTTCGTTTGAGTGTAGCATCGCGTAGCACTATTTCGGGTGTACTCCCTCATAGTCCCGCACTACATCCTAATAAAGGCCAAAGTGGGGTTAAGGTAACTATGGTCCTCAATATTATAGACTCCAATCGAAAATAGTAAAAGTCTTCACAATTACTCGTTCAACCGAACTATTTTCGAAAGGGTCTCAACTGAGCGTGATTTTCAAGTCAACTTGGTCGGGATTCACCTCCCTATAAGTCTCGTCGAACATATCATTATCCTATCTTAAGTTCACTCAAGTCCGGGTGTAGGACTTTGTCTCACCACTCAAAGATCACAACCTAAAAGAAGTAAAGAACACAAACAAATAAGCAAGTAGGCAAGTAAGCAAATATATAAAGCAATAAACAAGTAAAGCAAGATAGGGAAACCCACCGAGGATCCCCAGTGAAGTCGCCATTTCTGTCGCGGTGAAATTTGGATACCCAACTATTGATTAGTTTGAATCTTATTTATTTGCAACCGAACTTTGATTTGTCCAAAGGAAGGGATAAAGATCGAAATTCCTACAATGCAATGCAAATGCAAGGTTTAGAGAGTTATAGGTTCGGGGGTTGGTTAAACTTAGGGAAGATGCTAGCATCCTAAGTTTCTGTAGTACTCTACAGGAACCTCTTGTTTTATTGTTGTTTATTGCTATGGTTTATCTGCTTAAGGGATAAAAGACCTAGGGGTTTATTTCTAAGTATACTCGATAAGATATCACATCTTATGCCTACATATCCTTACGGGAGTGGAATCAGAGTATCTGTAGTTCCCATAAAGGGTTTGAGGAGTTCTTTGACTGCGGTCAAAGTTCCTACGGGTTTAGGGTAGTTGATTGATTGGTTTTTAGGAGAAGAAAGGTGTTGTCATTTTAAGGAAGACGTAACCGCCACAAATTGTAGAAAAATAGTCTTTGCATCGTCTTAAGAGAAGGGCTCAAGTACTCGGATATTGATCGACGATGTACGCCTCTATCTCTCTTAAGGAAAAGTTCCTATGGTATTGATTGTATTGTTGTGGGTTGTAGATTCTATCTCGCTTAAGATGATTAACATCTTTTTCTCTATTGTGTTTGCATATTTTTGTATTCTGTTGATTGTTTATTTCTATGTTGTAAAGAGAAGGTCCTTCCTATAGGGTAGGATCTATCTTAAAGATCGACTTGAATGGGATCAAGGATCATGTGGGAGTATAATGCAAAATGATGTGCACTACACACAAGCGTTGAATCATGTGTAGGTTTTTCCTTTGGACGAAATGCGGTGCGATAAGATAAATGCGGCAATGAAAATTACTTGTAAAATAAATTGCAGAAAGTAAAGGGCAAATAAGTAAAGCATACACATACGCATGAAAGCGCTGAAGTGTGTGAGAGTGAATTGTGAATGTGAGTGTGCATGATTGGGTTGTATTTTACGTTGTGAGTTGATTTTAGTTGGTCGATTTTAAGCAAGAGGTTGATTGTAGATGAGATTAAACTATAAATTAGAGATTTTAAATAAAAGCTACAATGATTTAATTTATTATAAAAACTTAAGTGAAATGATTATTTTCTATTATGGATATTTAAAAATTAAATTAAATTAGTATTGATTTTATAATTTATTTCTAAAAGTTAATTGAACACTAAATTATTTTGTTATTAATTAAATAAATTGATAACTTGGTGTAATTTTAAAAAAAGGTTTTTTATTAGTGAATAAATACTATTTAATTAAAATGTTATTAAAATGAAAAAAGTTGAAATTAAATTAGAAAAACATCTTAATAGGGATTAATAGGATTCTTTTAAAAAAGGTGTTTTTAGTTATTTTAACAGATTATAAATAATTAATTAAAAGGTGGATTAATTACTTATTAAGAAAAACGATCATATTAGTTAGAAAAGTAGATTAATAGTTTTAGGGTTAATTAAAAATTGAGTGAGTTGGACGGATGGGTTAGGTGCATGCAGACGTACGGGTTGTACCGTGGGGATGAGCCTGCGGACCGTGAGATTGTGATCAAAGTGCAGTGGAGGGTGGTGTGTGCGAGGGTGTATATAGTTATAATAGACAGTCCACACATGATTACAACAACATAAAAGGTAAAAGCGAGAACCGTAATCCCCTTTTTCCTAAATCCCCTCACTCAGCTCGTCGCGATTCTCTCCAAATTCTCTCGCTCTGCTCGTCTTCTTCGTTCTCCCTTTCTTTTCATCCTTCAATTTCCTTCATCGCTTCTTCTCCTGTTTCCCTTAAAAAAACCTAACAACAAACACAAACAAACATCAATCGTGAAAATGAAAAGGACCTTTGAGGAATACGTTACCCAACATGATGATGGCGATGGCTTCGCCGGTGATGATGAAATAGTTTCACGGTGAGCGGCTGAGATTTCCGACAATGGGCTTGCGAAAGGGGCTCCCGGCGATGGTGAGAGTGGTCTCACGTTGAGGAGAAAAGATAAGTTCTCACTCTTCTGATTTTCGATTTTAGGTTTGATTTTGGGATTTTTCCGAATTCCCTATGGTTGTGAATCTCTCTTCTTTTTATAGGCCTCGAAAGACTCGTAGTATTGATTTGAGTTGAATGGTGATAACTTTCTTTCCTTTTCGGTTCAAGAAATGTCTGATTCTGTTAATTGTGATTTTGTTTTGATGATGGTCATTAAGGTTGATTTTCAAAAACTTTCCTTTTTGAATTGAACAGGTCTGCAGCATATGTGGGATGTTGGTTTTGGAAAGTATTGTCAGCTTCTGATTCTTGTTGACAAACTTAACTTCCTTTCTGTTTTCGACTAGAACACAATATGGGGGATTCTGGAGCACTTGGGATACGCAGAGCATATCAAATTCCTTCACAACGCATCATAAAACAACTCAAGGTCTATCCTGTAGTTTCCATACTTATTATCATGATATGACTCCCTTCATGTATCTACTCTAATGACAAATTATGTCTCAATGTTGATAGGGGATGTAGTATTCTCAGAAGCGTGTCTTTCTAACATTCGAGAAGGACCCTTTCGGTTTTTGTTGGGAGTTCGAGCTACCTGAAGTTTCTAACCATTATCAGTGAATCTCCTGCTCATACAATTACTTCTTTATGTACATTCTTATTAGATCAGTTGATTGGAGCCTTAATCTCAGAATCTCATATTTGCAGGTTACATTCAAGCATTGACGACTTTTGAAAGTGTTAGCGAATTTGGAATGCGAGTTTGGGGAGAAAGGCATGAAGATTTGTCGTATGGCTTCTCGCAGGGAGGTGGTTTCTTCTTTTTCCTTTAGCTTAAGCGTAGATACATCTTTTCTGTTTTCCACAACCTTCATCCATTGGAGATCGCTTAACGTATCTGCATATACCACTTCTTTTCTTTTCCGCTTTCTAGTAATACCACTGCTGTCAAAAGCTTTGACCTTATCATCCTTATTTACTGCAGAGTATACCCAATCTGGAAGTTCATGCTCTGTCATGAGACGAGATCTGAAATTCTCCTTAATCTTCACCTGTGTTTGGTGTTGACTTAATATGCCTTTATGTCATTAATTGGCGGGATGTTTGTCTGATTTGTGTTGACAGGCTAACCATGGAGTTTTCCAAATCAAGATGTCAGAACAGGAATGCAATGTGGAAGTGGGAGCCCCCTTGTGTTGTAATAAATGCCTGAAATATTTTCTCCAGCCTATGAAAATCTTTAAGGGGGTCCAATAGGCAACGCCGTTTACACATCATTGGATTCTGAGGGTTGTGCATAAACGTATCTTGAGATCTTGGCATTGAAGAATTGAAGATTTGTGAAATATACCTAAGAGCCCTCACAACATTAGATTTAACCTTATCCGCATCCACTGTAAGACGCAAAGCACATTCGCTCAATGATACAATAAACTGGGGGGTTGGAGTTCGAATCTTCACCCATCTGTCCAAAGTGAAGAATTCTAACACAGTGATGAAATGGCATCACATATATTTGCCAATGCTCATGAAGCCGTTATCCTAACAGAGATTAGGGCATCTCGAGTGTTTATCTCAATAGCATGAATAAAGTTGTCAAGTACCTCTGCACTCTGACACACTTGTGGAAAACATGAAATGACTCCAATAGCTCGACAGGTAGCAGACCTCACTGATGATGTGTTATCATGAACAACAGTGTGGACTAAAGAAGACAAAATGAAGTTCTGCTTCTCCTTTGTGAAAGAGATGAACACAGGCGAAGTCATTCCCACAAAACATGTAACTGACGCAGCTCTCACCATTGTGGCAGTTCTCGTCTTGGCTTTTCAATCATCACAAATTCATAATTATGGCGCCTTCCTCCTTCATCCCCTCCACCTAGTCCATATTTGCTTGTTTGTTTATCCCATTTCATTTTCTACTTGGATTCAAGAAACTATTTGATTAGATCTTTCTTCTTATATGGAATCAACTACATCTTTATCAAGTGGTATTCAGAGCTTGTCACCTAATGTTTTGTGTTCTTTTTGCAGGTCACGATGCTCGGTTTATTTGTTGTTGGTGTAGGTACAAGTTGAGTTGCTACATGAAATCTGGCATTTCAAATTGTGCCGCTGCAGAGATTTAAGTGGTCCCTGGTGATGGTTTGGGAATTAGTTGAAAGGGTAGAAGCCGGTGGGTCCATTTTGGGAGTGCATTTTGCTGTACCATGAGAACTGTATAGTGTTGCTGTGAGAAAAAAAAAAGGTAGCGGCTGGTACTTCCATTTCACCACTCTTTCTTTTCCTTTTCTTCTTCAAGTTTTATTAGTTTCATCCCATTTTGTGCGTTTCAAAAATTGGTGATTGTATGGTCGTTGATTATGCGGATGTAATTTCATCTGTCATTTGCACGGGATTGTAGAATTGATGCAACTCAGTTTTGATTTATACAGGGTTATGATGTTGTGAACTCTCTACTCTATTGTACCTTCATTCTGCATCAAAATGTGGCCTGAGTGTAAATGCTATGGCTTGGACTATCTAACAGCTTGAGGTAATACACGTGAACTCCGATCTTTTGGCTGTAGCCTCGGTGTAATAACCTTGCCCTGACAGAAATGTCTTAACCAGTACTCGAACATTCCTCTCGTTTTTTATTCTGGACACCAATCCTATTAATATTTTATCCTGTTAACCTCTTTCATTTTGTTTTTGTATGTGCTCATGGGAAATTCCGCATAGCAGTGGTTTGATATGACGAGAAGAAAGACCAATGATGTTGTTGTCGTAAATATCCCTTCTTCTCTGCTGACCTCCTACAGGTATCTCTTCAGAATCTGTTATGTAAATGGTTTTTCGGTTATCTTCAATATTACGAATGGATTTCCATCGCTGAATTCTTTTGATTTTAAACCCCCCCTGTTTTAAATATTGCAGCACCGCGGCTGAATGGATCTTCGCTTGCTGAAATGATGATGGCCTGAACTGGGCTGGGTCGTACCACCTCTGCTGGCAAGCGCTTCGAAGACATTCTTGTGACAGAGGCACCTAAATAAGTTTGGCTTTGATCAAGACTGCAGTAGATGTTTTACACAGATTTGCATGGAAGCCAACAGTTCGTGAATATGACCAAACTCCCGGTGGATTTGCGTTTCCAAGACAAAATTTACTTTGCATAATTCTTTCTCATGCTTGTAGTGGTCTTTGAAAGACTTCTGTAGACTTCTGACTTTGCCTTGATATTCAATAAAATATTTGGATTTTCACATGTGTAACTTCTTTAACTGAACTTTATATGGGGTAATGAACACTTTTCCATATTATTTTAACCCCCAACTCATAATGGATTGTGAGTCCTAAACAAACCTCTTCAAATTTAAATCTTTTACATCTTTACAATTTGAAATTATCTTCTCAGCTTTGAGCTTTAACACGAATCCTTGAAATTTGGAAATATTCTTAACCTTACATCTTGTAACATGTTACGTAGGATTTTGACGTCGAACTGGAACCTCATCTCTTGATCTTTGAGAGTTTTCCTTAAATGAAACTTGATTTGAAAAAAAAATTAAGGCTTTGGAGACACCTTATAATTGAAGTCGGAGACGAAATTCAATAGTTAAGGTTCCGCCTTAAGGCTTAGATGAGTCAAACCCAAAACCTCATATCTTGCTTAACACTTTGAATGGTGATGGAATAAGTGTTTGGAGTATATCTCAATGTACAGCTACACTTAATCATTATCCATAATCATCTTACCACCTCTTAAAGCGTCCTATACGCATAACTTCTTGAACCCACATCACAACAAGTCGAGGCCTAAAAGTTAATCATGCTTTGCTACTACCTTGAAATCTAAATGCCCATTCACAATTTGTTCATAATCTTTGTTCCAATCATGCCAACGAACCTTTTGAACGAAATACCTTAGTATTGATGCCATCATATAAATTGGGTCAATGGGTCTTGTCATAACTACTTGACCATATACATAAGGGCATAGCCCTTTTTTATACCCACAGCCTGTAGAAGAATAGAATCTTGATGGGCATACACACAGGCTTTATGGTTTTCAAACTTTTCTTCCACAAACCTATAAAACAAACAAAAACTAAACAAAACGGTTAGTTTATTCATGGATGATTGACTTAAATGATATGCGAACGAAATGCACAAGGAGGTGAGATCTTAAGGTCAAAAATTAGGGCGTGACGCTACCGTAGGATGGCTGCCCACGTGGAAAATGACAAATTGATAATTCACTGTTTTCAAGACAGTCTGAAAGGTGCTTCATTGAAGTGGTATTTGACATTGGACCAATCCCGCATCAAGTCTTTTCAGGATTTGTCCGATGCTTTTATTAAGCACTATAAGTACAACATGGACTTGGCTCCCGACATGAGACAACTGTTGAGTATGACTCAGAAGGATTCTGAGACCTTTAAAGAATATGCTCAGCAATGGAGGGAAATTGCTTCTCAAGTTGAACCTCCGTTGATTGACAAGGAACTAGCTGATTGGTTTGTCGACACCGTCCGTCCCGAATTCTATGAAAGGATGGTGGGTAGTGTAACCACGAATTTTACTGATATTGTCGTTGTTGGGGTAAAGGTTGAATTGGCTATGAAAGTGGAAAAATGTCTAGTGGTTCTAATAGTTCGAGCTCTAGAGATCAAGCTAAGAAGCCTTCTTTCAATCCTCAGAAAAAGAAGGAAGGAGAGACTCATGTTGTATCGTCAGGTAAGAGAATGAATAGGCAACATCAGTACCCGCAGTATGCTCAACCACAGGGTTACCCAGTTCAGTATGCTCCGCCTCTATATGTAGCTGCTGTTGCACCATCTTTTAGTCAATAGGTTCCTTAAGCTCCTGCTTACCATCCTATGCAACAGGCTCCTATTTATCCGCCTTCGGTTTATCAACAACCTCCGCCTAACTATCAGCAAGCGTCCAACACTCCTTCAAATCAACAACCGAGGAATCAAGCACCTCGTCAAAAGGCTCCGGTTAGGAGACAATACAAGCCTTGTTTGTCGATTCCGATGACTTTCACCGAGTTGTATCCTTACTTAGTGCAACGAGGTTTGATCACTACCGGAGCAATGGGTCCGCCTCGTTATCCTTTGCCGGCCAATTACAACGCCGCCGCTCATTGTTTATTTCATGAGGGGGCGCCCGGACATGATTTGGAAGATTGTTATGCTCTGAAGGATATCGTTAGAGAGCTGATGGAAAAGAAGATTTTGTCTTTCAACGATCCGCAACCTAATGTCAAAAGCAACCCTCTGCCTAACCATGGGGTTGTTAGCTCTGTTGACGACTCGTCCGTTGAAAGGTCTTATTCTTGATGTAGCTCAGATCAACATAGCTAGGGCAAGCCAGACTCCCCATTCCAGTGAAGCTCCTCCAGAGGAAACCACTGCTACCGTGCCAGTCTTGAACACGGAGACTTCATAAACACCGGTTGAAGGACTTGTTGTCCCGTTCATTTTGTTTATTTTTATTTTGTTTCTTTGATTAAGCATAATTAGCATGTAAGAACTTGGTTATTTTGAATAATTAATGCAATGCATGTTTGTCTTGAATAAATCCATTCGTTTCACTCAAAAAATTACTTTTCATAATCTATAATGCCAACTTTACCCGATCTCTTGCGTTGTTAGAGAATTGGGAGGAGGATGATGAACCAAAAACATCAAATCTCTTGTCGTATGCTTCCAATTGAAACCTGCTGATGATGTAAGGCATTGTTTCAAATCCCAAAAATGGAGATATAAGGTTGATAATCCCTCTTTAACTCCTTTGAGCCTTGAAGTAGGAGTTTTCTTTGCTAAACATTAAAACAAACCCTTTACTTTAACTTGGGGCAGGGTAGTTTTCGATTAAATCGATTGAGCGCTCAGACTCTCAAAAAGGAGGAGCGAACCTTAGAGAATCTATCCCTAACATCTTAGGAGGTTACAAGTCCATGACTATCCCTTTACTACTAAAAGAGTGGGCCAGTCACAAGCCTTTCAAAAGAGTCACACGCCTTATTCAACAAAAATAAAAATATAGAGCCCGCTAAGTCAAAACCTACGAAGGAGACTTAGGAAAAACTAGGGCATCCCTCTAGAATCCAACGTCAAATCCGAAAACGTCGTCCAGGCAAAAGTTAGGGGATAAAAGAATAACAAAGGATTACCTTAAAGAATCCCCAGTAAAGAACAAAGTCGTGTGACCAATCACACAAAAGAAAATAGGTGAGTGACTGCCATGTCCGAAGCCTTAATAAGTTCTCGACCATATCAAATCCATTTGAGATATGAGTGCTCGTATCCCGTTAATTGAATAGGATTGGAGAACATCACAAAGAGGGGTGGGTTCAAATAACTTTGAGCCTTTATCCTTTGTTTCTTAAACCGTGAACCAAGCCACGATACATCCTTTAAAAGGCCTAATTGAAGTAGGACTTCGTTGAAAGCATACTCGACGAGATAACGTTTCCTGAATCCTACGAGCTATGCTCAATTTACCGTTGGCATATAAATTAAAATTCAAATCCTAGCTAGTGATTTCGGTCACGAGTTATAGTGATATCTTTTTCAAAACAAATCAAAAAAAGAAAAAAAGCTTCAAGACAAATACATCTGTTGCATTGATAGTTTCAGGATAACATTTCACGCGTGTCGATTTTGCCTAACATCTTAGAAGTTTACACATAAACATCAATAATGGAACTTGAAGATCCTTCTAAACAAGGGCAGGTGGATTCCAAATCATGCACTGATTGCGAGCCAGACGTACTTAAGAGCTATTCTTGTAGACTCAGTCGTAACTGTTGCACCCCAAAATTTGCCCAACCTTTTCTAACCTAGGTTTATGTTTCAAGTGCATAATCATTTGCATTGTCATCATGTACATAGTGTATTCATCAGCATTGCATAGCATAGGCAAGCTATCTTAATCAGGGGATCAAGTGCTATTCTTATCTCAAGAGTCATATCCAAGGGCTCCATTCATATTCAAGACTACTCAGGTCATCAGGGAAGAATTTGAGCTTTGAAGAGTTGACAGGTTGATCAGTGAGTTCTCCCCTATCTTGAGGTTGTTTGGGGATCATCAGAGGAAGTATGAGTTATGAGCCAAGAGCATGGAGTGTGTATGGATGTTATGAAGAGCCTAGATGATCATTTTTGAGGAGTAACCAAGTCATTGGAATGATTGCAAGAGTCTCAGTTGAAGTCAGTCAACTAGGGTTTTATCTGGGTCAACACTAGGTCAACCCTAGGTCAAAGACTTGTTTTGAAAGGCATCAAGGATCATTTGAAGAATGTGGGATTCACTATTTGCTATATGGATATGGATATGGTGTTGTGCTAAATAAAAATCAGAAGGAATCAAGGAGAAATGGAGTTACCAAATTAGGGTTTCAGTGTAAAATCCCCTGATTTAGGTCAAACTTCAAAGCAGTGTAACTCAAGATGTAAGCTTCATATGAATTTATGGTCCACATGAAACTTGTAGAGTATCTTCATAGCTTTAATTTGAGGGGTGGAAGTCATCAAGATGATTTATAGAACTCAAGTTATAGCTCTTGCGAGTTACAGGTCATCTGAGGGCACTGAAATTTGTCTATGAAAGTTGTCTGTCTTCCAAGCAACGTTTGACCTTCAAGGAGATTTCAAATGGATTTCTGGCCAACATGAGAGTTGTTCCTCATTGTCTTAGCTTTCTAGAAAGGTATGGTATGCCTTCATATGATTTGTGTAACTCTACTTATGGTCTTGGCAAGCAAAGGGTATTTTGGTCATTTGAGAATTACAGGTCATTCTTAGCCTATGCCTAAAACTCATACAAGGAAGCTTCAAATGAAAAACTTCACAACATCAAAGTTGCTCAAAATTTCATCTTAAGTCTAGAAAAGAGGTCATGGAAGTTTGTAAATGCATAGAACAAGACTTGTTAAAAGTTGGTGAAAAATGACTTAAAAAAGGCATATAAGTTGGAAAAGTTCACATGAAAAATTGGTTTGAGAGATCTACAAATCCAAAATAGGTCATGTAACATACCAAATTGATTCCAAACAACATTTTGAAGACATTGGTTCAGCCACTCTTTTGAGTTAGGGTTTAAATTTTGGACTTGCTTTGTATTTTTGTTACTTGCATAATAAGGCAAGTATGGAAAACTTGGCATAAGGTAAATTTCAAGGCAAGGAGCTTGCATATCGTTCCAATTTGGCATGTAAGGAGATTTTGAAGGGCTTTAAGTGCATTGTAAGGAGCTACCATGAGATATCAAAATATCATGTCATGAGAATTTCCACATTCTTCCACCACATTCTAGAATCCTCTAAGATCAATCCAGAAACTTCTAGATCTGTCCATCATCCTCTATATAATGAGTGTGGATCATTAGTGCAAAAGGTTGGTGAAAAGAGAGAGAGAAGAGAGAGAATTCCATAGTTTCTTCAATTACAAGTAAGAGAGAAATTGTTCATTCTACACCAAGTCTGTTCAGTCTTCTCCTTCATCTACAATCCACAAATCATAGTGAGTGCATACAAGCAAGTTCAGAGGCACATCAATGGAGGATTGAAGCTCTAAGGTTGAGATTGCAAAGATCCATAACAGGCTCGAATCTCCTTCTACAAGCACTCATCATCATAATTGTTGCAAACAGAAAGCTCCTCATCAAGCAAGGACCATTCTCGAAGGATTACAAGCATTGGATTGGACTGGAACCACCTCTGCCATAGCTACCTAGCAAGTTGGTGAATTCTCCTCTATCTCCTTGTTTATGTGTTAATTAGGTAGAAAGAATAGGTTAGAACTGTTAGGGTTGATCAGATGATTGAATTCAGAAGGTTAGGGTGAATTTCGTGAAGATTGATGACATGGTGATGAATCTTTCAAGATCAAGAACTCATGGATTAGGGCAAGATAATATTAGCTTTTTAGCTTAGAGTGATCAGTATAATGCGTAGAATGTTCTAGTATAGTTTGAGCAAGTTTAATAACCATGCATATCAGGTGCAATTCTTGGTGCCCTAAAATTACAGCTATCGAGTTTAATTATAGAGTGAGTTTTAGAACAATCCAAGTGTAGGATCTTGTAGAGGGCTTTGAGTAGGCCATTTTTTGTTTTTGGATCGTGGGATTTGGTTGAGTGAGGAGAGAGAACCGAGCTGTGGAAGTTCATGCATGGGAGAGGAGAATTCTGCAAACCCTAGGTCTCGTGAGGAAGACGACCCCATGGTCGTTGGATCAAGTCCAGATTATTGACCTGTTAACTCAATCGCACGGTCCAGATTCAATTTAAGAAACGGAGGGAAATTTGAGCTGCGAAACGCAGCGTTCTATTAAACCAACACCATGGGCCTGGATTCAGAATGCTAACCCCACCCCCCTTAGCAAAGCCCAATGGATTTGAACTGTGAAGTATTGCTAAATGCACCGCTCGCGTTTTATTTTTTCTTTTATTTTTTAATTCAATTTCTGATGCATACTGGGCCTTGCGTAACTGATATTCACGCCCCCCACTTCATGGCCCAATGATCAATATAACTGGGCGAAGTTGCTTCTGACACCCCCATCCCCATTTAATTCCTTTTTTTAATTTTCATTTTCTTTAATATTTTTTTGCATCTTTAAAAATCCATATAAAATTGAAAAAAGCTTGTTTTTAATTGGTTCTTTTTGCTATAGGTCAATAACTCTGTTAAGAAAAATATCCAATAATAAAAATGGCATTTTATTTGGTTTTAGTATTTTTTGTGTATTTTTCTTGTAAATAGCTTTTTAATGAGTTTAGTTTAGTGCATAATTTTGTTGATTTTAGTTCTAATAGTTCCCTTTAGATTTAGGACCCATTCTTTTTAGGGTGATAAACTTAGGACTTTAGCTTCCTCATAGGATTTAATTCATAATTTTAGGATTGATTTTTAGGTGATTTGATCAGATGAGATTAGAGTGATTAAAATTAGGGTTTTAAGTGAGCATAGGTGAGATAGATCTTTTCTTTTAGGAATTTTGATTTGATTTTTGGGGTATGGGACTATAGGGTTATGGGTAGATAATAGATCCCTTAGAGAATATTAGGTTTCCCCTACTGCTACTAGTATATTGCTTGTATTTGATTGACTGTGTGGTGTGCCCTCTTTAGGGTTATTATTTGTCTGTGTGGGGTATTGGGTTTGTTTGGGGCTTGGGGTTTGAGCTGAAGGCTGTGATGATGAAGCCCATTTGAAGATCAAAGAGAATGAAGACCAACTTCTAGGGTTGATGAGGAGTATCTCTTGCTGGCAGCTGTTGAAGTTTCTAGGATCTAGGAGTTAGGTAGAGCTCTAGAGTAGAAAACTTGATTCTCAAACATGGAAGGCCTTGATTGTCTCCATCCTTCTCTGTGATGCAGAGTCTCTCCAAGACATTCACCCCCTTCCTTTGGAAGGCTTGGTGATGGTGTCTAAGAGATAGAACTCTTGAGAGAAACATTCTATGTGTTGTTAGCAGTCTGTTTGCCACCTTTGGTGGTCAACTAATTGCTTAACACCCATTTCATTCTTGTGATTGATTTCTCAGCTTGGAGAGCAGGACTTGAAGAAAAGCCATTGAGAGATTGAAGATAAGAGACTGATGCTTGCTTGAAGCCTGAAGATGAAGGCAGAGGCTGATGAAGACTATTTTGCTGTTTAGTTTTTGTTGTTTATAATTCTTGATGTATTGTGTGAATTTCCCGGACTGTATTGTTTGCTGTTTAACTTGCTGGGTTGAAAGTGAATTCTGTTCACTTTTGCCTATTGTTTTCTAGGTTCGAGGTTGAGTGGGACTCCCTTGCCTCGCTTGTATTGTTGCATCCATGCATTTTACTGCTTTATTGTGTATATCTGCTGTTTCTGTTCCCGTCTATCCCTTAGGATCTCTGTTCCTCTCTGCGCAAGAGAGGAGCATGATAGACATTAGGTCTCAACCCATGCATGATAACATTAGGGTAGATTTTATTCCCTTTTTCAACCCTAGGATTTGTAGAGTGTCATCTCTTCTTTCTTCAAAACAACAGAAAAACATTAATAAAGGTTATAACAGAGATCAATTCATTTCTTCCGTCAAAAAATTTGAACAAACATCAACCTTTTTGTAATAAGAAAACCCTTGTTTAAGGTGAGATTTTTCATAAAAGACACTTGAACAGCTTGTGTCGTGCGTGGCCCGAACTACGTTTGCTCTGATCTTCCATGCTGTGTGGAAGTACGTAGGCATAGGATGCAGTGTCCTAGCGAGCAACCTTCACCCACCTTCACCCGTAGTTAGGCGAACTACGTTGACTCTGATTTCTCGTTCCAGACGGGAATACGTAGGCATAAAGTGCGATGCTTTGCCGAGTCATGTTTTCTTTTCTTTTCAGACCTTATCCTTTAGTTTAGATAGAAGTGTAATCCGTACAAACCAAGCAAGCATGGATCCCATCGAGTACGATGGACGTGAGGGGTGCTAATACCTTCCCCTTGCGTAACCGACTCCCGAATCCAGGTTTTGGTTGCGATGACCATACCTTTTCCCGTCTTTGCGTTAGGTTTACTTCGAGCGTTTCCTTTCCCTCCTTTGGGATAAATAATGCACGGTGGCGACTCTTCTGTCAGCCGGCGCCGATTTTCACAGTAGCGACAGCTGTCGACTCTGCTGGGGACCCAACGTCCCCTGGCTGCTAAGGACTGCGATAGTTCCTTATGCATTTGGCATCCAACGTCCCTTAAGAGAGTCAGTCCTAGCGCTTGTTTTCCCGTCGAGGATTTTGTATGGATTTACATTTCTGTATTTACATTTCAGCATTTTATTATCATTATTATTGCTGTCTTGTGGGGTGTGACTGGTGTTCTATGATTGAGAGATAAGTCGGACCTGGGCTTGAGTGCACCTAGATTTAGAGTGGAGATTAGTGGGCGCGCACGTGCTTTGCATGTCCTAGTGTCCCGCGAAATCCACACTCAGACGAGGTTCTTCTGGTTGGCCTCCTGTCCTGCCCTTTGGGTGGCTCGGGTTGCCGGTTAGTTGGATTGTCGACTCTGGGGACCGATCATTTGGAAGTTGGCTAAGTGAGGCCTCTTCAGGAGTTGATGATGCCACTCCTTCTGGGAATCGTATCATCAACCCTGAAAGTCTGTGACGCCGACGACCGCATAGGATGCCATACCTTTGTCAGTTACTAGGACACCTACCTGTGAGAGGGTTTTGGGGTATGCAGGTAACTAGACCTTCAGATACCGGTTATTTCTTGATCGGAGATCCTGGGTATTTATGGATGGTTTGAGGTCTGTCAGAGGCCAGTTGGAGTCATGGTTTGAGGTCTATCAGAGACCAGTCAGAGTTATGGCTTGAGGTTTGTCAGAGACCAGTTGGAGTCATGTTATGAGGTCTATCTGAGACCAGTGTTGGAGCTTTGTATTGGGTCTATCTGAGACCAGGGTTTGAGGAATTCTGAAGGATCTATTTGAGACTTTTGATATAGTTCAGGCTTCTCAGCTATAGCACTTGGTCCCTGTTGCATGTTGCTTGCATTGCATTGTTTGCATAATCATTATCATTGCATCCCATTAACGTGTGTCTGTGCTGCAGGTGCATTTGCATATTCCCTGGTTCTAGTGTCTGGACTTCTGAGTATTGATCATGGCTGGTTTGAGGATGACAGTTGCCTACAAGCTACCTATCCCTGATATTACTCCACTCCTAGGTCTGATTTCTCTTGCTGATGAGGACGTCCGTAGAAGTTTCAGGCAGAGTTACGGACGGCTGTTGAGTTTGGTTCGCAAATCCACTGATGATGAGTTGAATGCGCTGTATACGCTGATGCAATTCTATGACCCGGCTTTGAGGTGTTTCACATTTGCTGATTTTATCTTGGGGCCCACCATGGAGGAGTATGTAGAGTTTACTGAGTTGCCGGTGCAGAATGCAGTTCCTTTTATTCACTCTGCCGTTGAGCCCAAGTTGGAGGATTTAGCTAAGGCCTTGCACATGAATGCTTCTGAGCTGTTGATGACTTCTTGGCAAGGGGTTCCAGGTTTCTCTCTCCAGTTTCTGGTTGGTAAGGCTCAAGAATACGCCAAGAATGGGTGTTGGGTGGTATTTAACGCTATTTTGGCCCTATGCATTTATGGGATAGTGCTGTTTCCCAATTTCCCAAACTTCGTGGACATGGATGCATTTCATTTGTTCGCTGCTGGCAACCCGGTACCTACACTGATTGGGGACTTCTACCATTCGATGCACTACAGAAATGAGAACAGGAGAGGCAAGAACGTCTCTTGTTGCGTGCCTTTGCTGTACATGTGGTTTAAGAGCCATCTTCCCCTGAAGGGACCTTTTGTGGATAGTGCAACCACAACTGACTGGCCAGAGCGCATGATGAGGCTATCTTTTGAAGACATTGAGTGGTTTGACCGAGACTTGCTGGGGTCCGAGCTTATTTGCAGTTGTTCTGGGTTTCCTAATGTTCCGTTGATAGGGAGAAAAGGGTGCATCAACTACAACCCATCTCTGTTCGTCCGCCAGTTTGTATATGCGTTGAAGAACCCACCTCAGGAGGAAGAAGTACAGGAATCTCTGTACTTCACCGGTGATTTGAAATGAGAGTTACTAGCCAAGCTTCGACATGCCTGGATGCGTATTAACAGAAGAGGGAAACCACTGTTGGGGAAGAATGATTGTCAGGCTTATGCACCCTACAAAGTTTGGATCCAGGAGAGGGCAAGACAGTTACTGATGCCATTTCCAGCTGTGCCAGTCCCTGTTCATATTCCAGTAGAGGAGCCAACCACTGTCACTATGGAGGTCTACGAGCGAGTTGTGAAAGAAAAGGAAGCCTTGATGAAGATTAATGAAGAGTTAGAAAAGGAGCTAGCTCAGATGCGGAGTGAGAAGAATAAGGTTGTACGTTCTTTCCAACAGCAGATCGAACTAGTAAACAGGCTAGGTGCTGAGTTGACTGAGGAGAAAAAGAAGCGCGAACGTCTGGGTCAAGAGTTCAGAAGCTCTCATGACATGTTGGAATCCAAAAAGAAAGCACTCGACGCCGCTCACCGAGAAATCTCTTCTTGTAAAAAGATATGGAATGCTACGCTGACCAACAACAAAAAGAGGGAAGATAAATTGAAGCAGCAAATTTCTGACCTCGAAGAGCAGTTGAAGGCTAGAATTAAGAGGCATGAGGAAGAGGTGATGACCAGATATAGTCTCCAGAGAGCATTGAACAAGGCCATCGAAGGCAGGAACGAAGCTGTGTTTCAGAAGCGGAAGCTAGAGGATCGCTTCGGAGAAGGGGCATGGGAGGAAACTGCTGGTGACGTGCGACGTGTTCTCAAGAGAAGAAACCAGCTTGTCGAGGGGCTGCTTACCCGACCAAGCCATCCAGAGACCAAGAAGTTAATAGAAGAGTACCGGGCTTATGGGAGTACTTGATCGTTTCATGTATTAACTTGTGTGCTTTATTTGCATTCGCGCTGACCATCACCAAGATTGTTGGTTGAGGTCATGCCTTCTTATTGTACACTCAGTGATATTGTATTCTTGGATTTCTCTGCAATATACGAGGTTTTCTATGATTCGGCTCCGATCACTGTCTTGCTAGCACTGTCACTGCACTGGCACATTCACACTAGAATCGGGGAATGATAATCCCTAATGCACAAACACATATTGCATTTTGCATACATACTCATATTTGCATTACAGGTTTGTGATTCGTGTATCTTATCTCCTGCATCCGTTTCAGGTATTTTCAGGATTGCAGAAAAGCGGGTCCACCGTTACTCCACAAGGATCAACCAGAAGAAGATCATGGACAACGTGCAGAGTGAAATGTAAGAGATGCGTGACAGGATGGCCCTGCTCATGCAAACCATGGAGACCATCGCCAAAGGACAAGAGCAGCTGCAGAATCTGGTTCAACCGATAGTCGCACGGGCTGAGAACAACGGGACACCGCATGGTGAAAACATTGATGCTTCTCCTCGAGTTGAGAATCGTCAAAGTGCTGATGCTATTCCCGTAACCGGTTTGAATGCTGGAGAAACTGGTCCTGTAGGTGGAGGTGGGAACACCGGTAATATGAATGTCAATGCAGATACTGCTGGGGTATTTGTGGGCAATGTCAACCAGGGTTTCAATGGGGGCGTAGAGAATGTCGGAATGAATGGTATTAATGGTAACCAGGGCTTCAATGGTGTGAATGTGGGATATGGCAGCATGGCTGGCGCCAAGGCTGGGTTTGGTGGCTATGGTAATCTTGGATATGGAGCTGGTGCATACAACGCTCAAGAGATGGGTAATCTGAGGTATGACCCCAAGTACGTCCAAACGGGTCCGGGCCGCGATGCAGATTATGTTGGATACGATGCAGTACCTCACTGGGAGGATCATCAGGAGGATGTGTTCTCTGGTTAGAACGAGGGTTATGAAAGAGCCAGGGGGGACAACCATCGGATGAGATTGCTAGAAGAGAAGGTGAACGGATTGGCCAGCCATAATGCTCTTGGGCTGGATATGTCAAATATGGGGTTAGTCCCAGGGTTGAGGGTCCCGCTGAAATTCAAAGCACCGTCATTTGATAAGTACAAAGGGGATACATGCCCTAGGGTGCATGTGCGCGCGTTTTACAGGCGTATGTCTGCGTATTCTGAGGATGAAAAGATGCTAATGCACTTCTTCCAGGATAGCCTGTCAGGGCCATCGCTGGAGTGGTACATGAGCTTGGAGCCTACTCAGATCAAGAGTTGGAAAGAGCTGGCAGAAGCTTTTGATCGACATTATCAGTATAATAGTGATCTCTCCCCTAACCGAGTCCAGCTGTAAAGCATGTCTCAGAAGTCTAGCGAGAGCTTTAAAGAATACGCCCAGAGATGGCGAGATTTGGCTGCTAGGGTGCACCCTCCGATGGTGGAGCGTGAAATGATGGATATGTTCATAGGAACTTTCTCTGGAATGTACTATGACCGTTTGCTCAATTTTTCGATGAGTACTTTCTCTGAGTTGATCTTGATGGGGGAGCGCATTGAAAACGGGGTAAAGATTGGTAAAATTCAGGTGGGTGAGTCCAGTTCCGCAGGAGGTAATAAGAAGACGTTTGGTGGTAAAAGGCAGGGTGATACCAATGCTGTATACAGTGCTCGACGAAGGAATAAAAGTCAGAACTGGCGTCAGCAGTCGCAAGTTGCAAGTGTAACCATTCCAGGGCCTTCTCAGCAGCAGAGACAACAACCGCAGCAGCAGGCTCAGCAGCAGCCTAATAATAATCAGCGCAGACTTCAAAACCCACGACCGAGAAGAGTATTCGAGGTACCGCCGGTATCATATGCAGAACTCCTTCAAACTTTGTTGAAATTGCAGTTAGTCGAGAAGAGGACCTTAGCACCACCAACTGGCCAGCCGCCAGTCGGATATGATGTTAATGAGCACTGTGACTTCCATTCGGGCGCACCAGGGAACAATATTGAAAATTGCCTAGCTTTCAAGCATAAAGTACAAGATTTGCTTGATAGTACGACTATTAACTTCGGGAAGGAAGGTCCCAATATCACGCAGCAGCCAATGCCCAAGCATGGTGGGGCTGGGGCTAATGCAATCACGGTAGATGATGAGTTGAACTTAATTTCAGAAGTGAGCGAGCTGAAAACCCCTTTGAGTTACGTGAAGCAGCGTTTAGTGAAAGGAGGTGTCTATCCCGGATGCAGTGGAGAGTGTGATGACTGTTTGATTCAACCTGAGGGCTGTGAGAAGTTGAAGAGGGGAGTTCAAAGGTTGATTGATGAAGGAATTTTGCAGTTTGACAGGGCTGCGAGGCGAGAGAAGTCTGTTGAGACCGAATCTGAGAAAGAGCGTAGGGAGATTGCTACGATCACCATTCCGTTCAAATCAGTGACAATCTCGGCGTCATCGAAAAGGCCGACCATTAATATTACCAAGGCTAAGCCAGTCCCTTATGAGAGCACAAAGGCAGTCCCGTGGTGCTATGGTGCTGAAGTGTATTGTAATGGGGAGAAGGTTGACTTGAATGATCCGCCAGCAGGATCCGTGGATAACATAGTGAGAGCGGGTGGTATAACCCGGAGCGGGAGAATTTTCACTTCACCTGAGGTTGAAGCAGAGAGGCTTGCCAGGGGTAAGAACAAAGTTGTTGAGGGGGAATCTTCGGGGAGTAAGGAGAAAGAGCCGATAACCAAAGATGTGGAAGAATTCATGAGGTTAATTCGCAAAAGTGATTACAAGATTGTAGATCACCTGCAGCAGACCCCGTCAAAGATCTCCATATTATCGCTGCTATTGTGTTCTGAGGCGCATAGAAACGCCCTGTTGAAGGTACTTGAGACATCCTTCGTGCCGCAAGAGATTTCAGTTAATCAGTTGGAGGGAGTTATGGCACATGTTAATGCTGGGCATGGACTGGGATTCACGGATTTTGACTTAACGCCTCGAGGGCGTGATCATAATAATGCTTTGCACATCTCTATCGAATGTCGGGGTACTGTTCTATCCCATGTGCTGGTAGACACTGGGTCCTCGTTGAATGTGTTACCAAAGAAAGCCCTGTTGAAATTAGATACCCGTGGGTTGTTGTGAACACCTAGTGATTTGGTAGTGAGGGCCTTTGACGGCACAAGGAGGTCAGTATTCGGGTCGATAACATTACCCATTCAGGTAGGTCCGGAGGTGTTCGATACAGTGTTTTACATCATGGACATCCAACCTGCATACAGCTGTTTGATCGGGAGACCTTGGATTCATGCCGTTGGGGCAGTGACTTCTACGCTCCATCAGAAGCTGAAATATATGGTTGAGGGGAGTATTATGACGGTGTGTGGCGAAGAGGATATCCTAGTCAGTCATTTGTCTTCTTTCAAGTACGTGGAGGTAGATGGAGAGATTCATGAAACGCTGTGTCAGGCGTTCGAAGGGGTGAAGGTTAAAGAAGAAGCTCCGTTAAAAAGTGAAGGGCAAGAAGTGGCCGTCTCCTCATATAAATAAGCCAAGGCGTTGGTACAAACAGGAGAGACTCAGAAGTGGGGGCAGGTCCTAGACATCCCAGTAAAGCAAGATAAGTATGGCCTGGGGTACCGCCCATCTCCCGTGCAGAGTGCGCCTAAGTACAAGGGACCTGTGGTGTTCACGCCTGGAGGGGTTAGCTTCGAGAGGATCAATGCTGTGTCTGATACGGAGGAAGTGGATAGCGATTGCGACATGGACGCATGGATTCGACCCAGCACGCCGGGGCAAAGCCTATACAACTGGTCCATCCAGGACGTCATCCAAGTCACCAAACAGTAATGCATTGTTTTTTTCAATCATTGTATGATCACATGCCTTGCCCGGGGCATCGATGATCTTGTCTTAGGGCCTAACTGTTTACCTGTATGTTTGCATGATCAATAAATGACGGCGTTTTTTACATTCAAATGTTGTGATCCTTTTCTTTCTGTTTTTATTCTTCAATAAAATGGCAGCGTGGTTATGCATTTTGCTTGTACATCATTTTTGAAGCACTTAACCGTTTCCCTCGCAGGATTCATGAATTTTCAGATGACACCGACCAAAAACCTCCTATGACTCGTTTAGACTTCGAGCATCCGATCTTCCAAGCTGAGGAGGAGATTGTAGAGGATAGTGACTTACCAGAAGAGCTTAGTCGGTTGTTGAAGCAAGAGGAGAGAGTCATTCTGCCTCACCAGGAAGAGATTGATATTGTCAACTTGGGGTCTGAAGAATGCGTCAGGAATATCCGTATAGGAGCCGCGTTGCAAGCGGACATCAAACAGGAGCTCGTCGAGATGCTGCGTGAATACAGTGACATATTTGCTTGGTCCTATGAGGACATGTCGGGTTTTGATACTGAGATGGTTGTTCATCGTCTACCGTTGAAGGAAGATTGCCCGCCTGTGAAGCAGAAACTCCGAAGGACTCGTCCTGACATGGCTGTAAAGATAAAGGAAGAAGTGCAGAAGCAATGGGATGCTGGGTTCCTGGCTGTTACCACTTATCCCACTTGGGTCACTAATATCGTGCCTATGCCAAAGAAAGATGGCAAGGTTCGAATGTGTGTTGATTATAGGGATCTAAACAAAGCGAGCCCGAAAGATGATTTCCCGCTGCCGCATATTGATGTGTTAGTTGACAACACGGCTCAGTTTTCGGTATTCTCCTTCATGGATGGCTTTTCGGGATACAACCAGATCAAAATGGCTCCGGATGATATGGAAAAAATGACCTTTATCACCCCGTGGGGAACCTTCTGTTATAAGGTGATGCCCTTTGGTTTGAAAAACGTTGGGGCAACGTACCAGCGGGCTATGACAACGCTTTTTCACGACATGATGCACAAGGAGATTGAGGTGTATGTCGACGACATGATTGCCAAGTCTCAAACAGAGGAAGAACATCTGGTTAATCTGCTGAAGTTGTTCCAGAGGCTGAGGAAGTTCAGGCTGAGGCTGAATCCTAATAAGTGTACCTTCGGAGTAAGATCCGGGAAGCTACTGGGGTTCATTGTGAGCAAGAAAGGAATCGAGGTCGATCCTGCAAAAATAAAAGCAATACAAGAGATGCCAGCACCGAGAACAGAAAAAGAAGTCTGTGGATTCTTAGGGAGGTTGAACTACATTGCTAGGTTCATCTCTCACCTAACGACCACGTGTGAACCATTATTCAAGCTGTTAAAGAAAGATCAAGCGGTGATCTGGAATAACAATTGCCAACGGGCATTTGAAAAGATAAAAGAATACTTGCAGGAACCTCCGGTGTTGATACCCCCGGTAGCGGGACGACCACTGATTATGTATTTGACGGTTCTTGAGAACAGTATGGGTTGTGTTCTCGGTCAACATGACGAGACAGGACGGAAAGAGCATGCAATTTACTACTTGAGTAAAAAGCTCACAGATTGTGAATCTCGATACTCTATGCTCGAAAAGACGTGTTGTGCACTGGCGTGGGCTGCCAGACGTCTAAGACAATATATGCTGAACCATACAACCATGCTGATATCGAAGATGGATCCGATCAAATATGTGTTTGAAAAGTAGGCGCTCTCTGGAAGGATTGCTAGATGGCAGATGGTATTGACAGAATACGATATCCAGTATGTTTCCCAGAAGGCCATTAAGGGAAGTGTTCTGTCTGAATATCTCGCCGAACAGCCGATCGAGGATTATCAGCCTATGAAGTTTGAGTTTCCTGATGAGGACATAATGTACTTGAAAGCTAAAGATTGTGATGAGTCATTGCCTGGTGAAGGACCTGAGCGGAGTTCCCAGTGGCAGTTGATTTTTGATGGGGCTGTCAATTTGTACGGTAGCGGGATCGGGGCAATCATTACAACTCCCCACGGGTTGCACATCCCGTTCACAGCCAGATTGACTTTTTCAGTGACGAATAACGAAGCAGAGTATGAAGCCTGCATTATGGGGTTAAAGGAGGCTATCGATCTGAGGATCAAGAATCTGGATGCATATGGGGATTCAGCATTGGTTGTGAATCAGATTAAGGGAGAATGGGAGACGCGCCAACCTAATCTGGTGCCGTACATGAATTATGCGAGAAGGTTGCTACCTTTCTTTGATAGGGTGGAGTTCCATCATGTACCTCGGGCGGAGAATCAAATGGCGGACGCCCTTGCAACGTTATCCTCGATGTATAAAGTCAACCGCTGGAATGAGGCTCCCAGCATTGTCATCTCTCGCCTTAATAGGCCGGCCTTTGTGTTTGCAATTGATGAAGCATCTGACGGTAAACCTTGGTATTTCGACATACAGAATTTCCTGAAGAATAAGGAATATCCGGCTGGGGCATCCAGTCGTGATCAGAAGACTCTAAGGAGATTAGCAGGCAACTTCTACCTGAATCCCGATGGCGTTTTGTATAGAAGGAACCACGATTTGGTACTCCTCCGGTGTGTAGACGAGAAGGAAGCCAACTTGCTCATGGAAGAGGCCCATGAAGGAACTTTTGGCACACATGCTGGCGGGCATGCTATGACTCGAAAGTTGTTGCGAGCAGGGTATTACTGGTTAACGATGGAAACAGACTGTTTCAGATTTGCCAAGCGGTGTCACAAGTGCCAGATCTATGCTGATAAGATCCATGTGCCACCCAGTCCACTGAATGTTATGGCTTCCCCATGGCCTTTCTCCATGTGGGGGATCGATATGATTGGCAAGATTGAGCCTACTGCTTCTAATGGGCATCGCTTCATTTTGGTCGCGATCGATTATTTCACCAAGTGGGTGGAAGCAGCATCTTACGCCAATGTGACGAAGCAGGTGGTGGCCAGATTTATTAAGAGAGATATAATCTGCAGATACGGTATTCCTGAACGGATCATTACTGATAATGGTTCGAATTTGAACAACAAGATGATGAAAGATCTTTGTTGGGATTTCAAGATCGAGCATCATAATTCATCTCCTTACAGACCTAAGATGAATGGCGCTGTTGAAGCGGCCAACAAGAACATAAAGAAAATTGTTCAGAAGATGGTGGTAACGTATAAGGATTGGCATGAGATGCTGTCATTCGCTCTGCACGGTTATCGTACTACAGTGCGTACATCAACCGGGGCAACACCGTTCTCACTAGTATATGGCATGGAGGTTGTCCTGCCATTGGAGGTTGAGATACCATCTTTGAGGGTTTTGCTTGATGTTAAGCTGGACGAGGCAGAATGGGTGAGAAGTAGATTAAATCAGCTGAGTTTGATAGATGAGAAAAGACTGGCATCCATTGCGCATGGTAGGTTGTATCAGAGCCAGATGAAGAAAGCGTTCGACAAGAAGATTCGACCTCGAAGCTTTCAGACGGGTGATCTTGTGCTGAAGAAGATTCTCCCACCGCAATCGGATCACAGGGGCAAATGGACTCCCAACTACGAAGGTCCATACGTCGTGAGAAAGGTCTTCTCCGGAGGAGCCTTACTATTATCCACCATGGATGGTGAAGACTTTTCGTCCCCTGTAAACTCGGACGCAGTTAAAAAATACTTTGCTTAAAAATTGACCCGCTGGACAGTAAAAAGAGAGTCCAGGCAAAAATGGGGCATCCTGGCGAACCAAAAAACAGAATAAAAAGGTTCGGGCAAAAGTTAGGGATATAACGGAAAAAATGTACACCCGCGAAGTCGAAAACCTACACTGGGCGGCTTCGGCAAAAAAGGGTATCCCGGTGAATCGAAAACCCGCAAAGGGCGATTCACGCAAAAGTTAGGGATTTGAGAAGCAAATGACTGCGGTCCAAGTTTGATTGTTAGCGGTTTGGGAGCATTTGGGGGTCAACTATCCAAAGCAATCTCTTCCGAAGACAAAGATCGGGAAAGCGTCAGAGTTCGACGAGTCATAGGAGGATCGGTTCATGGTGTTCGTCTGTAACACGTTGCCGACATGTGTACAAATTTTATTCTGTATATTTGTATACTTCTGCATTCTGTTTATGTGTGACTACCTCTTTTCAGGAGTTGCGTCTGATGTACAAATCTTGCCTATTCTCAAGCCGTTATCAATAAAGTGTTTTATTCAGTGTAGTGTGTGACTTTGGTTTTAATTTTTTACAGTTTTGTTTGTAAAAAGCGCCGATGTTTTGATAAACTTACATGCGTGTAAACAGGAGGGCCTTGGCCTATGATTGTTAAAACCAAAAATTACCTTAATGGTTGTCGTGGGTGATTACCAAGATGTTTCTTTTTTTTGCATAGATTGCCTTGTGTTTGCTTGTTGACTTTTGCAGGTATTCAAAAGCTCGCAAAATTCCCCGCCAGAGTCCATGGCAGGCTGGTACCCTCTCCAGAGGTTGAATGTTGTGTCCTTCCCCAGTGAAGTCGCCCCAGGCAAAATTGAGTGTTGTCTCCCCAGGAGAGTTGAGATTGCGTCAAAGTAAAAGATAATGTATCTTCAGTTCAGAAGTGGCTTGTCAAGCAGAGCCGAGGTCGAGGCAAATGTGATTAACTTCCCAGAAAGTTTTTGTGCAGTGCAAATCAGAATGTGTAGTTCAATCCCCAGCTCAGTGATAGCAGGAGGGGTTCCCCACAGAGTGTGATCAGGTGGTTGGAGCTGCTGAAAGGAGTTTTCCCGAGCAGGATTGTCCTTTCTTTCCCCAGCAAGTAGCTCTTCCTCGTCAGGAGGATCGTTCTCAGCAGATTTTGGAGTTTTGAGTTCGTGAGCTACTTTCCTAGCAGGATGGTTATCCCCAGCAGAGTTAGTTCATCTTTCCAACATTTATTTTGTTGGAAGCGTATCGGTAGTATTCCGGTCATCCCCAGCGGATCCAGTGTGTCTTCATCATTTATTTTGCTGAAGTAACTCTTTGCATAAGCATGCATCATGAGCATTTGCATTCTACACGAGTACGTAGCATTTCCATGCTGTATGGAAGCATTATGTCATTATCAAACGTGCATTTTTGAAACATAAGCCAGGTGGTTACCTCTTCAGTTTCAGATATGCTTGTTCCCTGCCGATAAGAGAAATCGTGGTTTCAGGAAGACGTGGGTTTTGTGGTCAAAGTATGCAGTGATCGTATCTGTACCATATACGGGGTTCATGTTGTAAGGCACGCCGTGATCGTGTTGATGTTGAGATGTTGATGTGTGGCTAAAATACGCAGTGATCGTGTGTGTACCATCTATGGGGTTCATGTTGTGTGACACGCAATGATCGTGTTGATCTTGGTATGTGTATCTGTGGTCGAATGGCGTAGTGATCATATTCGTCCCGATCTAAGAAGATTGTGTTGTAAGGCACGCAGTGATCGTGTGGGTATCGTCTTGGGGTTTTATTTGGGCAGGACGCGCAGTGATCGTGTTCACTCTATTGGTAAGGCAGGACACGTAGTGATTGTGTTTGCCATGTCATGTGATGTTTGTTGGTCGACGTACGCAGTGATCGTATTCGTCCGTTATACAGTGGTTATAGATTGACACGCAGTGATCGTGTTCATCCAGTTGGTTGGTCGGTATACGCAGTGATCGTATTCGTCCGTTATATGATTTGGTTATGGGGTGAGGCACGCAGTGAACGTGTTCATCTGGTTTTGTGGCCGAAGTGCGCAGTGATCGTATTCGTCCCATGTTTGAAGTTGTGTCACGGCACCCAGTGATCGTGTTTCTCCAGTCAAGAGGGTCGTGACATGAAGCGCGCAGTGATCGCGTTCACCCTATGTATAGTTAGAATATGCAGTGATCGTATTCGTCCAGTTATGTGGGTTGGTTGAGACACACAACGCGCAGTGATCGTGTTTAATCCAGTCAAGAGGATCGTGGCTCAGAATGCGCAGTGATCGTGTTCAAACACGCAGTGATCGTGTTCAAAATACGCAGTGATCGTATTCGTATAGCACGCAGTGATCGTGTTGATAGAACCATGGGAACTTGTGATGCGGAGCATGCAGTGGCCGTGGCTATCGTATCAGTTGGTTTGTTGGTCGGCATACGCAGTAATCGTATTCGTCCTATTACATGGGTTGGTTTTATGACACACGCAGGGATCGTGTTGACATCATTTTGGGGGTTTGTCGGTCAACACACGCAGTGATCGTGTTTGTCCTATTGCAGCACACGCAGTGATCGTGTTCATCATGTGGGTGGTTGAAGTACGCAGTGAACGTGTTCGCCTCTTCTATGTGGATTTATTCCGTCTGGCACGCAGTGATCGTGTTTACCTCATCCGGTTGGATTTATGGTCGATGTGATTTTGGTTGTAACGCAACACGCAGTAATCGTGTTTGTCCCGGTAAGTGGTTTTGTTTGTGGCATCGAAACACGCAGTGACCGTGTTCGTCGCGGTTTTGTGGATTTATGGCGTACGACATGTAGTGATCGTGTTCGTCGTGTCATATTCCCCTAGCAGAGTTGCTTGGTCAAGCACTTCTCTTTCTCCCCAGCCGAGTCCTTTCTCAGAGTGCTGTGGAAACGGCATAATGCAATTCTTGGGTGGTTACCCACAGTTACCCCAGTAGAGACGTAATCCCCAACGGAGTGGTCTTCAACGAGATACTTGGTTAAGTTCCTCGTAGTCCCTGGTAGGGTATTCTTTGACAAGTCTCTTGGTTAAGTTACTTGTATTCCCCCAGCTGAGTCTTTCTCAGGATGATGTGGTATCAGTATTAGAAGGTGGTAATACAGATTTTCGGGTGGTTACCCGCAATTCCCCCAACAGAGTTATGTTCTCCAGCAGGGTGTTACTTCAATGGGTTGCTTGGTTAAGTCCCTCATAGTCCCCAGCAGGGAGCTTGCTACAGGAGTTGTTTGGTTAGATTCCTCGTATTTTTCAACAAGGTTATTCTCGTCAGGGTATTTGGTTAAGTTCCCAATTTCCCCAGCAGGTGTTTGACGGCAGTCGTCAGAGTTGCTTAGTTAAGTTTCTCGTTTCCCCGTAGAGTCGGTTGTTCATGTCTTCGAACATTGTCTCGCATGGTTAAGCGTTTGCTCGTTTCTTCAGGATGCGGAAGGTTGATCAGTGAAATCAACATGACAAGTGAAGTCAATATTCACCCGCTGGTTAGCATGTGCTTGGTTGATAAGTGAGATCAACAGAGGTTGATAAGTGAGATCAACAGAGGTTGATAAGTGATATCAACCATTTCTCGTTGCGTGGTGTATGCTCATTTCTTCGGAATGGAGTGGTCTGCGGACAATATCAGATTATTTTACAAAAAAAACAGATTGACGGATGGATGGCTAGTTGTTGCTGTGACAACAGAAGCCAGTTCCCAGGGTTTTCCCAAGCAGTAGTCGTATTCGCAATTTATTTTTGCGGTTGGCAAATTTCCGGGTTCTTTCGTATTCAACCGTCTCGTACCTCGAATGTCTGAACGTTGCGCGCTCTTCATCCAGCCGGGTCCAAGCCGCTTGAATAGGGGCAGCTGTTGCACCCCAAAATTTGCCCAACCTTTTCTAACCTAGGTTTATGTTTCAAGTGCATAATCATTTGCATTGTCATCATGTACATAGTTTATTCATCAGCATTGCATAGCATATGCAAGCTATCTTAATCAGGGGATCAAGTGCTATTCTTATCTCAAGAGGCATATCCAAGGGCTCCATTCATATTCAAGACTACTCAGGTCATCAGGGAAGAATTTGAGCTTTGAAGAGTTGACAGGTTGATCAGTGAGTTCTCCCCTATCTTGAGGTTGTTTGGGGATCATCAGAGGAAGTATAAGTTATGAGCCAAGAGCATGGAGTGTGTATGGATGTTATGAAGAGCCTAGATGATCATTTTTAAGGAGTAACCAAGTCATTGGAATGATTGCAAGAGTCTCAGTTGAAGTCAGTCAACTAGGGTTTTATCTGGGTCAACACTAGGTCAACCCTAGGTCAAAGACTTGTTTTGAAAGGCATCAAGGATCATTTGAAGAATGTGGAATTCATTATTTGCTATATGGATATGGATATGGTGTTGTTCTAAAGAAAAATCAGAAGGAATCAAGGAGAAATGGAGTTACCAAATTAGGGTTTCAGTGTAAAATCCCCTGATTTAGGTCAAAATTCAAAGCAGTGTAACTCAAGATGCAAGCTTCATATGAATTTCTGGTCCACATGAAACTTTTAGAGTATCTTCATATCTTTAATTTTAGGGGTGGAAGTCATCAAGATGATTTATAGAACACAAGTTATAGCTCTTGCGAGTTACAGGTCATCTGAGGGCACTGAAATTTGTCTGTGAAAGTTGTCTGTCTTCCAAGCAACTTTTGACCTTCAAGGAGATTTCAAATGGATTTCTGGCCAACATGAGAGTTGTTCCTCATTGTCTTAGCTTTCTAGAAAGGTATGGTATGCCTTCATATTATTTGTGTAACTCTACTTATGGTCTTGGCAAGCAAAGGGTATTTTGGTCATTTGAGAATTACAGGTCATTCTTAGCCTATGCCTAAAACTCATACAAGGAAGCTTCAAATGAAAAACTTCACAACATCAAAGTTGCTCAAAATGTCATCTTAAGTCTATAAAAGAGGTCATGGAAGTTTGGAAATGCATAGAACAAGACTTGTTAAAAGTTGGTGAAAAATGACTTAAAAAAGGCATATAAGTTGGAAAAGTTCACATGAAAAATTGGTTTGAGAGATCTACAAATCCAAAATAGGTCATGTATCATACCAAATTGATTCCAAACAACATTTTGAAGACATTGGTTCAGCCACTCTTTTGAGTTAGGGTTTAAATTTTGGACTTGCTTTGTATTTTTGTTACTTGCATAATAAGGCAAGTATGGAAAACTTGGCATAAGGTAAATTTCAAGGCAAGGAGCTTGCATATCATTCCAATTTGGCATGTAAGGAGATTTTGAAGGGCTTTAAGTGCATTGTAAGGAGCTATCATGAGATATCAAAATATCATGTCATGAGAATTTCCACATTCTTCCACCACATTCTAGAATCCTCTAAGATCAATCCAGAAACTTCTAGATTTGTCCATCATCCTCTATATAATAAGTGTGGATCATTAGTGCAAAAGTTTGGTGAAAAGAGAGAGAGAAGAGAGAGAATTCCATAGTTTCTTCAATTACAAGTAAGAGAGAAATTGTTCATTCTACACCAAGTCTGTTCAATCTTCTCCTTCATCTACAATCCACAGATCATAGTGAGTGCATACAAGCAAGTTCAGAGGCACATCAATGGAGGATTGAAGCTCTAAGGTTGAGATTGCAAAGATCCATAACAGGCTCGAATCTCCTTCTACAAGCACTCATCATCATAATTGTTGCAAACAGAAAGCTCTTCATCAAGCAAGGACCATTCTCGAAGGATTACAAGCATTGGATTGGACTGGAACCACCTCTGCCATAGCTACCTAGAAGGTTGGTGAATTCTCCTCTATCTCCTTGTTTATGTGTTAATTAGGTAGAAAGAATAGGTTAGAACTGTTAGGGTTGATCAGATGATTGAATTCAGAAGGTTAGGGTGAATTTCGTGAAGATTGATGACATGGTGATGAATCTTTCAAGATCAAGAACTCATGGATTAGGGCAAAATAATATTAGCTTTTTAGCTTAGAGTGATCAGCATAATGCGTAGAATGTTCTAGTATAGTTTGAGCAAGTTTAATAACCATGCATATCAGGTGCAATTCATGGTGCCCTAAAATTACAGCTATCGAGTTTAATTATAGAGTGAGTTTTAGAACAATCCAAGTGTAGGATCTTGTAGAGGGCTTTGAGTAGGCCATTTTTTGTTTTTGGATCGTGGGATTTGGTTGAGTGAGGAGAGAGAACCGAGCTGTGGAAGTTCATGCATGGGAGAGGAGAATTCTGCAAACCCTAGGTCTCGTGAGGAAGACGACCCCATGGTCGTTGGATCAAGTCCAGATTATTGACCTGTTAACTCAATCGCACGGTCCAGATTCAATTTAAGAAACGGAGGGAAATTTGAGCTGCGAAATGCAGCGTTCTATTAAACCAACACCATGGGCCTGGATTCAGAATGCTAACCCCACCCCCCTTAGCAAAGCCCAATGGATTTGAACTGTGAAGTATTGCTAAATGCACCGCTCGCGTTTTATTTTTTCTTTTATTTTTTAATTCAATTTCTGATGCATACTGGGCCTTGCGTAACTGATATTCACGCCCCCCACTTCATGGCCCAATGATCAATATAACTGGGCGAAGTTGCTTCTGACACCCCCATCCCCATTTAATTACTTTTTTTAATTTTCATTTTCTTTAATATTTTTTTGCATCTTTAAAAATCCATATAAAATTGAAAAAAGCTTGTTTTTAATTGGTTCTTTTTGCTATAGGTCAATAATTCTGTTAAGAAAAATATCCAATAATAAAAATAGCATTTTATTTGGTTTTAGTATTTTTTGTGTATTTTTCTTGTAAATAGCTTTTTAATGAGTTTAGTTTAGTGCATAATTTTGTTGATTTTAGTTCTAATAGTTCCCTTTAGATTTAGGACCCATTCTTTTTAGGGTGATAAACTTAGGACTTTAGCTTCCTCATAGGATTTAATTCATAATTTTAGGATTGATTTTTAGGTGATTTGATCAGATGAGATTAGAGTGATTAAAATTAGGGTTTTAAGTGAGCATAGGTGAGATAGATCTTTTCTTTTAGGAATTTTGATTTGATTTTTGGGGTATGGGACTATAGGGTTATGGGTAGATAATAGATCCCTTAGAGAATATTAGGTTTCCCCTACTGCTACTAGTATATTGCTTGTATTTGATTGACTGTGTGGTGTGCCCTCTTTAGGGTTATTATTTGTTTGTGTGGGGTATTGGGTTTGTTTGGGGCTTGGGGTTTGAGCTGAAGGCTGTGATGATGAAGCCCATTTGAAGATCAAAGAGAATGAAGACCAACTTCCAGGGTTGATGAGGAGTATCTCTTGCTGGCAGCTGTTGAAGTTTCTAGAATCAAGGAGTTAGGTAGAGCTCTAGAGTAGAAAACTTGATTCTCAAACATGGAAGGCCTTGATTGCCTCCATCCTTCTCTGTGATGTAGAGTCTCTCCAAGACATTCACCCCCTTCCTTTGGAAGGCTTGGTGATGGTGTCTAAGAGATAGAACTCTTGAGAGAAACATTCTATGTGTTAGCAGTCTGTTTGCCACCTTTGGTGGTCAACTAATTGCTTAACACCCATTTCATTCTTGTGATTGATTTCTCAGATTGGAGAGCAGGACTTGAAGAAAAGCCATTGAGAGATTGAAGATAAGAGACTGATGCTTGCTTGAAGCCTGAAGATGAAGGCAGAGGCTGATGAAGACTGTTTTGCTGTTTAGTTTTTGTTGTTTATAATTCTTGATGTATTGTGTGAATTTCCCGGACTGTATTGTTTGTTGTTTAACTTGTTGGGTTGAAAGTGAATTCTGTTCACTTTTGCCTATTGTTTTCTAGGTTCGAGGTTGAGTGGGACTCCCTTGCCTCGCTTGTATTGTTGCATCCATGCATTTTACTACTTTATTGTATATATCTACTGTTTCTGTTCCCGTCTATCCCTTAGGATCTCTGTTCCTCTCTGCGCAAGAGAGGAGCATGATAGACATTAGGTCTCAACCCATGCATGATAACATTAGGGTAGATTTTATTCCCTTTTTCAACCCTAGGATTTGTAGAGTGTCATCTCTTCTTTCTTCAAAACAACAGAAAAACATTAATAAAGGTTATAACAGAGATCAATTCATTTCTTCCGTCAAAAGATTTGAACAAACATCAACCTTTTTGTAATAAGAAAACCCTTGTTTAAGGTGAGATTTTTCATAAAAGACACTTGAACAACTTGTGTCGTGCGTGGCCCGAACTACGTTTGCTCTAATCTTCCATGCTGTGTGGAAGTACGTAGGCATAGGATGCAGTGTCCTAGCGAGCAACCTTCACCCATAGTTAGGCGAACTACGTTGACTCTGATTTCTCGTTCCAGACGGGAATACGTAGGCATAAAGTGCGATGCTTTGCCGAGTCATGTTTTCTTTTCTTTTCATACCTCATCCTTTAGTTTAGATAGAAGTGTAATCCGTACAAACCAAGCAAGCGTGGATCCCATCGAGTACGATGGACGTGAGGGGTGCTAATACCTTCCCCTTGCGTAACCGACTCCCGAATCCAGGTTTTGGTTGCGATGACCATACCTTTTCCCGTCTTTGCGTTAGGTTTACTTCGAGCGTTTCCTTTCCCTCCTATGGGATAAATAACGCACGGTGGCGACTCTTCTGTCAGCCGGCGCCGATTTTCGCAGTAGCGACAGCAACACGGATGATCCGTCCCAATTACGTCGAGATCTGACTGATCTCTCCAAGAGTTTGAAACAGTGGGGAAAATTGAACTCCACGTTCTCTGTAAAATCCTCTTGAGATGACTCTTCCTCACAAAGCAAGTACTTTGGGGCATAATACTTTCGAAATGGCGACTACCCCAAAGTCCATTGAGATCAAAACTAGTTCTTCGTGCACCCGATGGATTTTACTCCCGGCGGTCTTCGTTCCCCAGTAAATCTCATCCTTGCAGAATCTACATTACCTTAACACAGTCCCCAGAGAGACTTTAAAATGACAGTCCCCAGCAAGACTATAAGCCAACAACACTTTGAACCGAGCCGGTAGTTTCCAAGACAACAGAGAGTTTACCAATATCTTCCTAGTAATAGTCCCCAGCGAGACTTTAAGCTATCCACACTTTTGGGATCCATCTGATAAATCCCCAGTAACGCTCAAGATTGTAGGGATGTCCTCGGTATCCTCCAAGTAATATATGTTCTGGAAGACCCATTCTCAGCGGAATTATCTGTTCCTCGGTGGAATTGCCTTACCTTCCTCAGGAATATTCCCCAGGAGATTGCAATTTTCTCCCCAAGAAGTCAGGATACTGAATGTCTGTTGAATTCTCCCCAGCAATTCTGATGACCTCTCCTCAGGGAAGTCTGATATACTTTATCCCCTAGTTGGATGTACCTTGTCCCTAGGAAGTCGAGGTACCATTCCCAGAAAGTTGCTACACTATCTCCATGAAACTGCCTAGCTCCTCATCTTCCCCATACAGCGGATATTTATTTTATCCCCGGAAGTCTCTGATCCTAAGAGTTCTTTGGCTGATTATGGTTCATGATAGCAATCCCCCACGGGAAGTCCTGACATCGTATCCTCATGCAGAGATCAAGGATCCCCAGTTGAAGTCATGATATCATACTCTCCAGTGAAGTCGTATCCCCATGTGAAGTCATGATATTTTCTCCCCAGGGAAGTTAGAACTTTGAAGCCAGATTTGGTTCTACCATCAACTTTTCCTATCCTCCGATAGATGTACTGTTGCAGAGTTCGCCAAGGTATTCCCGTCGAGATGTTTATTTCATCTCATGTTTCCTCCTCTCGTGTGTTTTGTCAGCATATGCATAACATAAGCATTGCATACTCAGTGCATGACATTTTCATACACATGAACATACACATTAGTATGCACTTTGGCATACGCATTAGCATCTACATTATTTTGTTATTCGTGTCATCCTTTGTTGTTACCGACGAATAACTGGGTTGTCCGCTCTCTCCAAGTAGATCGTCAGTCATAAGCATAAAATACCTACTTGTTTCCAAGTTTCCCCATAGAGTTCAACCCTCGTGGACGATGGTTATTTCTGTTACCTTTCCGCGCTAGGAAGGTAGTCCCCATTCGAGTTCGTTTCCTTAATGGAGTCTTGTTTTGTTAGTTCTTTCTAGCCCAATTCTAGATCGAACTCCGGGCCCGTCGGTCACCGAACATACCTGGGCGTGCATTTATTTTGCACTATCTTTCAAGAAAAGCCTTCACAATCCTTTGCAGATATGCGACAGTTCTCGCCTGAGAAGCTTATCACTACAATTGTCATTACAGTACATCTTACAATAACCGGTATGCGGTTGTTCTCAGCCGAGAAGCCTATCATTATATCACCTTCATTACAACTTTCATTACAATTTTTCATTACACTCTACAATTGATCTTCTCATACAAGGAACTCATTATTTCAGTACAACTTTCATTACAACTTTCACTACAACCTTCATTACAATACATGTTTCACCTTTACAAGTAGTTCTCACCTGAGAAGCTTATCATTGCCACTCTTGCAGATAAGAGGTATTTCTTTCCTGAGATGCTTATCCTATCTTCGTATGACTCGTAGCAAATGGCCATCTCCATCGAGCAGCTTGGTTTCCATTTTCTGTTTCATCGTGAAGTGCGGGGAGGTTTGAGCGGAATCATATTCAGGAGAGCACAAAATCTTGAAGCATGAGGAAGTTCAGTTTATCCTTTAGTAAAAGAAGGAGCTGGATCATATTCAAGAGAGCATAAAATCTTGAAGTATGAAGAAGTTCATTTGATCCTTTAGTAAAAGGAGTTAAATCATATTCAGGAGAGCACAAAATCTTGAAGTATGAAGAAGTTCATTTTATCCTTTAGTAAAAGAAGGAGCTGAATCATGTTCAGGAGAGCACAAAATCTTGAAGCATGAGGAAGTTTAGTTTATCCTTTAGTAAAAGAAGGAGCTGAATCATATTCAGGAGAGCACACAATCTTGAAGTATGAAGGAGTTCATTTTATCCTTTAGTAAAAGAAGGAGATGAATCATATTTAGGAGAGCACAAAATCTTGAAGTATGAAGAATTTCAGTTTATCCTTTAGTAAAAGAAGAAGCTGAATCAGGTTTTGATCATGGAAGCTTACTTTACCCGATGAGCGACAGTCCCTCCATTGGAGCTTATCAATCAATTATTCATCTATTACCCACAGATAAGCAAATGTCTCTTTATTTGAGAGCTTATCCAGGTTGACATATAAGTCCCCTCCAACGATAACTGGCAGTTCTCTCTCTCTCTCTCTCGAGAAAGCTTATCAGGGCATTTCGCGGTTAAGACCATTTATTTTTGCATACAACCGGTTTTACCTTGTATATTTTATATGGATTCCTAAAAATTCCGTTTGATCCTGTCACGAGGGAAAGTTTACAGAAGCTCAGATGTTATTCTTTGCTTAATGCTCCAGCATCTTGTTAATCGATCCTACAGTCGTACAGATCCAGTTTTATCTTTTACCCTAGAGCATCAGCTGGTCAAATATTTACTAAACAACAATGTGATAAAGGAAGTGAAGTGAAAAAAAATTTGTGATTTATTTATTTATTTTACAATAAATGATAAAAGATGAGTGAATACGAATGGACTTGATCAAAAAATGCATGCTCATTACATTAACAATACCATTAGTAAACAACAATGTTTAAAAGCAAATAACATTTACAAGAGAAGAAACTATAAATGCAGATGATAAATGTCCAAGGATTTCCAGCTTTGAAGATGTCTTCTTATCAGAACCACTGGCTTGAGAAGATGCCTCTTGGAGTCTTCGAACTCATTCGGGCGAGATGCTGATACGCACAACCAAATTCCCTTCTTGAAAGGATATACATTTCTTGTCAATCAATTGTTGCACCTTTGCTTAGAAAGCTTAAAAATCTTCAGTTGAATGCCCCATTGACCCAACATGGTATCTACAATGTGCATCGGGATCATACCCAGGAGGGTATGGTTCTGGCACCGTTTTGAGAGGCTTAAGCTCAACTAATGAGTTTCGAATCAAATATGGCAGAAGCTGAGTGTAGGACATATGAATTGGATTAAGAGGACCACTCCTTCTTTCCAAATTATTGTGAGGCCTATGTTGATTTTGGCATGGTTCTGATTTCCTCAGCCATGAGCTCGCTGATTTGCATAAGGATCAGTCCAAGGTTTATGGTATGATGCTCTAGGCACTACTGGTTTCCCATTTGGGACCCAAAGGTTGATGTCATCATTGTCATCAGCATTAGTGGAATGCTCTCCAAAGTCTTCTCTCGAGGCCTCTTCATAAAATACAACCCTTTTGGACTTCTCTTCCAGTTCTCCTCTTGAGGCGGTGCCATCCCAGACTATGGTTTCAAAATTATTATTAGAGAATAAAGACGTCTCATCTGCCATAAGCTCGACATTTTCCTTGTGGTACATGATTCTTAGTGGTTCATGAAGCTTTTTTACTTTCTCTTTGCCATATCTTTAGATTAAACCATTCACGCTAGGGTCTTCCTTTCTAGTCAATTTTTGCAATTTGTTTCGAAAGCTTTCACATTCTTTAACAACATGCCCTATGGTTCCAGTGTGATAATCACATTCTATCCTTGGGTTTTCTTCTTCAAAGACTAGGCGTTTGTTCTTAATTAGCTCTTGAACTTTGTTCTTGAATGACTAATATTCTTCAATAAAGTGTCCCATCGCCCCTTTATGGTATTCACAATGTGCATTAGGATCATATCTAGATAAAGGGGAGAGAGCCAGCTTGAGGGATGTGGGTACCATCAATGAACTCTGAATCAGGTATGATATCAGTTGTCCACATGGTATAGGAATAGGGTCAAAAATAGGGCGCGACTTAGACTTCTTATGGCCTCTCTAATTTGAATTCTCATGCCCTTGGGACAGAACGGGTGATGACCAATGATTATGAGGCTTTGGAAGGATTGGTTAAGGACAAAACCCAGAAGGAACAACACGCAATGGGTTATTCACTGCATGTTGCAGAGTAGAAGGAACTACGGGAGTAACACTCCTAGCTGTGGCGCCTTCTCGAAGCTTTTTCTTTCTTCTCCAAATAGTTGTTATATCTTCTAGAATTTGCTTCATCTTGCCTTTCATGATGTTCTCGTCTTTTCTCATCTTTACTTGATTCCTATTCAAGCGTTCCATGGTCCTCCCAGAGCTACCTCAAGTCCAATACGTGTGCCGGAAAATATATTGTGGATTACAGACAAAGGATGGATGAGTCTTTTTTTGTTTTGGAAGATGGTATGCAATGCTGAGGAATGCAAATGTAATGGTATGCAAATGAATGTAATGCAGGTATAATCAAGATCCAGGGTAACATAAGCAACTCAAAACACCCTAACAAGAAGGTTTCATAAGGATAGTTCTAAATTCTTTACCCATAAACACATTCACGGGATAGTTCCTACATTGATGGATATGTTTACCAAGATCACGGACACTAATTGAATCAACGTCACGCAACAAGCTAGCTGCATTACAACGAGAGTACAAAAAGGTCTCTTCTGAGCGGGCTCCTCATAGTAGCCCTACGAGGAGCGGGTCCTCGGAGACTAACATTACATAACCACAAAGACATAATTGGTTCTAAGGGTGGTTCCTAGAGTCACAAACCCTTCATGAATCAAGTCACGCGACAGGTTAGCTGTGTTACAACAGGATCAACAAAAAGGTCTCCTCTAGGGGAAGCTTTCATGCTAGGCCCACAAGGAGTGAGTCCTTCGGGACTAACACTACTTACTTCCGAAATCTAAACTAAGTGTTCCCTCTTCTTTTTCCAAAGCTCGGGTGTAGAGCTTTACTTGTGATATCATCCCAAAATCCAACAGGAAAATATGATGAAAAGCATATAATAATAAAAGAGAAAGCAATAAAAGCAAATAAATAAGCAATAAGTGAAAACAAACAAGCAAAGCTAACTCTCGAGAGTCGAGTCAAGTTAAGTTTGACACTCTCTAGCATAGGGCAATGCATTTCCCCAGCAGAGTCACCATCTGTCGTACCTCAAAAAATACAATCTTCACAATGGACGTGGAAAACATGTTTGAACAGAGTCGCCACCAAACTTTATTCATTTCAAGGTAGGAATAGGAAAATATCGATAAAACCTCTAAAAGATAAGAAAATGGTCATCGCAACCAATTTCTAGGTTCGGGATTCGATTATGTAAGAGGAAGGTACTAGCATCCCCTAGGTCCGTTGTACTCAACGGGAACCTCTTAATTCGATTCGTGAGAAAATGTTAGCTAGGTTTGTTTGTTTTCTTCTAAGGGAATAATGAGTAAAGGATGTAGTTTCTAAGGGGGAAATGGGTGGTTTTTTATTAGGATGCTCGCCAAGGATTCGGGCCCTTGTGCCTATGTATCTTTCACTTGAATGAATGAAGAATTAGAGCATCTGTAGTTCGTGGGACTACTAGAAAACGTTTGAGGTGAAAAGGAAAAGGTAGCTCACTAGGATCTCGCGATCCTATGCCTACGTACCCTCACAGTGCAATGAGGAAGTCAGAGCAATCGTAGTTCAGAGGACTATTGTAACAGCCCAATTTCGGTTTAACTAATTAATTTAGTTATTGGAATTATTTTAATTATGGGATAGTGTGATAATATGTTAAGTCTACATATTATGCTATTTTATCATTGTAGAGTTTTGGAAAGTTTAGTGGGAAATATTTCGGACAATCTCAATTAATGGTTAAGTGGATGGTTTATGGAAATTGATTGGAATAATAGGTGTATTGGAGGAAATAGAATGGAAAGAAATATAAAGGATAAAAATAGAAAGAAAAGATATAAGAGTAAAGGAGGAAAGAAAAGAAAGGGAGAAGAAGGAAAAAGGAAGAGAAAAGAGAAGAAGAAGAGGAAAAGAGTGGAATCATCAAGAGCGACTCAAAGCTTCGATTAATCCAAGGTAAGGGTGTGAAATCTTACTATCTTAATCATTGTGTATGATTGTGTATGTGTGTGGATGAGTTTGGTTGTTTTCCAACCTTGTTTCCATTTAGGTCGAAATGATAGAAATCGATAGAAGCCGATGTTCGGACGGTTAGAATCGAGAATAACTTTCGTAGCTTAGTCGGGATATGTTAGACTAAGGCTACTGGAACAACTTTGGATTTAATCGGGCGATTTTGGTGGGTTTGGAAGTGCTAGAGCAGAACTGAATATTGTTGTTCGCAGGCGACTCGCCAGCAGCTCGCTAGGCGAGCACACAGCGAACGACTCGCTAGCAGCTCGCTAGGCGAGTGCGTAGCGAATGGTCACAGACTTGGGACAGTGGTGTTTTTGTCTCCTTCGCTGGCAGCGAATGGAGTAGCGAATGACTCGCTGGGGGGTTCGCTGTGGCGAACGAGGTAGCGAACAAAGTCTGTAGCTTCTGTTCTTGCTCGCTAGCAGTTCGCTAGGCGAGATGGTGACGAACGTTCGCTAGCAGCTCGCTAGGCGAGCGTGTAGCGAACGTAGCAGGATGAATTTTCCCTGTTGTATGGTGCTGTCGTGGCTTGGGGTTTCGGTTGTGATCGACCCTCCTTTGATTTAATAGCTTATCTGCTGGTTGTGATGTGTTGTGGGTAGCCGTAAGGCGTGAATCCTAGTGTATGAATATGATTTTGAATCGTGGCATTTAGGCTAATTATGCATTATTTAGAATTGAATAAAATGCATGGCAATGGTGATGAATGAAGAATATAATACATATTGTGAGTGCATGATAATAGTACGTGTTGATGTGTGAAGAATGCATGATAATATATTTGCGAATATGTATGCATTTGGTTATATTTGATCCCGTGTAGGATCTGCAGAACCTCGCTTGATGCGATGGTTATATTTAATCCCGTGTAGGATCTGCAGAACCTCGCTTGATGCGATGGTTATATTTGATCCTGTGTAGGATCTGCAGAACCTCGCTTGATGCGATGGTTATATTTGATCCCGTGTAGGATCTGCAGAACCTCGCTTGATGCGATGGTTATATTTGATCCCGTGTAGGATCTGCAGAACCTCGCTTGATGCGATGGTTATATTTGATCCCGTGTAGGATCTGCAGAACCTCGCTTGATGCGATGGTTATATTTGATGTCGTGTAGGATCTGCAGAACCTCGCTTGATGCGATGGTTATATTTGATCCCGTGTAGGATCTGCAGAACCTCGTGTGCCCATGAGGGGTGTGAGCGATGGTTATATTTGATCCCTTGGAGGATTTGCAGAACCTCGCTTGATGCGACGGTTATATAGTGATTCCTAGGAAAATCTGATGAGTTATAGTGTAACCGTATAAGTGCGAGAGGAGTGAATTCTAAGAGAATCTGACGGACGAATGAGTCGGTACCGTGGTTGTAGCTGCATAGGGTCGAGGTGTCGGCCTCTATGAGTGCATTATCGTCTTCATGTGATGAATAGGAAATAATGCTTGAGAATGTATTAGTGTATGTATATATATATATATATATATATATATAAATATTTATTGCGTCTGGTAAATATGAGAATGAGGTCGATGTATATGTAGAGAGATTCTACTCACTAGGGTAGAACAGCGATGTGTCGTTCCTAGTGAGGTAGTTACCGGGGTAGAATGGCCGAGATGTTGTTCCCGGTAGAGCATGAGCGACGTACCCATAGTCCGGAAAGAGGATTGAGGGTAGTGAATGAGTCTTATATGGATCGTATGGTATGATCACGATTGTCATATGTAAATATGCCTATGTGCAGGAATTGATGAGATGTGTTAGCAAATAAATAAATGTGAAAGATATTGACCGATGAATAGACGGTTAAGTGTGAGCGATTATGTCTATGTGTATTTGATGCGGTGAGAATCTATGGTTATGCATTGTAGTGAAAAGGTACGAGGTATAGGCATTCGGTACTTGTACATTTATATATATATATATATATATATATATATATATATATATATATATATATATATATATATATATATATATATATATATATATATATATATATATATATATATATATATATATATATATATATATATATATATATATATATATATATATATATATATATATATATATATATATATATATATATATATATATATATATATATATATATATATATATATATATATATATATATATATATATATATATATATATATATATATATATATATATATATATATATATATATATATATATATATATATATATATATATATATATATATATATATATATATATATATATATATATATATATATATATATATATATATATATATATATATATATATATATATATATATATATATATATATATATATATATATATATATATATATATCTTATGCCTTGATTATTATGATAATGTTTCTCACCCTTCTGTTGTTTTATAATGCCCTACGAGGCATTGCAGATTAGGATTCGCTGGAGGTTTCCTTTGGAGTATAGTTCCTTTCCCTCGTGTCGGTCGCTCTGATATGTAACTTTGGGTAGATAGGCTTGTAGAATGTCTTAATGATGTTTTGTTTGTATGTGAATGAAGTTGTGAACAACCAAATGACATGTAATTACGTTTTGTCATGTCTTAAGTGAATATATATATATATATATATATATATATATATATATATATATATATATATATATATATATATATATATATATATATATATATATATATATATATATATATATATATATATATATATATATATATATATATATATATATATATATATATATATATATATATATATATATATATATATATATATATATATATATATATATATATATATATATATATATATATATATATATATATATATATATATGTTTTAGTCTTCCGCTTTAAGAGATAACATGAATATGTAATTTCGAAGAATCATGCGTTTATTTTTAGTTGAGATTTACCCCTTTTGAGTTAATTCTTTTTTTAACATTAATATTCATGTGGTCGTTTCGTGAGTATTGTGACGCACTTCTTTTATACCTTAATGTAAATACACTCTGATGAAAATAAAAACACTTGTATTCGTGACTATATGATTTGATATGTGATTATTTTGGGGTATAGAAAGGGGGTGTTACAAAGTGGTATCAGAGCAGGTCGGTCCATCCAGCCAAGTTGTCTAATGTTGGTTGTTCCCTTGTACACGACATGTGTGTGAAGACACTGTCGGTACGTGTTTGTTGTTTAGCCATTGTCTGCAGAGGTAGGAATGATCCAAGTGGGGGAGAACTTGTGGTTCTCCGAGATGCTACAAGTGTGGATCTGTAGCTAGGTGTATTGTTGAACATCAAGAGCTGGTGTTATCCGTGTTGGAGGAGAAAGCAGTGTTATGTCACTATGAAGAAGTTCAAGGAGTTTTGGAAGAACCGTCAACAACTTGTGTGTCGGTTATGTCGAACCCGATCGGACCATTTGTTATATGTTGTGCCAGGGTTTGAGAGCTTCAATTGTTTAGTTGAGATTTGAGGCGAGTAATGGCCTTGAGAGCTTAAGATGTTTAACTTTGAGGGAAATTTTGAGTATTAATGAAAGTGGGAAGTTGGCAGTTTACCGGTTGATTACTATTGCCAGGGAGTTATCCTGACAAGATAAGTGTTGTACAACCAGGACGTGAAGTGGAGTTGCAATCGACTTAGTTACGGAAACTAGTCAGATATTGAGAGCTCTGTATGGTATGTCTGCTTAGATGGTAAAAGGATTAAAATTGATTGAGTTGTTTTGGAAACTTGTGTCTGGTGTGTATGCTACGACAACGAATTGCGGAACCTTAGGTGATGAGACTGATTATTGGTATTCTCGACGAGATTCGAGAAGGTTGAAATTCTAATTGGAGTTAATAGGGTGATTGAGTTTGACGAATTAAAAATCGAATGAGTGATGTTTGGATTGGTGGAGATGGTGACATGAGATGTTGTGATAGAGTCTAAGAGTCCGAATAAAGGGGATTGGATGAGAGTATTTTGAAAGAATTATTTTGGTAGCCACAGATGGAGAAAGCAACAGTTGTATGTGCTGGTGTGACTTGTCGAGAGTCGAAGAATGAACGTCTGAGATTGATAGGTCTAATGTGATCGTTGTATATTCCAAAGTTGAGATCGGAGGGTAATTCCATGAATTTTGCGTGGGGTTTTCCGAAGGATGTGAGAATATGATTTTGTTGATGAGATTATGGATGGAATGACTGGATTGACCCTTTTCCTGTCAAAGAAGATTAATCATTCTATGTTGGAACTAGTTGTAATGGATATCACCGAAGTGATAAAGACTGTATGTAGTATCACCGAATATTGTGTCGGATGGGAATCCGAAGCCTTGTATGGCAGGAGGTGTAAGGCTCATTTGTATTAATGTGATTCAGGAGAGAGTGTTGTACTCGGACCTGAGGTTTGTGCAAAAGACGACTGAAGAGATTAGAGGACCCAAGAAAAGACGTGTTTTGAGAGTTACGATAGTAACTGGTGTAGTCGAGCTTGAAGTCTCGGAAGCACACCGTGACTCGTTGTAACTGTATCAGAGTAGTGCAGCGGAAGCGTGGGGAATAACATGTTAGATTGTTTCACCGCTGTCACTAGAGGAAACTATACGATGTGTTCGCGTGTCTAAGCTGAGGAAGCGCATCAATCCGGATGGATGGTGTGTGAGTGAGAGAGAATTTGAATACTGGGGCAACTTCGAGGAAAGAGGGATTGTCTTGGTAAAGGTATTTGGGAAGAATCAACTAGATGGAATCAGATTGGGAAGATTCGGATGCGTGAGTCACATCCCGAGTTGTCTGAATTGGATAACATTTTCGAGGACGAAAATTCCTAAAGTGGAGGAGAGTTGTAACAGCCCAATTTCGGTTTAACTAATTAATTTAGTTATTGGAATTATTTTAATTATGGGATAGTGTGATAATATGTTAAGTCTACATATTATGCTATTTTATCATTGTAGAGTTTTGGAAAGTTTAGTGGGAAATATTTCGGACAGTCTCAATTAATGGTTAAGTGGATGGTTTATGGAAATTGATTGGAATAATAGGTGTATTGGAGGAAATAGAATGGAAAGAAATATAAAGGATAAAAATAGAAAGAAAAGATATAAGAGTAAAGGAGGAAAGAAAAGAAAGGGAGAAGAAGGAAAAAGGAAGAGAAAAGAGAAGAAGAAGAGGAAAAGAGTGGAATCATCAAGAGCGACTCAAAGCTTCGATTAATCCAAGGTAAGGGTGTGAAATCTTACTATCTTAATCATTGTGTATGATTGTGTATGTGTGTGGATGAGTTTGGTTGTTTTCCAACCTTGTTTCCATTTAGGTCGAAATGATAGAAATCGATAGAAGCCGATGTTCGGACGGTTAGAATCGAGAAGAACTTTCGTAGCTTAGTCGGGATATGTTAGACTAAGGCTACTGGAACAACTTTGGATTTAATCGGGCGATTTTGGTGGGTTTGGAAGTGCTAGAGCAGAACTGAATGTTGCTGTTAGCAGGCGACTCGCTAGCAGCTCGCTAGGCGAGCACACAACGAACGAATCGCTAGCAGCTCGCTAGGCGAGTGCGTAGCGAATGGTCCCAGACTTGGGACAGTGGTGTTTTGGTCTCCTTCGCTGGCAGCGAATGGAGTAGCAAATGACTCGCTGGGGGGTTCGCTGTGGCGAACGAGGTAGCGAACAAAGTTTGTAGCTTTTGTTCTTGCTCGCTAGCAGTTCGCTAGGCGAGAAGGTGACGAACATTCGCTAGCAGCTCGCTAGGCGAGCGTGTAGCGAACGTAGCAGGATGAATTTTCCCTGTTGTGTGGTGCTGTCGTGGCTTGGGGTTTCGGTTGCGATCGACCCTCCTTTGATTTAATAGCTTATCTGCTGGTTGTGATGTGTTGTGGGTAGCCGTAAGGCGTGAATCCTAGTGTATGAATATGATTTTGAATCGTGGCATTTGGGTAAATTATGCATTATTTAGAATTGAATAAAATGCATGGCAATGGTGATGAATGAAGAATATAATACATATTGTGAGTGCATGATAATAGTACGTGTTGATGTGTGAAGAATGCATGATAATATATTTGCGAATATGTATGCATTTGGTTATATTTGATCCCGTGTAGGATCTGCAGAACCTCGCTTGATGCGATGGTTATATTTGATCCCGTGTAGGATCTGCAGAACCTCGCTTGATGCGATGGTTATATTTGATCCCGTGTAGGATCTGCAGAACCTCACTTGATGCGATGGTTATATTTGATCCCGTGTAGGATCTGCAAAACCTCGCTTGATGCGATGGTTATATTTGATCCCGTGTAGGATCTGCAAAACCTCGCTTGATGCGATGGTTATATTTGATCCCGTGTAGGATCTGCAGAACCTCGTGTGCCCATGAGGGGTGTGAGCGATGGTTATATTTGATCCCTTGGAGGATTTGCAGAACCTCGCTTGATGCGACGGTTATATAGTGATTCCTAGGAAAATCTGATGAGTTATAGTGTAACCGTATAAGTGCGAGAGGAATGAATTCTAAGAGAATCTGACGGATGAATGAGTCGGTACCGTGGTTGTAGTTGCATAGGGTCGAGGTGTCGGCCTCTATGAGTGCATTATCTAGGAAATAATGCTTGAGAATGTATTAGTGTATGTATATATATATATATATATATATATATATATATATATATATATATATATATATATATATATATATATATATATATATATATATATATATATATATATATATATATATATATATATATATATATATTTATTGCGTCTGGTAAATATGAGAATGAGGTCGATGTATATGTAGAGAGATTCTACTCACTAGGGTAGAACGGCGATACGTCGTTCCTAGTGAGGTAGTTACCGGGGTAGAATGGCCGAGATGTTGTTCCCGGTAGAGCATGAGCGACGTACCCATAGTTCAGAAAGAGGATTGAGGGTAGTGAATGAGTCTTATATGGATCGTATGGTATGATCGCGATTGTCATATGTAAATATGCCTATGTGCAGGAATTGATGAGATGCGTTAGCAAATAAATAAATGTGAAAGATATTGACCGATGAATAGACGGTTAAGTGTGAGCGATTATGTCTATGTGTATTTGATGCGGTGAGAATCTATGGTTATGCATTGTAGTGAATAGGTATGAGGTATAGGCATTCGGTACTTGTACATTTATATATATATATATATATCTATATATATATATATATATATATATATATATATATATATATATATATATATATATATATATATATATATATATATATATATATATATATATATCTATATCTTATGCCTTGATTATTATGATAATGTTTCTCACCCTTCTGTTGTTTTATAATGCCCTACGAGGCATTGCAGATTAGGATTCGTTGGAGGTTTCCTTTGGAGTATAGTTCCTTTCCCTCGTGTCGGTCGCTCTGATATGTAACTTTGGGTAGATAGGCTTGTAGAATGTCTTAATGATGTTTTGTTTTTATGTGAATGAAGTTGTGAACAAGCAGATGACATGTAATTACGTTTTGTCATGTCTTAAGTGAATATATATATGTTTTAGTCTTCCTCTTTAAGAGAAAACATGAATATGTAATTTCGAAGAATCATGCGTTTATTTTTAGTTGAGATTTACCCCTTTTGAGTTAATTCTTTTTTTAACATTAATATTCATGTGGTCGTTTCGTGAGTATTGTGACGCACTTCTTTTATAACTTAATGTAAATACACTCTGATGAAAATAAAAACAGTTGTATTCGTGACTATATGATTTGATATGTGATTATTTTGGGGTATAGAAAGGGGGTGTTACAACTATGGTTGGTTGGTGTCTTTTATGAACGAGTGTTTAGGTCGCATTCAAACTGCTAAACATTGACTTGTCTGCTCGCTAGGGGAGGCTGAAGCACTAGTTTATATGCACGGAAGAAGGGACTAAACAATGTTCTTTTGAAAAAGTATTTAAGTTATGGATTAAGTGAGTTGAGGATTTTAATCGAGAAAAAAGAATTTGATTTGAGCGGGTTAAGGGTTTCTTCGCACGGGGGCGAGAGAACGAGGTTCGATTTGTTGAGTATTTTAAGGAAGAATGATGATTATTCGATAAACTAGATATCAGTCTCACAACCAATTAATCAGGTCATTACTGGAATGCAAGATCCCAACGACACCTCTTTCACTCAATTAATTATGAAATTGTGTTTGATGGACAATGAACTCTTTTGTCAAAATAATTAGGGAAAGTATTTTAGGAAATAAAGGTCGAATGGGAAACAATTCAAGGCGTGCGCCCCAAGAGCAGTCACTCAAGATTCCAAGAACTTAGTTCTTTTGTAATTAATTATGAAAAGATTTTGATTTGATTGTGTAATACCCCAAATTTTGCCCTGAGATTTAGTCGAATCATTTCACATTTCATTTTGCATCGCATTTTAACTAACCGCTAACAAGTTTGTGTAGTGGGTTGATTTTTGCAGGAAAATATCTGGCGGTGCGCTTCATAGGTCATGAAGGGTAAAATGATCATTGCGTGTGACCGGCGTCAATTTATGAACTTTGGGATGGGGACAGAAAGGTTGGGCCGTTGAGTGGGTTGATGTTGAGTTAGGACTGAGGTGTAGTTGGAAGAGTAATCAGACAGTTGGATTTAGCCGGATAAAGGCGCTCGCTTGATTTGCCGGAGAGATTAGTCGGAAGTTCGTATCAGAGACGGGGTTAGTCGGCAATTGGATGAATCCAGGGTTAATAAAAAATAGAATTTTAGGTTGTTTTTTCATCTCATTTGAAAAATCAAAAAGAAGAAAAATATCTCCTTTCAATTTTGTCAATTTATTTCCATGTTATTAATTTCATGTCGGTTTAAATCCATCACATCTCATTTTTAAAAAATTAATCGATCATTATTTTATTGTTTCATAATCTCATTTCATTTAGATAAGTTTATTTTTTTTAAATCTTGTTCACTTTAATATATTAGTTCATTTTACACTTTTAAATTAATCACATTAGCATGCTAAATTAATTTTCTATTTTATTTTTTAAAAAAAACCAAAGCTAGTTTTTAATAATGATGTTTTTACAATATATATAATTAAAGGTTTTTATTAGAAATAATAACAAATCTTTACAAAAAGAATAAATAACTTAAGATTTGTATTAATAATAATTTAGATTACAAAAAGAAATAAATAAATTACAAAAAAAAATATAAACAAATTTGTCCTAAATTTTTTTCTAATGTCCTAATCCATGTCGTCGTCCCGATTTCGACTTGTTTTGGCGTCTCTCCGACTATTCCTTCCAAACCTGCAATTCAAAACAATCAAAGAAGTTTTATCGGTTAGTTTTTGTTGACACCCTCAGAGTAGCATCATCATCGGGTGTCAGGAGGATAACGGATTCCTCCGAAACCGGCTCCCAATCCAATTCTCGGCCAATGGCCTATCCAACAGCAATTTGTTCTTAATTCTGAGGCATCCGAGAAAGAGACAAAGAGATAATAAAAGTGCTTCTGAAATAAGCTGGTTCGAAAAGCACTTATTGAAAAGCGCTTATTCGAAAAGCACTCATTCAAAGTGGATTTTCGCCTAACAGCCGTCAAACCGGTTAAGAAAACTAGTTCAGAAAAACCGGTTCAAGCAATGCCAAGAAATTAATCCAACATGCAAGACAAATTTTCCGGAATCATAGACTACAATTTCGCAACAACATTTTTCGCAACAAAACCATGAGTTCCCCACGAGTTCACGTTATTTTCTCAGGTAGCCACAAGCAAAATCCAATCAACGGCGCCCGCGTGAGCAACAGCAAAGCGCCGTTACTACCAACAGGCCACCGAAACCCACGGAGGCCTCAGAAAGGATTTAATAACCAGCCACGAATTTCTCTTCATCGCGTCATCATCACCATCATCGGCCAAACAGAGGATCTACGATGGATCAAACGACTCAGTTTTAAAACATCATCGTTGGCGTTGCTAAGAGGTATCGCGAATGAATATTGATGTTTTTTATGTGTTGTTTTTCTCAGGTTAGGGTCAAGAAGAGGGCAAACGATGGTAAGTGAGGACATGCAGAGAAAAGGAGATGAAGAATCGGAGCTTCGAGCTCTGTTGATTGCCGCCGCAGCTACATGGGTAGAAAAGAGGAAGATGGAAAAACAAGGGAACCTAATGAAACCAACCCCCTCCCTTTATGTCATTTTCACGTTTTATTGTTCTTTTCTTTTCTCTCTGTTTCTGTTTTTAATTAATTAGTATTATTAGTTAATGTCTCTAAGTAGTTAATAATCATTTTGTTTTTTATAACTATTAATAAATTAAAAAAAGGATTTTTCAATAATAGCAAAGTTTTATATACTGTATAGTTATTTTTTACAGTTTGTAATTCAATAAAGTTTTGTTTTAATAATTTAAATTTTGAATCTTTTGCAAAAATTTAGTTGATGCCTTGTGATTTAAAATTTCATATTTCTTTAAGGTTAAGATCTTTGTTTAAAATTGGATAAATTTTTCAAAAAAAATCAAAAGTAATTGTTCTTTTTTTCTTTTATTTTGTTTTTTATTATTATTTTATCATTTCACATTTCACTGATAGTAATTAACATTAATTTTAGTTAATTAATCTTTTCTTAATAATAATGATTAATGTAACTCTTAGTTATAATTAATTAGTTTTTCTCTTTAATAAAACTAAAAACAAAAAAACAAAAAACTTAAAATATTTTAAAATAAAAAAATAAATCATGCACCATTTGAACATTTTTCTTCACCATTTTAAAAAAGAGTCTAATTTTAAAACCCATTTTATTTTAACTAATTTTTCTCTTAACTAAAATTGAAGCCATTTTTTAATTAAATTTAAATATTTTTTTCATAAAAAAATAAAAATTAGAACAAGCTTTTATGAAAAAACATTAACATTAAAATAACTTCTCTTTTCAATAAGGAAATTCAAAAATAAAGTTCTTGATTTAGTCGTTTCAGTTTCATCTAACTCCCATTAGTTTGTTTGTTTCAGCTTATTGTCGTTTCATTTATTCGTCCTGTTTTGGTTTCATGGATGTAATTTATGCGAGGCCACGATCGCAGTTTTTTATTTTCGCATGTGTTTTTGGGATTTGTAATTTAGGCGAGTGATCGTCGCGATGCTTTCTTTTACCATTTCCTTTATTTTCCGTATCTTAATTCTATTGTATGATAATATTTGTCGCTTGCATATTTTTACCGTCAATCCCTCCGAAGGAATTAGGTCTAAACCGTTTGACCGCCGAGTCAATAGTCCTAACCCTTTGACCGTTTCAAACCCTAACAGCCTAGGTGTCCCGCCGTGGACGAAAACGCCCTTTACCCTACCATTAGGTCAAAGAGTCGTTGTACTCTGTTTTAGGGTTTCCCGCCGTGGAACATTTAGACAACCCTAATTTCAATTCAACATTTCAACGTAGAAATAAGAGTTTCAAAACTCCACGTAAGCGTGTCCTTAAGATATGTTTACTCCCCTTGAAACCTAGACCACAGTCAAGACGTTTCTAACTTCCTTTTGAGGGGAACTACAATTACTCTGATTCCATTCCCGTCAGGGTATGTAGGTACAAGATGTGACGTCTTGCCGAGTAAACTTAGGACTAACCCTTAGGTCTTTTAGGTCACTCTATCCCTTAGCTCAGTATATATTTAAAACAGATAATAGAAAATAAAAAGCATACAATAAACAAAAGGTTCCTGTAGAGTACTACAGAAGTTTAGGGTGCTAGTACCTTCCCTAAACTTAACCAACCCCTTACCTAGGTCTCTCCCCGCATTGTGTTTACGATGCAAAAAAATAGGTTTTCCCTCTTTTGACCTTTTCCTTCGGATAAATTAAAGAGCGGTTGTGAATCAAGAATTGTGATTCGAACTAATTAATAGTTTGTTATCCTATTTCCACCGCAACAGATTGGATTTAGGTATTTTAATCAGATTAAGTATTTTTTAGAAATGAAAGACGAAACGAACACAACCCAAGGCGTGCACCTCAAGAGTGATCATTCAAGGATTCAGGGAGTGCTAGACTCCAAGAACCCACTTCTCTCGTAATTTAATTAAGAAAATATTTTGATGTTAATCGAGATTTAAATTTGCATTAGTGAAAAATGATTTGAGGTAACCCGATTTAATTAGAGGAAATGTTTAATCGACTTAGCATAGAATTTATGAAAGGTCTAACCTTAATAGATCTAAAATTTTCTTTAATTATAATTTAAATTTGATTTTAAAACAAACAAATTATTATCAAATTCACTCTAACGAGCATGAGCTACCAAAAATTAATAAAAGAAATTTAATAGGCCTAATTAAGAACTATATGATTAAAAGAGGATCTCAATTAAACATTATCATAAAACATTGTAATTAATATATTATGGTAAAGAAATCTAAACCTAATAAAACAAAATTCAGCCATAATAATTGTTGATTTCCAAACTTTATTATTTTTTTATAAGTAAAACCAATAAAAAAATACTAGCTCATGGGGAATTGCCCCTCTTAAGCTCCAAAATCTAATGGAAAAGGAAAAGCATGTGACAAGAAATTAAAAAAAAAACATTAGCATGCATGGACTTTCTTCTGCAACTTTAATTCAACAAGAAAAGCCTTTTCTCACCCATATAAACAAAATACTACCATTGCAATACCATAAACAAAACCGCATGATCAAACCGAGACTTTATCAATAAGTAGTAACGATTTGAGCAGCTTAGAGGCAACCAAAAAAAGCAACATTATTCACATAGGATTGGATCTCCTAAGTAGCAGCATGCATGACTTGTTAGCAATATTCATCACAACAAAAAAACCAACATAACATGAACCAAGGCCAACATTAACCTTTTTTTAGTGTGGAAACACATTTGCAGCAACAATAATTAAAAACAATCATTTTGGTTTGTGTATAATTAAATTGGGTTGAGATTTTCTTTGGGGGATTCAATGATAAATGGTTTTTACTCCAAGATCAAGGGTTGATTCGGAGGTTCTTGCACAATTCTTTGAGTGAAAGCTTTGAAAAACGGGGGTTCTTGCAAAGCAGTAGCGGTAACCGGAGGATCAGTTGAAAGGCTTGGGGAAAAAGTATTCAATTTGGATTCAGCCGAGTGAATGCTTTAAAGAACGGTGGTTCGATCAAAGGAGTAGCGGTAACCAGAAGATCATATCCGAGATCTTGTGTGACTTAATCTTGCTAAGATCAAGAGAAGAGAAAGAGATAAAATCAACATCAAACATAGAATTTAGGGATTTGAATTTCTACTACTTCTCTTGTAAACTGATATTGCAAACGTTAATTATAATATCTCAATTCAATTTCAAATTGAAGACAGACGTACCCATAGAAAGGACAATTGGAGAACTGCCTAAAAAATCTTGGTGTTCTCTCTCTCTCTCTCTCTCTCTCTCTCTCTCTCTCTCTCTCTCTCTCTCTCTCTCTCTCTCTCTCTCTCTCTCTCTCTCTAGATTTTGAAAACAATTAATGTGTAATTTGATTATCCAAAAATTCTGGTTGTGTTGAAGTATCTTAAACTCTTTTTGTGTGAAACTCTTGCTATCTAAACCATTTCAATTGATTTGTTATAAATTCAACACAACGAGAATTAAGCTTGGTGTATTTCACACCAAGTGTTTGATAAAATTACTTAGCACTGAGTGTTTGATAAAATTTCTTAGTCAAGTTTTATTTTACTTCTAATTGTAAATTGTTTATCTTAAGTGTGGTTTATATTCAAACATATTATATTGAACTTGTTGATTGCCTTTTCTCATCATTAGCAAATATTCTACTACGGGTTTCTAGGCATATCTGATTCTATCAATAACAGTTCGGATAGTCGATAGTCGATCTGAATTCACTTCCACTTGCCATAGAAAAATGTTTTTCGAAACAAAATTTTTTAATAAGAAAGTTTTATTTTTCGATTTATTCAACCCCTCTCCCCTATTTAGATCATTTCCCTCGTCTAACAATATGGAGTTTTGTCTCCTCGAGTGTCAAATGAGGCTGAGCTGATATGTTATTCAGACACTGACCGATGTGGTGACAGAGTGGGTAAAATAAGCACTATAGGATACATGTTCATGTATCTAGGATCTCCCATTTCTTGGTGCTTCAAGAAGCAACCAGTGATTGTTATCAATCTGTGAAGTTGAATACATAGCTGGTGTTTTGCCATCCTGTCAAGCTAGTTTACTGATGAATTTGATATATGAACTGATGATTGACAACAAACTTGTCATAAAAGTCTTGCCAAGAATCCATTGCTGCATGGAAGAAGCGAGCACATTGATACTAAGTACCATTTTCTGCACAATCAAGTTCAAATTGAAGTACTTGAGACTGTTCATGTCAGCACTCAGAAGTAACTTGCAGATGTACTGATCAAGACGATCAAAACTGAACACTTCATCAATTTGAGGGATGAAATTGATGTTGTTGATTTTTAAACTTGAATATGAATTAAGGGGTAGTGTTAAATGTAATGTAATTCATTTTAAGTTTATTTTGTTGTGAATCTTTTTGTGAATTACGACAAAATTCAATATCAATTTGTGAGGCAAAGAACAATAGCAACCAAAATAAATGGTCTTCAACAATAATAATTCGTACACAGATAATATAACAGAAAAAGACAAGAAAAAACCGAAGGTTTATTCACCCAATTTGATCAAACGATCTACTCTAGGGGAGAGAGCAACTCTCCAATTCACTAGACTAAAAAAGTTGTAACAAGAGCTTACAGATGCGTTAGAAGAAAATAGTCTTCGTCTTCAGGTTCCCAAGAATAACCGTATTTTCTACCCAAGTGTTTCCCAATGTCTCCAACTCTCAATATATGAATCACTCAAACCCAAGGTGTAACAATGTTTCACAATAACCTTAAACAACTCTAAAGGTTTACCTCTACCTTTGCTTTTCTAAGGTTTTCTTTGTGAATAACTGAAACCCTAGGTTATGCCTTTAAACCCTTGATCTTCCTTATTGGTGTAAACTCTAATATTGTCCCACACCAAGCATATAAGAGATACATATTTATAATAGCAAATACCCAACAAACAAAGCGCAAAATCACATGGATCCATGAATCGAATAAAAAAGGTCCAAAAACGTGAAAACACTATTCACCGTACGGACAACTCTATTCACCGTACGGACGTCACTATTCATCCATACGAATATCACTATTCACCATACGAACAACACTATTCACTGGCCCATTTTTTCCCGACTTTTCAATCTGACCGTACCAATACCATGAACCTTGCATGCGTTATTATTACCAAGGTGAACTACTCCACCTTGCACCATCTCAAAGTTTCAAAGTATTCTATTCTTGGACACATGTGATATGAGCAACCTGAGTCAATGATCCAACTATCTTTAGTTTCCAAACTCATAACTTTCATCACCCAATGCAACTACAACTACAGCTTGAACAAAATCTTCATTGACCTTTCTTTCAGGACAATCCCTTTTAAAGTGACAGATTTTCTGACAATTAAAATATTTTACCTTTGACTTGTCAGACCTCTTTGATTTGGATATCCCTTTACGCTCACCTCACATTTAAGCCTTCACCGCTATCTTCAATCTTCAAATCTTTTGACTTTGAAAATTCTTGGGATTTCACCGTCGTTTGGACTTCATCCAAAGTAATAGTACCTTCCTTACCATAAAGAAGAGCATCCTTAAAGTGCTCAAAGGGTCTGGGTAATGAACTCAACAGGAGCAAAGCCTTGTCCTCATCATCAATCTTCACTTCAATATTCTCAAGATCATCGATAATTTTGTGAAATTATGTGAGCTGCTCAATATGGATTTGTTCTTCACCATTCGAAATGAATAGAGTTGTTGTTTCAAATATAACCTGTGAGGCAAAGACTTTGTCATATATAATTATTCAAGTTTGTCCACATAGCAACCACAGTTTTCTCCCTGACGACTTCACTTAGAACTTTATCCCCGAGGCACAAGATAATGACACTCCTAGCCTTATCCACCATCTCGGTCTTTTGTACCTGTGTAAGCCCTGCAGACATCAATGCTCCACTCTTCAAAGCATCGATACACTTCTCTTGAATTAAAATTGCTTGCATCTTAATTTTTCACAACCCGAAGTCGTCGTTACCTGAAAATTTCTCGATCTGCCATCTACTAACCATGGTACTCACTTGTCAACAATATCTCTTTGCTCCGTGCTCACCGGACCACTTGTTGTGAATTATGTTGTGAATTAAGACAAAATTCAATATCAATTTGTGAGGCAAAGAACAATAGCAACCAAAATAAATAGTCTTCAGCAATAATAATCCTTGCACAGATAATATTACAGAATAAGATAAGAAAAAATCGAATGTTTGTTTACTCAGTTCGATCAAACGATCTACTCTGGGAGAGAGCAGCTCCCTAATTCACTATACTTAGAAAGTTGTTACAAAAGATTACATGAGTTACAAGAAAATAGCTTTCCCCTTCAGGTTCCTAAGAACAACCCTATTTTTTACCCAAGTGTTTTCCAATCTCTCAAACTTCAAAGATTTTTCTAAACCTTTGCTTTTCTAAGGTTTTCCTTGTGAATAGCTGAAATCCTATGCTATGCCTTTGAATCCTTACTCTCTCTTGTTAGTGTAAACTCTAAGATTGTCACACACCAAACATATAAGAGATACATATTTATAATAGCAAATAGCCAACAAACAAAGGCCAAAATCACATGGATCCATGGACCGAATAAAAAAAAAGGTGCAAAAATGCGAAAACACTATTCACCACATGAACAACTCTATTCACCGTACGGACGTTACTATTCATCCGTACGGATATCACTATTCACCGTACGGACAACCCTATTCACCGACCAATTTTTTTTCTCGACTTTCTAAAACTTCTCGCGGTAAATGCAATTTTTAAAATATATTTTATTTCTCTTCTTCAACAAAGGTTTTAAGGCACATTTACAACAAATTTGCATTTTATTTGAGTTTTCATTTGCATTTGAGTTGAATTTGGGTGAATGTATATAAGTCCAAAGTGATTTGCATTGGTAACCAATTTTAAATTGAGAAAGCTAATTACAAATGTCTTTCTCTCTTCTCAATTCTCTGCAATTCTTCTTTCTCTTCTTCCACTTATGCAATAATGAAGGTTCAGTGTTGAACTTTATCCGTTTATTGTGCAAACAAACCAAACTTTAGTCTTTCAAAATTCACAAAGCTTAACTGCAAGAAATTTTATTACAACAGTAGTACAAGTTTATTACATCAATCCATGATTAAAACAAACACACAAACATTGAGGACTATACAATGAACTGCATAGAACCATAATTAACAGAATGAGTAAAACATGAACAAACAGCAAATGATGAATTAAATAGTTGTCGGAGGACTAACACTGCTAACAAAAAAATCCTCCTCAACATTATCATCATGGCAGCACTGAAAAGTAGTAAGCACATGCATATTCCGGCGACACTCCGGGCACGTAAGTCTATCCGGTATCCTTCCCATTGAATGTGAAAACTCGAATCTACAACAAGGGTTAGCAACTGAATGAAGCTTCCCATAGTGATCCTTATAAGCTGTTTCAAACCCATCATTTGCAGCTTGTTCTTTCCACATAAGATCGTACTCAGCCAAAGCTTGTAAACCAGTTGCAGCATGTCCATTCACCACAATTCGTGATCCCTTTGCTAGAACGATCCATCCGCCTTGTTTGTCGTAGCTAAGAAGCTTTTTGATTTCTTGCATCACGATGTCATTGTCATCAACTTGTTTCAGCTGGATTTTTGAGAAGAGCATGCTTTGGAGACGCGTCCAGAAGAACCATATCATGCTTTGTTCTGACCAGCTGTGAGTGTAGAGCTTTTCGCGGATTATGGTGTCGAATACTCTTTGTACTTGATCTCTCTTGTTGCTTTGTCCCACGTATACCATCTCTAGCGGTGTTAGTGTCGCCTGTGCCACTTTTCGAGCCTCTTTCACGAATCTCCTCACCCATTCGGGATCATCTCCTCCGTACAAGAAAATGTATTTTCCTTCCTTAATCTGTCGAATCATAAATTTCAAAATTGATTAGTTTTAAACTAGCATCTATAATAGGGTCGGCCCTCGAACGTGAGACCTTGACAGGAGCACACAGGGTCTCGGGTGTATCAAAAAGAAATAGAAAGAGATTCTTAGATTGATAGAGTATAAGCTTACCCAGTTCAATATTTCAGAGTCAATGCCATCCACAAGAAGTTCAAGTCTCCAAGTCTCATCCTTCCAAAGATTTTCTTCTTTAGAACTTGTAAACGGAAAAGCAGCACTGCCCCAAATCCACATCATGTGAATAGCATTAGGGCAAGCAACCCTACCTTGAGCATCCAAAACCACAAGAATTGGCTTATTTTTGTATTTCCATTCACTCTGAATGAACCAGACAACCGCCTTGCTTATCAGTGAAGGATGATACACCGAGTACCATGGCATACTATCTCTCAGACTCTCAAATTGAATTTGTTTTTGGTCCGTCCATTCAGATGTTTGGTCCACGATTGGGATCCAAACTAGCTCATATCTATTGTCCTGTCTCTTTGTGTGCGCCTTCGATTCGTTGTAGATCTGTTCGAGTATTAGAAGCTCATCCGTTGAAAACTCGAGCCCTGAAAACAGAAGTAGCACATTCTTCCTCCTGAGTGCCTCAAGGCTAGCCTGTTTTGTTTTTGCATCAATCAATCATATCAGTATTAGTATCATCAGCTTCTACTTATAATACATCATGCAAGTGTTGTTAGTGTTAGAAAACCAAACCCTTTTCTTCGAAACACCGTCGTATAGAGGTAAAATATCTTCCTGTGAATAAATTAAAGCCTTGATGATCTTCATGTTGTCAGTGTGTGGTCTCGAAAATAATTCACGGAGCATTTTATAAGCTTCAGCATCCATTTCGTCATCTGCATCCATCAATATATATTTATATGCGTGTGTCTAGATGTTTGTATGGTTCCATTTGAATATAAGACATAAGTGGCTTACCAATGTGTTTGCGACAGATACGAAGTTCATTTTTGAGATGGTCCACTATACTTTTGAGCTTGAAAGCCAATGTAGAAAGCTCCCAAGCATCATTAGAGGTGAAGATTCTGAAACAATGTTTTTATATCATTTGTTTGTGCTTATAAAATTTCAAAAATCATGAGAAATGACTGGAAAAACATACTCGTAACCAAGTGTAGTGAGGCTTGTAATCTGAGCAGCACAAGCCACAATACTTCTAAGACACCAATATGCAGCAACTGGGATATGATTAGCAGCAATGTTATAGGCTGATACATCTTGTGAAATGTAATGAACCGGAAGATCATTGAACTCTATGACACACTTGGTAACCTCCAATATGACATTTACTAGATCATTAAGCGTATCGAATCGTGGTTTTAGTGAGGTCGAATGCTGCATGATACCAGGTAACTGCTTGAGAATCGCCATTGATTTTGCGAGTTGGTTTGTGTCGTGAATATGAGCAAGAAGCCAGAATTCACCGTAGTTCAGAGCAAATGCAGCTAAGGCTAGGACTAACTTTACATCCCATTTGTAGATTGTTAGCATCTCAAATATTGAAACAGTTGTGGAGTGTGCATCTACACCAGAAAGAATCTTGTAGGATATCTGAAATTTCATGTTGCACCTGTACTGTTAATTTGTTGTATTCATGGAAAAACATGCATGCATATGATGTTTTCAGGTAATTTTTTTATCACCTCGCAAGAAATTCGATCAATCTTAACAGACAATGCCTCGAGCATGTTTGTGTAAGCAGGAAGGTTATTTCTGTCTTCGACGTGATCGACATTTGAAAGTTCGCTCTGAAAGAAACTACAAGTTAGTAACATGAAGAAAATCACAGGCTCTAAATTTACTCATTAAATAGAAAACATAGTTTACTTGGAATTCAAGTTATTATAATATTTTAGACATCAGAAATTAGAATCGTATACCACTGAAGAATGTTCAGAACTGGTGAGGGTTGAACGTCTAAGAATATCTTCAACAATATTTAGAAGTGGCTTAACGTCATAATCCAGCCCCTCAGGATTATGATCTGAAACTATTTTCTTCACCAAAATACTGTCATCAGATATTACATTTGCTGGCATCATTTTTCCACCTTTCATCAGTTGTTGCATAGCACCCAACTTGCCTATACTAGTCATTGTGAGCAACAAAACAAAAATGAAAGTGAAAGTTAAAAGGTCTAGGATTGAGATGATAGTGATAGGGAAGTTGTATTTTTTAATGGAATGCGATAGGTGTAAATATAATACTAAAAATGGAATAAAGTTGAGATGAATCAACTTCCTTTCTTTATCCATAATTAAGTTCTTGGAATATAAGTCTTGTCTATATCTATGCCTTTACAACTTGGGAAGCTACCATAAAAGATTATTTAGTTAATCAATTTTGCTTTTAATTAAGCTTGAGTGTTCATCAAACGACGGACTAGTGGATTCATATTGTGGTAATTAACAGGAAATGTATTGAAGACAGCTTGTGTAAAGTCTCTTTCAGTTTGATTCTATTTTTTACTTGCAACTTCAGTTGAGAATATTTGGGCCAGAATTGAAAGATAGAAAAGACAAATAAAAGATGATGCCTTGCTTTATTTTAAAATTATATTATATTAATCATAACTCGAATTAAATAATATAATTTAACTGATATACACATAGATTTTAAATATTTTTACAATAACATTAAATTGCCAATGCATAACAACTAAAATTTAAATGATAATAATAATAATAATGTTTTATAAGTTAGTTATATTTAGTAAAAAAAATACTACTTTAATCATTAAATTAAATTTAATTCAAAGACTAGGATTTGTAGTAAGTTTGGATTTATATATATATATTAATGGTTGAAATTTGGTGTAAGACTTTTAAACTTATAAAAGAATCTTAACTCTTATATATATACTTACTCCAAATCATATCCTTTGAATTGAATCCAATCTAATGTTTATTTAGAAAAAAGCTAATTTAACCATTAGATTATACTCAATTCAAAAGTTACGATTTGAAGTTAAAAAAACTTACTCTTGAAGTAAGTTGAACCACACTCGTGTGTGTGTGTAAGTTTTTTTAACTTACTCCAAATCGTAGCCGTTAAATTAGATTTAGTCGAATGATTAATTAAATAAAATGTTAAATTAATCCTTAGATTAGATTCAATTTACAGGTTATGATTTGGAGTAAGTTAAAAAACTCACTCTTGGAGTAAGTTGAACCTCACTTGTATATGTATGCATGTGAGTGTGTGTGTGTGTGTGTGTGTGTGTGTGTGTGTGTGTGTGTGTGTGTGTGTGACTTTTGCAGTAAGTTGTACCACTATCATATATGTGTGTGTGTGTGTGTGTGTGTGTGTGCGCGCGTGTTAAATGTGAGAAAAATACACAAGAAGAGGGAGTTGGATTGTGTTTTTCATTTTAACTTTGCTTCTGAACAGGGTTCAGATTCAAAACTAATATTCAGATTTTGATGTATAAGTTGCAGCAGAATAATAATAGAAGAAAATAAATAGCAACAGAACAAGCAGAGATTTATCTTGGTTCCTCCCAAATTGAGAGTAGTCCATTCCTCTTGCAGCATAAGAGATTTTTCTCTATAATCAAATCATGATTACAACTGATTATACCCTCAAGCATGAGAATTTCTACTCTGACCCTAGCTCAGCTCGAGACTTGCTACTTAAACCCCTCAAGTTCAAGACTTCCTGCTTAGACCATCAACCCAAGACTTCTTGCTTAGATTCCACAAATCCAAGACTTCCTGTAACACCCCCTTTCTATACCCCCAAATTAATACATTTAATCAATTAGGCATTTATAAAATTTATTTCATCAGAGTTTAATTAAAACATGGTATATAAGAGGCGCATCACATTATCATGAAATTAAACACATACGATACCTGCTCAAAATAGATATGCAACAATGGGTAACCCACATCTCAATATTTAGAATAAAAGCGGAAACATCCAAATATTGAATCGATCACATTCATAAAAGTATATACAACCATTCAATCAATTCATGCTTTACAACCATATCCACAACGGATACATACACAGATGTATCACAAGGAATCAAAACAAATGTAACTCCAAAAGAGTCAAAGGCTTCCTAACTACCCAGATGTTACATATCAGAGCCATTGACCAAAAAGAATGAAGACATCACTTCACAAAAATAACCTCCAGCTTCCTACTCTGCAATGCCTCATAGAGCATTATAAAACAGCAGAAGGGTGAGAAACAATATCATAACAATTAATGCATAAAATTGTATATATACATATACTCATATTTGTACAAGTTATACTCAAATTATGTTCTCACCACATTAAGAATATACAAATAATCATGTCTCTACACATACACATGAACATTTACTATATGTTTCTCCCGACAATCATATATAACATACACAGTTATATTCATTCAACTAATGCATCATGCACAGATGACTCATGCAACTCATAGAGACCGACACACGACTCTATGCAGATGCATATGCGGTACCGACTCATTTCAACAAATTCTCTAAGGAATCGAGTATTCAGCAGATTCTCCACGGAATCAAGTATTCAGCAGATTCTCCACGGAATCAAATATTCATCAGATTCTCCACGGAATCGAATATTCAGCAGATTCTCCACGGAATCAAATACTCAGCAGATTCTACACGGAATCAAATACTCTAGCCAATCCTCCACGGGATTACATGTTATGACCGATTCTCTGAGGAATCACACAATGCAACCGATTCTCCAAGGAATCTAATGTAACCATCGTATCACACGAGGTTCTGCAAATCCTCCGAGGGATCATTCAACACAAAAATGCATACTAAGATGCTACACAAAGCTAATCCTCCGAAGGATCGATCAACACAAAAATGCATACTATGTTCACAAACATACTCATTGCATTTATCATATACATCGCACATATCTATCATGCATTCACATTATGCACCATTTCACACATGGTTTACACACATATCAGCCTATCAATGCGTTTCTATTCAATTCAAGCAAATACACAAGATTATCAAACGTTCAAGATTCACCATTGGCTCTACAATCTAGGATTCACGCCTTTCGGCCACCCACAACACGACATATCAAAACAGTTCACACATCAATCATTCATATAGGCATTAATCATAATTGAATCGACCAAACATCATGCTATGAACAAACAGCAAAACAAATAACACTGCCAGGTTCGCCAACCTTCGCCTGGCGAAGCCACGCAGCGAATGCTCGCTGGCCTTCGCCTGGCGAACTTCCCAGCGAAGTCCACTGGGAGTAATTCTGGATTTACTCGCTGAGGCTCGCTACACACTCGCCGGGAGAACCTTCGCCAACTGACCTCGCCTGGCGAACTTTCCAGCGAATACAGGGTGTTGCTTCTGACTTGCCTCGCTGCAGCTCGCTGGGCTTCGCCTGGCGAAGCTTCGCTGCCATTCGCCTGGCGAGCCTGCGAAGATAGAACCTCCATGGCTGTCTCAAGAACCCAAACTCCACAAAATCAACCGATTAAATCCAAACCAGTCTCAGTGGCACAACCCTACCATCACCCGACTAAACTACATCGTCTAATCCGAGTTCTAACCGATTAAAACCTCATTCTACTCACAAAACCAACTTCTAACCTAAGTGGGAAAAGAGTAGAAACTCTACAGAATCCAAACACATACACATACAATCATATACATTAAAGAGATGATGGAGTTTCACACCCTTACCGATCGATTGCAAGCTTTGGTGATGATCCCTTGATGATTCTAGGTTTTCCTTTCCACTTTCTCTTCTCTTTCTCTTCTCCTCTTTTCTTTCTCTTGTTTTTCTTCTTATGTTACTATCTTTCTTTCTTTCCCCCTCTTATTCTATTTCTATCTCTATTTCTTTCCTCTCAAATTCTTTCCAACACTTACCAATCAATTCTCACACTAAATTGCTAAATGTCTAAAATGCCCTTTTTACTCTAATTCCCCGAAAACTCTCCGAATCGGTAAAAATAGATAAAATAAGCAAACACTACATAATAATATATAATTTATCAATTTAAAACAAACATCAATCAAATAAATTAAAAGACTCAACAATTAATGGGAATTCAGAATCGGGGCGTTACAACTCTCCCCCACTTTAGAAATTTTCGTCCTCGAAAATATTACCTGATTCAAACAACTCCGGATGCGACTCTCGCATCTTGCTCTCCAACTCCCAAGTCATGTTGCCTTCCGCGGCACCTCCCCAGGACACTTTCACAAGCGCAATATCCTTGCCTCTTAGTTTCTTAACTTCACGGTCCAAAATACTAACCGGTAAAACTTCAACTGTAAGGTTATCTCTTACTTCAACTTCATCCATTGGGATAACATGTGACGGATCCGGAACATACTTCCGAAGTTGCGAGACATGGAATACATCATGCAAATTCGAAAGGTTCGGGGGCAACGCCACACGATAAGCCACAGCACCAACTCGTGCGACAATCTGATACGGGCCAATAAAACGAGAAGTCAACTTTCTCGACTTCAAAGCACGACCCACACCCGTAACCGGCGTAACTCTCAAAAACACATGGTCGCCCTCTTGAAACTCGAGATCCTTTCTCCTTTTATCATGATAACTTTTCTGTCTACTCTGAGAAGCTCTCATCTTTTCCCGAATAAATTTCACCTTTTCCGTCGTTTGCTGTACCATTTCAGGACCAACTACCGACTTTTCACCTGTCTCATGCCAACACAGAGGTGTTCGACATCTCCGACCATATAAAGCCTCAAATGGCGCCATACCAATACTCGAATGGAAACTGTTATTATAGGTGAACTCAATCAACGCTAAATAACCGTCCCACGCACCACCTTGTTCAAGCACACAAGCACGCAACAAATCTTCTAACGATTGAATCGTCCTCTCGGTTTGACCATCTGTTTGCGGATGATATGCCGAACTCAATCTCAACTTAGAACCCAAGGCACCTTGCAAACTCTCCCAAAATCTTGAAGTAAATCTAGGATCTCTATCCGACACAATACTCTTAGGAACTCCATGAAGCTTCACAATAGTGCCAACATAAATCTCGGCCAACCTTTCCAAAGAATAAGTAATATCAATCGGAATAAAGTGAGCCGATTTAGTAAGCCTATCAACAATCACCCAAATAGCATTATGTCCTCTTTGCGTATTCGGCAATCCCGTAACAAAATCCATCGATATACTATCCCATTTCCATTCCAGAATATCCAACGGTTGCATCAATCCACTAGGCTTCTGATGCTCCACCTTAGACTTCTGGCAAGTCAAACACGAGTACACAAAACGAGCAACATCGCTTTTCAATCCAGACCACCAAAAGATCTTCTTCAAATCCTGATACATCTTATTCGCTCCCGGATGAATACTCAAGTTACTCCGATGTCCCTCTTCCAATATCATCTTTTTCAAATCCGCATCATCGGGAATACAAATACGACCTCGAAACCTCAAAACTCCTAATTCATCAACTTTGAAATCTTCATTTCCATTCGTCATCAAATCCACAAATTTCAAATCCAACTTTTGCTTTTCACACACCGTAGCAAGGAAATCATTCGTGACACGCAACATACCAAGCTTCACACTACTCGGTGTTAACTCACAAACCAAACTCAAATCTCTAAAGTTCTCTAAGAGTTCCCACTCTCTAACCATCAAAGTAGACACGTGTAACGACTTCCGACTTAAGGCATCGGCTACCACATTCGCCTTACCCGGATGATAATTTAAACCAAAATCATAGTCCTTCAAAAGTTCTAGCCATCTCCTTTGCCTCATATTCAATTCCTTTTGATCAAACAAATACTTCAAACTCTTGTGATCGCTAAAAACTTCAAATCTTGCACCATAAAGATAGTGCCTCCAAATTTTCAAAACGAACACTACGGCCGCTAACTCCAAATCATGAGTAGGATAATTCTTTTCATGTACTCTCAACTGTCTAGAAGCATACGCCACGACCTTCCCATCTTGCATCAATACACCACCCAATCCTGACAAAGAAGCATCGCAAGAAACCACAAAAGGTTCCGTAGGATTCGGCAAAATCAAAACTGGCGTTGTCGTTAACCTTCTCTTTAATTCCATGAAACTCTCTTCACAATTAACATCCCAAATAAAAGCCTCTCCTTTACAAGTCAATTGCGTTAACGGAAGTGCTAACTTTGAAAATCCTTCGATAAACCTCCGGTAGTAACCGGCCAAGCCCAAAAAGCTTCGAATTTTCGTAACTGATCTTGGAGTCTCCCATTGCATTACCGCATCGATCTTGGATGGATCCACACTAATACCATTGCCGGAAATAATATGTCCAAGAAAACTCACCTTCGATAACCAAAACTCACACTTAGACAACTTTGCATACAACTTCTTCTCTTCCAAAACCCGCAACACAATCCTTAAATGTTCTTCGTGTTCCTCTCGAGACTTAGAATAAATCAAAATGTCATCGATAAACACTAACACAAAACGATCCAACTGCTCGTGGAAGATACGGTTCATATATTCCATGAAAAGACCCGGCGCATTAGAAACTCCGAATGGCATCACCGTATACTCATAGTGACCATATCGTGTTCTAAAAGCCGTCTTCGAAATATCTTCTTCCTTAACCCGAATCTGGTGATAACCGGATCTCAAATCAATCTTACTAAAAACACGGGCTCCAACCAATTCATCCATCAAATCATAGATTCTTGGAAGCGGATACTTGTTCTTAATTGTCACCTTATTCAACTGCCGATAATCAATACACAATCGCATACTACCATCCTTCTTCTTTACCAACAATACCGGCGCACCCCAAGGAGAAACACTTGGTCTTACAAATCTCTTATCCAACAAATCGTTCAACTGCTTCTTCAATTCCACCAACTCCGATGCCGACATCCGATACAGGGCCATCGAAATCGGTCTAGTACCCGGAACTAGATCAATAGAAAATTCAACCTCTCTCTTTGGCGGCACATCCGCAACATCTTCCGGAAACACTTCAGGAAATTCACAAACCACAGGAAACACGACGAGCTCAACTTTGCTCTCCACCGACAACGATGCAAACAAACCAAACAACTGAGCTTCGTCCGCTAAAAGTTTCTTCAACTCTTTAGTGGAAAGAAAACTCTCGTTTTCACCATCTTCCAAAGAAGGAAACCTTACTAACTTGTGATAGCAATCCAGATGAACTCTATTAAATTGCAACCAGTTCATACCCAAGATTACGTCCAAACCTTCCAACGGCAAACACACTAAATCCATAACGAAGTCCTTACCATACATGGTCAAAGGACAACTTGCACACACCAAAGAAGTGGTTACCGACCCCGAAGCGGGAGTCCCAATAACCATACCACTACTCAAAGAAACCATACACAAATCCAACCGCTTAGCACACGCAAGAGAAATGAACGAGTGAGTCGCTCCAGTATCAATAATAGCAACTAAAGGCATATCATTAATAAAGCATGTACCTTTAATCAAACGATCCGCCGCATTAGTAGCGTCTGAACCTGCTAATGCGAATACTTTTCTGCCCGCCGGAGCTTGCTTCGGTTTGGTACAATTCGGGCTAATGTGACCCACCTCGCCACAATTAAAACACTTCACAACATTCTTTCTACACTCTGCTGCATCATGTCCAAGGAGCCCACAGTTGGAACACTTCACCTTGAACTTTCCACAATCATAAGACTTGTGGCCCATCACGCCACACTTAAAACATTTGATCGCACCGGAACCTCCTCCGGGTCTCCTATCAAAGTTTCCCCTATGTTTGCCCTTATCAGCAGGCGTCACATAAGGTCCGCTTCGTACTTGCTGCTTCCCTCTCCTCTCGCTCAAACCCTTATAATGAGTAGAACGAGCTCTACTGTCTTCTTCATAAATCCTACAGCACTCGGTCAAATCCGAAAATCTTCTTATTCTTTGATAACCCACCGCTTGCTTTATCTCAGGACGCAAGCCATTCTCATACTTGATACATTTGGAAAATTCTGCCGTAACCGCATCATAGTGAGGGTGAAACTTCACTAACTCAGTAAACTTAGCGGTGTAGTCCACCACCGACATATTACCTTGTTTCAACTCCAGAAATTCCATTTCTCTCTTCCCTTTAACACTTTCGGGATAATACTTCCTTAGAAACTCAGTACGAAATAAATCCCACGTAATCTCCTCATCGTCGACCTCAAGAACTTGCCTCATGCTGACCCACCAGTCATCAGCCTCTTCTCTCAGCATGTGAGTCCCTAGTCTCACCTTGTTCCCTTCAGCACAATCCATCACCCTAAAGATCCTCTCAATTTCTTTTAACCATATCTGAGCACCATCCGGATCAAATCTCCCTTTGAACACCGGTGGTTGGTTCTTCTTGAACTCATCATTCGCATTCACGTTAGGTGCACCCTGCACAGCTCTGGCCATAGCCTCTAACGCCGCTGCCATAGCATTGTCATTACGACCTGCCATATTCTGAGGATTCCCAAAAATAACAAGGTTAAACAACCGTTCAACCAACACAACAACAAGACAGACACGACTGACTCAACACTGGCTCTGATACCACTTAATGTAACACCCCCTTTCTATACCCCCAAATTAATACATTTAATCAATTAGGCATTTAGAAAATTTATTTCATCAGAGTTTAATTAAAACATGGTATATAAGAGGCGCATCACATTATCATGAAATTAAACACATACGATACCTGCTCAAAATAAATATGCAACAATGGGTAACCCACATCTCAATATTTAGAATAAAAGCGGAAACATCCAAATATTGAATCGATCACATTCATAAAAGTATATACAACCATTCAATCAATTCATGCTTTACAACCATATCCACAACGGATACATACACAGATGTATCACAAGGAATCAAAACAAATGTAACTCCAAAAGAGTCAAAGGCTTCCTAACTACCCAGATGTTACATATCAGAGCCATTGACCAAAAAGAATGAAGACATCGCTTCACAAAAAGAACCTCCAGCTTCCTACTCTGCAATGCCTTATAGAGCATTATAAAACAGCAGAAGGGTGAGAAACAATATCATAACAATTAATGCATAAAATTGTATATATACATATACTCATATTTGTACAAGTTATACTCAAATTATGTTCTCACCACATTAAGCATATACAAATAATCATGTCTCTACACATACACATGAACATTTACTATATGTTTCTCCCGACAATCACATATAACATACACAGTTATATTCATTCAACTAATGCATCATGCACAGATGACTCATGCAACTCATAGAGACCGACACACGACTCTATGCAGATGCAAATGCGGTACCGACTCATTTCAACAAATTCTCTAAGGAATCGAGTATTCAGCAGATTCTCCACGGAATCAAGTATTCAGCAGATTCTCCACGGAATCAAATATTCATCAGATTCTCCACGGAATCGAATATCAGCAGATTCTCCACGGAATCAAATACTCAGCAGATTCTCCATGGAATCAAATACTCTAGCCAATCCTCCACGGGATTACATGTTATGACCGATTCTCTGAGGAATCACACAATGCAACCGATTCTCCAAGGAATCTAATGTAACCATCGTATCACACGAGGTTCTGCAAATCCTCCGAGGGATCATTCAACACAAAAATGCATACTAAGATGCTACACAAAGCTAATCCTCCGAGGGATCGATCAACACAAAAATGCATACTATGTTCACAAACATACTCATTGCATTTATCATATACATCGCACATATCTATCATGCATTCACATTATGCACCATTTCACACATGGTTTACACACATATCAGCCTATCAACGCGTTTCTATTCAATTCAAGCAAATACACAAGATTATCAAACGTTCAAGATTCACCATTGGCTCTACAATCTAGGATTCACGCCTTTCGGCCACCCACAGCACGACATATCGAAACAGTTCACACATCAATCATTCATATAGGCATTAATCATAATTGAATCGACCAAACATCATGCTATGAACAAACAGCAAAACAAATAACACTGCCAGGTTCGCCAACCTTCGCCTGGCGAAGCCACGCAGCGAATGCTCGCTGGCCTTCGCCTGGCGAACTTCCCAGCGAAGTCCACTGGGAGTAATTCTGGATTTACTCGCTGAGGCTCGCTACACACTCGCCTGGCGAACCTTCGCCAACTCACCTCGCCTGGCGAACTTGCCAGCGAATACAGGGTGTTGCTTCTGACTTGCCTCGCTGCAGCTCGCTGGGCTTCGCCTGGCGAAGCTTCGCTGCCATTCGCCTGGCGAGCCTGCGAAGACAGAACCTCCATGGCTGTCTCAAGAACCCAAACTCCACAAAATCAACCGATTAAATCCAAACCAGTCTCAGTGGCACAACCCTACCATCACCCGACTAAACTACATCGTCTAATCCGAGTTCTAACCGATTAAAACCTCATTCTACTCACAAAACCAACTTCTAACCTAAGTGGGAAAAGAGTAGAAACTCTACAGAATCCAAACACATACACATACAATCATATACATTAAAGAGATGATGGAGTTTCACACCCTTACCGATCGATTGCAAGCTTTGGTGATGATCCCTTGATGATTCTAGGTTTTCCTCTCCACTTTCTCTTCTCTTTCTCTTCTCCTCTTTTCTTTCTCTTGTTTTTCTTCTTATGTTACTATCTTTCTTTCTTTCCCCCTCTTATTCTATTTCTATCTCTATTTATTTCCTCTCAAATTCTTTCCAACACTTACCAATCAATTCTCACACTAAATTGCTAAATGTCTAAAATGCCCTTTTTACTCTAATTCCCCGAAAATTCTCTGAATCGGTAAAAATAGATAAAATAAGCAAACACCACATAATAATATATAATTTCTCAATTTAAAACAAACATCAATCAAATAAATTAAAAGACTAAACAATTAATGGGAATTCAGAATCGGGGCGTTACACTTCCTGCTTAAACCCCTCAAGTTCAAGACTTCTGCTAAGACCCACAGTCCAAGACTTCCCTACTCAAATTCTACATATTCAAGACTTCTGCTTAGACCTACAGCCAAAGACTTCCTTGCTCAATTAACAACTGATCAAGACTTTAATGCTCAAGCGCATAGCAAGAGACTTACTTGACTCAGCAAGAGACTTTAATGCTCAAACACATAGCAAGAGACTTTCTTTCTAAACTACTGAATAATCTGTTTAGCAGAATAGACAACAAGGCACATTTGATATTCAATCAGAGGTACATGGTAAATAACCATAACAAAGATCACAATACTTCAGATTTCTAACATATTCAATGTTTAAGAAATCTTAAGGCTTTGTACAATTTACAACGTATAACAGAAATTCTGCATACTCAATTGTATTGTCATTGTTGATCTTGTTATTCTTCCATTCTGATAGAATCGTGGAACGCTTCTTTTCTTCTTAACTCTCTTTCTTTATTTCCTTGTTATTGATTCCAAATTGAATCTTCAGCTACTTATATAGCAGTTGTAGAAGAATAGTTGTTGGAGGAGATAACTTGTACAAGTGTATTTGTTACTCTATAGTACTAAGAGACGTTGAAGATAGATACACTAAAAGATCTTTATCTATTGCGTAACATATTTAACCAAAGAGTCTTCCTTGTGATCTTGTACTATAGATCTGTTGAGAGTATATTTTCGTAAAGCATGTCAACTCTTCTTGAGCCATGTGAACACATACTCTAGCTGCCAAACTAATATGACATTGTAGCTTGCTTTCGGCAATACATATAACTTAGCTTAGTTCATGGTTCTGAAAGACCACCAGAAGCTGATACATTCACTAAGTGTAGAGACATTATATTGCTATTTTGTTTATGATACATTTAGCTTCAGAGTCTACGCAAACCTATATCATCAGATTTCGCTTAATAAGGTGCATCAGTTTTGAGCCATCAAAAGGCTGTAACTCAGCTTCTCTCAATTGCGTTCTTCTATCAAATTCTGAATGGTTTCTTCTTAAGCTTTAGAATCTGCATACTTAGAAGACATATTAGATAACACCATTGTTATTTCAATACTTTATTATCATAAAAACCCAAAAGTTATATGTCATGAACAAATGTTGTTCTAACAATCTCCCCCTTTTTGATGATGACAAACCTAAGTATTTTAAGAACAATGTTGGGCTATTTTAATTTTCTTGGTAACATCCAAGTTTGAGGTTTGTAAACTCTCCCTGAGTCTAATACTCCAAAGACAGAGGTTTGTAATCTCCCCCTAAGTTCTATATTCAAGAAAACTAAAAAATATTTCCTGGGTAAAATAAATAACCGAAATAACAAAATTTTAAAATATCATAAATGAAAAATATTTAAAATCTGAAGGGTTCAGATTCTTATTAAATACTTCTATATCTTTCTCCTCCTTTTGTCACATCAAAAAGAAAAAAAATGAAATAAGTTCATAAATGAAACGTAGATCATCATTACATGATCAGTTCCTAAGGAATAGAAAACAATTCAAGTAATAGAGAGTAGTAAAAGCGTGTACAATGCATCTTTAATTGGTATTGGTCATAATACTTCCAAAGATCAAAACAAAGATTTTATTCAACCGACTGAGCTACCCGACTCCACTATAAAATTATCCAAAGTATGCGTCATTTTCACCAACATCCTTCAGAGAAACATGGAAGCAACATCTGAGAGTACTGACATCTCTATCATTATAGAGGTTTCGGAGGATGCAAAGAATCTGGAGACACAAAGTCCTCAGAAACCAGCAAGTTCTGAAGCTTCTGAAACTAGATCTTTGTATATTGTACTGAAATCTTCTGAAGCAGGTTCATCATTAGCGGTAGTGAAACCTTCTGAAGCAGGTTCATCAACAGTGGTTTTGAAGCCTAGGAAGAAGTCAATGAAGAAGAAGAACAGAGATAGGATGGCGTTTCAGATTATCACCGTCGATGTTATCTTAACGTCTTCATTATTATTATAGTCCTTTCCTTCAATTAATGAAAGTTTATTTGTTGACCTCTATTATTTTTCACAAGTACAATTTTTTCCCTTTTGTTATGATTTTCTGACAAATGCATACACAAAGTGAAAAGTATAATATATGAAAATATTAAAACCAACAGATAGCTGTTAAAATGACATTTACAATTATCATAGGGGAATCTTTATTAGGACTACATACTAGACATCAGTTCCCAAGAGTTAGACGTTAAAAGATTGATTTGACTAATCAATATTAAAACTCTAAATACTTAAGGTAACAGATGAATAGGCTCTATAAAATGCTTAGCAAACTATAATTATAAATCATTTAATCTTTAGAACACAAACATGTATAAGCAGAAACAAATCTGAGTTCTAAAGAGATATTTCATAAGGACAGTAATGCTAAGAGCAACAACTCATGAAAACGAGAAGAATGTAGCAACTTAAGAATCTTCAAGCAAACAGAATTCTTCAGAGGCACATACATCTACATGAACCTTTTATTGAGACATAGAGAAGAAAAGAACTTCTAAGTTAAAATGCAAGAATATTCAGAGGAAGGAAGCTATTGAGTTTGCAAAGGAAGATTGGGAGGATTATTTGAACAATCTAGATGTGTCAGATAAGCCTAGGGAGTACCTTAGAACAAATTCAAATGTATATAAAGTTCTTGATAATATGTAATAGTTACCAATCTTTCAATGAGAATGTTGCAAGTTTTTTAAAGAGTTTTAATCCTAATTTTTATTCTTTGAACAACATAAGAAATTCATATATAACAGTTAAGACACACAAGAACATGAACATTATTTTAACAAGATTTCTTAATACAAGATATTTACCTGTTACAAGGCTTATATTTGCATGAATCCAACATTAGAACCTCTCATATATAGCTTCAAGCTTTTCTCTCCATATTTTAGAAGAATCATCCTCTGATATTTTGACAACTTCCAATTGGATCAGTAGTTCAGAAAAAACTCGTCCATAAGGAATGAAAAATGTCTTTCCCAAGTGAAAATATGAAAGAGTCCTTTTCAGATGGTCAAACATGATTTGAGGAAGATCAATCTATAAGTCTGAATTAAGAAGAAGTAGCAAATCTTTTTTGGTAGAGTTTGCAAGGTCTAGATCCCTGTCCATAGGTAGCAAGTTTTAGTTTAGAATCTGATTCCAAATAATTGCATAAGGACGAAGATTGGAGACCTGAGAGAGGTTTGATGGATCTACAAAAGTATGCCCATTAGGAAGAAAGTATTCCCAAACAAGAGTACCTGGGATTTCTCCAATCTCGTCGCAGTTGATTATATTAGTGTTAGATGCCAAATTGTGCTTATTTGAGCTATCAAATATGGGCATCTTTCATTCCTTTTTTGTCAAGAAAGTGTTCAAAATCACTCTTGCTTTGGTTGGTTTGCAACTTTGTATGAAAGTATCTTGGTACCTTTAATTTGTGTGTTATTGTTCAGGAATTTGGCATGAAATAGTGAGAATTAAGACACAAGAAAGATGGCAAGGAAACCAAGACAGCAAGCAAACATCAGCAAGTTCGCTAGGCGAACTGTCCAACGAAGCTCCCTCCAAAACTTCACAAAGTTCACTAGGCGAACTATGTAGCGAAGGCCAAGAATCCAAAACAGCAAGGAAAGGGCCATAAACTCGCTAGGCGAGGGAGGAAGCGAAGCACTCGCTAGGAGAAGAAGCAACGAGTAACCAGCGAACACTCCCAGACTTAAAACAACAAGGAAAGGGGCATAAACTCGCTAGGTGAAGTTCACACCGAAGGCTTCGCTAGGCGAAGGATTACTCGCCTAGCAAACTTTTGGAAACTTGTTTGGGGAGAGTTCACAGGGCACATGCACTTCAGGTGGAACTTTTGGGGTTCGCTAGGCGAACCACTTTGTTTGCCTAGCGAACATGACAGCTCAGGTGACCCTTCTATAAGTAGCATGGGCTACTTTTTGTAAAAATATATAATTTTCTTGTACTTGCATTTGAGAGGATTTTTCTGACCTAGAAACCCATTCTTTCATTTCTCATCATCCCTTAGAAATATTTCACCAAAAGAAGGTGGATTCCCATCCATTCTTGATTATTCGACTCGGATGTTGATCAACCTTTTTCCGAAACTTGTTGCTCAAGCTATCATTGAAATGAGTGGCTAAATCTGTCTCTTGTCAAGGTTAGGAGTAGTTAGTTTAGATTTTATGTATTCTTCTTAATCTCTTGTATGTGAACAATGTTATGATCAATGTAGATGAAGTTATTTGCTACTATTTGTACATTTATGGTTTGGATTGATTTAGACATGAAATTTCCAAGTATTGACCTAATATCTTCATTTATCAACTATACAAATGCTAGAGATAGATTTTAAAGTTGATATCCACTTTGTATCAATCTTAATGATTATTGTTTCGATTGTTATTTAGAGAGATCATTTAACGGCCGAAACAATAACATTCACGAAATCGCTTTAGAGATGAACGTTTTGTTAGAACACAGATTGGTTCTTAATAATATCTCTATGTTTTGATGATAACTATTATGAAATTTTGTAATTAAGAATTATATACTCTAAAATTTGCTTAAGAATTTTTACTGCAGATAGTAAAGGAATTAACACTCCAGAAGCAAATCAGAATTGAACACAAGAAATTAGCTAGACTCTGAAGCGCCAGATGCATCCATTAGAAGATTCTGATTGTTGCCAACAAAAGATTCTGAGCGTAGCCTCCAGAAGATTCTGAAGCAGAAACTCCAGAAGGATCTGAAGCAAAAGCTCCAGAAGAATCTGAAGCAAGTCAGAAGCATCTGAACCAAAGAAGAATTTTGTATGAAGAGTTTTTCAAAGCATAGTTCCTACAGAAGATTCTAAAAGTACTAAAGCTGCCAGTACTGAAGATCTGTCTCAAATATGCTCTAATCTTAAACACGCTGAAAGCACACCTGCTGCAGAAGACTCTGATTCAGCAAAACTCTGATCATCATCAGAAGGCTCTGATCTATTTAGACTCTGATGCATTTGTTGAAAACTGAAGAAGAATTATTCAAAGTTTATATCCGTTGGAGTGAACCAAACGTCTCTTTCCTTATTTATGCTAGACACAAGAGCACAAACAAAAAGGATTTTTCTGTGCTTTCTTCTTCTAGGAAAGGTCACTTGATGTGAAGACAAAAAGGCTCAGACCTTTTGGACACTCTTCTCAACGTGAAGCTCACCTTGGATCAGCTGCCTATAAAAGCAAGACTTCACCAATTTCTTCAGTTGACGTTTTATTGAAAAGAAATCAACATTCAAGCTCTCATACTATTTCATATTCTTTCTAAGAATTAATTTCTTTGTTCTAAATAGTTAAGTGAAAAATCACAGTTGTGATAAAGCTTTATAGAAGCAATCTTAAACACTTGTATTGATTTTACATTTGATTGTAATCCTTAAGAAGATCCAGTTAGGATCAGTAGTTCTTGAGAAGACTTTTAACAGTTGTTCTAAGTGCTTACTATTGTAATCAGTTGATTAAATAGTGGATTAAGTCCTTGATTGAGAAAGGCAAATCACTCTAGGAAGGGTGGACTGGAGTAGTTGAGTTCAACGAACCAGGATAAAAATACTTGAGTTTTTATTTCTAAGTTTTAATCTTCATACTTATTCAACCCCCCCCCCCCCCCCCCTTCTAAGTATTATCTCACCTTCAGTTGGCATCAGAGCTCCGGTTCTGTGTGTGCTACCACTTAACAGTGACAGTAAAGATCCAGAGAGAATACATTGTCTAACATTAACAACAAATATGGAGAAAGGGACAGAATCAGCACCAAACCCCCTATGTTTGATGGGGAGAAATTTGATTATTGGAAAGACAGAATTGAAAGTTTTTTCCTTGGATATGATGCTGATTTATGGGATCTGGTCATAGATGGATATGTTCATCCCACTGATGGGAATGGCAAGAAGATAGACAGAAAATCTATGACAGATGCTCAGAAGAAAGAATATAGAAATCATCACAAGGCCAGAACAATATTGTTGAATGCAATATCTCATACTGAGTATGAAAAAATTACAAACAGGGAAACTGCATTTGACATGTTTGAATCCTTAAAGATGACTCATGAGGGAAACTCTCATGTCAAGGAAACAAAGGCTCTGGCTCTGATCCAGAAGTATGAAGCCTTCAAGATGGAAGACTCTGAATCTGTTGAAGCTATGTTCTCCAGATTTCAAATAGTTACAACTGGACTAGAGGTTCTAGACAAAGGATACTCTACTGCCGATCATGTGAAAAAGATCATCAGAAGCTTACCCACCAGATGGAGACCTATGGTGACAGCGCTGAAGATGGTTAAAGATCTGAACAAGATCTCCTTAGAGGAACTGATCAGTTCACTAAGAAGTCATGAAATAGAACTTGAGGAAGATGAACCTCAAAAGAAAGGTAAATTTGTTGCCTTAAAATCTAATAAATCTACTAAAGCATTGCAGGTAATAGAGGAGACCTCTGAAGAATCCTCATCTGAAGATGAAGATGAACTATCCATGCTATCTAGAAGAATAAACAAACTCTGGAAGCATAAAGGAAAGAAGTTCAGAAACTTCAGGAAGCCTGACCAAAGAAAAGAATCTTCTGGACACAGAAGATCTGGCAAAAAGGAGGTTGTATGTTATGAATGTAAAGAACCTGGGCATTACAAAAATGAATGTCCAAAGTTGTTGAAAGAAAAGCCTAAAAGAAAATCTGATAAGAAGAAGAAGGTTCTAATGGCAACCTGGGATGATTCAGATATATCTGAATCTGAATCTGAGTCAGAAGAGGAATGTGCCAACGTAGCATTGATGGCAGACATAGAAGATTAGGAGGAAGGAATTTCAGGATCTGAATCTGACTCTGAATCTGACTCTGACGCTGAAGAGGTAATGGCTAAACTCACTAAAGATGAACTTATCAAAGTGTTATCAGAAGTTCTGAAGAGCTATAACAATATTAAGCTCAAATACACGAAGCGTCAAAGCAATATTGTATCTGAGAATAATGTTCTCAAATCAGAAGTAGCTGAGCTAAATGAAAAGAACTTAAAATTGAAAAATGATTCTGAATTAGCTCAACAAAACTCTGATTCTGAAACTGAATCTGAATGCAAAAATATTTTGGAAAAATATGATTATAGCTTTCAAAAGTTTCTTGCTAAAAGCATAGACATAAGCAAAATGGCTTCTATGATCTATGGAGTTAGCAGAAATAACAGAAAAGGAATTGGATATGAATCCTCCTCTGGAAAGGATTTAAATCCAAAACCTGTTGATAAAATTATCATCAAGAAAACTCCTTTATATTCACACTTTAAATTTGGTCACTTGAATGATATTGAACAAACACGCTCTGAAAAGAATATTCATGTGTTTAAATCTAAGGCTAGTCAGAATAAACCTTATGTTGAAAAATAGAAGTTTAGACAAACCTTCAGAACCACTAACCCTAAAGGACCCAAGAAGATCTGGGTACCTAAAAGTAAAATAATTCCTGTTGCAGATGTTCTTAGCAGCAAGGTCAGGACGCCAATCATGGTACCTGGACTCTGGATGCTCACGACACATGACAGGAGAAAGGTCTATGTTCCAAAGCCTAGAGCTTAGATCTGGAGGTGATGTGAAATTTAGAGGGAACCAGAAGAGCAAGATCATTGGATCTGGCACCATTGGAAATGGTAAACTTCCCTCTATTACTAATGTTTTACTTGTTGAAGGGTTAAAGCATAACTTATTGTCCATAAGTCAATTAAGTGATAATGGTTATGATATTACCTTTAATAAAAAATGTTGTAAAGCTATTAGTCAAAAGGATGGCTCTATCCTATTTAGTGGTAAGAGGAAAAACAACATTTATAAAATAAATCTTTCAGAACTTAAACGTTCAGAATGTTAAATGCCTCTTGTCTGTTAATGAAGAGCAATGGGTCTGGCACAGAAGATTGGGGCATATTAATATGAGACGTATATCTCAGATTAATAAACTTAATCTTGTCAGAGGACTTCCTAATCTGAAGTTCACCTCAGATGCTCTTTGTGAAGCATGCCAAAAAGGGAAGTTTTCAAAATCATCTTTTAAATCAAAAAATGTTGTTTCTACTTCCAGACCATTAGAATTACTTCATATTGATCTGTTTGGACCAGTGAAAACTGCATCCATCTGAGGCAAGAAGTATGGATTAGTCATTGTTGATGACTATAGTAGATGGATATGCGTAAAGTTCTTAAAACACAAGGATGAGTCACATTCTGTGTTCTTTGACTTCTGCAAACAAGTCTAGAATGAAAAAGATTTCAAAATTATAAAAGTTAGAAGTGATCATGGTGGTGAATTTGAAAACAAATATTTTGAAAAATATTTTAATGAAAATGGCATTGCTCATGATTTTTCCTGTCCTAGAACTCCACAACAGAATGGAGTTGTAGAGAGGAAAAATAGAACTCTGCAAGAAATGGCCAGAACCATGATCAATGAGACTAATTTGGCAAAACACTTTTGGGCAGAAGCAATCAACACAGCCTGTTACATTCAGAACAGAGTGTCTGTAAGACCTCTTTTGGAGAAGACTCCCTATGAACTGTGGAAGAACAGAAAGCCCAACATTTCATATTTTCATCCTTTTTGATGTATTTGCTATATGTTGAATACTAAAAAAAGGTCTATGTTCCAAAGTCTGGAGGTTAGATCTGGAGGTGATGTGAAATTTGGAGGGAATCAGAAGGGAAAGATCATTGGATCTGGCACTATTGGAAATGGTAAACTTCCCTCTATTACTAATGTTTTACTTGTAGTAGGATTAAAGCATAATCTATTGTCCATAAGTCAATTAAGTGACAATGGTTATTACATAACCTTTAATCAAAAATGTTGTAAAGCTATTAGTCAAAAGGATGGCTCAATCCTATTTAGTGGAAAGAGGAAGAACAACATTTATAAAATAAATCTTTCAGAACTTAAGGTTCAGAATGTTAAATGTCTCTTGTCTGTTAATGAGGAGCAATGGGTCTGGCACAAAAGATTGGGGCATATTAATATGAGACGTATATCTCAGATTAATAAACTTAATCTTGTCAGAGGACTTCCTAATCTGAAGTTCACCTCAGATGCTCTTTGTGAAGCATGTCAAAAAGGGAAGTTTTCAAAATCCTCTTTTAAATCAAAAAATGTTGTTTCTACTTCCAGACCATTAGAATTACGTCATATTGATCTGTTTGGACCAGTGAAAACTGCATCCATCAGAGGCAAGAAGTATGGATTAGTCATTGTTGATGACTATAGTAGATGGACATGGGTAAAGTTCTTAAAACACAAGGATGAGTCACATTCTGTGTTCTTTGACTTCTGCAAGCAAGTCCAGAATGAAAAAGATTTCAAAATTATAAAAGTCAGAAGTGATCATGGTGGTGAATTTGAAAATAAATATTTTGAAAAATATTTTAATGAAAATGGCATTGCTCATGATTTTTCCTGTCCTAGAAATCCACAACAAAATGGGGTTGTAGAGAGGAAAAACAGAACTCTGCAAGAAATGGCCAGAACCATGATCAATGAGACAAATCTGGCAAAACACTTTTGGGCAGAAGCAATCAACACGGCCTGTTACATTCAAAACAGAGTGTCTGTAAGACCTCTTATGGAGAAGACTCCATATGAAATGTGGAAGAACAGAAAGCCCAACATTTCATATTTTCATCCTTTTGGATGTATTTGTTATATGTTAAATACTAAAGAAAATTTGAACAAGTTTGATTCCAAAGCACAAAAGTGTTTCATGCTTGGATATTCTGAACGCTCTAAAGGCTACAGAGTATACAACACTGAGATACAGATTGTGGAAGAATCTATTCATGTTAGATTTGATGATAAGCTTGGCAATAAAAAGCCAAAGCAGTCTGAAAACTCTGCAGATAGAGAAGTAGTCTTCACTGACTCTGAAGTCCCAGAGGCAGACAAAGCTCAAGTGAAGAAACCAGAAGCAACGACAGATGCTATTCCTTTAACTTCTCAGATGAACAATCTAAACATTTCTAAAGAATCAACTGTTAGAGGATCATCATCCAGAATTAAAGCTTCTCATCCAGAGAATGTCATTATTAGAAAGAAGGATGATCCCATCAGAACAAGATCCTTTCTAAGATCATCTGAAGCATCATTATTTGGATTGGTGTCAGAAATTGAACCATCTTCTGTAGATGAAGCTCTGCAAGACAATGATTGGATTATTGCCATGCAAGAAGAGTTAAATCAATTCACCAGAAATGATGTATGGGATTTAGTTCAAAGACCACAAGGATTCAATATAATTGGAACTAAATGGGTCTTCAGAAATAAGCTAAATGAGAAAGGAGAAGTTGAAAGAAATAAGGCAAGGCTTGTTGCTCAAGGGTATAGTCAACAAGAAGGTATTGATTACACTGAAACTTATGCTCCAGTGGCAAGGTTAGAATCTATACACCTTCTTATTTCATTTGCTGCACAAAATAACATCACTCTGTATCAGATGGATGTTAAAAGTGCCTTTCTAAATGGTATTATAGAAGAAGAAGTTTATGTCCACCAACCTCCTGGTTTTGAAAATGAAAATTTTCCAGATCATGTTTTCAAATTAAAGAAATCTCTGTATGGTTTAAAACAAGCTCCCAGAGCTTGGTATGAGAGATTGAGCAATTTTCTTCTGGAGAAAAATTTCATCAGAGGCAAAGTGGACACAACACTCTTTTGTAAATCAATTAAGAAAGATCTTCTAATTTGTCAAATTTATGTGGATGATATAATATTTGGATCTACCAATACTATGCTGGGAAAGGAGTTTGCTACATGTATGCAGGCAGAATTTGAAATGAGCATGATGGGAGAACTCAGATTCTTTCTAGGAATCCAAGTCAATCAAACTCCAGAGTGCACTTACATACATCAGACCAAATATGTTAAAGAACTTCTGAATAAATTTAACATGACTGATAGTAAGCTGGAAAAGACCCCAATGCATCCAACTAGCTCACTTGGCAAGGAAGAGGTAAGTAAGAAAGTAGATCAGAAGCTCTACAGAGGTATGATAGGATCTCTTCTTTTCTTAACTGCTTCTAGACCTGACATATTGTTCAGTGTATGCTTGTGTGCTAGATTCCAATCAGATCCTAGAGAATCACACTTGACAGCTGTCAAGAGGATTCTAAGGTATCTGAAAGGTACTTCTAATGTGGGTTTGTGTTACAGAAAATCTGATGATTTCAAATTAGTTGGATTCTGTGATGCTGACTACGCTGGAGACAGAGTGGAAAGGAAAAGTACTTTTGGAAGTTGTCAATTTCTAGGAAGAAATCTAATCTCTTGGTACAGCAAGAAGCAACCCACAATTGCACTTTCAACCACAGAGGCAGAATATATTGCTGCTGCTGGATGTAGCACGCAGATGCTCTGGATGAAAAGTCAGCTAGAAGATTATCAAATATTTGAAAGTAACATTTCTATCTTTTGGGATAATACTTCTGCTATATGTTTGTCTAAAAACCCCATTTTACACTCTAAGGTAAAACATATAGAAATTAAGCATCATTTCATCAGAGACTATGTTCAGAAGGGAATCATAAATTTAGCCTTTGTTGATACAGATCATCAATGGGCAGATATTTTTACAAAACCCCTTGTTGAAGATAGATTCAAATTTATTCTGAAAAATATTGGTATGGATTTTTGTCCAGAATGATATTTATCATAAGCAAATTTTACAGATGCAAAAATGCCTAATGCTCTGAAGTATTTCTTCTAATTGGTTATTTATTTTCTTTATTTTGTGAAACTATGAACTAACAATCCTTAGAGGATCTGAATGTTGGTTAACGTTTCATTTCTCAAGAGAATTCAGAACACATGCAAGCAAACACGTGTCACTCCAAATCTGCAAAGGTGGCGTGTACACTACTGAAGAGACGTTTGAGGTGAAGTTTGAATAGTGAAAATCTTGATTTTCCTCCCAATTTTTCAGAAGCAATAAATGCTTGAAATGATTTTTATTCTTTTCATTTAATGCTTTGTTCAAACGTGCCAAATTCTGACTGTTTGTATGCCTATGTGTATTAGTATAAATACATCTCTTCTCTTCACAATCACACTTTACACACTTCAAACATTTTATGCATTTCAATCTTCTCTTCTCTCTGCATAAAAACCCTAAGCGTGTGACAAAACCATCTTCAATGGCAACTTCATCATCAACTGCTGCACAATTTCAATCTACAATGGCTGCAGTTACCTCTACTAACATGGGCGTAACTCCTTATTCTCCACCAAAAAGAAAATTGCTCACCCCTGTTGAAAAGCTGGAAGTTCTATGTGAATCAATGGTGGAATTTGATTCACTTGCTGAGAATGGATTTGAGTTTCGTTCCATTATAGGTGCTCAAGGATGGGTGAAGTATTTTGATAGACTTTTTGGACCAGTTTACCCCCTTCTTGTGAAAGAGTTCTGGATCCATGCTTCAGTTTACCCTAAGTTTATCTTATCTTCTGTTCTGGGCAAAGATATAATAATAACAGAAGATCTGATTAGAAAACTCATTGGCTATGAGGAAACAGGTGGAGTATCACACTTGCCAGCTGGGCGTGTGGATATGGATGAAGTTTATGAAGAAGTGATGACTGCTGGACAAGCTTCTAATAAGTTCAAGGATCTGAAGCCTGACTATAATATCTGGGCTAAGATCATCATGGGATGCATTCATCATAGGAAGTCAACAAACTCTCCAGACTATGTCAATAATGAACAGCTCTACTTTATGTATTGCCTCAGTCAGAGCACCAAGGTAGATCTTCCATATATTCTCTTTATGCATCTTTGGAATGATATAAATGCCTCTAGAGAATATATGAAAGAAAAAGGTCAGAAGATCAGAACCTGGATTCCTTTTGGAAGGTTAATCTCAGATTTTCTAACTGAGAATGGACTTGTTACTGCTCTGTACGCTGCTGGAGTCACAGAGGAATTGGAATTTGTTTTGGGAAAGCCTCTGAATGCCAAAAGTCTTCAGAGACTTAAAATAGTGGAAGAACTCACAACAGCTCCCAAGAAGCTGAACATTTCTGAACTGAGTCAGAAGAGAACTCCTGTAGATGATTACCCTCTGTTCTATGCTGAAGAACCTAGGGAAATTGTTGTAAGATACATTGATGATTGCAAGAAAGAAGGAAAGCTTGTTCCTGCAGATATTATAAAGAGTGCAAGACAAACATTGCCTGTTGTAGAAGAAGAAGAAACACCAAGGAAGAGGACTCAACCAGAAGCAGAAGCTGCACCTGTTCAGAAGAAGCCCAAGATTGCTGAAAATCCTCAGAAGCTGCTAAAGAGGAAAGAATCTGGAGCCACTCCTTTTGTACCAGCAAAAAGAATCAAGATTAAAGGTACTAAAACTTTTGTATCTTCTGCAAATCCTATTGTTATAAATGATTCTAATGTTAAGTCTATTCCAAAACCACCCTCTACACAAAATAAATCTGTTACTGCTCCACCTCATGTTTCTACCCCATCTCCTCAAAAATCTTCTACTCCAATTTCCATCTCACCACAAAAACAATCATCTGTTCCAAGACCAACAACAACAAAAACAATTCAAACTCCACAACCAAAAATTCCAATCAAACAATCTGTACCACAAAAACAACCTTCAGAAAAAACAACCCACAGAACAACAACAAACAACAAAACCATCTGCACAACAAAAGCCATCTGAACAACAAAAACAACCACAAGAAAAACAACCAGAAAAATCATCTGAACCTCTACCAGCAAAAGACTCTGAACATCAACCACAAAAATCATCTGAACCTCAAACACAACAACAAAAGAAACAACCACCATCAGATAATCCACCATCCAAATCATCTGAACCCACTAAATCTGTTCCAGTTTCATTTGAACCAATAAAAATTTCATCTGATCCACCCTCATCAAATCCCTCTGAAATTCCCTCAGAAACAATCAATCCATCTGAAACTAACATCCCTGACACAGAAGTTCTTGATGTTACACCTCTGAAAACTGTTTTTCAAGTGTCTTCTACTTCCTGCACACCAACCACTTCATCAAACTCCTCAAAATCTGACATTCACCCAGATTTTTTAATCTCTCCTTCTCACAGAGATTCTGAGGTCAACCAACCAGAACTCCCTGTATCATCCAAAGTTCCTATTTCAGATCCTATTCCCACACCTGCACCATCATATGAAATCCTGATTCCAACATCTAACCCAACATCTAACCCAAGAACATCTATTTCATGTGCATAATTCTCATCCCTGTTTCACAATCTTGCCTATGGTTTCAAACTCAAAGATTTTTATGACAGAGTTGAACCATCTGACCCTATCACTCCCTTGAAACCTAAACTCACAATCACCCTACCATCTGTGCTTCTCACCTATATACAATCCATGTCAGATGTAGGTTCATTAGCAACAACATCATATTCTGCTAAATCTGCAAAAGCTGTTACTTCAGCTATACCAGTTTCATCTGATAAAACTGCTGCTTCTGATGAACCTCCAAAATCTGCCTTCTAACCTTACTCAAATAAACCCTTTGATGTAGTTTCCTATCACACCAAAGCAAAACCAAATCTATTAAATGCTTTAAACAGATCCAAACCTGTTGAACCTGAAATTCCTTTCATACCATACTACCCTCCCTCTGATCTCCATTCAGAAATCCATTTTTCCACCTACTCCCCAACCAAAACCAATAACATTGGAGACTCTGTTACATCCCAAACCTAGACTTAATATTAATCCTTTATTTCAATCTTTTTTGCAAGAAATACAGTTGTATTTAGGTACTGTACAGAGGAAGTGTTCAGCAACAATGGATGCCCAGGAATCTGATGTCATCTGGAATGGATTCATCACCAGATTCAACACTTTAGCATCAAATCTTAAGAACATATGTTCTGATGATGCAAAGCTCAGATTTGCTGAAGCTGCAAGAAATCTGTTCTGGACTGTCAAGAGATCAGGACCTTTGCTCCTTACAGATGCTCCTCCATCATCAGAAGAAACTGCTGAATCTGTATCTGAAGACAACCCTTTGGCCATGACTCTGGTAGAACTTCCTTCTGGCTCTAATGCTCCAGACTCTACAGACCCTATGGAAATTGACTCTGTTCAAGCTCCCGAAAATGTTCAACCTTCTTCATCTTAGATAAAGAAAGAACATCCAGATTTTAAGGATAAAATTGCTGCTCTGGAAGCTGGTCAATCAGAGATCAAGTCTTGGATGGCCAAACAGGATAAAAAGTCTGAAGACATGACTGAGTGGATGTCAAAACAGGATCAGAAGAATGAAACAATGGCTAAGTGGATGTCAAAGCAAGAGCAGTCCTCCTCTGAGATCCCAGATCTGTTGAAGATGCTTTTGTCAAAACACTCTTAGTTTTTCATTTTTTTTCATTCTGATGTTTTTGCATCTGATGTTTGCTTATGTATTTTTTGAATATCTTCTGATGCATGTACTTTGGCTCTGAGCTATAGTGAATGAATGTTTCAAAGTTTTCTCCACATGATTTATCTTCTTTACTGTTTCCTTTTATTTGTCTTTTTAAAGTTTTTTACTTTTTGCTTATGACAAAAAAGGGGGAGAAAATATAGATCTGAACTGTTTAATTAAACTTCACCAGAATGAAACTTCAGACATATCTATTCTATATAACATTAAATCTAAGTATTTTAGAACACTTGATAAGTACACTCTGTAAAAGAAACTCTGAGACTCTCAGATCATTTGACTATTATCAAAATCTGAATCTGAAATTTGCAAGACACTCTGACTCTCAAATGTTAAAAGAACAATCAAGATCTAACTCTGAAAATTACTCAAGACAAAAGGGAAGTTTCTATTCCTTATTTGTATTTAATTCAGGGGGAGATTCATCATCTCAGGGGGAGTTATAATTATTATATTTTCAATTAAACAAAATTTCTGATGTTTTTGTCATCATCAAAAAGGGGGAGATTGTTAGAACACAGATTGGTTCTTAATAATATCTCTATGTTTTGATGATAACTATTATGAAATTTTGTAATTAAGAATTATATACTCTAAAGTTTGCTTGAGAATTTTTACTGCAGATAGTAAAGGAATTAACACTCCAGAAGCAAATCAGAATTGAACACAAGAAATTAGCTAGACTCTGAAGCGCCAGATGCATCCATTAGAAGATTCTGATTGCTGCCAACAGAAGATTCTGAGCGTAGCCTCCAGAAGATTCTGAAGCAGAAGCTCCAGAAGGATATGAAGCAGAAGCTCTAGAAGAATCTGAAGCAAGTCAGAAGCATCTGAACCAAAGAAGAATTCTGTATGAAGAGTTTTTCAAAGCATAGTTCCTACAGAAGATTATGAAAGTACTAAAGCTGCAAGTACTGAAGATCTGTCTCAAATATGCTCTGATCTTAAACACGCTGAAAGCACACCTGCTGCAGAAGACTCTGATTCAGCAAAACTCTGATCATCATCAGAAGGCTCTGATCTATTTAGACTCTGATGCATTTGCTGAAAACTGAAGAAGAATTATTCAAAGTTTATATCCGTTGGAGTGAACCAAACTTCTCTTTCGTTATTTATGCTAGACACAAGAACACAGACAAAAAGGATTTTTCTGTGCTTTCTTCTTCTAGGAAAGGTCACTTGATGTGAAGACAAAAAGGCTCAGACCTTTTGGACACTCTTCTCAACGTGAAGCTCACCTTGGATCAGCTGCCTATAAAAGCAAGACTTCACCAACTTCTTCAGTTGACGTTTTATTGAAATGAAATCAACATTCAAGCTCCCATACTATTTCATATTCTTTCTAAGAATTAATTTCTTTGTTCTAAATAGTTAAGTGAAAAATCACAGTTGTGATAAAGCTTTATAGAAGCAATCTTAAACACTTGTATTGATTTTACATTTGATTGTATCCTTAAGAAGATCCAGTTAGGATCAGTAGTTCTTGAGAAGACTTTGAACAGTTGTTCTAAGTGCTTACTATTGTAATCAGTTGATTAAATAGTGGATTAAGTCCTTGATTGAGAAAGGCAAATCACTCTAGGAAGGGTGGACTGGAGTAGTTGAGTTCAACGAACCAGGATAAAAATACTTGAGTTTTTATTTCTAAGTTTTAATCTTCATACTTATTCAACCCCCCCTTCTAAGTATTATCTCACCTTCACGTTTTTACAAGGATACGCGGTTATGTTGGTTAGAACTTCATTCACATATTTGATTGGTTGGATACGTTTATGACGGACTAGTGAACCTTAATCTTGACATGCTTTTATCAAAGTTAGACCGACTTTTATTCCGTTTTAATTCTTGCAAACTTATGTTACGAAATTGAATACATTATAAAAATTCCCCTTTTTCTTAAGTCATTAAATCGTTGAATGACAAGCATCTATATTCTCTACAATCCCTATGGATACGATAAAACACTACCGCAAAATACTTTCTAACAAAAATGGCACCGTTGCCGGGGATTGTTAGTTGAATATTGCAAGCATTGCAATAGTTTAGTGATTTTAAGATTTTTGTATTGTGAATCTCTTATCTTTGTAATTCTTTGTGCTTTTTAATTTGTTTAGTTCGTGTGCAGAATTCGTTTATGCACGGACAGGTTCGGTTGGGAAACCTTCTTTTCGATCCTGAGGTTGAGAGAACCGCTCGGGGTACCAATAGTCGCACAAGGCAAAGACAGCAACAAGCTATTGAAAGACAAGAGCTCGGAGAATCTTCTTCATCCACTCCGCCTAATTCACCAATTATGGCAGCACCACCTCCACCTCCACCTCCAGTTTCTGTCCCTTGTACAGACAGTCCAAGACACACCGCTCAATTCGCACGTAATCTTCAAAATGGAAGATAAGCTGAGATGAAGATGGGAATCCTAGCACTTATCTATCAAAATCCTTTCACGGGGTTAGATCATGAGGATCCGTTTACGCATCGTACAAAATTCTATGAGATTGCGGGTGCAATGGAAGCAACCGAAGCTGATGAAGAGTTATTGTTCAGGAGACTATTTCCTCATTCCTTGATTGGGAAAGCGAAGGAATGGTATCTTGATCAATCTACAACAATCATGACGGATTGGAATCTTTTGGAAGAGAATTTTCTTGAACGGTTCTTTCCACATAACCGTTTCATGGAAGCTAAAACTGCGATAGCTGTGTTTTCACAAGGAGCAAGTGAATCCCTCAACGAAGCTTGGGAGTGATTCAAGTCTATGTTAAGAAAATGCAAAGGACACGTTTTTGATGAACTTACTCAAGTTCATATTTTCCGTAATAGTCTCCTTTCGATTCACAAGACCTTATTGGATGCTACAGAGGGAGGTTCTTTAATATCTAAAAGCGCCGATGATGCAATTGCAATTATTGACAATATGGAACTTAATGATCACCAAGGGAATCATAACCCTGGGGTAGCTCAAAGAAAACCAGGTGTGCTCGAGTTAGGTACGAAAGACGCTATTCTTGCCCAAAACAAACTTCTTACGCGACAAGTGGAGCTTTTAACTCAACAAATGTCAAAGCTTCCACAACAAATCAAAGAGATGCAAGAAGTTCCTACTCAAGTTCAAGTAGCGAGTTGCAAATTGTGTAAAGGTGACCATCCTACCAGATATTGTCCTCCCGTTTTAGAAGAAGCCAATTATGCCAGAAATCAAAATCAAGGATACCAATAAAGACCACCTTATCAACAAGCAAATCAAGGTTATCAAAGACCTAATCAAGGTTACCAACAATCGTGGAGGCCACAAGAAGCCGGAACTTCAAACCGTCAACAATATCAAAACTACACTCAACCTCCACAAACTCAAAGGGCACCGTCAAAGATGGAGGAAGCTCTTACTCAATTCATGCAAATGTCAATGTCAAATCAAAAGAACACCGATGCGGCTATTAAGAATTTGGAGACTCAAGTTGGCCAATTATCAAAACAATTGGCCGATCAACAAAAAGGGCCTTTCACGGCTACCGTTACTCCAAACCCGAAGGAGCATTGCAAGGCGATTCTTATAAGAAGTGGTAGAGAAATTGATATGGGTGTAGGTGAGGAGGTAGTGGCGGAGGAAGTTGTAGTTGAAAAAGAAATTGAAAATGTTGAGGGAGAAGTAGAAAAAAATGTTAAGGGAGATTTAGTTGAAAATGAGAAAGTGAAAAAAAATGAAGAAGGAGAGAAAAGTAAGAGAGAGGAAAGAGTGAGAAAGTCGAGAAAAGGAAAAGAGCAAGTGAACACGATACCGATTCAAAATTTTCCTTACTAGCATGCTCCGACAAGGAAAGACAATGCTAGACACTATGTTCGGTTTATGGACATATTCAAACAATTGCAAATTAATATTCCATTTTCCGAAGCATTGGAGCAAATGCCAAAGTATGCTAAATTCATGAAGGACATTTTCACGAAGAAGAAGTGGTATACGGATCAAGAAATGATCATGGTGAATGCTAGTTGTAGCGCAACTATTCAATGTACTCTCCCAAGGAAAAAAGGTGATCTGGGACGAGTCACTTTGCCCATCACAATTGGAAATACTTATGTTGGCAAGGGGTTGATTGATTTGGGCTATTGCATAAATTTGATACCCTTATCTATTGTGAAGCGGTTGGGATACATGGAGTTGAAATCTACTCAAATGACTTTGCAACTTGCCGACAAATCTACCACTCGCCCTCATGGTGTGGTCGAAGATGTGTTGGTAAAGGTTGATAAAATTTTGTTCCCAATTGAATTTGTAGTAATTGATATGGAAGAAGATGAAGACTCTCCATTGATTCTTGGCCGACCTTTCATGAAGACCGCACACATGGAGATTGATATGGACGATGGTCTCATGAAAGTAAGAGCGCTTGATGAGGAGATTTGCTTCATTCTTTTCGAAGCCATGAAGCTTTCTAAAGACGAAATTGATTGTTTTAGAATTGATGCAACGGAATTTGCAATTGAAGAAGTCAAGGAGTTATTACAAGTTACCACACCATTACAACAAGTTCTTACCAATGCTCTTTCAAAAGTCAATGAAGAAGAAGAACGAGAAATTTAAAAGTGTTTGTGGGAACTTGAAGAGTTAGAGGAAATCCCACCTTTGAAAGACAAAGTGGAAAATTGAAAAAAGAAAACAATGAGGAAGGCAAGCTTGAGTTGAAATTGTTTCCATCTCATCTAAAGTATGTTTTCCTTGATGAAGAGAAAAAAAATCCGGTGATCATAAGTTCGGAGTTAACCATGGATGAAGAAAGGAAATTAATTGTGGTGTTGAAGAAAAATCAAGAGGCAATGGGTTGGACTCTTTCCGACATAAAAGGTATAAGTCCTTCCTATTGTATGCATTGAGTATTCATGGAGGACGATTTCAAGCCGGTAGCTCAACCACAAAGAAGATTAAATCCCACTATGAAAGAAGTGGCGAGGAAAGAAGTTGTAAAAATGTTGGATGCCGGCATGATTTATCCTATTTCTGATAGTCCGTGGGTGAGTCCAGTTCAAGTGGTGCCAAAGAAGGGTGGAATGACGGTTGTTCGTAATGAGATGAATGAGTTGATTCCAAAAAAACTGTAACGAGATGGAGAATGTGTATTGACTACCGTAGGCTAAATCAAGCTACGGGAAAAGATCACTTTCCTCTTCCTTTCATGGATCAAATGCTCGAGACGCTTTCCGGTCAAGAATACTATTGCTTTTTGGATGGGTATTCCGGGTATAATCAAATCATTGTCAACCCGGAAGTTCATGAAAAAACAACTTTCACTTGTCCTTTCGGAATCTTTGCTTATCGGAGGATGCCGTTTGGTTTGTGTAATGCACCGACGACTTTTCAATGGTGTATGCAAGCTATATTCTCGGACTTGATTAAAAAGACGATCGAGGTGTTTATGGATGATTTCTCAGGTTTTGGGCCGTCATTTGATCTTTGTCTAAAAAATCTTGATGTTGTCTTGGAAAGGTGTGTGGATACTAATCTAGTGCTTAATTGGGAGAAATGCAACTTCATGGTCACAGAAGGTATTGTGCTCGGGCACAAGGTTTCTTCAAAGGGACTTGAAGTTGATAGAGCTAAAGTGGATGTGATTGAAAAGCTACTGTCACCTCTGAATGTGAAGGCAATTTGAAGCTTTCTAGGTCATGCGGGATTTTATCAAAGATTCATCAAGGACTTCGCGAAGTTAGCAAAGCCATTAAGCAACCTGCTCAACAAAGATAAGTCTTTTCTTTTTGATGATTCTTGTATGACAACTTTTGATTCTTTGAAATAAAGCCTAATAGCTACACCCATAATTGTCGCACCAAACTCGAAAAATGATTTTGAACTTATGTGCGACGCAAGCGATTATGCGGTTGGTGCAGTTTTAGGCCAAAGAAAAACAAAATTTTTCCATGCGATACATTATGCAAGCAAGATTCTGAATGAGGCTCAAATTAATTATGCAACAACGGAAAAGGAATTGCTTGCTATAGTGTATGCATTAGAAAAATTTAGGTCCTATTTTATTGGATCAAAAGTTATGGTTTACACCGATCATGCGGCGATCAAATATTTGCTTATCAAACCGGATTCTAAGAAACGGTTAATTCATTGGATTCTTTTACTTCAAGAATTTGATCTTGAAATTCGTGATAAAAAAGGTTCCGAGAATTTGATAGCAGATCACTTGTCCCGACTTGTGAATGATGAAGTCACAAAACATGAGAAAGAGGTGAGGGAGGAGTTCCTAGATGAAAAATTGTATATGGTGAAGGTTAGACCTTGGTTCGTCGATATGGCTAACCACAAAGCGACTAGATTGATACCGGAAGGTCTAACTAGTCACCAAAGAAAAAAAAATTTGTCTGACGCCAAGTACTTTGTTTGGGATGAACCACATGTTTTTAAACTTGGTGTCGATAACATTTTACGGAGATGTGTTTCTGAGGAGGAAGCCAAAGATATCCAGTGGCATTGTCACAACTCTTCGTATGGAGGTCATTTTAGCAATACAAGAACGACCGCTAAAGTCCTTCAATCAGGATTTTATTGGCCATCCTTGTTCCAAGATGCGTACGCGCACATAAAAAATTGTGACAAATGTTAAAGGATTGGTGGAATAACGCAACAAAATGAAATGCCACTGCAAAACATGATAGAAGTCGAAGTTTTCGATTGTTGGGGAATTGATTTTGTTGGTCCATTTTCACCTTCGTTTGGAAATGAATACATTCTTGTTGCGGTAGACTATGTCTCCAAATGGGTGGAAGTCATAGCTAGCGCTAAGGCAGACGGGAAAACCGTAATAAATTTTTTGAAAACAAACATATTTTCTCGTTTCGGTACTCCGAGAGTGTTAATAAGTGACGGTGATTCGCACTTTTGTAACACTTAGTTAGCCAAAGCTTTAGAGCAATATGGTGTGCGGCACAGAGTTACAACACCATACCATCCACAAGCTAACAGACAAGCGGAGGTATCGAACCGAGAGATAAAATTTTTTTTGGAAAAAACCGTGTCTACCTCACGGAAGGATTGGTCAAGCAAGCTTAACGATGCCTTGTGGGCCTATCGGACCGCTTTCAAAGCTCTGATTGGTCTCACGCCATTTAAAATGGTCTATGGAAAAAAATTTCATCTTCCGGTGGAATTGGAACACAAAGCCTTTGGGGCTTTGAAGTTACTTAATTTTAATCATAACTTGAGTGGTGAAAAAATAAAAAGCCAACTTCATGAGTTGGACGAAATTCGCCTTCAAGCTTATGAGTCGAACAAGATTTACAAGGACCGAGTGAAGAAGTATCATGACAAAAAGCTTGTGACCAAGACATTTGAGGTAGGACAGTTGGTGTTACTATTCAATTCGAGGTTAAGATTATTTCCCGGAAAATTAAAATCCAAGTGGTCGGGTCCGTTTCGGATTCGCGACATTTTGAGCTACGGGGCTATTATCATTGAAGATATCAAGACCAAAGAGAATTGGACTGTAAATGGCCAACGGTTGAAAATTTACTTAGGTGGTGATTTCGAGCGGGACACCACCTCCGTGCATTTCGGCGATTTGTGATCGCATCTGACCGTCGAGCTCCAACAAAGTTAAACAAAGTGCTTGGGAGGTACCCCAACATTGTAAGTATTTATTGTTTTATGTTGTGTGAATTTGGTGCTTGATGTGGTGGAACTTGGCTGAGTTGTGTTGTGCATTATTTGTTTAAAAAACCAAAACCTGTCATGTTCGCTAGCACTTTCGCTAGGCGAAGACAGTAGCGAACATGTTCGCTAGGCGAACAGAGCGAAACAAGTTATTTTATTTTAATTTAGTGGGCCACCTATTTGGGCCCAAAAACCGTTTTGTTTGTTTTGGTGATAGTCTGAAGGATTTTTAGGGTCTCTGTTTCATTTTCACACTTGCCACACTACAATCTCACTCACATCATTGGTGCATCCTTGAAAACCCTAGTTCTCTTCTCACTGCCTTAACAACCCAATCACTTTATTCAATCAGGTATGTATCTGTTCTATTTTCTTTGATTGAGTGCTCTAAATTTCTTGAGAACAAACCATGTGGGTTATTGTGGGTGAGTTACAAATCTGTAGAATTAGGGTTGCATGTCTGTGTAATACTGTTCTTAGCGTGCCAAATACTATGGTTCTTGAATATTGATGAAAAACAAATAGATTTCCTGGATTTTGGTTGAAAAAAGTGGGAGAAAACAAAAACCCGCAACCTTCGCTAGCACTTTCGCTAGGCGAACCTGGAGCGAGTATTCGTTGGGCTTCGCTAGGAAAATCTAGCAGCGAATGTGACAGATTTTCATTTTTCTGCTCTGATTACTAATCTGTTTTGTGGATACTTTTTGTTTATTTTATGTATTGTTGCAGATGGCTTCTAGGTTTGGTGCTTCTAAAAAGAGGAAAGTTGGCAGCACATCTTGTCCTCAACCGATACAGTACGACACAGAACACTTTATGGGTCTGAAACAAGCTGCACGCTATGTGGCTCTGGAAAAACGCAAAATTCTACTTGAAAAGCGGTTTCTTATTCATCCAGAGGGCGAGTACAAAACGTTTACCAGACTCATCTATGACAAGAAGTGGGATACATTTGTGAGTCCAGCGGATAGTTACAACATTGAGATTGTGCGTGAGTTTTACGCTAATGCAATTCTGAATGATGACGAACCTTTTACCTGGACCACGAAGGTGTTCGGATGACAGGTGGTGTTTGATAGAGATACCATCAATAGGGTGCTTGGAGGACCTTTCACCTTGGGTGAGGAAGAGATTGACGATTATCACCGTGATTTGAGGCTGCATAGAAACACAAATGCCATTTCTGAAGCCATATTGATGGAGGGCAAGACAGTAAAGCTGAACCCATCTGGGGTTCTTAGAAGGTACCACCGTGAGGACATGACACCTCTAGCCCAGTTGGTGTTGTTGCTTATTTTGACAAATATCAAACCGAAATCCCACACTTCAACATTGCCGATCCCAGTGGCACACTTGGTTCACTCCATTCTAACTAACGTACAAATTGACATGGCTAGAATCATTGCTAATGAGCTGAAGTCCATGGTGGAGAGTAGGATGAAAGCGGGGGCGCAAGTTAATTTCCCCCTTGCTTTCCCATGTCTCATTATGGCCTTATATGTTCAGTCGAGGGTGAAATTACCCTCCCGGAGACAGGTGACTGTTCCAGCCACGGTCGATGACCGTTACATGGACAAGTATTGCCGGCCTAAGAACTTCAGAGCTAGTACAACTGCTGCAGATACAGGGGCTACTGATGGTCCTGGTGTTGCTTTTTCGCAGGGTTTTGATCCATTTCAGGAAGCTGTGTGTAACTACAATTGGGATTGGATGACAACGACTCAACGTGCCATGATCGATATTCATGATTCTATGCAGGTACTCCAGCTGCAATGTCGTGACCCTTCTGTGGAGCGCACTATGATGACGCGTGAGCAGTTCCTGCAACACGTGAGCTGGCCTGAGGTCAGGCCTATTTTTGGAAAGGGGGCGGGTGCTTCTGGTTCTGGTGTTGGTGGCGCTGAGGTAGATGCTGATAATGATGAGGATGATGATGATGGTTCTGCTTCTGGTTCCGAGAGTGTGGAAAATGTTAGAACACATATTGGTTCTTAATAATATCTCTATGTTTTGATGATAACTATTATGAAATTTTGTAATTAAGAATTATATACTCTAAAATTTACTTAAGAATGTTTGTTGTAGATATTAAAGTAAATATCACTCCAGAAGCAAATCAGATCTGAACATAAGAAATATGCAAGGCTCTGAAGCGTCATAAGCATTCCTTAGAAGATTCTGAACGCTGCCATCAGAAGATTCTGAGCGTTGCCTCCAGAAGGATCTGAAGCAGAAGCTCCAGAAGAATCTGAAGCAAGCCAGAAGCATCTGAACCAATGAAGAATTTTGTATGAAGAGTTTTCAAGCATAGTTACTTCAGAAGACTCTGATAGTACTAACGCTACTAGTACTGAGGATCTGACCCAAAACTCTGCTCTAAACTTATATACGCAAAAAGCACACTTGCTGCAAAGACTTTGATTCAGCAAAACTCTGATCAACATCAGAAGGCTCTGATCAAATTAGACTCTGATGATTCTTGCTGAAAATTGTTGAAGAAGAATTCAAAGATTATGTCCGTTGGATTATCCAAACAACTCTTTCCTTATTTATGCTAGACACAAGAACACAAACAAAAAGGATTTCTCTGTGCTTTCTTCTTCTAGGAAAGGTCACTTGATGTGAAGACTAAAAGGCTCAGACCTTTTGGTACACTCTTCTCAACGTGAAAAACTCTTGGATCACTGTGCCTATAAAAGCAAGTCTCCACTCATCTTCTTCAGTTGACGAAACACTTGAAAACAATTCATTATCAAAGCTCTCATACAACTCATAAACTCTTACTAGAATTATTTCTTTGTTCTTAATCTTAAGTGAAAAATCACAGTTGTGATAAGGCTTTATTAGAAGCATCTTAACACTTGTATTTACTATTACATTTGATTGTAAGAAACCTTAAGAAGATCCAGTTAGGATCAGTAGTTCTTGAGAAGACTTTGAACAGTTTTTCTTAGTGCTTACTATTGTAATCAATTGATTAAATAGTGGATTAAGTCCTTGTTTGAGAAAGGCAAATCACTCTAGAAAGGGTGGACTGGAGTAGTTGTGTTCAACGAACCAGGATAAAAATACTTGAGTTTTTACTTCTAAGTTTTTATATTCATACTTATTCGACCCCCCTTCTAAGTATTTTCTTACCTTCAGTTGGCATCAGAGCTCCAGTTCTGTGTGTGCTACCACTTTACAGTGACAGAAAAGATCCAGTGAGAAAAACTTTGATATATATTTGGTTGTTACTATGGCTGATACTTTAATATCTAACATTAACAACAAATATGAAGAAAGGGACATAATCATCACTAAACCCCCTAGGTTTGATGGGGAGAAATTTGATTATTGGAAAGACAGGATTGAAAGTTTTTTCCTTGGTTATGATGCTGATTTACGGGATTTGGTCATAGATGGATATGTTCATCCCACTGATGGGAATGGCAAGAAAGTAGATAGAAAATCTATGACAGAAGCCCAAAAGAAGGAATTTAGAAATCACCACAAGGCTAGAACAATATTGTTAAATGCAATATCTCACACTGAGTATGAAAAGATCACAAATAAAGAAACTGCATTTGACATGTTTGAGTCCTTAAAGATGACTCATGAGGGAAACTCTCAAGTCAAGGAAATAAAGGCTCTGGCTCTAATTCAGAAGTATGAAGCCTTCAAGATGGAAGAAGCTGAATCTGTTGAAGCCATGTTCTCCAGATTTCAAATACTTATAGCTGGACTAAAGGTTTTGGATAAAGGATACTCTACTGCTGATCATGTAAAAACGATCATCAGAAGCTTACCTACCAGATGGAGACTGCGCTGAAAATGGCTAAAGATCTGAACAAGATCTCCTTGGAGGAACTAATCAGTTCACTGAGGAGTCATGAAATTGAACTTGAGGAAGATGAACCTCAAAAGAAAGGTAAATCAATTGCCTTAAAATCTAATAAATATGCTAAAACATTGCAGGTAATAGAGGAAAGCTCTGAAGAATTCTCATCTGAAGATAAAGTTAAATTATCCATGTTGTCCAGCAGAATAAACAAACTCTCGAAGCATAAAGGAAATAAGTTCAGACTCTTCAGGAAGCCTGACCAAAGAAAAGAATCTTCTGGACACAGAAGATCTGGCAAAAAGCAGGTTGTCTGCTACGAATGTAAAGAACCTGGGCATTACAAAAATGAATGTCCAAAGTTGTTGAAAGAAAAGCCTAAAAGAAAATCTGATAAGAAGAAGAAGGTTCTAATGGCAACCTGGGATGATTCAGATATATCTGAATCTGAATCTGAGTCAGAAGAGGAATGTGCCAACATAGCATTGATGGCAGACATAGAAGATCAGGAGGAAGGAATTTCAGGATCTGAATCTGACTCTGAATCTGACTCTGACGCTGAAGAGGTAATGGCTAAACTCACTAAAGATGAACTTATCAAAGTGTTATCAGAAGTTCTGAAGAGCTATAACAATATTAAGCTCAAATACACGAAGCGTCAAAGCAATATTGTATCTGAGAATAATGTTCTCAAATCAGAAGTAGCTGAGCTAAATGAAAAGAACTTAAAATTGAAAAATGATTCTGAATTAGCTCAACAAGACTCTGATTCTGAAACTGAGTCTGAATGCAAAAATATTTTGGAAAAATATGACTACAGCTTTCAGAAGTTTCTTACTAAAAGCATAGATAGAAGCAAAATGGCTTCTATGATCTATGGAGTTAGCAGAAATAACAGAAAAGGAATTGGATATAAATCTTCCTCTGGAAAGGATTTAAATCCAAAACCTGTTGATAAAATTATCATCAAGAAGACTCCTTTATATTGCCACTTTAAATTTGGTCACTTGAATGATATTGAACACACTCGTTCTGAAAAGAACATTCATGTGTTTAAATCTAAGGCTAGTCAGAATAAACCTTATGTTGAAAAACAGAAGTTTAGACAAACCTTCAGAACAACTAACCCAAAAGGACCCAAGAAGATCTGGGTACCTAAAAGTAAAATAATTCCTGTTGCAGATGTTCTTAGCAGCAAGGTCAGGACGCCAATCATGGTACCTGGACTCTGGATGCTCGCGACACATGACAGGAGAAAGGTCTATGTTCCAAAGTCTGGAGCTTAGATCTGGAGGTGATGTGAAATTTGGAGGGAATCAGAAGGGCAAGATCATTGGATCTGGCACTATTGGAAATGGTAAACTTCCCTCTATTACTAATGTTTTACTTGTAGAAGGATTAAAGCATAATCTATTGTCCATAAGTCAATTAAGTGACAATGGTTATTACATAACCTTTAATCAAAAATGTTGTAAAGCTATTAGTCAAAAGGATGGCTCAATCCTATTTAGTGGAAAGAGGAAGAACAACATTTATAAAATAAATCTTTCAGAACTTAAGGTTCAGAATGTTAAATGTCTCTTGTCTGTTAATGAGGAACAATGGGTCTGGCACAGAAGATTGGGGCATATTAATATGAGACGTATATCTCAGATTAATAAACTTAATCTTGTCAGAGGACTTCCTAATCTGAAGTTCACCTCAGATGCTCTTTGTGAAGCATGTCAAAAAGGGAAGTTTTCAAAATCCTCTTTTAAATCAAAAAATGTTGTTTCTACTTCCAGACCATTAGAATTACTTCATATTGATCTGTTTGGACCAGTGAAAACTGCATCCATCTGAGGCAAGAAGTATGGATTAGTCATTGTTGATGACTATAGTAGATGGACATGCGTAAAGTTCTTAAAACACAAGGATGAGTCACATTCTGTGTTCTTTGACTTCTGCAAACAAGTCCAGAATGAAAAAGATTTCAAAATTATAAAAGTCAGAAGTGATCATGGTGGTGAATTTGAAAACAAATATTTTGAAAAATATTTTAATGAAAATGACATTGCTCATGATTTTTCCTGTCCTAGAACTCCACAACAGAATGGAGTTGTAGAGAGGAAAAATAGAACTCTGCAAGAAATGGCCAGAACCATGATCAATGAGACTAATCTGGCGAAACACTTTTGGGCAGAAGCAATCAACACAGCCTGTTACATTCAGAACAGAGTATCTGTAAGACCTCTTTTGGAGAAGACTCCCTATGAACTGTGGAAGAACAGAAAGCCCAACATTTCATATTTTCATCCTTTTGGATGTATTTGCTATATGTTGAATACTAAAGAAAATCTGAACAAGTTTGATTCTAAAGCACAGAAGTGTTTCATGCTTGGGTATTCTGAACGCTCTAAAGGCTACAGAGTATACAATACTAAAACACAAATTGTGGAAGAATCTATTCATGTTAGATTTGATGATAAGCTTGGCATTAAAAAGCCAAAGCAGTTTGAAAACTCTGCAGATAGAGAAGTAGTCTTCACAGACTCTGAAGACTCAGAGGCAGACAAAGCTCAAGTGAAGGAACCAGAAGCAACACCAGATGCAATTCCTTTGACTTCTCAGATGAATAACTTAAACATTCCTGAAGAATCAACTATTAGAGGATCATCTTCCAGAATCAAAGCTTCTCATCCAGAGAATGTTATCATTGGAAAGAAGGATGACCCTATCAGAATAAGATCCTTCCTTAGATCATCTGAACCATCATTATTTGGATTGGTGTCAGTAATTGAACCAACTTCTGTAGATGAAGCTCTGCAAGACAATGATTGGATTATTGCCATGCAAGAAGAGCTAAATCAGTTCACCAGAAATGATGTGTGGGATTTAGTTCCAAGACCAAAAGGATTCAACATAATTGGAACTAAGTGGGTCTTCAAAAATAAGCTTAATGAGAAAGGAGAAGTTGAAAGAAATAAGGCAAGGCTTGTTGCTCAAGGGTACAGTCAACAAGAAGGTATTGATTACACTGAAACTTATGCTCCAGTGGCAAGGTTAGAATCTATATGCCTTCTTATTTCATTTGCTGCACAATATAACATCACTCTATATCAGATGGATGTTAAAAGTGCCTTTCTAAATGGTATTATAGAAGAAGAAGTTTATGTTCACCAGCCTCCTGGTTTTGAGAGTGAAAAATTCCCAGAACATGTTTTCAAACTAAAGAAATCTCTGTATGGTTTAAAACAAGCTCCCAGAGCTTGGTATGAGAGATTAAGCAATTTTCTTCTGGAGAAAAATTTCATCAGAGGCAAAGTGGACACAACACTCTTTTGTAAATCATTTAAGAAAGATCTTCTAATTTGTCAAATATATGTGGATGATATCATATTTGGATCTACCAATACTTTGCTGGGAAAGGAGTTTGCTCAATGTATGCAGGCAGAATTTGAAATGAGCATGATGGGAGAATTGAGATTCTTTCTGGGAATTCAAGTCAACCAAACTCCAGAGTGCACTTACATTCATCAGACCAAATATGTTAAAGAACTTCCGAAGAAATTTAACATGACTGATAGTAAGATGGCAAAGACTCTCATGCATCCAACTAGTTCACTAGGCAAGGAAGAGGTAAGTAAGAAAGTAGATCAGAAACTCTACAGAGGTATGAATGGATCTCTTCTATACTTAACTGCTTCTAGACCTGACATTTTGTTTAGTGTATGCTTGTGTGCAAGATTCCAATCAGGTCCTAGAGAATCACACTTAACAGCTGTTAAGAGGATTCTAAGGTATATGAAAGGTACTTCTAATGAGGGTTTATGTTACAGAAAAACTGATGATTTCAAATTAGTTGGATTCTGTGATGCTGATTACGCTGGAGACAGAGTGGAAAGAAAAAGTACTTCTGGAAGTTGTCAATTTCTAGGAAGAAATCTAATCTCTTGGTACAGCAAAAAGCAACCCACAATTGCACTATCAACTACAGAGGCAGAATATATTGCTGCTGCTGGATGTAGCACGCATATGCTCTGGATGAAAAGTCAGCTAGAAGACTATTAGATATTTGAAAGTAACATTTCTATATTCTGTGATAATACTTCTGCTATATGTTTGTCTAAAAACCCCATTTTACACTATAAGGCAAAACATATAGAAATTAAACATCATTTCATCAGAGACTATGTTCAGAAGGGAATTATAAACTTAGCCTTTGTTGATACAGATCATCAATGGGCAGATATTTTCGCAAAACCACTTGTTGAAGATAGATTCAAATCTATTCTGAAAAATATTGGTATGGATTTGTGTCCCGAAGCAAATTTTACAGATGATAAATGTTTATCACTCTGAAGTATTTCATCTGTTGCTTATTAGATTTATGTTTATTTGTGTGTATCTGAACAAACCAATCTCAGAGGATCTGAACGTTGGTTAACGTTTCTTTTCTTAAGAGAATTCAAAAGCACATGCAAGCAAACACGTGTAACTCTAAATCTGCAAAGATGGCGTGTACACTACTGAAGAGACGTTTGAGGTATGGTTTGAATAGTGAAAATCTTGATTTTCCCCCCAATTTGTCAGAATCAATTAATGCTTGAAATGATTTTTATTCTCTTTCATTAATTGACATTAATTGCTAGGTGTGAACGTGCTTTGATTGTCTGTTTGTATGCCTAATTATTTTCTATAAATACCACATCTCTCACCACTTTCACACTTTTCACAACTCAAGCAAGTTTATGCATTTCTGTCTTCTTTTCTCTCTTCACAAAAACCCTAAACCTTTGTCAAAATCATCTTCAATGGCAACCTCATCTTCTACAGTAGCTCAATTTTAATCAACCATGGCTGCAGTTACTTCTGCAAATATGGGTGTGGCTCCATACACGACACCTAAAAGGACTTTGTTAACTCCTGTTGACAAACTTGAAGTTCTCTGTGAATCAATGGTGGAATTTGATTCATTAGCTGAAAATGGATTTGAATTTCGTTCAATAGTTGATGCTCAAGGCTGGGTAAAATACTTTGACAGATTATTTGGACCAGTTTACCCTCATCTGGTGAAAGAATTCTGGATACATGCTTCTGTATACCCCAAATTCATCTTGTCTTCTGTTCTGGGTAAGGAGATTATAATTACAGAAGATCTAATCAGGAAACTCATAGGGTATGAGGAAACTGATAGAGTATCTCATCTGCCAGCTGGGTGTGTAGACATGGAAGAAGTCTATGAGGAAGTCATGACTGCTGGACAGGCCTCTAAAAAATTTAAAGATCTGAAGCCTGACTACAAAATCTGGGCAAAGATTTTTATGGGATGCATTCATCACAGAAAATCTACAAATTCTCCAGACTATGTGAACAATGAACAACTCTACTTCATGTACTGTTTAAGTCAGAGCACCAAGGTAGATCTTCCTTACATTTTGTTCATGCACTTATGGAATCATATTAATGCTTCAAGAGAATCTGTAAAAGATAAGGGTCAGAAGATCAGAACATGGATTCCCTTTGGAAGGTTAATTTCAGATATTCTGACAGAAAATGGACTGGTGACTGCTCTGTATACTGCTGGAGTCAAGGAGGAACTTGAATCTATTGTTGGGAAACCTCTGAATGTCAAGAGTCTTCAGAGACTAAAAGTTGTAGAGGAACTCACATCAGCACCCAAGAAGTTGAATATCTCTGAACTTAGTCAGAAGCGAATCCCAGTTGAAAACTACCCACTGTTCTGTGCTGAAGAACCAAGGGAAATTATTGTGAGATATATTGATTCTTGCAAGGCAGATGGAACGCCCATTCCTGCAGATATTATAAAAAGAGCAAGGGAACCAATGCCTGATGGAGGAAATGAGAACACAAGGAAAAGAGGTCAATCAGAAGCAGAAGAAGTTGCTGTTCAAAAGAAGCCCAAAGTTGCTGACAAGCCTCAAAAGCTGATCAAGAGGAAAGCATCTAGAGACGCTCCCTCTGTTCCCACAAAGCGTATCAAGATTAAAGGTACCAAATATTCTGTATCCTCTTTCAATAAAACTGTTTTAAATGAATCAACATTCAATTCTATTCCAAAACCACCTCCTACTCAGAAACAATATGTTCCTGCTCCATCTCATAATTCTGAACCATTAAAAATTCCTTCCCCACAAAAATCCTCTGATCCTGTTTCCACCACTCCTGTAAAACCTTCTACTAATCAATCATTTGCACCAACACCAACAACAACAACACCAGCAAATCAAAACCAACAGAACAATCTGAACAACAACAACAACCAGAAAAACAACCACAACCAGAAAAACCTCAATCAAACACATCTGAACCCATTGCATCTGCACAAGTTCTTTCTGAACCTATAAAATCTAATCAAGTGGCATCTGATCCACCTACATCTGATCCACCTACATCAGAACCACCTACATTTGAACCTCCATCAAAACTTTCTGAGAATCCATCAGAATCAACCAACCCATCTGAAACCAATATCCCTGAGACAGAGGTTCTAAACGTTACACCTCTCAAAACTGTTTTTGAAGTGTCCTCTACGTCTTATACTCCAACCACATCCTCAAATTCATCAGAATCTGATATACACCCAGATTTTCTGATATCTCCCTCTCTCAGAAATTCTGAAGTTAACCATCCAGAACCACCTGTTTCTTCTGAAATTCTCATTTCCAATCCTATCCCAACACCTAAGCCAAGGACATTTGAGTGTGTACCCTCTGCTTCGTGTAAACTGTTTTCATCTGACAAACTTCCCTATGGTTTTAAATTCAAAAATTTCTACACCAGAATTGAACCATCTGACACTATCACTCCTCTTAAACCCAAACTTACCATCATTCTACCATCTGTTCTTCAAATGTATATTAAAGAACTACCAGAAGTGATTTCATCATAACCTATTTTATCTGATAAATCTGCATTCACTCCTTACTCTGATACCCCATTTGATGTTGTTTCCTATGCATCAAATGCAAAACCATATCTGCTGAATGCTTTAACCAGATCAAAACCTGACAATTCATCTGATCTTCCATTCATACCCTTCTACCTCATCCTCTGATCACCATTCCAAAATTCACCATTCCACCTTCACCTTTCTAGACCCAAAACCTAGGCTGAATGTTGATCATTTATTTACAAGTTTTTTTGAAAGAAATAGAGATGTATTTAGGCTCTGTACAGAGGAAGTGTTCATCAACAATGGATGCAAATGAATCTGATGCCATTTGGAATGGCTTCATAAACAGATTCAATACTGTAGCATCAAATCTAAAGAACGCATGTTCTGATGATGCGAAGCTCAGATTTGCTGAAACTGCTAGAAGTTTGTTCTGGACTGTTAAAAGATCTGCACCATTGCTTCTTAAAGATGCTCCTTCATCATCAGAAGAGAATACTGAATCTGCATCTGAAGACAACCCTCTGGCTATGACTCTTGTAGAACATCCCTCTGGATCTGCTGCTCCTGACTCCAAATCCCCTATGGAAATTGACTCTGTTCATGCTTCAGAATCTGTCCCACCTTCTTCATCTGAGATCAAGAAAGAGTATCCAGATCTTGAAGATACGATTGCAGTTCTGGAAGCTGGTCAATCAGAGATTAAGTCATGGATGGCTAAGCAAGATAAGAAGTCTGAAGACATGGCTCAGTGGATGTCCAAACAAGATCAGAAGAATGAAACCATGGCTAAGTGGATGTCAAAACAAGAACAGTCCTCTTCTGAAATCACTGATCTGTTGAAGATGATTTTGTCAAAACAATCTTAGTTTTTTTTTCCTGATGTTTGCATCTGATTATTGCACATGTACTTGAATATTTTATGATGTTTGTACTTTCTACTCTGAATGAATGAATGTCTCAATGTTTTCTCTACATGATTTATCTCGTTTGTTTTTCCTTTTATTTGTCTTTTAAAAGTTCTTACTTTTTGCTTATGACAAAAAATGGGGAGAAAATAGATCTGAACTGTTTAATTAAACTCTACCAGAATGAAACTTCAGACATATCAATTTTATCTAACATAATATCTGAGTATTTCAGAACATTTGATAAGTATACTCTTTAAAAGAAACTCTGAGACTCCCATATCATATTTAATTTATCAGACTCTGACTCTGAAATATGCAAGAGACTCTGACTCTCAAATGTTTAGAACAATCAAGCTCTAACTCTGAAAAATACTCAAGACAAAAAGGGAAGTTTCTATTGCTTATTAATATTCAATTCAGGGTGAGATTCATCATCTCAGAGGGAGTTATATTTATTCTCTTTACAATTAAACAAAATTTCTGATGTTTTTGTCATCATCAAAAAGGGGGAGATTGTTAGAACACAGATTGGTTCTTAATAATATCTCTATGTTTTGATGATAACTATTATGAAATTTTGTAATTAAGAATTATATACTCTAAAATTTGCTTAAGAATGTTTGCTGCATATATTAAAGTAAATATCACTCCAGAAGCAAATCAAATCTGAACATAAGAAATATGCAAGGCTCTGAAGCATCAGAAGCATTCCTTAGAAGATTCTAAATGCTGCCATCAGAAGATTCTGAGCGTTGCCTCCAGAAGGATCTGAAGCAGAAGCTCCAGAAGAATCTGAAACAAGCCAGAAGCATCTGAACTAATGAAGAATTCTGTATGAAGAGTTTTCAAGCATAGTTACTTCAGAAGACTCTGATAGTACTAACGCTGCTAGTACTGAGGATCTGACCCAAAACTCTGCTCTGAACTTATATACGCTAAAAGCACACTTGCTGCAAAGACTCTGATTCAGCAAAACTCTGATCAACATCAGAAGGCTCTGATCAAATTAGACTCTGATGATTCTTGCTGAAAATTGTTGAAGAAGAATTCAAAGATTATGTCCGTTGGAATATCCAAATGAATCTTTCCTTATTTATGCTAGACACAAGAACACAAACAAAAAGGATTTCTCTGTGCTTTCTTCTTCTAGGAAAGGTCACTTGATGTGAAGACAAAAAGGCTCAGACCTTTTGGTACACTCTTCTCAACGTGAAAAACTCTTGGATCACTGTGCCTATAAAAGCAAGTCTCCACTCATCTTCTTCAGTTGACGAAACACTTGAAAAGAATTCATTATCAAAGCTCTCATACAACTCATAAACTCTTACTAGAATTATTTCTTTGTTCTTAATCTTAAGTGAAAAATCACAGTTGTGATAAGGCTTTATTAGAAGCATCTTAACACTTGTATTTATTATTACATTTGATTGTAAGAAACCTTAAGAAGATCCAGTTAGGATCAATAGTTCTTGAGAAGACTTTGAACAGTTGTTCTTAGTGCTTACTATTGTAATCAGTTGATTAAATAGTGGATTAAGTCATTGTTTGAGAAAGGCAAATCACTCTAGAAAGGGTGGACTGGAGTAGTTGTGTTCTACAAACCAGGATAAAAATACTTGAGTTTTTACTTCTAAGTTTTTATATTCATACTTATTCAACCCCCCTTCTAAGTATTTTCTCACCTTCAGAAGAGACCGAGTCCGAAGAGGACTAAGTCTTTGATCTTTTGATTTTATTGCTTTATGTTTTGGATATTTTGTTTGGTTATTTCAGATATTTGGGTTGTGTACTATTTTAGGGTGTTTTTCCCCCATGCACATTTTATTTTGTTTGAAGTAATGTTAATTTTTTATGTTTAAATTATTTTATTTCTTTTAAGTGATTTTTAATAATTTTCTGGTTGTTAAGCTGTCGAAACTTCTAGATTGGATGCTCTCCAAAAAGAAGTATCCAATGAAGGTGCATCCGAGTTTGGATGGCAATGATAAAATAAACAAGTGAATAATGCTAAGGTACATGGTTACCTTTGGTTAGAATTTTAGGATGTGTTAAGAAATTTAATCTTGTCATAAATAAATATTGTCTTTTTGCAACATTGTTGAATGAATGGTTCACCTAGGACTTAGAACCACAAATTGTGAGGAAACCTCCATTGTACACTAAATGCCGAATTCTAATAAACTGTGTTGATTCATTTGGTTCATGCTTTGTCTTTTATTATTGTGAATTTGTGGAAGAAATTAGAAATGATCAAGGCACTTGTTTTTATCGAGCACAACCAGTTCCAAAAGCAACTTACCCATGAGCAGAGAGTATTCTAAACCCCTTGAGCCTAAACAGTATGAATATCGACTTTAAATTGTGCGAGATTCCAAAAACTTTTTTCTTGAACCCCGGAATTTGATGCTAATTGTTCTTTTTTCCTTAAAAAAAATTATTAAGAGCATTCATTTGAGGTTTGAGTAAAAGATAGGTTGGGGAGAACGAAAATGAAATTTGGTAGGTTGCCACAACTCTTAAAAAAACCGAGCAAGCATTGAAAAGAAAAGAAAATTTGTTATGTGAATATGAGTGTAAAAAAAAGAGAGAAAAATGATGCTTGCTTGGAAGAAAAATAGTGAAAAACAAAACTAAGTTGTGAAGTAAGAGTTGGGAAGGTTTCAAACGAGAACAAGTGGAATAAAATTGGGATATGTGAATAACTTGTATAGTGAATATCTCTTTTGCATCGCCAATTTCGTTTCAATGGCCTTAGATATGTCCCTTGTTTGTAAACCCGACCAAGCTACAACCGGAAAAGACCTTAGTGATCTTCTTGCTTCCATATTTTCATTTTTAATTGTTAGATGTTGTATGAATTAAATTGATTTTGGCATTGTTTGTTTGAGAGTGAAATTGTCCCCGCGGTTGCAAACGCGTAATTTTTTCAATCCTTATTCGAAGAGGAGAGATAGGTTGATTCATTCAGGATAACATTGTTGTTGATTGATATATGTTTTGCATTGCTTTAATACTTTAGTTCTTGTGTGTTGTCTTATTCTAACCATTGGGAACTTGTGTCTGGCGGAAATTCTTGTGTTTGAGCCATTTGATCCAATTTCGGAGAAATCTTTTTCTTAAGCAAATACTCTTGTTCATCAAGAGGCATACTTTGCTTGAGGGAAAGCAATATCCTAGTTGGGAAGAGTTGATAGATGCCAAATTATGCTTATTTAAGCTATCAAATGTTGGCATCTTTCACTCCTTTTTTGTCAAGAAAGTGTTCAAAATCACTCTTGCTTTGGTTGATTTGCAACTTTGTGTGAAAGTATCTTAGTACCTTTAATTTGTGTGTTATTGTGCAGGAATTTGACATGAAATAGTGAGAATTAAAACACAAGAAAGATGGTAAGGAAACCAAGACAACAAGCAAACATCAGCAAGTTCGCTAGGCAAACTGTCCAGCGAAGCTCCATCCAAAACTTCACAAAGTTCGCTAGGCGAACTATGTAGCGAAGGCCAAGAATCCAAAACAGCAAGGAAAGGGCCATAAACTCGCTAGGCGAGGGAGGCAGCGAAGCCCTCGCTAGGCGAAGAAGTAGCGAGTAACCAGCGAACACTTCCAGACTTAAAACAGCAAGGAAATGGCCATAAACTCGCTAGGCGAAGTTCACAGTGAAGGCTTCGTTAGGCGAAGGATTACTCGCCTAACGAACTTTTAGAAACTTGTCTGGGGAGAGTTCACAGGGCACAGGCACTTCAGGTGGCACTTTTGAGGTTCGTTAGGCGAACCACTTTGTTGGCCTAGCGAACATGACAGCTCAGGTGACCCTTCTTTAAGTAGCATGGGCTACTTTTTGTAAAAATATCTAATTTTTTTATACTTGCATTTGAGAGGATATTTCTGACCTAGAAATCCATTCTTTCATTTCTCATCATCCCTTAGCAATATTTCTCCAAAAGAAGGTGGATTCCCATCCATTCTCGATTATTTGACTCAGATGTTGATCAACCTTCTTCTGAAACTTGTTGCTAAAGCTATCATGGAAATGAGTGGCTAAATCTCTCTCTTGTTAAGGTTAGGATTAGTTAGTTCAGATTTTATGTATTCTTCTTAATCTCTTGTATTTGAACAAGTTATGATCAATGTAGATGTATTTATTTGCTACTATTTGTAAATTTATGGTTTGGATTGATTTAGACATGAACTTTCCAAGTCTTGACCTAATATCTTCATCTATCAACTATACAAATGCTAGAGATAGATTTGAAAGTTAATATCCACTTTGTATCGATCTTAATGATTATTGTTTCGATTGTTATTTAGAGAGATCATTTAACGTTAGAAACAATAACATTCACGAAATCGCTTTAGAGATGAACGTTTTTGCGAGGATACACGGTTATGTTGGTTAGAACATCGTTCACATATTTGATTGATTGGATACGTTTAAGACGAACTAGTGAACCCTAATCTTGACATGCTTTTATCAAACTTGGACCGACTTTTATTCCGTTTTAATTCTTGCAAACTTATGTTACAAAATTGAAAACATTATAAAATCCCCCTTTTTCTTAAGTTATTAAACTGTTGAACGACAAGCATCTATATTCTCTACAATCCTTGTGGATACGATAAAACACTACCACAAAATACTTTCTAACAATTAGAAACCTGCCGCACCTTGAAAAATCACATAGATAATTCGAACATACGATCCTCGCGCTAAAGGCGCGGAAATGTGGTTCGACAGAGTCGCCACCAAACTTTATTTATCTCCCAAAAGAGGGAAAGTAAAATATCAAGAAAGCCTTTTAGAATGAGAGGACAAGAACAAGGTCGTCGCAACCAATGTTTCGGGTTCGGGAGTCGGTTACGCAAGGGGAAGGTATTAGCATCCCTCACGTCCGTTGTACTCAACAGGAACCTCTTAGTACGATTTGCGATGAACGTTATTAAGCTTGTTTATTTTCTTCTCAATTGTAAATACGAATTGGTAGGATAAAAGGAATAAGTGCTAATCAGAGAATGGGTGGTTATAGGATATGGTGCTCGCCAAGGATTGAGGCCCTTGTGCCTACGTATGCTCATTCGGACGAGAATGAGAAATCAAAGCGTCGTAGTTCAACTATGGGAAAAGATAAAAGAGAAACGGAAGATGGAGGGAATTATGAACGGAATGACTGAGAAAGATGGAAGTGTGGAAATAATAGAAAAAAGAAAAGGTAGCTCACCAAGATCATCTCAATCTTGTGCCTACGTATCTTACATTTAGAAGATAATGAAGAATCAGAGCGTCCTTAGTTCGTGGAGACGACCACGAAAAGAGAAGGGTTTGAATTGGTTTGAAGTTTGGTTGAGAAACGAAAGATTGATTGACAAATAACCCAAGGGGCGTGCCTCGTGATTTGTCACTCAAGAATCCAAGAAATGTGAGATTCCAAGAACACAGTTCTTTCGGAAATTGATTAAGAGATTTGAGAACGGGTTGAACATTTTGAATTCGAAAGAGTGAATGAATAACAACTTAAGGGGCGTGCCTTAAGAGCTATTCATTCGAAGGTTCAAGGAACGCTAGACTCCAAGAATCTCCTTCTTTCATATGCTTGATTACAAAAATGTTTGATTAGAGGTTAGGTGTTTTAAGACGAAAGGGCGAATGAACGATAACCTAAAGCGTGCGCCTTGAGAGCCATTCATTCAAAGATTCAAGGAATTCTAGCCTCCAAGAATCTTCTTCTTTTGTTATTTGTTTAAGAAAAGAGTTTGCAAAAAGATTGAATCAAATACATTGCAAAAAGAGGTGGACTGCGAGGCAAAAGACACTCGACTTACAACTTGGTTTAAAATAGCGCTTGACGTTGGATCAAGGGTTTGACTTATATTTGCGTGCAAAAACATGGTGGAATGGAAATTGGTTTGAAAATGGCTCGACGACGAGTCGAGGGTTTGATAGAAAATGGAACCGAATTGACGATGAGTCAAGGGTTAGGTTGTGAGAAACGATACTAGTCCCTGAGGGTGCCCCCAATATTGAAACCACGATGAAATGTGAAAGTGTAATAGGTTGATGGCGAACGCAGACGAGCACTCAACTTACGAGGGGTGTTTGAAAATGGCTCGATGACGAATTGAGAATCAATTTGAAAATAGTTTAATATACGCTAGTCCTTAAGTGTGCTCCTAGAAGATATACCATAATCAAAGAAATATGAATACATACATCGAAATGTGAGAGTGATACATGTAAATTACACGGGATTGCATGAAATAAAAGGTCTCGTTGTAAGGTAGCCCAAGAGAAAGCCGTGTGTGTGCGAGGTGTCCTAAACTAAGCCTTGAGCAAAAGTTAGGAAAAATCTCCAAGCTAGGGTTTCTTACAAAGTCCAATAATCTGTTGCTCGGACAAGTAACCAACAGTCCACCAATTTAGAATTTTATTGTTTCGATCATTTATTATGTGTTTTCAGATATGTGTGAGTAAGAGATGAATCAGATGAATATGAATATGAATAATATGAATAATGTGAATAATATAATAAGATATATAATGATATAATCAAGATAAAATTTAAAATAGTATAATCAAGATAATATTAACAAGTATATGAACATGATAATATGATCGAGATAATATTGACTGAAAGTAAAAACAATTGTATATTTGACTGAAAAGTAAAACAAGAATATTTTGAAGGAAAGTAAAAGCTAGTCGTTATTTTGATTTGTGAATTGAATCGGGACGAAATGTAGCGCTAAACCGTCATAGCTCGACTTATGACGAGAATCGAACTATAGGGGGCCACACAAATTGATATTCATGCTAAAAATAAGATAGAGAAATGATATCGAGGAGAATTCTCCAATTTAATCGTGTCGCACAGACCAAAAGAAAGGGGGATCTCGTCTTAATCATAAAATCATGTCGATTAATCGAAGGTAGTCTATCACGATCCCAAAGTATAAAAAATGACCTTGTTGCACCCTAAAATTTGCTCAACCTTATTCATTTGGTTTATGTTTCAATATCATTAGCATTTGCATATAGAGTCATGTGCATAGTCTAATCATCTGCATAGCATAAGCATAGCAAGTCATCCAACAGGGACCAATCATTGTTCTCATCTCTATGGGCCTATCAAGAGGTTATTATTCTAATTCAATCCCATTCAGGTCACCAGAAAGAATTTGGAAGCTATCAAGTCAATGGATCAAGCAGTTCATCTATCTCCTAGCTGAGGGTACTTGAGGATCAACAAAGAAGTTGTGAGCTGTGGGCTGAGCATGGGGAGTATCTAGACATCTTGGAGGACTTAGAAAGTCATTTGAAGAAGGAGACAAGTCATTGGTATAGTCACAAGAGTTGTGGATGAAGACAGTCAACTAGGGTTTCATTTGGGTCAACCCTGGGTCAACTCTAGGTCAATTGACTGATTGAAAGGCATTAAGGGCTATTGGAGAGATGTGGGGTTCATCATTTGACATGTAGAAGAGGATATGGTGGTATGCCAAGAAGAATTCAAGAGAAATCAAGGAGAAGAGGAGTTTCTAAATTAGGGTTTCTGTGTAAAATCCCCTAATTTAGGTCAAATTTCCAAGCAAGATAAGTCAAAATTCAAGCTTCAAATGGATCCTTGGCCAACATTAAACTTTTAGAGGATCTCAAGACCTTTAATTTGAGTTGTGGAAGGCATCAAGGAGATTTATAGAACTCAAGTTATGATCCTTGCAAGTTACAGGTCATCTGAGGTATCTGAAATTTTGTCTGTGAAAGTTACTTGACTTCCAAGCAACTTTTACCCCTCAAGGAGATTTCAAATGAATTTCTGGTAAACATAATAATTGTTCCTAATTGTCTTAGCTTTCTAGAATGGTATAGTATGCCTTCATATGATTTGTGGAACTCTACTTATGGTCTTGGCAAGCAAAGGGTATTTTGGTCATCTGAGAATTACAGGTCATTTCAACCTATGCCCAAAACTCATACAAGGAAGTTTCAAATGGAAAACTTTACAACATCAAACTTGTTCCAAATGACATTTTGAGTCTAGAAAAGTTACCATGAGAGATTAGAAAGATTCATAGCACAAGGTTTCAAAATTGTTGGATTTAATGAATAAAAATGACCTAAAAAATGAGATTTTTCATATTTTGGTCAAATGAGGTGAAATTATAGGTCATTTTGAATGGAAAGATCATTTTGAGAACATTGGATAAAGTGGAATTTTGAGCTTGGTTCACATTTTGGAAGTTATTCATGGTTACTTATCATAGAAGAAACATAAGCCAAATTCAAGGGAAATCACACATGGGAAGTTTCTCCAAGTTTCTAGGAGGTTCTAATGACATGTATATATTGAATGGAGAGGGCTCATGCCATGGTTGGTGATGACATTTACTCAAAACCACAAGTTTCACACACTTTCTCTCATTTGCAAAAGCTTCTCAAACTCTCTCAAACTATCATCAATTTCCACCATTCTTGATCTGTTCTTCATCATCATCATCCAAGGATCAGAATTCACCCATTCATTTGGCAAATTGAAGGAGGAATCGTGCCATTCATCATCATCATTCAAAGTGCAAGAATCTTGAAATTAGGATATTCAAAGCATTGGAGCAAGATCTTTTGCATACAGAATTCAAGAACAAGCTCACTGATCAAGTTCAGACCATTGCAAGCATCAGATTCAAGGATCTCCATACCTGTTTTCCTCATCAAACCAGGTTGGTAACTTCATTCGAATTGCATGATTTAGTGAGAATTATAGGGAATTGTTAGTATAGATCGGTTAGGATAAGTAAGATGATTGATTTTGGCAAGTTTGGATAAGTTTCATGGATGTTGATCATGGTGCACTAATTCTGTTAGAGATCATAACATCACGAATAATGCAAGATAATCTTAGGTTAATGGCTCAGATTAATCAGCATGGAATGTATATGAGTTTAGGGCAAGAATTGGTGAGTTTTGGAGAAGTTGATGACAGGTATTAATGGTGGTTTACAACTGTTATTCTCTTCGAACTGGTCTATTGAGTGAGTGTTAGGGAGAGTTATGGTTATGGCTGTGTAGAGGAGAGTTTCTAGAGCAACTTTGCTCTTTGGATCGAAGGAATCCATGGAGAATGGAGAGAGAATGAGGAGATGGAAGATTGCATGCATGGGACTGTTTCTTTCAGAAACCCTAGAGCCATTTAGGGACGATGATGGACAGGCGTTGGATCTTTGGCTTGACGTTGACTGGGATTGGAAACCAACGGCCACGATTGCACAGAAAAAACGGAGGGAGAATTTAAACTATGAAACGCCCCGTTTCATTAAGTCTTTCTGATGGGCTCCAAAATTTGTTGCTATACACACCCTCCCCACCTAAGCCCAATAACAAATGAACTGGAAAAATGACTATTCGCACCGTTTTCGTTTTTAATTTTTTGCTGACCTTCTGAATGCTTCCTGGGCCTGGCGCATATTACTACTAACGCCCCCACTGCCTGGCCCAGTTCTTTTTTTAACTGATTTTATTACTTGCTGCGCCCCCTGCCAACTTTAATTCATTTTATTTTTTTCCTTTCATTTTATTTCAAAAAAATTAAATCTTCAAAAAATCATAATAAATCATAAAATGCATATTTTCCATTGGTTCTTTTTGCATTATTTTCTTAATTTGGTCAAGAAAACTATCATACAAAAAAATTAATAGTTCATTTTATTTTCTTATTTTTGGCATATTTTTCTTTTAATTAGGTGTAAATAACATTTTGTTTAGTACATAATTTTGTTAATTTTAGTTTGATCAAATGCTTTAATATTTTTCATCCATTATTTTTAGGTTGATTAATAGACATTGTTAGCTTGTATATACGCTTTAGTTCATATTTTTAGGAGTTAATTTTAGGTGATTAGTTTAGGAGAGAACAACATGAACAAAATTAGGTTTAAGTGATGACTTAGGAGAATTGAATCATTTCCCTTAGGACTTAGAGTTTGGAATATCTTAGATATGGGGCTATAGGGACTATGGGTAGTTATTAGATCCCTTAGAAATCACTAGGATTCCCCTACTGCTATTAGTATATTACTGTCTATATTTGATTGATTGGTGTGGTGTGCCCTCTGGGGATTATTGTTTGTCTGTATGGGTATTGGGATTGCTTGGGGATTGGGAGAGCTGAAGACTTGGGATGATGGAGCCATTGGAGATCCAGAGACTGAAGACCAACTTCCAGAGTTGAATAGGAGATTCTTGCTAGCAGCTGTTGAGGAGACTAGGGTTTAGGAGCTAGGCAGAGCTCTAGATTAGAAAGCTTGTTTCTCAAACATGGAGTGCCTTGTCTGCATCCATCCTTTCCCCATGATTAAAAGTCTCTTTCAAATATCCACCTCCTTCCTTTGGAAGGATCAGTGAATGTATTTGAAAGATAGAACTTTTGAGGGAAAATTGTCTATATAATGTTAATAGTTGATGAACCACCCTTGGTAGGTAATTGACTGTCTAACATTCCTTCACTTCATCTGGTTGATTGATGTTCATCCTGGAGATTAAGACTTGAAGAAAAGCCATTTCAGATGAAAGATTGATGATCAAGACCTTGCTGGAAAGCTGTGTAGATGGAGATTGATGCTTGCTGAAGCTTGTAGCTGTTTGGAGATGACTTGAAGACTGATGTGGTGCAGAGTTGCTGTGGCTGTTTATTTTTGTTGTATTTCATTTTTGATGTATTGATTGGTTTTCTGGACTGTATTGTGTGCTGTTAACCTGTTGGGTTGAAAGTGAATCCTGTTCACTTTTGCCTATTGTTTTCTAGGTTCGAGGTTGAGTGAGACTCCCTTGCCTCGCTTGTATTGTTGCATCCATGCATTTTACTGCTTTACTGTATATATCTGCTATTGTTTCTGTTTCCGTCTATTCCCTTAGGATCTCTGTTTCTCTCTGCGCAAAAGAGGAGCATGATAGACACTAGGTCTTAACCCATGCATGATAACATTAGGTTAGTTTGATTCCCTTTGCAACCATAGGTTAGAGTTCTGTCTCTTCTTTCTCAAAACAAACAGAAAAACACAATAAGATTTCAAACACAATAAAAGACACTTCTTCCGTAAAAGAATGTGAACTCATCAAAACGTCATTTTTGTCCGCTTGGACTGCTAATCAGCAAAACCTTTTTCAGAAGGAATAAAATCAATCAAGACAAGCCTGTGTCGTCCGTGGCCCGAACTACGTTTGCTCTGATCTTTCATGCTGTATGAAAGTACGTAGGCATAGGATGCGATATCCTAGCGAGCAACCTTCCCCTCCTTTCCCGTAGGTAGGCGAACTACGTTGACTCTGATTTCTCGTTTCAGACGGGAATACGTAGGCATAAAGTGCGATACTTTGCCGAGTCATTTTATTTTCTCTTTAACCCCTGACCCTGTAGAGTAGATAGAATAACAATCCATACCCGAAAACAAGCGTGGATCCCGTCGAGTACGACGGACGTGAGGGGTGCTAATACCTTCCCCTTGCGTAACCGACTCCCGAATCCAGGTTTTGGTTGCGATGACCATACCTTTCCCCGTTTTGCGGTAGGTTTACCTCGAGCGTTTCCTTTCCCTCCTGTGGGATAAATAACGCACGGTGGCGACTCTTCTGTTCAGCCGGCGCCGATTTTCGCAGTAGCGACAGCTGGCGACTCTGCTGGGGATCCAACGTCCCCTGGCTGCTAAGGACTGCGATAGCTCTTATGCATTTGGGATCCAACGTCCCTTAAGAGAGTCAATCCTAACGCTTGTTTTCCCGTCGAGGATTTTGTATGGATTTATATTTCTGACCTTTTATTTTAAGCATTATATATATTGATTATTATTGTTGTATTGGGGTGTGACGGGTGTTATTTGATTGAGAGATAAGCCGGACCCGGGCTTGAGTGCACCTAGAATTAGAGTAGAAAGTAGTGGGTGCGTGCCGGCTTTTCTTGCATTAGTGTCTCATGAAATCTACACTCGGACGAGGTTCTTCTGGTTGGCTTCTTTTTCTACCCTTTGGGTCGAAGGGGTTGTTGGTCAGCTGAATTGTCGACTCCGGGAACCGATCATTTGGAAGTTGGCTAAGTGAGGCCTCTTCAGGATTTGATGATGCCACTCCTCCTGGGAATCGTATCATCAACCCTGAAAGTCTGTGACGCCGACGACCGCATAGGATGCCATACCTTTGTCAGTTACTAGGACATCCACCTGTGAGAGGGTTTGGGGTTATGCAGGTAACTAGACCTTCATATACCAGTTGTTTCTTGATCTGAGATCCTGGGTATTTATGGAGAGTTCTGAGGTCTGTCAGAGACCAGTTGGAGAGTTCTGAGGTCTGTCAGAGACCAGTTGGATAGTTCTGAGGTCTGTCAGAGACCAGTTAGGGATGTGATTTGAGGTCTACCAGAGACCAGTTGGAGTTATGGTTTGAGGTCTGTCAGAGACCATTGTTGGAGCTTTGTTTTAGGTCTATCTGAGACCAGGGTTTGAGGACTTCTAGAGAGTCTATCTGAGACTTCTTGATAGGGTTCAGGCTATTCAGCTACGGCATTTGGTCCCTGTTGCATGTCACTTGCATTGCATTGTTTGCATACTCATTATCATTGCATCCCATTAACGCGTGTCTGTGCTGCAGGTGCATTTGCATATTCTCCGATTCTAGTGCCCAGACTTCGGATTATTGATTATGGCTGGTTTGAGGAAAACAGTTGCGTATAAGCTGCCGACACCTGATATTACTTCTTTGCTTGGTCTGATATCTCTTGCTGATGAGGAGGTTAGGAGAAGCTTCATAATGAGTCACGGGAGATTACTGAGATTAGTCTGCAAACCCACTACTGATGAGATGAACGGGCTGTACACCTTGATGCAGTTCTATGACCCCGCATTGAGATGTTTTACGTTTGCTGACTTCATTCTAGGGCCCACCATTGAGGAGTATGTGGAGTTTACTGAGCTACCCGTGCAGAACAAGGTTCCCTTTATTCACTCTGCTGCTGAACCCAAGTTGGAGGACTTAGCCAAGGCCTTGCATATGGACGTTGCAGAACTGTTAGTGACTTCTTGGCTTGGGGTTTCAGGTTTCTCTCTTGATTTCCTGGTTGGCAAAGCTCAGGAGTATGCCAAGAACGGGTGTTGGGTGGTTTTCAACGCTATTTTGGCTCTATGCATTTATGGGATCGTGTTGTTCCCTAACTTGCCCAATTTCGTAGACTTGGACGCTTTCCACCTGTTTGCTGCCGGCAACCCAGTGCCAACGTTGATCGAGACTTCTACCACTCCTTGCACTACAAGAATGAAAACAGAAGGGGAAAGGTTGTTTACTGTTGTGCTCCTTTGTTGAATATGTGGTTCAAGAGTCATCTTCCCATGAAGGGATCTTTTGTGGAGAGTGCAACCATAGCTAGCTGGTCAGAGCGCCTGATGAGGCTATCTTCCGAAGACGTTGAATGGTTTGATAGAGATCTGCTGGGAGCTGAGCTTATATTCAGTTGTTCTGGGTACCCTAATGTCCCGCTGATAGGAAGAAAAGGGTGTATCAACTACAACCCATCCTTGTTGGTCCGTCAGTTCAGATATGTGCTGAAGAACCCGCCAAAGGAGGAAGAAGTACAGGAATCTCTATACTTCACCGGTGATTTGAAGGGGGAGTTATTAGCCAAGCTGCAGCATGCCTGGACGCGTATTAACCGAAGAGGGAAGCCGTTGTTAGGGAAGAATGACTGTCAGGCTTATGCACCTTACAGAGTTTGGATACAGGAGAGAGCAAGTCAGTTGCGGATGCCGTTTCCGGATGCACCAGCCCTTGTTCCTATGCCGGTAGCAGAGCCAACTACTGTTTCTAGGGAGGCCTACGAGCAGGTTGTGAAAGAAAAAGAAGCCTTGATGAAGATCAACGAAGGGTTAGAGCAGGAGCTAGCCCAGATACGCAGCGAGAAAAACAAGGCCGTGCATGCTTTCCAACAGCAGATTGAGCTAATGAACAGATTAGGGGCTGAGTTGACTGAGGAGAGGAAGAAGCGCGAACGTCTGGGGCAAGAGTTCAGAAGCTCCCATGACATGCTTGAATCCAAAAAGAAGGCGCTCGACGCAGCTCACCGAGAGATCTCTTCTTGCAATAAGACTTGGAATGCCACGCTCACCAACAATAAGAAAAGGGAGGATAAGCTGAAGCAGCAAATCTCCGACCTCGAAGAGCAGTTGAAGTCCAGCATCAAGAAGTGTGAAGAAGAAGTGATGACCCGGTATAGTCTCCAGAACGCACTGAACAAGGCCATCAAAGGCAGAGATGAAGCTGTGTCTCAGAAGCGTAAACTAGAGGATCGCTTCGGAGAAGGGGCATGGGAGGAAACTGCTGAAGACGTGCGACGTGTTCTCAAGAAAAGGAACCAACTTGTTGAAGGGCTGCTTACCCAACCAAGTCATCCGGAGACCAAGAAGTTGCTAGAAGAGTACCAGACTTATGGGAGTGTTTGATCATTTCATGTAGTAACTTGTATGCTTTATTTGCATAGTGCTGACCATCACCAGGATTGTTGGTTGAGGTCATGCCTTCTTATTGTACTCTCAGTGATATTGTACTCTGGGCTTATTGGTTTCTCTGCAATATATGAGGCTTTCTGCGATTCAGCTCCGATCTTTATATTGTTAGCACTGTCATTGCACTGGCACCTTCACACTAGAAACGGGGAATGAATTTCCCTAATGCACAGACACACACATTGCATTGCATTCATATTCGTATTACATTACAGGTAATCTTTGGATGGTGTCTTATTTCCTGCCCTGTACCAGGTATTTCCAGGATTGCAGATCAGCACCCGCACCGCTATTCCACTCGCACCAACTGTCGAAGAATCATGGATCAAATGCAGAACGAGATGCAAGATGTGCGCGAGAAGCTAGCTCTCTTTATGCAGACCATGGAAGCTATTGCAAAAGGTCAGGAGAATTTGCAAGCCATGGTGCAGCCTCTGTTGGTCAGAAACGCCGGTCACGGTAATGAGGATCATCAGTCTGTGCGAGTCGATACTGTTCAGGGAGATGGCACTCCCACGCCAGTGGCTCCGCCCGTAGTCAATATACTGGCTGCTAATGTCAACAACGCTACCGCTGCGGGGAACGGTAACGTCGGAGTTGGGAACGAGACTGCTGTCCATAACGTTGGGCTTGGTGATGTCAACTTGGGTGATAATATGGGAGGCAACGACTTTGGCAATGCTGGGTTCGGGTTCAATGATCAGGGATTCGATAATGCTGGGAAATATGGGTTCAATGCTCAAGGCTTTGGGCAAGATGGTTATGGTATGGCCAATCAGGGTTACGGAGGTTTCGGAAATGGAAACGGCGCTGGGTTAACGGCTTTTGGGCCAGCTGGAGGTGTTCAGGGATACGGCAACAGAGGCCGAGGCCCGGTGATGAATCAGATTAGAGCTGGCCGCAATAATGAATATGATGGGTATGGAGCTGGGAATGGTATGTGGCAAGAGGATCAACAGGAGGACGCTTTCTCCGGCGGAGGCTTCGAAGGGCCGATGGATAACTCCCAGAAGATCAGAATGCTAGAAGAGCAGATGAGGGGAGTCCTGAACCAAAGTGCTGTGGGCTTAGACATGTCAGCAATGGGTCTGGTACCTGGCTTGAGGGTGCCAATCAAATTCAAAGCTCCTACGTTTGATAAGTATAAAGGGGACACATGTCTGAAAGTGCACGTGCGGGCTTATTACAGAAAGATGTCTGCGTACTCAACTGATGAGAGAATGCTAATGCATTTCTTTCAAGATAGTTTGTCAGGCCCTTCCCTAGAGTGGTATATGGGATTGGAGCCAACTAATATCAAGACATGGAAACAGCTAGCAGAGGCATTTGTAGCTCACTACAAATATAACAGCGACTTGGCGCCCAATCGGGTCCAATTGACAGGGATGTCACAGAAGAAGGGTGAGAGCTTTAAAGAGTACGTGCAAAGGTGGCGCGATATGGCTGCCAGGGTCCGTCCTCCTTTAGAAGACAAGGAAATGAATGACATGTTCGTCGGCACATTCACAGGCTTGTTTCATGACATGTTGTTTCATACATCTCTGGCCAGTTTCTCAGACCTAATTCTGATGGGAGAAAAGATTGAACGTAACATTAAGCAAGGAAAATTCCAGGCTGAGGAATCAACTGCATCTGGAAGTAATAGGAAGGCTTTTGGTGGGCGCCGTCAGGGAGAGGCAAGCGCAGTGTTTGGGGGCCGAGGTAGAGGCCGAGGCAGAGGTCGGAACCAATATCATCAGCCGCAGCAGGTGGCGAGTGTTACTATCCCATATCAACAACAACCGTTTCAGCAGCAGCCACAGCAAGGGGCACACCCTGCTCAGCGAAGATTCCAGGGTGGTAAGCCAAGAAGAGTTTTTGAGAAGCCTCCCTCAACGTACGCAGATTTGTTGCAGACCCTGTTGGGTCTGAATTTGGTAGAAAAGAGAACTCTGGCACCGATAACGGGAACTCCTCCGTACGGTTATGATGCAAGCAGGCACTGTGAGTTTCATTCTGGGGCTCCGGGCCACGATGTAGAGGGTTGCCATGCTTTTAAGCACGTTGTGCAGGATCTTTAGGACAATAAGACTATCAATTTCGGAACGGCAGGTCCGAATATAGTGCAGAAGCCCATTCCTAATCATGGAGCAAACGCCATTCTGACTGAGGAAGGGTCAAAACTGATTACGAAAGTGAATGATTTAAAGACGCCGCTGAGCGAGATAAAAAGCAGATTGTTGCAAGGGGGTGTTTATCCAGGATGTGACGAGTATTGCTTAGAATGCTGGACCCTGGCTGGGGGATGTGATGATTTGAAGAAAGGCATTCAGGCTTTAGTTGATGACGGCACATTGCAGTTTGACCGAGCAGCAACTGAAGAGCCGGCAGGGGCAGTAGCAGATGATCAGAGTGATGTGGCCACTGTAACGATTCCTCGGAAGACAATCACTATTGCAGCACCGGTCCAGCGACCACCGATCACCATAACTAAGGTCGGGCCGATCCGGTACGAGAACACAAAAGCAGTCCCATGGTCATATGGGTTGGAGGTGTATTGTGACGGGATAAGGATTGATGTTAATAAACAGCCAGCCGAGACTGTAGAGAATGTAGTTGGTTCAGGAGGTATGACAAGGAGTGGTAGGATCTTTATATCACCTAAAGTGGAGGCCGAGAGATTGGAGAAGGGAAAGGGGAAGATGGTTAAGAATGTTCCTGTGCAGGCAAGCGAAAAAGCATCGGCATCGAAAGATGTAGAAGAGTTCATGCGCTTGATTCGAAAAAGTGATTATAAGATTGTGGAGCATCTGCAACAGACGCCCTCCAAGATATCTATCCTGTCATTGCTATTGTGTTCTGAAGCCCACAGAAATGCATTGCTGAAAGTCTTGGATACTTCCTTCGTACCCCAAGACGTCTCCGTGAATCAGCTGGAAGGAGTGTTGGCACATGTAAATGCAGGCCACAGCTTGGGCTTTACCGACTTCGATTTGACCCCGAAAGGGAGAGATCATAATATGGCGCTGCACATATCTGTTGAGTGTAGAGGGTCAGTAATGTCGCATGTATTGGTCGATACCGGATCATCCTTAAATGTGATGCCCAAGAAAGCGATGATGAAGCTAGATGTCAGAGGAATCCTGTGCACGCCCAGTGACTTGGTAGTTAGAGCCTTTGATGGCACGCGAAGAACAGTCTTTGGGTCGATAACATTGCCTCTGCAGGTAGGGCCGGAGGTGTTTGCGATGGAGTTTTATATCATGGATATACAGCCTGCATATAGCTGCTTGCTCGGAAGACCCTGGATTCATGGGGCTGGGGCAGTCACGTCTACCCTGCATCAGAAGTTGAAATATATGGTTGGAGACAGCGTAGTCACCGTATGCGGAGAAGAAGACATCCTGGTCAGCCATCTGTCGTCATTTAAATATGTGGAGGTCGACGGAGAGATCCACGAAACACCCTGCCAGGCATTTGAAGGGGTGCGCATCAAGGACAAAGGTCCCGGGCCGAGCAAAGTGTCGGAGATAGCCGTCTCGTCGTATAAAGAAGCTCAAGCTCTTGTAGAGGCTGGTGAGACCAAGGGCTGGGGTAAAGTGCTGGATATTCCTGTAAAGATGGACCGGTTCGGGATGGGATACCAACCGTCGTCGTCAACACCTGCTGTGGGGGCACCCCGTTTCAGAGGGCCGGTTACCATCTCTGCCAGTGGAGTATGTAACGAAACCATCAATGCTGCTTCGGAGTCTGACGAAGGAGACAGTGACTGTGATATGGATGCCTGGATTCAGCCAAGCACGCCAGGACAGGGACTGTGCAACTGGTCTATTCAGGAGCTTGTTCCTGTGACTCTTAAACAGTAATGTTTTGCTTTATTAATTGTTGAATAATCTGATGTTTTGCCCGGGGCATCGTGATTTGCTTAAGGCTGTGTTGTTATGAACATTGCGTGTTAATCATTAAATAAATGGCGTTTTCTCATGTGCAAATATTTCGATCTCTGTCTTTCTTGTTTTGTATTTTTTCAATAAAATGGCAACGTGGTTATTCGCTTTATACGCATTTTGAAGCACTTAACCATTCCTTTTGCAGGATAACATCTTCAGATGACATCCTTGAACCACCTATGACTCGTCCCGACTTTGAGCACCCGGTATTTCAGGCCGAAGAAGAGGTTGTCGAAGATAGCGACGTTCCTGAAGAACTGTCTTGGTTGGTGAAACAAGAAGAGCGTGTCATTCTGCCTCATGAAGAGGTCATCGAAATTATTAACTTGGGGTCGGAAGGGGTTGAGAAGAATATTCGCATCGGAGCCGCACTGCAGAGCGATATCAAGCGAAGACCGGTTGAAATGCTCCGAGAGTATAGTGATGTATTCGCTTGGTCGTGTGAAGATATGCCAGGGCTCGATACAGATATGGTTGTGCACCGTCTGCCATTAAAAGAAGAATGCCCGCCGGTCAAACAAAAGCTTCGCAGAACTAGACCAGATATGGCAGTGAAGATCAAAGAAGAGGTTCAAAAACAGTGGGATGCTGGTTTCCTGGCTGTGACAAAGTATCCCTCATGGGTTGCTAACATCGTGCCAGTGCCAAAGAAAGATGGCAAGGTTCGAATGTGCGTGGATTATAGAGATTTGAATAAAGCAAGCCCAAAAGACGATTTTCCACTTCCTCATATCGATGTACTAGTTGATAATACCGCTCAATACTCCGTATTCTCCTTCATGGATGGCTTTTCAGGCTACAATCAGATTAAAATGGCGCCAGAGGATATGGAGAAGACTACTTTCATAACGCCTTGGGGAACATTTTGCTACAAAGTGATGCCCTTTGGCTTGAAAAATGCTGGGGCAACATATCAGCGTGTGATGACGACTCTTTTCCATGATATGATGCATAAAGAGATCGAAGTTTATGTTGACGATATGATTGCCAAATCCCAGACGGAGGAAGAGCATCTGATGAATCTGCTGAAGTTATTTAAGAGGCTTAGGAAGTTCAGGCTGAGACTGAACCCTAACAAATGCACCTTCGGGGTGAGATCGGGTAAACTGCTGGGGTTTATCGTAAGCGAAAGAGGAATAGAGGTCGATCCTGCTAAAATAAAAGCGATCCAAGAAATGCCGACGCCTAAAACAGAGAAAGAGGTGCGCGGGTTTTTAGGGAGGTTGAACTACATCGCCCGGTTCATATCTCACCTAACGGCCACGTGTGAACCATTATTCAAGCTGTTGAAGAAAGATCAAGCTGTAACATGGAACGAAAATTGTCAAAAGGCGTTCGATAAAATAAAGTAGTATTTGCAGGAGCCTCCTATTTTGATACCCCCAGTGGCAGGGAGACCCTTGATCATGTATTTGACAGTTCTTGAGGGAAGCATGGGTTGTGTTCTCGGTCAGCACGACGAGACAGGGAGAAAAGAGAATGCGATCTATTACTTGAGTAAGAAATTTACAGATTGTGAATCTCGATATTCAATGCTTGAGAAAACTTGTTGCGCGCTAGCCTGGGCCGCCAAGCGTTTGAGGCAATACATGCTGAATCATACAACCATGCTCATCTCGAAGATGGATCCTATCAAATATGTATTCGAAAAGCAGGCGTTGTCAGGGAGAATTGCCCGTTGGCAGATGGTCTTGACTGAATATGACATTCAATATGTCTCGCAAAAGGCTATAAAGGGGAGTGTGCTGTCTGAGTATCTGGCGGAGCAGCCTATTGAAGATTACCAATCGATGAGGTTTGATTTTCCTGACGAGGATATCATGTACCTAAATATGAAAGATTGTGAAGAGCCGTTGCCAGACGAAGGACCAGAGTTGGGTTCCAAATGGAAGATGATATTTGATGGAGCTGTGAACGCTTACGGTAGCGGAATAGGGGCAATCATCACTACTCCACACGGGTCGCACATCCCGTTTACTGCCCGATTGACCTTTGTTGTTACCAATAATGAAGCCGAATACGAAGCTTGTATAATGGGGCTTGAAGAAGCCATTGATGTGCGAATCAAACATCTGGACGTATACGGAGACTCAGCTCTGGTGGTGAATCAAATAAAAGGGGAATGGGAGACACGTCAGCCCAACTTGATACACTACATGAACTATGCAAGGAGATTGTTGCCTTTCTTTGACAAGGTTGAATTGCATCATGTACCGCGGGCAGAAAATCAGATGGCTGACGCCCTGGCCACTTTGTCTTCCATGTACAAAGTCAACTTCTGGAATGAGGCTCCCAGAATCATTATCTCTCGGCTTGACAGACCAGCCTTCGTATTTGCTATTGATGAAGCATCCGACGACAAACCGTGGTATTTTGATATCCTTAATTTTCTGAAGAATAAAGAATACCCGGCTGGGGCATCCAGTCAAGATCAGAAGACTCTCAGGAGATTAGCGGGTAATTTCTACTTGAATCCAGATGGTGTCTTGTACAGAAGGAACCACGACTTGGTGCTATTGCATTGCGTAGATGAAAGAGAGGCAAAGCTACTCATGGAGGAAATACATGAAGGTACATTTGGTACGCATGCTGGTGGACATGCTATGACAAGAAAGCTGCTGCGGGCAGGTTATTTTTGGCTGACTATGGAAACTGATTGTTTCAAGTTTGCGAGGAAGTGCCACAAGTGCCAAATCTATGCTGATAAGATCCATGTGCCTCCGAGCCCTCTGAATGTGATGTCATCGCCATGGCCATTCTCGATGTGGGGAATCGATATGATCGGAAAGATCGAGCCGACAGCTTCTAACGGGCACCGGTTCATTCTCGTAGCAATCGGTTATTTCACCAAGTGGGTGGAAGCGGCGTCTTATGCAAATGTAACGAAGCAAGTGGTGGCCAGATTCATCAAGAGAGATATCATTTGCCGATATGGGATCCCCGAGCGGATAATCACGGACAACGGTTCAAACCTGAATAACAAAATGATGAAGGAGCTCTGTCAGAATTTCAAGATTGAACATCACAACTCCTCCCCTTACCGACCCAAGATGAATGGCGCTTGTCGCTACTGCGAAAATCGGCGCCAGCTGAACAGAAGAGTCGCCACCGTGCGTTATTTATCCCACGGGAGGGAAATGAAACGCTCAGAGTAAACCTCGCACAACACGGGAAAGGTATGGTCATCGCAACCAAAACCTGGGTTCGGGAGTCGGTTACGCAAGGGGAAGGTATTAGCACCCCTCACGTCCGTCGTACTCGACGGGATCCACGCTTGTTTTCGGGTATGGATTGTTATTCTATCTAAACTAGAGGTCAAGGGTTAAAAAAGAAAATAAAATGAAAATAAAATGACTCGGCAAAGTATCGCACTTTATGCCTACGTATTCCCGTCTGGAACGAGAAATCAGAGTCAACGTAGTTCGCCTACCTACGGGAAAGGAGGGGAAGGTTGCTCGCTAGGATATCGCATCCTATGCCTACGTACTTTCATACAGCATGAAAGATCAGAGCAAACGTAGTTCGGGCCACGTACGACACCAGCTTGTCTTGATTGATTTTATTCCTTCTGAAAAAGGGTTTTCTGATTAACAGTCCCGGCGGACAAAAATGACATTTTGATGAGTTCACATTCTTTTACGGAAGAAGTGTCTTTTATTGTGTTTGAGATCTTAGTGTGTTTTTCTGTTTGTTTTGAGAAAGAAGAGACAGAACTCTAACCTACGGTTGCGAGGGGAAACAAACTAACCTAATGTTATCATGCATGGGTTAAGACCTAGTGTCTATCATGCTCCTCTCTTGCGCAGAGAGAAACAGAGATCCTAAGGGAATAGACGGAAACAGAAACAATAGCAAATATATACAGTAAAGCAGTAAAATGCATGGATGCAACAATACAAGCGAGGCAAGGGAGTCCCACTCAACCTCGAACCTGGAAAACAATAGGCAAAAGTGAACAAGCTTCACCTTCAACCCAGCAGGGTAAACAGCAAACAATACAGTCAGGAAAACCAGTCAATACATCAGAAATGAAATACAGCAAAATAAACAGCCACAGCAGCTCTGCATCAATATCCATCTTCAAGTCATCTCCAATCAGCTACAAGCTTCAATCAATAGCAGTAGTCTCTATCTTCACAGTCTTCAAGCAAAGGCTTTGGTTGTCAATCTTCAGTCTACAATGGCTTTTCTTCATGTCCTATCCTCCAAGCTGAGGGATCAATCACCAGAGTGGATTGGGTGTTAAGCAATTAGCTGACTACCAATGGTGGTAAACCAACTGCTACTAACACATAAGACATTTTCTCTCAAGAGTTCTATCCCTTAGACAATAGCACCAAGCCTTCCAAAGGAAGGGGGTGAGTGTCTCAGAGAGACTCTGTATCACAGAGGGGAATGGAGGCAGTCAAAACCTTCCATGTTTGAGAATCAAGCTTTCTAACCTAGAGCTCTGCCTGGTTCCTAAACCCTAATCTCCTTAACAGCTGATGGCAAAAATCTCCTCTCCAACTCTGGAAGTTGGTCTTCAGGCTCTGGATCTCCAATGGCTTCATCATCATCAGTCTTCATCTCTCCCAAATCCCCAAACCAATCCCAACACCCAAACAAGCAAGCAATCATCCCCAAAGGGCATACCAAACCAGTCAATCAGATATACAGCACATTACTAGCAGTAGGGGAATCCTGACTTTTCTAAGGGGATCTAATAACTACCCATAGCCCCTATAGTCCCATAGCTAAACTATTTAATCCCTAAATCCTAAGGGAAATGAACTACTTCTCCTAAGTTGTCACTTAAAACCCTAATTTGTTCAAGTTGTTTCCACCTAAACTAATCAACTAAAACTAACTCCTAAAAATATGAATTAAATTGTATTTACAAGTTTGATATCTAAACTAAACAACCTAAAAAGAATGGACAAAAAATATTAAAGCATTGGTTAGAACAAAAATTAACAAATTTATGCATGAAATGAAACTATTTAAAATGCTATTTATTTGGAAAATATGGGAAAAATATCAAATAAAAAATAAAATGCAATTTTTATTTTTTATAATTTTCTAGACTCTTTAAAGAAAAATATTCAAAAAGAACCATCAAAAAATAATGATTTTTCAATTTTATATGATTTTTATAAGATGCATAAAAAATGAAAGAAATTAAAAAGAATTAAAAAAAAGAAATAAATGGGGGGTGAGAATAGCAGGGCCAGACAGTTCAAGTTAGTGGGCTTCACACGCGTGGGGGTGTCAATAGCATCTGAGCCCATTTCCCTCTACTAAATGAAACGGTGCGTTTCATTATTTGAAAATCTCCCTCCGTTTTCAGCTTTAATCGTGGCCGTTAGATGAGTCCTCCAGTCAAAGGTCAAAGAGTGATCGTGTGGCCCAGGGATTGTCTTCAACCTCCAGCAAACCCTAGGTCCTGAAACTTCATCACCATGCGCGAATTTCCAGCTCTCTGTTCTCCCTCCATGCACCACGAAATCACACGATTCCAAAAGCAATTTTGCCCTAATTTCTTCCCTCTACACAACCATAACAATAATTCTTTCTAGAACTCAACACACAATCGAACCCGATGAGGACAACAGTTTGATTCTACCATGATCACCTGATATTCATTGCTTCAATTCTTGCTCAATTCTATCCTAACATGCTCTATATCTCACACTGATTATTCCAAGCTATTACCCTATGATTATCATGCTTTAATCTAAGAGTTATAAGCCTCAACAAAATTGGTACCTCATGCTCAAACTCCATGAAACTTCTCCAAAATCATCCCAATCAATCCTCTATCCTATCTTAACCATTCTACCCTATCAAAACCCTAAGACTCTAACTAAATCATGCCATACGAAGAGGATACAAACCTGGTGCAATTGGTGAAAACAGGTATGCAACCCTTGGAATTAGGTGCTTGCAGTGATTGAAACTTGCTCAGTGTCTTGAATTAAGAGTTCTGTATGCAATAATTCGTGTGTAAACCTCCTGAATCTTGGACTTGAAATCTTCTTGCAAGTTGGATGAAGAAGATGAATGGTACAATATTTGATCAATTCAACCAATTCTTTGATACAATTCTGACCTATGAATGATCTAGATGATGATCCAATCAAGAACAGTGAGAATTGATGGAGATTATGGAGAGTTTGTGAAGCTTATGCAAAAATGAGAAAGTGTGAAAACTTGAGGTTTTTGAACAAATGGAATCACCAACCATGGCATGAACCATCTTGCATCAATATATACATGAGGTTAGAACCTCCTAGAAACTTGGAGAAGTTTCCCTTGCATTCTTTCCCTTGAATTTGATTTATGTTTCTTTTATTGCAAGCAACCATGGATAACTCTTAAAACATGAACTAAGCTAAAAATTATACTTTAGCCAATGTCTTTAAAATGATCTTTCCATTCAAAATGACCTATAATTTTGCTTCATTTGGCCAAGATATGAAAAATCTCATTTTTAAGGCCATTTTTATTCATTAAATCCAACAATTTTGAAACCTTGTGCTATGAATCTTTCCAACCTCTCATGATCACTTTTCTAGACTCAAAATGTCATTTGTAACAAGTTTGATGTTGTAAAGTTTTCCATTTGAAGCTTCCTTGTATGAGTTTTAGGCATAGGTTAAAATGACCTGTAATTCACAAATGACCAAAATACCCTTTACTTGCCAAGACCATAAGTAGAGTTCCCCAAATCATATGAAGGCATACTATACCATTATAGAAAGCTAAGACAATGAGGAACAACTCTTATGTTGACCAGAAATTCATTTGAAATCTCCTTGAGGGGTAAAAATAGCTTGGAAGTCAAGTCACTTTCACGGACAAAATTTCAGATACCCTAGATGACCTGTAACTTGCAAGGACCATAACTTGAGTTCTATAAATCTCCTTAATATCTTCCACCACTCAACTTAAAGGTATTGAGATCCTATACAAGTTTCATGTTGGCCAAGGATCCATTTGAAGCTTGCATTTTGACTTATCTTGCTTGGAAATTTGACCTAAACTAGGGGATTTTACATAGAAACCCTAATTTAGAACTTCCTCTTCTCCTTGATTCCTCTTGATTTCTTCTTAGCATATCACCATATCCTTCTCTATATGTCAAATGATGAACCCCACATCTCTCCAATAGACCTGAATGCCCTTCAACCAGTCAATTGACCTAGGGCTGACCTAGGGTTGACCCAGATGAGACCCTAGTTGACTGTCTTCAACTGCAGCTTCTTGTGCTCACATCAATGACTTGTCTCCTTGTCCAAATGACTTCCTAAGTTCTCCAAGATGTCTAGATACTCCCCATGCCTTCAATTCACAGCTCACAACTCCCTTGTTGATCCTCAGATCCCCTCAGATAGGAGATAGACTCAAAGCTTGACCTGATGAACTCTCTGCTTTCAAATTCTTTTCTGATGACTTGAATGAGATTGAATTAGGATAACAACCTCTTGATAGGCTCATAGAGATGAGAATAATGATTGGTCCCCTGTTGGATAACTTGCTATGCTTATGCTATGCAGATGTGTAGACTATGTACATGACTCTTTATGCAAATGCTAATGATATTGAAACATAAACCAAGTGAATAAGGTTGAGCAAATTTTAGGGTGCAACAGCTGCCCCTATTCAAGCGACTTGGACCCGATTGGGTGAAGAGCCCGGAGCCTTCAGACATTCGCGGTACGAGACGGTTGAATACCAGTGGAACCAGAAATTTGCCAACCGCAGAAACAAACTATGCTCCTGCTTGGGGAACGACATTCATCAGCTGAATCTGACTGTTATGACAACCCACTGGTCTCGCGCGACCGTGCTGGGGACTATTTCCATCATTCTGAAAAAGATTTTATCATCGCAGAGATAGAATTTTGTCCACGCTAGGACTCCAACTGCCGTCAATTCGCGAAACTTCGACAGGTTTGCTGGGGATGGCTCGTCTGCCTTCTCGTCAGAAATAAATCGTCCACGTTAGGAATAAACTCTCTTCTTGATTTGTCCATGTAAGGACTCCATCGTTCCACGTCAGGAATGCCATCTTTCCACGTAAGGAATACAACTCCGTCCGCGTAAGGACCCACCTTTCCACGTAAGGAATCACAATCTCTTTTCTGAATCTGTCCACGTCAGGACTACACTTTCCACGTAAAGAATGCATCTTTGTTCCACGTAAGGAATCAAACTTGTCCAGGTTAGGACCACATCGTCCACATTAGGACCCAACTTTCCACGTAAGTGATAACCGTTCTTTCCATATCAGGAATCTCCATCTGTCCACGTTAGGAATTGACCTTGATCTGAATCTGTCCACGTCAGGACTAAACTTTTTCATGCCATTAATACATCGTCCACGTCAGGACTCGCCTTTCCACGTGAGGAATAAACTTCTCTCCACGTAAGGAATCAATTTCTTTCCACGTAAGGAATACATCTTAATCTGACCACGTAAGGATTCCAATCTTCATTCCACGTAAGGAATCACAATCTTATCTTGATCTGTCCACGTGAGGACCCCCCTCTTTCCTGATCTGTTGAAATGATAGAACCTGTCCACGTCAGGACTCGCGCGTCTTCGACTTGCTGGGGAAATAAGACTTCGTCCATGCCAGGACTCATACTTTGCCAACAACACGAAGAAGGATAAATTTGTCCGCGTCAGGATTCTCGCATCTTGTCATCACAAAGAATTACAAACTTGTCCACGTCAGGACGCACATTTCACCGTCACGAATAAAGCTATCTGCTGGAAATAAATTGTCCACGGCAGGACACCAACACGAAGAACAATCAACCTTCGCCCACGTCAGGACTCCACACCCAATCAATACTGAGAACTCGAACCTGTCCACATTAGGACTAACACACATCGTCAACTTGAGGAAATGTCCACATTAGGACTCCACATTCCAACAATCGTCTCTAGCACAAAGAAATCCCGTCAATAAAATTGTCCACGTTAGGACTCATCCTTCCATTGGTCCGCGAACTGCTTATCACTGACGTTACAACAACTTCGAGGCTGACTCTACTGGGGATATTTGGAAGCCAACTTCCAGATGCCTGTTCTGATAACCGGCGGTAGCCTCTGAAATTCTGATTCATGAATCCTTTGATGACCAAAAGCGCTGCTTGGGGATAAGGGGAAACCTATCCTGCTGACTTTGTGGGGAGTAGCGCCAAAGCTGTCTTTTTTTGGTTCACTTGAGCAAGGGCTCTTTCTACCTGCAAGAGAAACAATACTTGAAATAAACGGTTAGCCACCCTAGTTTATGTTTCAAAAATGCATGCGTTTGACAACGATGCAATGCTCCACTCGACATGGAAATGCTACGCTTTTATTTGGTGGATGCGATTACGACACTATATGCCTGATGCAAATGCAGACTTGAACTGTCGAGATACAAGAACTGCTCCAGCAAAATAAATGCTGAAGGTAATGCCGACTCCGCTGGGGATAGCCGGATGCTATAGAATTATTCCAGCAAAATAAATGCTGGAAGGGTGAAGTCGACTCAGCTGGGAAATTGGGAACTCAATACCAATCACCTCGCTGAAGTGACACCCTGCTGGGAAATATAACTCTGCTAGAAAATAGCAGATGCGCCTGGTATGATTGAACTTCTGCTGGAAAGTGAACAGGTATCACACGGTGTTCCGGCAAAATAAATGCCACGATCCACACCAACTCTGCTGGGGAGAGTCTTAATCTTCGAGTTCCACTGGAAGGAATACTTGCTGAGAAGAGGATTCCGCTGGGGATGGGATGATTCTCTTGGGAAAAATCAATTGAATTCGTTGGGAAGAGTAAATGACCCTGCGGGAAAGGTAAACTGCCTGAATACAGCTCACCAATATTAATCTTCTGCGGCTAAACCACCCTGCTTGAGATGTACCGTCTGAATACAGTCGTCGATCTTGGAATCGTCAATTCTGTTGAGGATAAACGACTTTGCTGGAAAATGTCCTTTGGATAAGCTACGACTAGCTGGGGAATTCTATCCTTCTTCAGGAAGAACATGCATGACCTGCGCGGGGACCGAGTCTTTCATTATTGCAATCTTTTGCTCATTTTCTCGTACGGTTATGAAGCCTGCAACAACACAAATAAGACAAGACAAGCCTACGAAACCAAATCGATTCAGGTTAGTGACGTTATTTTCAGTTAATTCAACGCTTTAGCAATTGTTGGCAAGGGCCAGTGACGTTATACACATGCTAGTTTCAATAAACTTAGGCGTTTTATCATGCACAAAACAGTAAAGAACCAGCATCAAGTACTGAATAACATATTTCATTGATTGGGTCCCTGAATGGGCGGAGTTTTATACACGGGATGTAACTCCTGAAATGAGGAAGCTACGCAAAGCAAATACACAAGTATGCACAAGAAGCATAAATATTTTGACAAATTAAATTTTGTACACATGTCGGCAACGGGATGCAGACAAACACCACGAATTGATCCTCCTATGACTCATCCGACTCTAATGCCCTCCCGGTATTCCTACTTCTGAAGAGGTTGTATCAGATAACCGATCCTTTAGGTATTCTCCCGCACTGATGCTCACTGTGACATCAAATTCGGATCGTAGTCATTTGCTTTTCAAATCCCTAACTTTTGCATGAACCGCCCTTTACAGGTTTTCAGTTCACCGGGATACCCCTTTTTGCCGAAGCCGCCCAGTGTAGGTTTTCAACTTCGCGGGTGTACATTTTTTTCAATTTTATCCCTAACTTTTGCCCGAACCTTTTATTCTGTTTTTGGTTCGCCAGGATGCCCCATTTTTGCCTGGACTCTCTTTTTTCTGTCCAGCGGGTCTATTTTAAGCAAAGTATTTTTTAACTGCGTCCGAATTCACAGGTGACGTGAAGTCTTCACCGTCCATGGTGGACAACAACAACGCTCCTCCTGAAAAGACTTTCCTGACAACGTATGGCCCTTCATAGTTAGGGGTCCACTTGCCCCTGTGATCTGCTTGCGGCGGGAGAATCCTTTTCAGCACAAGGTCGCCCGTCTGAAAGCTCCGTGGATGTATTTTCTTATCATATGCTTTCTTCATCCGGCTCTGATACAAACGACCGTATGCTAGAGAAGCTAGCCTCTTCTCATCCATCAAACTCAATTGGTTCAACCTGTCTCTTACCCATTCTGCCTCGTCCAGCTGAACGTCTCGCAATACCCTCAGAGAAGGGATCTCAACTTCCAATGGTAATACCGCTTCCATTCCATACACTAATGAGAACGGGGTTGCCCCGGTTGATGTGCGTACCGTCGTACGATAATCGTGCAAAGCGAAAGGTAGCATCTCGTGCCAATCCTTATAGGTCACCACCATTTTCTGAACGACCTTCTTGATATTCTTATTGGCCTCCTCAACAACGCCATTCATCTTGGGTCGGTACGGGGAGGAGTTGTGATGTTCGATCTTGAAATTCTGACAGAGCTCCTTCATCATTTTGTTGTTTAGGTTTGAACCATTATCCGTGATTATCCGCTCGGGGATCCCATATCGGCAAATGATATCTCTCTTGATGAATCTGGCCATCATTTGCTTCGTTACATTTGCATAAGACGCCGCTTCCACCCACTTGGTGAAATAATCGATTGCTACTAGGATGAACCGGTGCCCGTTAGAAGCTGTCGGCTCGATTTTTCCGATCATATCGATTCCCCACATCGAGAATGGCCATGGTGATGACATCACATTCAGAGGACTTGGAGGCACATGGATCTTGTCAGCATAGATTTGGCACTTGTGGCACTTCCTCGCAAACTTGAAACAATCAGTTTCCATAGTCAGCCAAAAATAACCTGCCCTCAGCAGCTTTCTTGTCATAGCGTGCCCACCAGCATGCGTACCAAAGGTACCCTCGTGTATTTCCTCCATGAGCAGCTTTGCCTCTTTTTCGTCTACGCAACGCAACAGCACCAAGTCGTGGTTTCTCCTGTATAAGACGCCATCCGGATTCAAATAGAAATTACCCGCTAATCTCCTGAGAGTCTTCTGATCTTGACTGGATGCCCCAGCCGGATACTCTTTATTTTTCAGGAAGTTAAGGATATCAAAATACCACGGTTTGTCGTCGGATGCTTCATCAATAGCAAACACATAGGCTGGCCTGTCGAGCCGAGAGATAATGATTCGGGGAGCCTCGTTCCAGAAGTTGACCCTGTACATGGAAGACAAGGTGGCGAGGGCGTCAGCCATTTGATTCTCTGTCCGCGGTACATGATGCAATTCAACCTTGTCGAAGAAAGGCAACAATCTCCTTGCATAATTCATGTAATGTATCAAATTGGGCTGACGTGTCTCCCATTCCCCTTTGATCTGATTCACCACCAGAGCTGAGTCTCCGTACACGTCCAGATTCTTGATTCGCAAATCAATGGCTTCTTCAAGCCCCATTATGCAAGCTTCGTATTCGGCCTCATTGTTGGTAACGGCAAAGGTCAATCGGGCAGTAAACGGGATGTGCGACCCGTGCGGCGTAGTGATGATTGCCCCTATTCCGCTACCGTAAGCATTCACAGCTCCGTCAAATATCATCTTCCATTTGGAACCCAACTCTGGTCCTTCGTCTGGCAACGGCTCTTCACAATCTTTCATCTTTAGGTACATGATATCCTCGTCAGGAAAATCAAACCTCATCGATTGGTACTCTTCAATAGGCTGCTCTGCCAAATACTCGGACAGCACACTCCCCTTTATAGCCTTTTGCGAGACGTATTGGATGTCGTATTCAGTCAAGACCATCTGCCAACGGGCAATTCTCCCTGACAACGCCTGCCTTTCGAATACATATTTGATAGGATCCATCTTCGAGATGAGCATGGTTGTATGATTCAGCATGTATTGCCTCAAACGCTTGGCGGCCCAGGCTAGCGCGCAACAAGTCTTCTCCAGCATTGAGTATCGAGATTCACAATCTGTAAATTTCTTACTCAAGTAGTAGATCGCATGCTCTTTTCTCCCTGTCTCGTCGTGCTGGCCGAGAACACAACCCATGCTTCCCTCAAGAACCGTTAAATACATGATCAAGGGTCTACCTGCCACCGGGGGTATCAAAATAGGAGGCTCCTGCAAATACTTCTTTATTTTATCGAACGCCTTTTGACAATTTTCGTTCCACGTTACAGCTTGATCTTTCTTCAACAGCTTGAATAATGGTTCACACGTGGCTGTTAGGTGAGATATGAACCGAGCGATGTAGTTCAACCTCCCTAAAAACCCGCACACCTCTTTTTCTGTTTTAGGCGTCGACATTTCTTGTATCGCTTTTATTTTAGCAGGATCGACCTCTATTCCTCTTTCGCTTACGATAAACCCCAGCAGCTTACCCGATCTCACCCCGAAGGTGCATTTGTTAGGGTTCAGTCTCAGCCTGAACTTCCTAAGCCTTTTAAATAACTTCAGCAGATTCACCAGATGCTCTTCCTCCGTCTGGGATTTGGCAATCATATCGTCAACATAAACTTCGATCTCTTTATGCATCATTTCATGGAAAAGAGTCGTCATCGCACGCTGATATGTTGCCCCAACATTTTTCAAACCAAAGGGCATCACTTTATAGCAAAATGTTCCCCAAGGTGTTATGAAAGTGGTCTTCTCCATATCCTCTGGCGCCATTTTAATCTGATTATAGCCTGAAAAGCCATCCATGAAGGAGAATACGGAGTATTGAGCAGTATTATCAACTAGCACGTCAATATGAGGAAGCGGAAAATCGTCTTTTGGGCTTGCTTTATTCAAATCTCTATAATCCACGCACATCCGAACCTTGCCATCTTTCTTTGGCACTGGTACGATGTTAGCAACCCAAGATGGATACTTTGTCACAGCCAGGAAACCAGCGTCCCATTGTTTTTGAACTTCCTCTTTGATCTTCACTGCCATATCTGGTCGAGTTCTGCGAAGCTTTTGTTTGACCGGCGGGCAATCTTCTTTCAATGGCAGACGGTGTACAACCATGTCTGTATCGAGCCCTGGCATATCTTCATACGACCAAGCGAATACATCACTATACTCTTGGAGCATTTCAACCAGTCTTCGCTTGATATCACTCTGCAGCGCGGCTCTGATACGAATATTCTTCTCAACCCCTTCCGACCCCAAGTTGATAACTTCGATGACCTCATCGTGAGGCAGAATGGCTCTTTCCTCTTGCTTCACCAACCAAGACAGTTCTTCAGGAACGTCGCTACCTTCGACAACCTCTTCTTCGGCCTGAAATACCGGGTGCTCGAAGTCGGGACGAGTCATAGGTGGTTCAAGGAAGTCATCTGAAAATGTTATCCTGCAAAAGGAATGGTTAAGTGCTTCAAAATGCGTATAAAGCGAATAACCCACGTTGCCATCTTATTGAAAAATATAAAACAAGAAAGACAGGGATTACAGTATTTGCACATGAAAAAAACGCCATTTATTTAATGATTAACACGCAATGTTCATAACAACACAGCCCTAAGCAAATCACGATGCCCCGGGAAAGACATCAGATTATTCAACAATTAATAAAGCAAAGCATTACTGTTTAAGAGTCACAGGAACAAGCTCCTGAATCGACCAGTTGCACAATCCCTGTCCTGGCGTGCTTGGCTGAATCCAGGCATCCATATCATAGTCGCTGTCTCCTTCGTCAGACTCTGAAGCAGCGTTGATGGTTCCATGACATACTCCACTGGCAGAGATGGTGATTGGCCCTCTGAAACGGGGTGCTCCTACAGCAGGAGTTGATGACGACGGTTGGTACCCCAGCCTGAACCGATCCATCTTTACAGGAATATCCAGCACTTTGCCCCAGCCCTTTGCTTCTCCTGCCTCCACCAGAGCTTGAGCTTCTTTATACGACGAGACGGCTATCTCTGGCACTTTGCTCGGCCCGGGACCTTTGTCCTTGATACGCAACCCTTCAAATGCCTGGCAGGGTGTTTCGTGAATCTCTCCGTCGACCTCCACATATTTAAATGATGACAGGTGGCTGACCAGGATGTCTTCTTCTCAGCATACGGTGACTACGCTGTCTCCGACCATGTATTTCAACTTCTGATGCAGGGTAGACGTGACTGCCCCCGCCCCATAAATCCAGGGTCTTCCAAGCAAGCAGCTGTACGCAGGCTGTATATCCATGATATAAAACTCAGTTGCAAACACCTCCGGCCCCACCTGTAGAGGCAATGTGATCGATCCAAAGACTGTTCTCCGCGTGCCATCAAACGCTCTGACTACCAAGTCGCTGGGCGTGCACAAGATTCCTCTAACGTCCAGTTTCATCATCGCCTTCTTGGGCAGCACATTCAAAGACGATCCGGTGTCGACCAATACATGCGACATTACTGATCCTCTACACTCGACAGATACGTGCAGCGCCATATTATGATCCCTCCCTTTCGGGGTCAAATCGAAGTCGGTAAAGCCCAAGCTGTGGCCTGCATTCACATGTGCCAACACTCCTTCCAGCTGATTCACGGAGACGTCTTGGGGTACAAAAGAAGTATCCAAGACCTTCACCAAAGCATTTCTGTGGGCTTCCGAACATAAGAGCAATGATAGGATAGATATTTTGGACGGCGTCTGCTGCAGATGCTCTACAATCTTATAATCGCTTTTTCGGATCAAGCGCATGAACTCTTCTACATCCTTCGATGCTGCTTCCTTTTCGCTTGCTTGCACTGGGACATTCTCAACCGCTTTCCCTCTTCCTTTAGCTAGTCTTTCGGCCTCCACCTCAGGGGATATAAAGATCCTACCACTCCTTGTCATACCTCCCGAACCAACAACATTATCCACAGTCTCGGCTGGCTGCTTATTAACATCAATCTTTATCCCGTCACAATACACCTCCAACCCATATGACCATGGGACTGCTTTCGTGTTCTCGTACGGGATCGGCCCGGCCTTAGTTATGGTGATCAGTGGTCGCTGAGCTGGTGCTGCAATAGTGATTGTCTTTCGAGGAATCGTTACCATGGCCACATCACTCTGATCATCTGCTATTGCCCCTGCGGGCTCTTCGATTGTTGCTCGGTCAAACTGCAATGTGCCTCCATCGATTAAAGCCTGAATGCCTTTCTTCAAATCATCACATCCCCCAGCTAGGGTCCAGCATTCTACACAATACTCGTCACACCCTGGATAAACACCCCCTTGCAACAGTCTGCTTTTTATCTCGCCCAGCGGCGTCTTCAAATTGTTGACATTCATAATCAGATTCAAACCTTCCTCAGTCAGAATGGCGTTTGCCCCATGATTAGGCATGGGTTTCTGCACTATATTCGGACCTGCCGTTCCGAAATTGATAGTCTTATTGTCCAAAAGATCCTGCACAACGTGCTTAAAAGCATGGCAACCCTCTATATCATGGCCCGGAGCCCCAGAATGAAACTCACAGTGCCTGCTTGCATCGTAACCAAACGGGGGAGCTCCCGTTATCGGTGCCAGAGTTCTCTTCTCTACCAGGTTCAATCCCAACAATGTCTGCAATAAATCAGCATATGTCGTGGGAGGCTTCTCAAACACTCTTCTTGGTTTACCACCCTGGAATCTTCGCTGAGCCTGCTGTGCCCCCTGCTGAGGCTGCTGCTGCTGCATTGGCTGCTGCTGAGACGGTTGTTGTTGCTGAAGTGGTTGTTGCTGATATGGAATAGTAACACTCGCCACCTGCTGCGGCTGATGATATGGATTTCGTCCCCTGCCTCGGCATCGGCCTCGGCCTCCAAATACTGCGCTTGCCTCGCCCTGACGGCGCCCACCGAAAGCCTTCCTATTACTGCCAGATGCGGTTGATTCCTCAACTTGGAATTTTCCTTGCTTAATGTTACGCTCAATCTTTTCTCCCATCAGAATTAGGTCTGAAAAACTGGCCAGAGATGTGTGAAACAGCATGTCATGAAACAAGCCTGTGAATGTGCCGACGAACATGTCATTCATTTCCTTATCTTCTACGGGAGGACGGACCCTGGCAGCCATATCGCGCCACCTTTGCGCGTACTCTTTAAAACTCTCCCCTTTCTTCTGCGACAGCCCTGCCAATTGGACCCGATTGGGCGCCAAGTCGCTGTTATACTTGTAGTGAGCTACAAATGCCTCTGCTAATTGCTTCCATGTCTTGATATCGGCTGGCTCTAACCCCATATACCACTCTAGGGAAGGGCCTGAAAAACTATCTTGAAAGAAATGCATTAGCATTCTTTCATCAGTTGAGTATGCGGACATCTTTCTGTAATAGGCTCGCACATGCACTTTCGGACATGTGTCCCCTTTATACTTATCAAACGCAGGAGCTTTGAATTTTATTGGCACCCTCAAGCCAGGTACCAGACCCATTGTTGCCATGTCCAAGCCCACAACACTTTGGTTCAGGACCCCCCTCATTTGTTCTTCCAGCATTCTGATCTTCTGGGAGTCATCCATCGGCCCTTCGAAACCTCCGCCAGAGAAAGCGTCCTCCTGCTGATCTTCTTGCCACATACCATTCCCAGCTCCATACCCGTCATATCCATTATTACGCCCAGCTCTAATCTGATTCATCCCCGGACCTCGGCCTCTATTGCCATATCCCTGAACTCCTCCAGCAGGCCCAAAAGTCATAAACCCAGCGCCGTTTCCATTCCCGAAACCTCCATAGCCCTGATTGGCCACACCATAACCATCTTGCCCAAAGCCTTGAGCATTGAAACCATATTTCCCAGCATTATCGAATCCCTGATCATTGAACCCGAATCCAGCATTGACAAAGCCGTTGCCTCCCATATTATCACCCAAGTTGACGTCACCAAGCCCAACGTTATGGACAGCCGTCTCGTTCCCAACTCCGACGTTACCATTCACAGCAGCGGTAGCGTTGTTGACATTAGCAGCTGGTATGTTGACTACAGGTGGAGCCACTGGCGTGGGAGTGCCGTCTCCATGAACAGTATCGACCCGTACGGACTGATGATCCTCAATACCGTGACCAGCATTTCGGGCCAACAAAGGTTGGACCATGGCTTGCAAATTCTCCTGACCTTTTGCAATAGCTTCCATGGTCTGCATAAAGAGAGCTAGCTTCTCGCGCACATCTTGCATCTCGTTCTGCATTTGATCCATGATTCTTCGACAATTGGTGCGGGTAGAATAGCGGTGCGGTTGCTGATCTGCAATCCTGAAAAGTACCTGTTACAGAGCAGGGAATAAGATAACATCCAATGATTACCTGTAATGCAATATGAATATGAATGCAATGCAATGTGTCTGTGCATTAGGGAAATTCATTCCCCGATTCTAGTGTGAAGGTGCCGGTGCAGTGACAGTGCTAACAATATAAAGATCGGAGCTGAATCACAGAAAGCCTCATATATTGATGAGAAATCAATAGACCCGGGATACAATGTCACTGAGAGCATAAAGAGAAAGCATGACCTCAACCAACAATCCTGGTGATAGTCAGCACTGTGCAAATAAAGCATACAAGTTAATACAAGAAATGATCAAGTACTCCCATAAGCCTGATACTCTTCTATCAACTTCTTGGTCTCTGGATGACCTGGTCGAGCAAGCAGCCCTTCAACAAGTTGGTTCCTTTTCTTAAGAACGCGGCGTACGTCTTCAGCAGTTTCTTCCCATGCTCCGTCTCCGAAGCGATCCTCCAGTTTACGCTTTTGGGACACAACTTCATCTCTGCCTTTGATGGCCTTGTTCAGTGCATTCTGGAGACTGTACCGGGTCATCACTTCTTCTTCACACTTCTTGATGCTGGACTTCAACTGCTCTTCAAGGTCAGAGATTTGCTGTTTCAACTTATCCTCCCTCTTCTTGTTGTTAGTGAGCGTGGCATTCCAAGTCTTATTGCAAGAAGAGATCTCTCGGTGAGCGATGTCAAGCGTTTTCTTCTTGGATTCAAGCATGTCATGGGAGCTTCTGAACTCTTGCCCCAGACGTTCACGCTTCTTCTTCTCCTCAGTCAACTCAGCCCCTAGTCTGTTCACTAGCTCAATCTGCTGTTGGAAAGCATGCACGGCCTTGTTTTTCTCACTGCGTATCTGGGCTAACTCCTGCTCTAACCCTTCGTTGACCTTCAATAAGGCTTCTTTTTCTCTCACAACCTGCTCATAGGCTTCCCTAGAAACAGTAGTTGGCTCCGCTACCGGAATAGGAACAAGAATTGGCGCATCTGGAAATGGCATCTTCAACTGACTGGCTCTCTCCTGGACCCAAACTCTGTATGGTGCATAGGCCTGACAGTCATTCTTTCCTAACAACGGCTTCCCTCTGCGGTTAATACGCGTCCAGGCATGCTGCAACTTGGCCAATAACTCCCCCTTCACATCTCCAGTGAAGTACAGAGATTCCTGTACTTCTTCCTCTTTTGGCGGGTTCTTCAGTGCATATCCGAACTGACGAATGAACAGAGAAGGGTTGTAGTTGATACACCCTTTCCTCCCTATCAACGGAACATTAGGGTACCCAGAACAACTGAATATAAGCTCGGATCCCAGCAGATCTCTATCAAACCAATCAACGTCTTCGGAAGATAGCCTCATCAGGTGCTCTGACCAGCTGACGGTGGTTGCACTCTTCACCAAAGATCCCTTCCTGGGAAGGTGGCTTTTAAACCACATATCCAGCAATGGTACACAGAAATGAACATTCTTTCCTCTTCCCTTCTCATTCTTGTAATGCAGTGAGTGGTAGAAATCTCCGAGCATGGTCGGTACAGGATTACCAGCGGCAAACAAGTAGAAGGCATCGAAGTCCACAAAATCCGGTACATTGGGAAACAATATTATGCCGTAAACGCACAGAGCCAACACAGCATTGAAGGCAATCCAACATCCGCTCTTAGCGTACTCTTGAGCTTTACCAATCAAGAACTGGAGTGAGAAGCCTGGAACTCCACGGGAAACAGTAGTCAACATCTCAGAAGCATCCACATGCAAAGCTTTTGCCAAGTCTTCTGGCTTGGGCTTAATGCCGGAATGAATGAATGGAACCTGGTTCTGCACGGGTAACTCAGTAAACTCCACATACTCCTCAATGGTGGGCCCCATAATGAAATCAACGAATGTAAAACATCTCAATGCGGGATCATAGAATTGCATCAAAGCGTACAGCCTATCTAGCTCTGTCTCCATGGGTTTGCGCACCAATCTCAATAGTCTTCCGTAGCTCATTCTGAAGCTCCTACGAACATCCTCATCAGCGAGAGAGATCAACCCAAGCAGGGGAACAACATCAGGAGTAGGCAATTTGTAAGCAACTGTCCTTCTTAAGCTGGCCATGATCAAACACTCAGAAATCCGGACACTAGAGCTCGGGAAATGCAAATGCACCTGCAGCACAGACACACGTTAGTGGGATGCAATGATGATGGGTATGCAAGCAATGCAATGCAAATAACATGCAACAGGGACCAACTGCCATAGCTGCATAGCCTGAACCGTATCAAGAAGTCTCAGATAGACCCTCTAGAAGTCCTCAAACCCTGGTCTCGGATAGACCTATAATAAAGCTCCAACAACGGTCTCTGACAGACCTCAAACCATAACTCAGAATGGTCTCTGGTAGACCTCAAATCTTATCTCCACATGGTCTCTGACAGACCTCAGAACTATCCGACTGGTCTCTGACAGACCTCATAACATATCTCCAGATGGTCTCTGACAGACCTCACAATTCTCCAAATGGTCTCTGGCAGACCTCATAACTCTCCATAAATACCCAGGATCTCTGATCAAGGAATAACCGGTATCTGAAAGTCTAGTTACCTGCATAACCCCAAACCCTCTCACAGGTGGATGTCCTAGTAACTGACAAAGGTATGGCATCCTATGCGGTCGTCGGCGTCACAAACTTTCAGTGTTGACGATGCGATTCCCAGAAGGAGTGGCATCATCAAATCCTGAAGAGGCCTCACTTAGCCAACTTCCAAATGATCGATCCCCAGAGTCGACAATTCAACTAACCAGCAACCCACGCTAACCAAAGGAAGGGGCAGGAGGCCAACCAGAGGAACCTCATCTGAGTGTAGATTTCGCGGGACACCAAAGCAAGCAAAGCAAGCAGGCGCCAAATAATCTCTACTCTAATTCTAGGTGCACTCAAGCCCAGGTCCGGCTTCTCACTCAATGTCAGAACACCCGTCACACCCCACAAGACAACAATAATAATCAAGATATATAATGCTGAAAATAAAGGTCAGAAATATAAATCCATACAAAATCCTCGACGGGAAAACAAGCGTTAGGATTGACTCTCTTAAGGGACGTTGGATCCCAAATGCATAAGAACTATCGCAGTCCTTAGCAGCCAGGGGACGTTGGATCCCCAGCAGAGTCGCCAGCTGTCGCTACTGCGAAAATCGGCGCCGGATGAACAGAAGAGTCGCCACCGTGCGTTATTTATCCCACGGGAGGGAAAGGAAACACTCATAGTAAACCTCGCACAACACGGGAAAGGTATGGTCATCGCAACCAAAACCTGGGTTCGGGAGTCGGTTATGCAAGGGGAAGGTATTAGCACCCCTCACGTCCGTCGTACTCGACGGGATCCATGCTTGTTTTCGGGTATTGATTGTTATTCTATCTAAACTAGAGGTCAAGGGTTAAAAAAGAAAATAAAATGAAAATAAAATGACTCGGCAAAGTATCGCACTTTATGCCTACGTATTCCCGTCTGGAACGAGAAATCAGAGTCAACGTGGTTCGCCTACCTACGGGAAAGGAGGGGAAGGTTACTCGCTAGGATATCGCATCCTATGCCTACGTACTTTCATACAGCATGAAAGATCAGAGCAAACGTAGTTCGGGCCACGTACGACACCAGCTTGTCTTGATTGATTTTATTCCTTCTGAAAAAGGGTTTTCTGATTAACAGTCCCGGCGGACAAAAATGACATTTTGATGAGTTCACATTCTTTTACGGAAGAAGTGTCTTTTATTGTGTTTGAGATCTTAGTGTGTTTTTCTGTTTGTTTTGAGAAAGAAGAGACAGAACTCTAACCTACGGTTGCGAGGGGAAACAAACTAACCTAATGTTATCATGCATGGGTTAAGACCTAGTGTCTATCATGCTCCTCTCTTGCGCAGAGAGAAACAGAGATCCTAAGGGAATAGACGGAAATAGAAACAATAGCAAATATATACAGTAAAGCAGTAAAATGCATGGATGCAACAATACAAGCGAGGCAAGGGAGTCCCACTCAACCTCGAACCTGGAAAACAATAGGCAAAAGTGAACAGGCTTCACCTTCAACCCAGCAGGGTAAACAGCAAACAATACAGTCAGGAAAACCAGTCAATACATCAGAAATGAAATACAGCAAAATAAACAGCCACAGCAGCTCTGCATCAATATCCATCTTCAAGTCATCTCCAATCAGCTACAAGCTTCAATCAATAGCAGTAGTCTCTATCTTCACAGTCTTCAAGCAAAGGCTTTGGTTGTCAATCTTCAGTCTACAATGGCTTTTCTTCAAGTCCTATCCTCCAAGCTGAGGGATCAATCACCATAGTGGATTGGGTGTTAAGCAATTAGCTAACTACCAATGGTGGTAAACCAACTGCTACTAACACATAAGACATTTTCTCTCAAGAGTTCTATCCCTTAGACAATAGCACCAAGCCTTCCAAAGGAAGGGGGTGAGTGTCTCAGAGAGACTCTGTATCACAGAGGGGAATGGAGGCAGTCAAAACCTTCCATGTTTGAGAATCAAGCTTTCTAACCTAGAGCTCTGCCTGGTTCCTAAACCCTAATCTCCTTAACAGCTGATGGCAAAAATCTCCTCTCCAACTCTGGAAGTTGGTCTTCAGGCTCTGGATCTCCAATGGCTTCATCATCATCAGTCTTCATCTCTCCCAAATCCCCAAACAAATCCCAACACCCAAACAAGCAAGCAATCATCCCCAAAGGGCATACCAAACCAGTCAATCAGATATACAGCACATTACTAGCAGTAGGGGAATCCTGACTTTTCTAAGGGGATCTAATAACTACCCATAGCCCCTATAGTCCCATAGCTAAACTATTTAATCCCTAAATCCTAAGGGAAATGAACTACTTCTCCTAAGTTGTCACTTAAAACCCTAATTTGTTCAAGTTGTTTCCACCTAAACTAATCAACTAAAACTAACTCCTAAAAATATGAATTAAATTGTATTTACAAGTTTGATATCTAAACTAAACAACCTAAAAAGAATGGACAAAAAATATTAAAGCATTGGTTAGAACAAAAATTAACAAATTTATGCATGAAATGAAACTATTTAAAATGCTATTTATTTGGAAAATATGGGGAAAATATCAAATAAAAAATAAAATTCAATTTTTATTTTTTATAATTTTCTAGACTCTTTAAAGAAAAATATGCAAAAAGAACCATCAAAAAATAATGATTTTTCAATTTTATATGATTTTTATAAGATGCATAAAAAATGAAAGAAATTAAAAAGAATTAAAAAAAAAGAAATAAATGGGGGGTGAGAATAGCAGGGCCAGACAGTTCAAGTTAGTGGGCTTCACACGCGTGGGGGTGTCAATAGCATCTGAGCCCATTTCCCTCTACTAAATGAAACAGTGCGTTTCATTATTTGAAAATCTCCCTCCGTTTTCAGCTTTAATCGTGGCCGTTAGATGAGTCCTCCAGTCAAAGGTCAAAGAGTGATCGTGTGGCCCAGGGATTGTCTTCAACCTCCAGCAAACCCTAGGTCCTGAAACTTCATCACCATGCGCGAATTTCCAGCTCTCTGTTCTCCCTCCATGCACCACGAAATCACACGATTCCAAAAGCAATTTTGCCCTAATTTCTTCCCTCTACACAACCATAACAATAATTCTTTCTAGAACTCAACACAAAATCGAACCCGATGAGGATAACAGTTTGATTCTACCATGATCACCTGATATTCATTGCTTCAATTCTTGCTCAATTCTATCCTAACATGCTCTATATCTCACACTGATTATTCCAAGCTATTACCCTATGATTATCATGCTTTAATCTAAGAGTTATAAGCCTCAACAGAATTGGTACCTCATGCTCAAACTCCATGAAACTTCTCCAAAATCATCCCAATCAATCTTCTATCCTATCTTAACCATTCTACCCTATCAAAACCCTAAGACTCTAACTAAATCATGCCATACGAAGAGGATACAAACCTGGTGCAATTGGTGAAAACAGGTATGCAACCCTTGGAATTAGGTGCTTGCAGTGATTGAAACTTGCTCAGTGTCTTGAATTAAGAGTTCTGTATGCAATAATTCGTGTGTAAACCTCCTGAATCTTGGACTTGAAATCTTATTGCAAGTTGGATGAAGAATATGAATGGTACAATCTTTGACCAATTCAACCAATTCTTTGATACAATTCTGACCTATGAATGATCTAGATGATGATCCAATCAAGAACAGTGAGAATTGATGGAGATTATGGAGAGTTTGTGAAGCTTATGCAAAAATGAGAAAGTGTGAAAACTTGAGGTTTTTGAACAAATGGAATCACCAACCATGGCATGAACCATCTTGCATCAATATATACATGAGGTTAGAACCTCCTAGAAACTTGGAGAAGTTTCCCTTGCATTCTTTCCCTTGAATTTGATTTATGTTTCTTTTATTGCAAGCAACCATGGATAACTCTTAAAACATGAACTAAGCTCAAAATTCTACTTTAGCCAATGTCTTTAAAATGATCTTTCCATTCAAAATGACCTATAATTTTGCTTCATTTGGCCAAGATATGAAAAATCTCATTTTTAAGGCCATTTTTATTCATTAAATCCAACAATTTTGAAACCTTGTGCTATGAATCTTTCCAACCTCTCATGATCACTTTTCTAGACTCAAAATGTCATTTAGAACAAGTTTGATGTTGTAAAGTTTTCCATTTGAAGCTTCCTTGTATGAGTTTTGGGCATAGGTTAAAATGACCTGTAATTCACAAATGACCAAAATACCCTTTGCTTGCCAAGACCATAAGTAGAGTTCCCCAAATCATATGAAGGCATACTATACCATTATAGAAAGCTAAGACAATTAGGAACAACTCTTATGTTGACCAGAAATTCATTTGAAATATCCTTTAGGGGTAAAAATAGCTTGGAAGTCAAGTCACTTTCACAGACAAAATTTCAGATACCCCAGATGACCTGTAACTTGCAAGGACCATAACTTGAGTTCTATAAATCTCCTTAATATCTTCCACCACTCAACTTAAAGGTATTGAGATCCTCTACAAGTTTCATGTTGGCCAAAGATCCATTTGAAGCTTGCATTTTGACTTATCTTGCTTGGAAATTTGACCTAAACTAGGGGATTTTACATAGAAACCCTAATTTAGAACTTCCTCTTCTCCTTGATTCCTCTTGATTTCTTATTAGCATATCACCATATCCTTCTCTATATGTCAAATGATGAACCCCACATCTCTCCAATAGACCTGAATGCCCTTCAACCAGTCAATTGACCTAGGGTTGACCTAGGGTTGACCCAGATGAGACCCTAGTTGACTGTCTTCAACTGCAGCTTCTTGTGCTCACATCAATGACTTGTATCCTTCTCCCAATGACTTCCTAAGTTCTCCAAGATGTCTAGATACTCCCCATGCCTTCAATTCACAGCTCACAACTCCCTTGTTGATCCTCAGATCCCCTCAGATAGGAGATAGACTCAAAGCTTGACCTGATGAACTCTCTGCTTTCAAATTCTTTTCTGATGACTTGAATGAGATTGAATTAGGATAACAACCTCTTGATAGGCTCATAGAGATGAGAATAATGATTGGTCCCCTGTTGGATAACTTGCTATGCTTATGCTATGCAGATGTGTAGACTATGTACATGACTCTTTATGCAAATGCTAATGATATTGAAACATAAACCAAGTGAATAAGGTTGAGCAAATTTTAGGGTGCAACAGCGATGTCGAAGCGGCCAATAAGAATATCAAGAAGATCATTCAGAAGATGGTGGTGACCTATAAGGATTGGCATGAGATGCTACCCTTCGCTTTGCACGGTTATCGTACGACGGTACGCACATCAACCGGAGCAACCCCGTTCTCGTTAGTATACGGAATGGAAGCGGTATTACCATTGGAAGTTGAGATCCCTTCTCTGAGGGTATTGCGAGACGTTCAGCTAGACGAGGCAGAATGGGTAAAAGACAGGTTGAACCAACTGAGTTTGATGGATGAGAAGAGGCTAGCTTCTCTAGCATACGGTCGTTTGTACCAGAGCCGAATGAAGAAAGCATATGATAAGAAGATACATCCGCGGAGCTTTCAGACGGGCGACCTTGTGCTGAAAAGGATTCTCCTGCCGCAAGCAGATCACAGGGGCAAGTGGACCCCCAACTACGAAGGGCCATACGTTGTCAGGAAAGTCTTTTCAGGAGGGGCGTTATTGTTATCCACTATGGACGGTGAAGACTTCACATCGCCTGTGAATTCGGACGCAGTTAAAAAATACTTTGCTTAAAATTGACCTGCTGGACAGAAAAAAGAGAGTCCAGGCAAAAATGGGGCATCCTGGCGAACCAAAAACAGAATGAAAGGTTCGGGCAAAAGTTAGGGATAAAATTGAAAAATGTACACCCGCGAAATTGAAAACCTACACTGGGCGGCTTCGGCAAAAAAAGGGTATCCCGGTGAACTGAAAACCCGTAAAGGGCGGTTCACGCAAAAGTTAGGGATTTGAAAAGCAAATGACTGCGGTCCGAATTCGATATTACAATGAGCATCAGCGCGGGAGAATACGCTCGAGGGGTCGATTATCAGATACAATCTTTTCGGAAGTGGGGATACTGGGAAAAGCATTAGAGTCGGGCGTGTCATAGGAGGATCAGTTCGTGATGATCATCTGCATCCCGTTGCCGACATGTGTACAAATTTAGTTTGTCAATGTATTTATGCTTCTTGTGCATACTTGTATATCTGCTTTGCGTAGCTTCCTCTTTTCAGGAGTTACATCCCGTGTGTATAAAAATTCCGCCCATTCAGGGGCCCAATCAATAAAATATGTTATTCAGTACTTGATGCTGGTTCTTTACTATTTTGTGCATGATAAAGCGCCTAAGTTTACTGAAACTAGCGTGTGTATAACACCACTGGCCCTAGCCGAAAATTGCTAAAACTTTGAATTAACTGAAGATGATGTCACTAACCTGAATAGAGTTGGTTGCACAGGCTTGTCTTGTTTTGTTTGTGTTGTTGCAGGTTTCATAGCCGTACGAGGAATATGATCAAAAGATAGCAATACCGAAAGGCTTAATCCCCACGCAGGTCATGCATGTGCTTCCTGAAGAAGGATCGAATTCCCCAGCTGGTCGTAGCTTATCCAAAGGACATGCTCCAGCAAAGTCATTTATCCTCAGCAGAGTTTGGCGATTCCTAGATCGAAGGCTGTATTCAGACAGTGCATCTCAAGCAGAATGGTTTAGCCGCAGAAGATTAGTGTTTGTGAGCTGTATTCAGACAGTTTACCTTTCCCTGCAGGGTCATTTACTCTCTCCCAGCGGAGTCAGTTGATTTTCCCTAAGAGAACCGTTCGTCCCCAGCGGAGTTCTCTTTCCAGCAAGTATTTTCATTCCTCCCAGTGGAACTCGAAGATTAAGGCTCTCCCCGGCAGAGTCGGTGTGGCGCATTGGCATTTATTTTGTCAAAATACCGTGTGATATCCGTTCACTTTCCAGCAGAAGTCCAATCATAACAGGCGCCTCTGCCATTCTCCAGCAGAGATATATTCCCCAGCAGGGTGTTACTTCGATAAGGTGCTTGGTTTAAGTTCCCGATTTCCCAGCTGAGTCGACTTCATCCTTCCAGCATTTATTTTGCTGGAATAATTCTATAGCATCTGGCTATCCCCAGCGGAGTTGGCATTATCTTCAGCATTTATTTTGCTGAAGCAGTTCCTGTATCTCAGCAGTTCGAGTCTGCATTGGCATCGGCATATAGTGTCATACTTGCATCCACCAAATGAAAAAGCGTAGCATTTCTATGTCGAATGGAGCATTGCATCATTGTCAAACGCATGCATTTTGAAACATAAACCAGGTTGGCTAACCTTTTGTTTCAAGTATTGTTTCTCTTGCAGGTAGAGAGAGCCCTTGCTCAGGTGAATCAATAAACATTCGAAGTCTCGGCATGAGACATCCAATGAAGTGTCAGCTTCGGCATTATTCCCCACAGGGTTATTTGTGAGTTTCTCGTGTTTTCCCCGCCAGAGTGGGTAGGCCAGATTTCTCCTCATTCTCAAGCAGAGTTATTTGTCATTAAAGGGTTTCCCGAACCAGAAATTCAGAGGCTGCAGCCGGTTATCAGGACAGGCGTCCAGAAGTCTGGTTCCCAAATATCCCCAGTAGAGTCAGCTGCAAAGTTGCTGTAACGTCAGTGATAAGAAGTTTGCGGACCAATGGAAGGATGAGTCCTGACGAGGACAATTTTATTAACAGGTTTTCTTTGTGTTAAAGGAGAGGTGGGTCCTAACGTGGACAGACTTATTTCCTCATAGCTGATAAAGGTGGTAGTCCTGACGTGGACAGGTTCGATTTTTCAGAATTGTTGGTGTGTGGAGTCCTGACGTGGACATTTCTTTCAGTTTGATGATATGTGTCAGTCCTAACGTGGACGGATTTGATTTCTTGGTATTGATCGAAGGTGAAGTCCTGACATGGACAAAAGTGGGTTACTCTTCGTGTTGGTGTCCTGACGTGGACAATTTATTTCCAGCAGCTAGCCTTATCCGTGATGGTGAAATGTGCGTCCTGACGTGGACAAGTTTATAGTTCTTCGTGTCGTCCAGATTGCGAGAGTCCTGACGTGGACGAATTTACCCTTCTTCATGTTGTTGGCAAAGTGTGTGTCCTGACGTGGACGAGTTTTCTTTCCCCAGCAAGTCGAAGACGCGCATGTCCTGACATGGACAGGTTCTATCATTTCAGCAGGTTGAGATGTGAGTCCTGACGCGGACAAGTCTCGCTTCCCCAGTGGGTCAAAGGTGCATGAGTCCTGACGCGGACAAGTTTTATTTCCTCAGCGAGTCAAGAGGCGAGTCCTGACGTGGACAAATCAAGACGAAACATGGGTCCCGACGTGGACGAATCTATTCCTTACGTGGAAAGAGAGGTTTCAGTTCCTTACGTGGAATAGTGAGTTTATTCCTTACGTGGAAAGATTGAGTCCTTACGTGGACGTATCAGTTTGGTTTCCTTACGTGGAAAAAGAAGTATTCCTTACGTGGAAAGAGATGCATTCCTTACGTGGAAAGAGAAGTTGTTTCCTTACGTGGAAAAGTGCAGTCCTGACGCGGACAGATCCAGAATTTTATTCCTTACGTGGAAAGGTTGAGTCCTTACGTGGACATATCAAGTTGGAGTCCTTACGTGGACAGATCGGGCAAAAATGTGATTCCTTACGCGGAAAGAAGTTGATTCCTTACTGTCGCTACTGCGAAAATCGGCGCCGGCTGAACAGAAGAGTCCCCACCGTGCGTTATTTATCCCACGGGAGGGAAAGGAAACGCTCAGAGTAAACCTCGCACAACACGAGAAAGGTATGGTCATCGCAACCAAAACCTGGGTTCGGGAGTCGGTTACGCAAGGGGAAGGTATTAGCACCCCTCACGTCCGTCGTACTCGACGGGATCCACGCTTGTTTTCGGGTATGGATTGTTATTCTATCTAAACTATAGGTCGAGGGTTAAAAAGAAAATAAAATGAAAATAAAAATGACTCGGCAAAGTATCGCACTTTATGCCTACGTATTCTCGCCTGGAACGAGAAATCAGAGTCAACGTAGTTCGCCTACCTACGGGAAAGGAGGGGAAGGTTGCTCGCTAGGACATCGTATCTTATGCCTACATACTTTCACACGGCATGAAAGATCAGAGCAAACGTAGTTCGGGCCACGTACGACACAAGCTTGTCTTGGTTGATTTTATTCCTTCTGAAAAAGGTTTTCTTGATTAACAGTCCCGGCGGACAAAAATGACGTCTTGATGAGTTCACCTTCTCTTACGGAAGAAGTGTCTTTTATTGTGTTTGAAATCTTTATGGTGTTTTTCTGTTTGTTTTGAGGAAGAAGAGACAGAACTCTAACCTGTGGTTGCGAAGGGAAACAAACTAACCTAATGTTATCATGCATGGGTTAGGACCTAGTGTCTATCATGCTCCTCTCTTGCACAGAGAGAAACAGAGATCCTAAGGGATAGGCAGAAACAGAAACAATATCAGATATATACAGTAAAACAGTAAAATGCATGGATGCAACAGTACAAGCGAGGCAAGGGAGTCCCACTCAACCTCGAACCTAGAAAACAATAGGCGAAAGTGAACAGGATTCACTTTCAACCCAACAGGGTAAACAGCAAACAATACAGTCTAGAAAACCAATCAATACATCAGAAATGAAAGACAGCAATAAAACAAATAGCTTCAGCAGCTCTGAATCAACATCTGGCTCCAAGTAATCTCCAATCAGTGACAGGCTTCAACAAGCATCAATCTCCATCTTCATGGCCTTCAGGTAAGGGCTTTGATCATCAGTCTTCTATCTGCAATGGCTTTTCTTCGAGTTCAAACCTCCAGGGTGAGGGATCAGTCATCAGAGTGAATTGGGAGTTAAGCAATCAGTTGACTACCAAAGGTGGTGAACAGACTGCTTCTAACACAAAAGACATTTTCTCTCAAGAGTTCTATCTCTTAGACACTATCACCAAGCCTTCCAAAGGAAGGGGGTGAGTGTCTTAGAGAGACTCTGAATCACAGAGAAGAATGGATGCAGACAAGGCAATCCATGTTTGAGAAACAAGCTTTCTAATCTCGAGCTCTGCCTAGCTCCTAAACCCTAGTCTCCTCAGCATCTGCTAGCAAGAATCTCCTCTTCAACTCTGGAAGTTGATCTTCAATCTCTGGATCTCCAATGGCTTTCATCTCCTCAAGTCTTCAGCTCTCCCAAATCCCCAGACAATCCCAATGCCCACACAAGCAAGCAATAATCCCCAGAGGGCACACCACACCAATCACTCAGATATATACAGTACATTAATAGCAGTAGGGGAATCCTGACTTTTCTAAGGGGATCTAATAACTACCCATAGCCCCTATAGTCCCATAGCTAAACTATTCAAACCCTAAGTCCTAAGGGAAATGAAGTGATTCTCCTAAGTCATCACCTAAAACCCTAGTTTATTCATGTTGTTCACACCTAAGCTAAACACCTAAAATTAATTTCTAAAAATGGGAACTAGATTGTATCTACAAGTTTAATGTCTAAACTAAACAACCTAAAAAGAATGGACAAAAAATATTGAAGCATTTAATAGAACAAAAAAATAACAAAATCATGCATGAAATGAAACTATTTAAAATGCTATTTATTTGAAAAATATGGGAAAAATATCAAATAAAAAATAAAATGCCATTTTTATTTTTTATAATTTTCTTGACTCTCTAAAGAAAATAATGCAAAAAGAATGGATTAAAAATAATGATTTTTCTATTTATTATGATTTTTAGAAGATGCATAAAAAAAATGAAAGAAATTAAAATAGAAATATAATGAATAAATGGGAAGGGGTGTGGAAAGCAAGAAAAACAAGTTCAGCGCATTGGGCCCATCAAATTGGGGGGTGCGAATAGCTGTCTGAGCCCAATTCCCCCCAATAAATGAAACGGTGCGTTTCAGCGTTCAAAATCTCCCTCCGTTTTCAGCTTTAAACGTGGATCGTTGGATGGTGATTCTAGTCAAGAGTCAAACTGAGATCGTGTGGTCTAGCCTTCATCTTCAACCTTGAGCTCTCCTAGGGTTTCAGAAAACCCTAACCATGCATGACCTTCTCTCCCTCTGTTCTCTCTCCACACGCCATGGATTCACACGATATAAAAAGCAAAATTCATCCATTTCTTCCCCTCTACAAGTCTATATCCTTAATTTACCTTAAAACTCAAACAATCAGCTAATTCGATAGGTGGAACAGATGGAAACCACCATTAATACCTGATATGAAACCTCTCCAATTCTCCACAAAACTCATCCTAAACTGATCTACAATTCATCCTGATCATGACATGCTAATCCAATCACATTTTCGTGCCTTAATCCAAGAGTTATGAGCCTCAACAGAATTGACACATCATGCTCAAACCTCATGAAACTTCTCCAAAATCATCCCAATCAATCTTCTATCCTATCTTAACCATTCTACTCTATCAAAACCCTAAAATTCTAAATAATTCATGCCATACGAAGAGGAAACAAACCTGGTGCAATTCTTGATACAGGTGCTAAGATCTTCAAATCAACTGCTTGTGATGAAAGGAAAGTGATCAAGAGGCTTGGTGATTACTTCTGTATGCAACAAGTATGGTTCTAAGGCCTTGAATCACTCGCTTCCAAAGTTCATGCTTCTTGAATGATAATGATGAATGGTACAATTCCTTCCTCAATTTGACAAATGAAGGTGTGGATTCTGATCCTTGTGTGATGCTGATGAAGATTCAATCAAGAATAGTGAAGATTGATGGAGATTATAGAGATTTTGGAAAGCTTATGCAAGTTGAATAAAGTGTGGAAAAGTTGGGGTTTTGAACAAATGGGAGCACCAACCCTTGCATGAACCAACTTGTATGAATATATAGATGGGATTAGAACTTCCTAGAAACTTGGAGAAGTTTCCCTTGCACTTTTCCCTTTCAATTTGGTTTATGTAACTTTCAATTCAAGCAACCATGGATAACTCTTAAATCTTGAACCAAACTCAAAATTCTACTTTATCCAATGTCTTTAAAATGATCTTTCCATTCAAAATGACCTATAATTTTGCTTCATTTGGCCAAGATATGAAAAATCTCATTTTTAAGGCCATTTTTCTTCATTAAATTCAACAATTTTGAAACCTTATGCTATGAATCTTTCCAATCTCTCATGTTCACTTTTCTATACTCAAAATGTCATTTGGAGCAAGTTTGATGTTGTAAGTTTTTCCATTTGAGGCCTCCTTGTATGAGTTTTGGGCATAGGTTAAAATGACTTGTAATTCACAAATGACCAAAATACCCTTTGCTTGCCCAGACCATAAGTTGAGTTCCACACATCATATGAAGGCATACTATACCATTCTAGAAAGCTAAGACAATAAGGAACAATTCTTATGTTTACCAGAAATTCATTTGAAATCTCCTTGAGGGGTAAAAATTGCTTGGAAGTCAAGTCACTTTCACAGACAAAATTTCAGATACCTCAGATGACCTGTAACTTGCAAGGACCATAACTTGAGTTCTATAAATCTCCTTGATGTCTTCCACCACTCAAATTAAAGGTCTTGAGATCCTATACAAGTTTCATGTTGGCCAAGAAGCCATTTAAAGCTTGCATTTTGACTTATCTTGCTTGGAAATTTGACCTAGACTAGGGGATTTTACACAGAACCCTAATTTAGAAACTCCTCCTCTCCTTGATTTCTCTTGAATCCTTCTTAGCACAACAACATATCCTTATTCTCCATGTCAAATGATGAACCCCACATCTCTCCAATAGCCCTTAATGCCTTTCAATCAGTCAATTGACCTAGGGTTGACCCAGGGTTGACCCAGATGAAACCCTAGTTGACTGTCTTTAACTGCAATACTTGTGATCACATCAACAACTTGTTTTCTTCTCCAAATGACTTTCTAAGTCCTCCAAGATGTCTAGATACTCCCCATGCTCATCCCATAGCTCACAATTTCTTTGGTTGACCCACAGATACCCCCAGTTAGGAGATATACTCAATGCTTGATCCACTGAACTCCCTGCTTTCAAATTCTTTTCTGATGACTTGAATGAGATGGAATTAGGATAATAACCTCTTGATAGGCCTCTAGAGATGATAATAATGGTTGGACCCCTGTTGAATGACTTGCTATGCTTATGCTATGCAGATGAGTAACCTATGTACATGACTCTTTATGCAAATGCTAATGATATTGAAACATAAACCCAGTGAATAAGGTTGGGCGAATTTTAGGGTGCAACAGCTGCCCCTATTCAAGCGACTTGGACCCGATTGGGTGAAGAGCCCGGAGCCTTCAGACATTCGCGGTACGAGACGGTTGAATACCAGTGGAACCAGAAATTTGCCAACCGCAGAAATAAATTGCGTTCCTGCTTGAGGAACGACATTCATCAGCTGAATCTGACTGTTACAGTAACCCACTGCTCTCGCGCGACCGTGCTAGGGATTATTTTCATCGTTCTGAAAAAGATTCTATCATTGCAGAGACAGAACACTGTCCACGTCAGGACGCCGGCTTCGTCGATTTGGACAACCTCAATAACTTTGCTGGGGATGGCTCGTCTGCCTTCTCGTCAGAAATAAATCGTCCCCGTTGGGAATAAACTCTTTCCACGTAAGGAATCCATCTTCTTCTTCTATGTTAGGAATAACTTCTTTGATCTGTCCGCGTCAGGACTAAACTTCTTCCCCGTCAGGAACACACTCCTTCTTTCCTCGTCAGGAATACAAGTCTCTTTCCATGTAAGGAATACTATCTTTCCTCGTAAGGAATCACACCTCGATTTGAATCTGTCCACGTAAGGACCCCGATCTTTCCACGTGAGGAATATAATCTCCATCTGTCCACGTTAGGACTCCGGCTTGATATGTCCGCGTAAGGACTCCACTCTTTCCACGTAAGGAACCACATCTTTCCACGTAAGGAAACCTTTTCTCAAACTGTCCGCGTCAGGACTTAAACTTTTCCACGTAAGGAAACGACCTTATCTTTCCCCGTAAGGCATACAACTCGTCTTTTCTGCGTCTGTCCACGTCAGGACTGAACTTGCTTTTCCACGTAAGGAACTGAAGCTTCTCTTTCCTCGTAAGGAATAACCTTGTCCGCGTCAGGACTCACATTTCGTCTTGATTTGCCCACGTCAGGACTCACCTCTTGACCCGCTGAAGTAATAGAACTTGTCCACGTCAGGACCTGCGCGTCTTTGACTTGCTGGGGAAATAAGACTTGTCCACGTCAGGACTCACACTTTTCCCACCACACAAAGAAGGATAAACTTGTCCACGTCAGGACTCTCGCATCTTGTCATCTTAAAGAACTATAAACGTCCATGTCGGGACGCACATTTCACCATTACGAATAAAGCTATCTGCTGGAAATAAATTGTCCACGTCAGGACACCAACACGAAGGGTAATCAATCTTGTCCACGTCAGGACTTCACACTCAATCAATACCGAGAACTCGATCCTGTCCACGTTAGGATTAACACACATCGTCAACTCGAGGAAATGTCCACGTTAGGACTCCACATTCCAACAATCTTCTCTAGCACACAGAAAACCCGTCAATAAAATTGTCCATGTTAGGACTCCTCCTTCCATTGGTCCGCAAATCTCTTATCACTGACGTTACAGCAACTTTGAGGCTGGCTCTACTGGGGACATTTGAAAATCATACTTCCGGATGCCTGTTCTGATAACCGGCGATAGCCTCTGAAATTCTGATTCATGAATCCTTTGAATACTGACGTAACAACAACTTTGAAGGAAACAGTCTGCTGGTCGGGCTAGAGCGACTTCAATAAGAAATCCTGGCGGGGAAATAAGTAACTCTGCTTGGGGACGAAGAGAAACTTATCCTGCTGACTCTGTGGGGAGTGGTGCCAAAGCTGACACTTCGTTGAATGTCTCACGTCGAGACCTCGCCTGTTTATTGATTTATTGGAGGAAGAACTCTCTCTACCTGCAAGAGAAACAATACTTGAAACAAAAGGTTAACCAACCTGGTTTATGTTTCAAAAATGCGTATGTTTGACGGCGATGCAATGCTCCATTTGACATGGAAATGCTACACTTTTATTTGGTGGATGCAAGTACGACCATATATGCCAATGCAACTGCAGACTTGAACTGCTGGGTACAGAAACTGCTTCAGCAAAATAAATGCTGAAGATAATGCCAACTCCGCTGGGGATAGCCAGGTGCTACAGAATTATTCCAGCAAAATAAATGCCGGAAGAGTGAAGTTGACTCAGCCGAGGAATGGGGATTTAAACCAAACACCTCACTGAAGTAACATCCTGCTGGGGGATGTAACTCTGCTGGAGAATAGCAGATGTGCCTGGTATGATTGAACTTCTGCGGGAAAGTGAATGGATATCATACGGTATTTTGACAAAATAAATGCCATGATCCACACCAACTCTGCCGGGGAGAGCCTTAATCTTCGAGTTCCACTGGGAGGAATACTTGCTGAGAAGAGAATTCCGCTGGGGATAGGATGATTCTCTTGGGAAAAATCAATTGAATCCGCTGGGGGAGAGTAAATGACCCTGCGAGGAAAGGTGAACTTGTCTGAATACAGCTCACAACTATTAATCTTCGGAGGCTAAACCAACTCTGCTTGAGATAAGGAATCCCTCGGGGAACACCATACTGTCTGACTACAGCCTACAATCTTTGAGTCGTCAATTCTGCTGGAGAGTGTCATCTGGCTAAGCTGCAACTAGCTGGGGGAATTCGATCCTTCTTCAGGAAGAACATGCATGACCTGCGTGGAAATCAAGTCTTTCGTTATCGCAATCTTTTGATCATCTTCCTCGTACGGCTATGACACCTACAACAACACAAACACGACAAGACATGCCTATGCAACCAAATCAATTCAGGTTAGTGACGTTATTTTCAATTAATTCACAGCTTTAGCAACTGTTGGCAAGGGCCAGTGACGTTATGCTCATGCTAGTTTCATCAAACTTAGGCGTTAATCATGCACAAAATAGTAAAGAACAGTGTCAAGTACTGAATAACGTATTTCATTGATTGGGCCCTTGAATGGGCGGAGTTTTGTACACGGAATGTAACTCCTGAAAAGAGGAAGCTACGCAAAGCAAATATACAAGTATGCACAAAAAGCATAAATATATTGACAAATGAAATTTTGTACACATGTCGGCAACGGGATGCAGACGAACACCATGAACTGATCCTCCCATGACTCGCCCGACTCTAATGCTTTCCCGGTATTCCCACTTCTGAAGAGATTGTATCAGATAACCGATCCTCCCCGGTGTATTCTCCCGCATTGATGCTCCGTGCAATATCAAATTCGGACCGCAGTCATTTGCTTTTCGAATCCCTAACTTTTGCGTGAACCGCCCTTTACGGGTTTTCAGTTCACCGGGATACCCCTTTTTGCCGAAGCCGCCCAGTGTAGGTTTTCAACTTCGCGGGTGTACATTTTTTCAATTTTATCCCTAACTTTTGCCCGAACCTTTCATTCTGTTTTTGGTTCGCCAGGATGCCCCGTTTTTGCCTGGACTCTCTTTTTTCTGTCCAGCGGGTCTATTTTAAGCAAAGTATTTTTTAACTGCGTCCGAATTCACAGGCGACGTAAAGTCTTCTCCGTCCATGGTGGACAACAACAACGCTCCTCCTGAAAAGACCTTCCTGACAACGTATGGCCCTTCGTAGTTGGGGGTCCACTTGCCCCTGTGATCTGCTTGCGGCGGGAGAATCCTTTTCAGCACAAGGTCGCCCGTCTGAAAGCTTCGCGGATGTATCTTCTTGTCGTACGCTTTCTTCATTCGGCTCTGGTACAAACGACCATATGCTAGAGAAGCTAGCCTCTTCTCGTCCATCAAACTCAATTGGTTCAACCTGTCTTTCACCCATTCTGCCTCGTCTAGCTGAACATCTCGCAATACCCTCAAAGAAGGGATCTCAACTTCCAATGGTAATACTGCTTCCATTCCGTATACTAACGAGAACGGGGTTGCCCCGGTTGATGTGCGTACCGTCGTACGATAACCGTGCAAAGCGAAAGGTAGCATCTCGTGCCAATCCTTATAGGTCACCACCATCTTCTGCACGATCTTCTTGATATTCTTATTGGCCGCTTCGACAGCGCCATTCATCTTGGGCCGGTAAGGGGAGGAGTTGTGATGTTCGATCTTGAAATTCTGACAGAGCTCCTTCATCATTTTGTTGTTCAGGTTTGAACCGTTGTCCGTGATTATCCTCTCGGGGATCCCATATCGACAAATGATATCTCTCTTGATGAATCTGGCCACCACTTGCTTCGTTACATTTGCATAAGACGCCGCTTCCACCCACTTGGTGAAATAATCGATTGCTACCAGAATGAATCGATGCCCGTTAGAAGCTGTAGGTTCGATCTTTCCAATCATATCGATTCCCCACATCGAGAATGGCCATGGCGATGACATCACATTTAGAGGACTCGGAGGCACATGGATCTTATCAGCATAGATTTGACACTTGTGGCACTTCCTTGCGAACTTGAAACAGTCAGTTTCCATAGTCAGCCAAAAATAACCTGCCCGCAGCAGCTTTCTCGTCATAGCATGCCCACCAGCATGCATACCAAAGGTACCTTCGTGTATTTCCTCCATGAGCAACTTTGCCTCTCTTTCGTCTACACAACGCAACAGCACCAAATCATGGTTTCTTCTGTATAGGACGCCATCCGGGTTCAAATAGAAATTGCCTGCTAATCTCCTGAGAGTCTTCTGATCTTGACTGGATGCCCCAGCCGGATACTCTTTATTCTTCAGGAAATTAAGGATATCGAAATACCATGGTTTGTCATCTGATGCTTCATCAATAGCAAATACATAAGCTGGTCTGTCAAGCCGAGAGACAATGATTCGGGGAGCCTCATTCCAGAAGTTGACTTTGTACATGGAAGACAAAGTGGCCAGGGCGTCAGCCATTTGATTTTCTGCCCGCGGTACATGATGCAATTCAACCTTGTCGAAGAAAGGCAATAATCTCCTTGCATAATTCATGTAATGTATCAAATTGGGCTGCCGTGTCTCCCATTCCCCTTTGATCTGATTCACCACCAGAGCTGAGTCTCCGTATACGTCCAGATTCTTGATTCGCAAATCAATGGCTTCTTCAAGCCCCATAATACAAGCTTCGTATTCGGCCTCATTGTTGGTAACGGCAAAGGTCAATCGGGCAGTAAACGGGATGTGCGACCCATGTGGCGTAGTGATGATTGCCCATATTCCGCTACCGTAAGCATTCACAGCTCCGTCAAATATCATCTTCCATTTGGAACCCAACTCTGGTCCTTCGTCTGGCAACGGCTCTTCACAATCTTTCATCTTTAGGTACATGATATCCTCGTCAGGAAAATCAAACCTCATCGATTGGTACTCTTCAATAGGCTGCTCCGCCAGATACTCAGACAGCACACTCCCCTTTATTGCCTTTTGCGAGACGTATTGGATGTCATATTCAGTCAAGATCATCTGCCAACGGGCAATTCTACCTGACAACGCCTGCTTTTCAAATACATATTTGATAGGATCCATCTTCGAGATGAGCATGGTGGTATGATTCAGCATGTACTGCCTCAAACGCTTGGCGGCCCAGGCTAGCGCGCAACAAGTTTTCTCCAGCATTGAATATCGAGATTCACAATCTGTAAATTTCTTACTCAGGTAATAGATTGCATGCTCTTTTCTCCCTGTCTCGTCGTGTTGACCGAGAACACAACCCATGCTTCCCTCAAGAACCGTCAAATACATGATCAAGGGTCTCCCTGCCACTGGGGGTATCAAAATAGGAGGCTCCTGCAAATATTGCTTTATTTTATCGAACGCCTTTTGACAATTTTCGTTCCACGTTACAGCTTGATCTTTCTTCAACAGCTTGAATAATGGTTCACACGTGGCCGTTAGGTGAGATATGAACCGGGCGATGTAGTTCAATCTCCCTAAAAACCCGCGCACCTCTTTCTCTGTTTTAGGCGTCGGCATTTCTTGAATTGCTTTTATTTTAGCAGGATCGACCTCTATTCCTCTTTCGCTTACAATAAACCCCAGCAGTTTACCCGATCTCACCCCGAAGGTGCATTTGTTAGGGTTCAGTCTCAGCCTGAACTTCCTAAGTCTTTTAAATAACTTCAGCAGATTCACCAGATGCTCTTCCTCCGTCTGGGATTTGGCAATCATATCGTCAACATAAACTTCGATCTCTTTATGCATCATATCATGGAAAAGAGTCGTCATCGCACGCTGATATGTTGCCCCAGCATTTTTCAAACCAAAGGGCATCACTTTGTAGCAAAATGTTCCCCAAGGCATTATGAAAGTAGTCTTCTCCATATCCTCTGGCGCCATTTTAATTTGATTATAGCCTGAAAAGCCATCCATGAAGGAGAATACGGAGTACTGAGCAGTATTATCAACTAACACGTCAATATGAGGAAGTGGAAAATCGTCTTTTGGGCTTGCTTTATTCAAATCCCTATAATCCACGCACATTCGAACCTTGCCATCTTTCTTTGGCACTGGTACGATGTTAGCAACCCAAGATGGATACTTTGTCACAGCAAGGAAACCAGCGTCCCACTGTTTTTGAACTTCCTCTTTGATCTTCACTGCCATATCTGGCCGAGTTCTGCGAAGCTTTTGCTTGACCGGCGGGCAATCTTCTTTCAGTGGCAGGCGATGCACAACCATGTCTGTATCGAGCCCTGGCATGTCTTCATATGACCAAGTGAATACATCATTATACTCTCGAAGCATTTCAACCAGTCTTCGCTTGATATCGCCCTGCAGCGCGGCTCCGATACGAATATTCTTCTCAACCCCTTCCGACCCCAAGTTGATAATTTCGATGACCTCATCGTGAGGCAGAATGGCTCTTTCCTCTTGCTTCACCAACCAAGACAGTTCTTTAGGAACGTCACTATCTTCGACAACCTCTTCTTCGGCCTGAAATACCGGGTGCTCAAAGTCGGGACGAGTCATAGGTGGTTCAAGGATGTCATCTGAAAATGTTATCCTGCAAAAGGAACGGTTAAGTGCTTCAAAATGCGTATAAAGCGAACAACCACGTTGCCATTTTATTGAAAAATATAAAACAAGAAAGACAGGGATTACAGTATTTGCACATGAAAAAACGCCATTTATTTAATGATTGACACGCAATGTTCATAACAACACAGCCCTAAGCAAATCCTGATGCCTCGGGCAAGACATCAGATTATTCAACAATTAATAAAGCAAAGCATTACTGTTTAAAAGTCACAGGAACAAGCTCCTGAATAGACCAGTTGCACAGTCCTTGTCCTGGCGTGCTTGGCTGAATCCAGGCATCCATATCACAGTCGCTGTCTCCTTCGTCAGACTCCGAAGCGGCATTGACGGTTTCATGACATACTCCACTGGAAGAGATGGTGATTGGCCCTCTGAAACGGGGTGCCCCCACGGAAGGAGTTGATGACGACGGTTGGTATCCTAGCCCGAACCGGTCCATCTTCACAGGAATGTCCAACACTTTACCCCAGCCCTTTGCTTCTCCTGCCTCCACTAGAGCTTGAGCTTCTTTATACGATGAGACGGCTATCTCCGACGCTTTTCTCGGCCCAGGACCTTTGTCCTTGATACACAACCCTTCAAATGCCTGGCAGGGTGTTTCGTGGATCTCTCCGTCGACCTCCACATATTTAAACGACGACAAATGGCTGACCAGGATGTCTTCTTCTCCGCATACAGTGACTACGCTGTCTCCGACCATATATTTTAACTTCTGATGTAGGGTGGACGTGACTGCCCCAGCCCCATGGATCCAGGGTCTTCCAAGCAAGCAGCTGTACGCAGGCTGTATATCCATGATATAAAACTCAGTTGCAAACACCTCCGGCCCCACCTGTAGAGGCAATGTGATCGATCCAAAGACTGTTCTCCGCGTGCCGTCAAACGCTCTGACTACCAAGTCGCTGGGCGTGCACAAGATTCCTCTAACATCCAGCTTCATCATCGCCTTCTTGGGCATCACATTCAAAGATGACCCAGTGTCGACCAATACGTGCGACATTACTGATCCTCTACACTCGACAGATACGTGCAGCGCCATATTATGATCTCTCCCTTTCGGGGTCAAATCAAAGTCAGTAAAGCCCAAGCTGTGGCCTGCATTCACATGTGCCAACACTCCTTCCAGCTGATTCACGGAGACGTCTTGGGGTACAAAAGAAGTATCCAGGACTTTCAGCAAAGCATTTCTGTGAGCTTCCGAACACAACAGCAATGACAGGATAGATATTTTGGACGGCGTCTGCTGCAGATGCTCCACAATCTTATAATCACTTTTTTGAATCAAGCGCATGAACTCTTCTACATCTTTCGATGCCGCTTCTTTTTCGCTTGCTTGCGCCGGAACGTTCTCAACCACTTTCCCTTTTCCTTTTGCTAGTCTTTCGGCCTCCACTTCAGGGGATATAAAGATCCTACCACTCCTTGTCATACCTCCTGAACCAACAATATTATCCACAGTCTCGGCTGGCTGCTTATTAACATCAATCTTTATCCCGTCACAATACACCTCCAACCCATATGACCATGGGACTGCTTTCGTGGTCTCGTACGGGATCGGCCCGGCCTTAGTTATGGTGATCGGTGGTCGCTGAGCTGGTGCGGCAATAGTGATTGTCTTTCGGGGAATCGTTACAGTGGCCACATCACTCCGATTATCTGTTACTGCCCCTGCAGGCTCTTCAGTTGCTGCCCGGTCAAACTGCAATATGCCTTCATCAATTAAAGCCTGAATGCCTTTCTTCAAATCATCACACCCCCCAGCTAGGGTCCAACATTCTAAGCAATACTCGTTACACCCAGGATAAACACCCCCTTGCAACAGTCGGCTTTTTATCTCGCCCAGCGGCGTCTTTAAATCTTCGACATTCATAATCAGATTCAAGCCTTCCTCAGTCAGAATGGCGTTGGCCCCGTGATTAGGCATGGGTTTCTGCACTATATTCGGACCTGCCGTTCCGAAATTGATAGTCTTATTGTCCAAAAGATCCTGCACAACATGCTTAAAAGCATGGCAACCCTCTATATCGTGGCCCGGCGCCCCAGAATGAAACTCACATTGCCTGCTTGCATCGTAACCAAACGGGGGAGCTCCCGTTATCGGTGCCAGAGTTCTCTTCTCTACCAGGTTCAATCCCAACAATGTCTGCAGTAAATCACCATATGTCGAGGGAGGCTTCTCAAACACTCTTCTCGGTTTGCCGCCCTGGAATCTCCGCTGAGCCTGCTGTGCCCCCTGCTGAGGCTGCTGCTGCTGCATTGGCTGCTGCGGAGACGGTTGTTGTTGCTGAAGTGGTTGTTGCTGATACGGGATAGTAACACTCGCCACCTGCTGCGGCTGACGATATTGGTTTCGTCCCCTGCCTCGGCCTCGGCCTCGGCCTCCAAATACTGCGCTTGCCTCGCCCTGACGGCGCCCACCAAAAGCCTTCCTATTACTGCCAGATGCAGTCGATTCCTCAACCTGGAATTTTCCTTGCTTAATGTTACGCTCAATCTTTTCTCCCATCAGAATTAGGTCTGAAAAGCTGGCCAGAGACGTGTGAAACAGCATGTCATGAAACAAGCCTGTGAATGTGCTGACGAACATGTCATTCATTTCCTTATCTTCTACAGGAGGGCGTACCCTGGCAGCCATATCGCGCCACCTTTGCGCGTACTCTTTAAAGCTCTCCCCCTTCTTCTGCGATAGCCCCGCCAATTGGACCCGATTGGGCGCCAAATCGTTGTTATATTTGTAGTGAGCTACAAATGCCTCTGCTAATTGCTTCCATGTCTTGATATTAGTTGGCTCCAACCCCATATACCATTCTAGGGATGGGCCTGACAAACTATCTTGAAAGAAATGCATTAGCATTCTTTCATCAGTTGAGTATGCAGACATCTTTCTGTAATAAGCTCGTACATGCACTTTCGGACACGTGTCCCCTTTATACTTATCGAACGCAGGAGCTTTGAATTTAATTGGCACCCTCAAGCCAGGTACCAAACCCATTGTTGCCATGTCCAAACCCACAGCACTTTGGTTCAGGACTCCCCTCATCTGCTCTTCCAGCATTCTGATCTTCTGGGAGTCATCCATCGGCCCTTCGAATCCTCCGCCGGAGAAAGCGTCCTCCTGCTGATCTTCTTGCCACATACCATTTCCAGCCCCATACCCATCATATCCATTATTACGTCCAGCTCTGATCTGATTCATGCCCGGACCTCGGCCTCTGTTGCCGTACCCTTGAACTCCTCCAGCAGGACCAAAAGCCATAAATCCCGCGCCGTTTCCATTTCCAAAACCTCCGTAACCCTGATTGGTCGCACCATAACCATCCTGCCCAAAGCCTTGAGCAGTAAAGCCATATTTCCCAGTGTTATCGAATCCCTGATCGTTGAACCCGAGTCCAGTATTGACAAAGCCGTTGCCTCCCATATTATCTCCCAAGTTGATGTCGCCAAGCCCCACGTTATGGACAGCAGTCTCATTCCCAACTCCGACGTTACCATTCACAGCAGCGGTAGCGTTGTTGACATTAGCAGCAGGTATATTGACTACAGGTGGAGCCACTGGCGTGGGAGTGCCGTCTCCATGAACAGTATCGACCCGTACAGACTGATGATCTTCATTACCGTGACCAGCATTCCGAGCCAACAGAGGCTGGACCATGGCCTGCAAATTCTCCTGCCCTTTTGCAATAGCTTCCATGGTCTGCATAAAGAGAGCGAGCTTCTCGCGCACATCTTGCATCTCGTTCTGCATTTGATCCATGATTCTTCGACAGTTGGTGCGGGTAGAATAGTGATGCGGGTGTTGATCTGCAATCCTGGAAAGTATCTGGTACAGAGCATGAAATAAGACACTATTCAAAGATTACCTGTAATGCAATATGAATATGAATGCAATGCAATGTGTCTGTGCATTAGGGAAGTTCATTCCCCCAGTTCTAGTGTGAAGGTGCCAGTGCGGTGACAGTGCTAATGATATAAAGACCGGAGCTGTATCACAGAAAGCCTCATATATTACTGAGAAAACCAGAATACAATGTCGCTGAGAGTACAACAAGAAGGCATGACCTCAACCAACAATCCTGGTGATGGTCAGCACTATGCAAATAAAGCATACAAGTTACTACATGAAATGATCACATCCTCCCAAAAGTCTGATACTCTTCTATCAACTTCTTGGTCTCTGGATGACTTGGTCGATCAAGCAGCCCTTCAACAAGTTGGTTTCTTTTCTTGAGAACCTGTCGCACGTCTTCAGCAGTTTCCTCCCATGTCGCTTCTCCGAAGCAATCTTCTAATTTTCGCTTTTGAGACACAGCTTCATCTCTGCATTTGATTGCCTTGTTCAGGGCATTCTGGACACTATACCGGGTCATCACTTCTTCCTCACACTTCTTGATGCTAGACTTCAACTTCTCTTCGAGGTCGGAGATTTGCTGCTTCAACTTATCTTCCCTCTTCTTATTGTTGGTGAGTGTAGCATTCCAAGTCTTATTGCAAGAAGAGATCTCTCGGTGTGCTGCGTCGAGCGCCTTCTTTTTGAATTCCAGCATGTCATGGGAGCTTCTGAACTCTTGCCCCAGACGTTCGCGCTTTTTCTTTTCCTCAGTCAACTCAGACCCTAACCTGTTTAACAGCTCGATTTGTTGTTGGAAAGCATATACGGCCTTGTTTTTCTCACTGCGTATCTGGGCTAGCTCCTGCTCTAACCCTTCGTTAATCTTCAATAAGGCTTCTTTTTCTTTCACAACTTGCTCGTAGGCTTCCCGAGAAACAGTGGTTGGCTCTTCTGCCGGAATAGGAACAATGACGGGTGCAGCTGGAAATGGCATTAATAACTGACTTGCTCTTTCCTGGATCCAAACCCTGTAAGGTGCATAGGCCTGGCAATCATTCTTACCTAACAGTGGCTTCCCTTTGCGGTTAATACGTGTCCAGGCATGCTGCAGCTCAGCTAGCAATTCTCCCTTCAAATCACCTGTGAAGTACAGAGATTCCTGTACTTCTTCCTCCTGAGGTGGATTCTTCAGTGCATATCCGAACTGGCGAATGAATAGAGAAGGGTTGTAATTGAGACACCCTTTTCTTCCTATCAGCGGCACATTAGGGTACCCAGAACAACTGAAGATGAGCTCAGATCCCAACAGGTCTCTATCAAACCACTCCATATCTTCCGACGATAGCCTCATCAGGCGCTCTGGCCAACCAACTGGGACTGTAGTCTCTGCAACAGATCTTCTCTTAGGAAGGTGGCTCTCAAACCACATACTCAACAAGGGTACACAAAGATGAACATTCTTCCCTCTTCCCTTCTCATTCTTGTAATGCAGTGAGTGATAGAGATCTCCGAGTAAGGTAGGTACAGGATTACCAGCGGCAAACAAGTAGAAAGCATCGAAATCCACAAAATCCGGTATATTGGGAAACAAGACTATGCCATAAATGCACAAGGCCAACACAGCATTGAAAGCAACCCAGCACCCGCTCTTAGCATACTCCTGGGCTTTACCAACTAAGAACTGAAGTGAGAAGCCTGGAACTCCACGGGAAACAGTAGTCAATAGTTCAGAAGCGTCAATATGCAAGGCCTTTGCCAAGTCCTCCGGCTTGGGCCTGGCGCCAGAATGGATGAATGGAACCTGGTTCTGCACGGGAAGCTCAACATACTCAGCGTATTCCTCGAGGGTTGGTCCCATAATAAAGTCAGAGAACGTGAAGCACCTCAAAGCAGGGTCGTAGAATTGCATCAAAGCATACAACCCATCTAACTCTACCTCGGTAGGTTTGCACACCAATCTCAATAATCTACCATAGCTCATCCGGAAGCTCCTACGAACATCCTCATCAGCAAGAGAGATCAACCCTAGTAAAGGAACAATGTCAGGAGTAGGCAATTTGTAAGCAACTGTCCTCCTCAAGCTAGTCATAATCAGATACTCAGAAGTCTGGGCACTAGAACTAGGGAAATGCAAATGCACCTGCAGCACAGACACACGTTAGTGAAATGCAAATGGTAATGGATATGCAGTAATGCAATGCAAGCAACATGCAACAGGGACCAAAGCTGTAGCTGAATAGCCTGGATTATACCAAGAAGTCTCAGATAGATTCTCTAGAAGTCCTCAAACCCTGGTCTCAGATAGACCTAAAACAAAGCCCCAATACTGGTCTCTGATAGACCCCATAATCATAACCTGAATGGTCTCTGACAGACCTCAAATCATATCTCCCACTGGTCTCTGACAGACCTCAGAACACATCTCCAAATAGTCTCTGACAGACCTCAGAATACACCAACTGGTCTCTGACAGACCTTAGAACCCTCCATAAATATCCAGGATCCTGATCAAGAAACAAACTGGTGGTCTGAAGGTCTAGTTACCTGCATAACCCTGAATCCCCTCACAGGTGGGTGGCCCTATAACTGGCACAAGGTACGGCATCCTATGCGGTCGTCGGCGTCACAGACTTTCAGGGTTGGTGATACGATTCCCAGAAGGAGTGGCATCATCAATCCCTGAAGAGGCCTCACTTAGCCAACTTCTAAATGATCGGTCCCCAGAGTCGACAATCCAACTAACCAGCAACCCACGCCAACCAAAGGAAGGGGCAGGAGGCCAACCAGAGGAACCTCGTCTGAGTGTAGATTTCATGGGACACCAAAGCAAGCAAAGCAAGCGGGCGCCCACTAATTTCTACTCTAATTCTAGGTGCACTCAAGCCCAGGTCCGGCTTCTCACTCAATATCAGAACACCCGTCACACCCCAGATACAGTAACAATAATCAATATATAAAGCTGAAAATACAAGGTTAGACATATAAAATAACTCCATACAAAATCCTCGACGGGAAAACAAGCGTTAGGATTGACTCTCTTAAGGGACGTTGGATCCCAAATGCATAAGAACTGTCGCAGTCCTTAGCAGCCAGGGGACGTTGGGTCCCCAACAGAGTCTCCAGCTGTCGCTACTGCGAAAATCGGCGCCGGCTGAACAGAAGAGTCGCCACCGTGCGTTATTTATCCCACGGGAGGGAAAGGAAACGCTCAGAGTAAACCTCGCACAACACGGGAAAGGTATGGTCATCGCAACCAAAACCTGGGTTCGGGAGTCGGTTACGCAAGGGGAAGGTATTAGCACCCCTCACGTCCGTCGTACTCGACGGGATCCACGCTTGTTTTCGGGTATGGATTGTTATTCTATCTAAACTATAGGTCGAGGGTTAAAAAGAAAATAAAATGAAAATAAAAATGACTCGGCAAAGTATCGCACTTTATGCCTACGTATTCTCGCCTGGAACGAGAAATCAGAGTCAACGTAGTTCGCCTACCTACGGGAAAGGAGGGGAAGGTTGCTCGCTAGGACATCGTATCCTATGCCTACATACTTTCACACGGCATGAAAGATCAGAGCAAACGTAGTTCGGGCCACGTACGACACAAGCTTGTCTTGGTTGATTTTATTCCTTCTGAAAAAGGTTTTCTTGATTAACAGTCCCGGCGGACAAAAATGACGTCTTGATGAGTTCACCTTCTCTTACGGAAGAAGTGTCTTTTATTGTGTTTGAAATCTTTATGGTGTTTTTCTGTTTGTTTTGAGGAAGAAGAGACAGAACTCTAACCTGTGGTTGCGAAGGGAAACAAACTAACCTAATGTTATCATGCATGGGTTAGGACCTAGTGTCTATCATGCTCCTCTCTTGCACAGAGAGAAACAGAGATCCTAAGGGATAGGCAGAAACAGAAACAATATCAGATATATACAGTAAAACAGTAAAATGCATGGATGCAACAGTACAAGCGAGGCAAGGGAGTCCCACTCAACCTCGAACCTAGAAAACAATAGGCGAAAGTGAACTGGATTCACTTTCAACCCAACAGGGTAAACAGCAAACAATACAGTCCAGAAAACCAATCAATACATCAGAAATGAAAGACAGCAATAAAACAAATAGCTTCAGCAGCTCTGAATCAACATCTGGCTCCAAGTAATCTCCAATCAGTGACAGGCTTCAACAAGCATCAATCTCCATCTTCATGGCCTTCAGGTAAGGGCTTTGATCATCAGTCTTCTATCTGCAATGGCTTTTCTTCGAGTTCAAACCTCCAGGGTGAGGGATCAGTCATCAGAGTGAATTGGGAGTTAAGCAATCAGTTGACTACCAAAGGTGGTGAACAGACTGCTTCTAACACAAAAGACATTTTCTCTCAAGAGTTCTATCTCTTAGACACTATCACCAAGCCTTCCAAAGGAAGGGGGTGAGTGTCTTAGAGAGACTCTGAATCACAGAGAAGAATGGATGCAGACAAGGCAATCCATGTTTGAGAAACAAGCTTTCTAATCTCGAGCTCTGCCTAGCTCCTAAACCCTAGTCTCCTCAGCATCTGCTAGCAAGAATCTCCTCTTCAACTCTGGAAGTTGATCTTCAATCTCTGGATCTCCAATGGCTTTCATCTCCTCAAGTCTTCAGCTCTCCCAAATCCCCAGACAATCCCAATGCCCACACAAGCAAGCAATAATCCCCAGAGGGCACACCACACCAATCACTCAGATATATACAGTACATTAATAGCAGTAGGGGAATCCTTACTTTTCTAAGGGGATCTAATAACTACCCATAGCCCCTATAGTCCCATAGCTAAACTATTCAAACCCTAAGTCCTAAGGGAAATGAAGTGATTCTCCTAAGTCATCACCTAAAACCCTAGTTTATTCATGTTGTTCACACCTAAGCTAAACACCTAAAATTAATTTCTAAAAATGGGAACTAGATTGTATCTACAAGTTTAATGTCTAAACTAAACAACCTAAAAAGAATGGACAAAAAATATTGAAGCATTTAATAGAACAAAAAAATAACAAAATCATGCATGAAATGAAACTATTTAAAATGCTATTTATTTGAAAAATATGGGAAAAATATCAAATAAAAAATAAAATGCCATTTTTATTTTTTATAATTTTCTTGACTCTCTAAAGAAAATAATGCAAAAAGAATGGATTAAAAATAATGATTTTTCTATTTATTATGATTTTTAGAAGATGCATAAAAAAAATGAAAGAAATTAAAATAGAAATATAATGAATAAATGGGAAGGGGTGTGGAAAGCAAGAAAAACAAGTTCAGCGCATTGGGCCCATCAAATTGGGGGGTGCGAATAGCTGTCTGAGCCCAATTCCCCCCAATAAATGAAACGGTGCGTTTCAGCGTTCAAAATCTCCCTCCGTTTTCAGCTTTAAACGTGGATCGTTGGATGGTGATTCTAGTCAAGAGTCAAACTGAGATCGTGTGGTCTAGCCTTCATCTTCAACCTTGAGCTCTCCTAGGGTTTCAGAAAACCCTAACCATGCATGACCTTCTCTCCCTCTGTTCTCTCTCCACACGCCATGGATTCACACGATATAAAAAGCAAAATTCATCCATTTCTTCCCCTCTACAAGTCTATATCCTTAATTTACCTTAAAACTCAAACAATCAGCTAATTCGATAGGTGGAACAGATGGAAACCACCATTAATACCTGATATGAAACCTCTCCAATTCTCCACAAAACTCATCCTAAACTGATCTACAATTCATCCTGATCATGACATGCTAATCCAATCACATTTTCGTGCCTTAATCCAAGAGTTATGAGCCTCAACAGAATTGACACATCATGCTCAAACCTCATGAAACTTCTCCAAAATCATCCCAATCAATCTTCTATCCTATCTTAACCATTCTACTCTATCAAAACCCTAAAATTCTAACTAATTCATGCCATACGAAGAGGAAACAAACCTGGTGCAATTCTTGATACAGGTGCTAAGATCTTCAAATCAACTGCTTGTGATGAAAGGAAAGTGATCAAGAGGCTTGGTGATTACTTCTGTATGCAACAAGTATGGTTCTAAGGCCTTGAATCACTCGCTTCCAAAGTTCATGCTTCTTGAATGATAATGATGAATGGTACAATTCCTTCCTCAATTTGACAAATGAAGGTGTGGATTCTGATCCTTGTGTGATGCTGATGAAGATTCAATCAAGAATAGTGAAGATTGATGGAGATTATAGAGATTTTGGAAAGCTTATGCAAGTTGAAGAAAGTGTGGAAAAGTTGGGGTTTTGAACAAATGGGAGCACCAACCCTTGCATGAACCAACTTGTATGAATATATAGATGGGATTAGAACTTCCTAGAAACTTGGAGAAGTTTCCCTTGCACTTTTCCCTTTCAATTTGGTTTATGTAACTTTCAATTCAAGCAACCATGGATAACTCTTAAATATTGAACCAAACTCAAAATTCTACTTTATCCAATGTCTTTAAAATGATCTTTCCATTCAAAATGACCTATAATTTTGCTTCATTTGGCCAAGATATGAAAAATCTCATTTTTAAGGCCATTTTTCTTCATTAAATTCAACAATTTTGAAACCTTATGCTATGAATCTTTCCAATCTCTCATGGTCACTTTTCTAGACTCAAAATGTCATTTGGAGCAAGTTTGATGTTGTAAGTTTTTCCGTTTGAGGCCTCCTTGTATGCGTTTTGGGCATAGGTTAAAATGACCTGTAATTCACAAATGACCAAAATACCCTTTGCTTTCCCAGACCATAAGTTGAGTTCCACACATCATATGAAGGCATACTATACCATTCTAGAAAGCTAAGACAATAAGGAACAATTCTTATGTTTACCAGAAATTCATTTGAAATCTCCTTGAGGGGTAAAAATTGCTTGGAAGTCAAGTCACTTTCACAGACAAAATTTCAGATATCTCAGATGACCTGTAACTTGCAAGGACCATAACTTGAGTTCTATAAATCTCCTTGATGTCTTCCACCACTCAAATTAAAGGTCTTGAGATCCTCTACAAGTTTCATGTTGGCCAAGAAGCCATTTAAAGCTTGCATTTTGACTTATTTTGCTTGGAAATTTGACCTAGACTAGGGGATTTTACACAGAACCCTAATTTAGAAACTCCTCCTCTCCTTGATTTCTCTTGAATCCTTCTTAGCACAACAACATATCCTTATTCTCCATGTCAAATGATGAACCCCACATCTCTCCAATAGCCCTTAATGCCTTTCAATCAGTCAATTGACCTAGGGTTGACCCAGGGTTGACCCAGATGAAACCCTAGTTGACTGTCTTTAACTGCAATACTTGTGATCACATCAACAACTTGTTTTCTTCTCCAAATGACTTTCTAAGTCCTCCAAGATGTCTAGATACTCCCCATGCTCAGCCCATAGCTCACAATTTCTTTGGTTGACCCACAGATACCCCCAGTTAGGAGATATACTCAATGCTTGATCCACTGAACTCCCTGCTTTCAAATTCTTTTCTGATGACTTGAATGAGATGGAATTAGGATAATAACCTCTTGATAGGCCTCTAGAGATGATAATAATGGTTGGACCCCTGTTGAATGACTTGCTATGCTTATGCTATGCAGATGAGTAACCTATGTACATGACTCTTTATGCAAATGCTAATGATATTGAAACATAAACCCAGTGAATAAGGTTGGGCGAATTTTAGGGTGCAACACTTACATGGAATAAAAGTGGTTTCCTTATGCGGAAAGATTATATTCCCGACAGGGAAGATTGGAGTCCTTACGTGGACAGATAAAGGAGTTTATTCCTTACATGGAAAAGTTGAGTCCTTACGTGGACGAATCAAGGCGATAGATGGTTTCCTTACGTGGAAAAGCGATGTATTCCTAACGTGGAAGGGTGAGTCCTAACGTGGACGGAGTATTCGTAACCCAGAGAGTTTAATCCAGACGTGGACAGTTCTATACAAAGTCTTAGCCCTAACGTGGACAGTGTTATTCCTAACGTGGAACGGTGTTATTCCTAACGTGGAAGAGTTTGTTCCTAACGTGGACGATGCATTGAAATGCGGACAAATTATCCCCAGCGAAGTTGTCGAGATTCTTCTGGAGTCCTGACGTGGACAGGTTTTAGTGGAAATTTCTTCGTGTTGATGGCAGATGGAGTCCTAACGAGGACAAACAAAATTATATCTCTGGTATGATAGAATCTTTTTCAGAACGATGAAAGTAATCCCCAGCACGGTCGCTACGAGATCAGTGGGTTGCTGTAAACAGTCAGATCCAGGCAGTGGATGTCGTTCCCCCAAGCAGTGGCGCAGTTTATTTCTGTGGTTGGCAAATTTCCGGGTTCCTAGTATTCAATCGTCTCGTACCTCGAATGTTTGAAGGTCGTTCGCTCTTCACCCAATCGGGTCCAAGTCGCTTGAATAGGGGCAACTGTTGCACCCTAAAATTTGCTCAACCTTATTCATTTGGTTTATGTTTCAATATCATTAGCATTTGCATATAGAGTCATGTGCATAGTCTAATCATCTGCATAACATAAGCATAGCAAGTCATCCAACAGGGACCAATCATTGTTCTCATATCTATGGGCCTATCAAGAGGTTATTATTCTAATTCAATCCCATTCAGGTCACCAGAAAGAATTTGGAAGCTATCAAGTCAATGGATCAAGCAGTTCATCTATCTCCTAGCTGAGGGTACTTGAGGATCAACAAAGAAGTTGTGAGCTGTGGGCTGAGCATGGGGAGTATCTAGACATCTTGGAGGACTTAGAAAGTCATTTGGAGAAGGAGACAAGTCATTGGTATAGTCACAAGAGTTGTGGATGAAGACAGTCAACTAGGGTTTCATTTGGGTCAACCCTGGGTCAACTCTAGGTCAATTGACTGATTGAAAGGCATTAAGGGCTATTGGAGAGATGTGGGGTTCATCATTTGACATGTAGAAGAGGATATGGTGGTATGCCAAGAAGAATTCAAGAGAAATCAAGGAGAAGAGGAGTTTCTAAATTAGGGTTTCTGTGTAAAATCCCCTAATTTAGGTCAAATTTCCAAGCAAGATAAGTCAAAATGCAAGCTTCAAATGGATCCTTGGCCAACATGAAACTTGTAGAGGATATCAAGAACTTTAATTTGAGTGGTGGAAGGCATCAAGGAGATTTATAGAACTCAAGTTATGGTCCTTGCAAGTTACAGGTCATCTGAGGTATCTGAAATTTTGTCTGTGAAAGTTACTTGACTTCCAAGCAACTTCTACCCCTCAAGGAGATTTCAAATGAATTTATGGTCAACATAAGCATTGTTACTCATTGTCTTAGCTTTCTAGAATGGTATAGTATGCCTTTATATGATTTGTGGAACTCTACTTATGGTCTTGGCAAGCAAAGGGTATTTTGGTCATCTGAGAATTACAGGTCATTTCAACCTATGCCCAAAACTCATACAAGGATGTTTCAAATGGAAAACTTTACAACATCAAACTTGTTCCAAATGAAATTTTGAGTCTAGAAAAGGGACCATGAGAGATTGGAAAGATTCATAGCACAAGGTTTCAAAATTGTTGGATTTAATGAATAAAAATGACCTAAAAAATGAGATTTTTCATATTTTGGTCAAATGAGGTGAAATTATAGGTCATTTTGAATGGAAATATCATTTTGAGAACATTGGCTAAAGTGGAATTTTGAGCTTGGTTCACATTTTGGAAGTTATTCATGGTTACTTATCATAGAAGAAACATAAGCCAAATTCAAGGGAAATCACACATGGGAAGTTTCTCCAAGTTTCTAGGAGGTTCTAATGACATGTATATATTGAATGGAGAGGGCTCATGCCATGGTTGGTGATGACATTTACTCAAAACCACAAGTTTCACACACTTTCTCTCATTTGCAAAAGCTTCTCAAACTCTCTCAAACTATCATCAATTTCCACCATTCTTGATCTGTTCTTCATCATCATCATCCAAGGATCAGAATTCACCCATTCATTTGGCAAATTGAAGGAGGAATCGTGCCATTCATCATCATCATTCAAAGTGCAAGAATCTTGAAATTAGGATATTCAAAGCATTGGAGCAAGATCTTTTGCATACAGAATTCAAGAACAAGCTCACTGATAAAGTTCAGACCATTGCAAGCATCAGATTCAAGGATCTCCATACCTGTTTTCCTCATCAAACCAGGTTGGTAACTTCATTCGAATTGCATGATTTAGTGAGAATTATAGGGAATTGTTAGTATAGATCGGTTAGGATAAGTAAGATGATTGATTTTGGCAAGTTTGGATAAGTTTCATGGATGTTGATCATGGTGCACTAATTCTGTTAGAGATCATAACATCACGAATAATGCAAGATAATCTTAGGTTAATGGCTCAGACTAATCAGCATGGAATGTATATGAGTTTAGGGCAAGAATTGGTGAGTTTTGGAGAAGTTGATGACAGGTATTAATGGTGGTTTACAACTGTTATTCTCTTCGAACTGGTCTATTGAGTGAGTGTTAGGGAGAGTTATGGTTATGGCTGTGTAGAGGAGAGTTTCTAGAGCAACTTTTCTCTTTGGATCGAAGGCATCCATGGAGAATGGAGAGAGAACGAGGAGATGGAAGATTGCATGCATGGGACTGTTTCTTTCAGAAACCCTAGAGCCATTTGGGGACGATGATGGATAGGCGTTGGATCTTTGGCTTGACTTTGACTGGGATTGGAAACCAACGGCCACGATTGCACAGAAAAAACGGAGGGAGAATTTAAACTATGAAACGCACCGTTTCATTAAGTCTTTCTGATGGGCTCCAAAATTTGTTGCTATACACACCCTCCCCACCTAAGCCCAATAACAAATGAACTGGAAAAATGACTATTCACACTGTTTTCGTTTTTAATTTTTTGCTGACCTTCTGAATGCTTCCTGGGCCTGGCGCATATTACTACTAACGCCCCCACTGCCTGGCCCGGTTCTTTTTTTAACTGATTTTATTACTTGCTGCGCCCCCTGCCAACTTTAATTCATTTTATTTTTTCCTTTCATTTTATTTCAAAAAAATTAAATCTTCAAAAAATCATAATAAATCATAAAATGCATATTTTCCATTGGTTCTTTTTGCATTATTTTCTTAATTTGGTCAAGAAAATTATCATACAAAAAAATTAATAGTTCATTTTATTTTCTTATTTTTGGCATATTTTTCTTTTAATTAGGTGTAAATAACATTTTGTTTAGTACATAATTTTGTTAATTTTAGTTTGATCAAATGCTTTAATATTTTTCATCCATTCTTTTTAGGTTGATTAATAGACATTGTTAGCTTGTATATACATTTTAGTTCATATTTTTAGGAGTTAATTTTAGGTGATTAGTTTAGGAGAGAACAACATGAACAAAATTAGGTTTAAGTGATGACTTAGGAGAATTGAATCATTTCCCTTAGGACTTAGAGTTTGGAATATCTTAGATATGGGGCTATAGGGACTATGGGTAGTTATTAGATCCCTTAGAAATCACTAGGATTCCCCTACTGCTATTAGTATATTACTGTCTATATTTGATTGATTGGTGTGGTGTGCCCTCTGGGGATTATTGTTTGTTTGTATGGGTATTGGGATTGCTTGGGGATTGGGAGAGCTGAAGACTTGGGATGATGGAGCCATTGGAGATCCAGAGACTGAAGACCAACTTCCAGAGTTGAATAGGAGATTCTTGCTAGCAGCTGTTGAGGAGACTAGGGTTTAGGAGCTAGGCAGAGCTCTAGATTAGAAAGCTTGTTTCTCAAACATGGAGTGCCTTGTCTGCATCCATCCTTTCCCCATGATTCAAAGTCTCTTTCAAATATCCACCTCCTTCCTTTGGAAGGATCAGTGAATGTATTTGAAAGATAGAACTTTTGAGGGAAAATTGTTTATATAATGTTAACAGTTGATGAACCACCCTTGGTAGGTAATTGACTGTCTAACATTCCTTCACTTCATCTGGTTGATTGATGTTCATCCTGGAGATTAAGACTTGAAGAAAAGCCATTTCAGATGAAAGATTGATGATCAAGACCTTGCTGGAAAGCTGTGTAGATGGAGATTGATGCTTGCTGAAGCTTGTAGCTGTTTGGAGATGACTTGAAGACTGATGTGGTGCAGAGCTGCTGTGGCTGTTTATTTTTGCTGTATTTCATTTTTGATGTATTGATTGGTTTTCTGGACTGTATTGTGTGCTGTTAACCTGTTGGGTTGAAAGTGAATCCTGTTCACTTTTGCCTATTGTTTTCTAGGTTCGAGGTTGAGTGAGACTCCCTTGCCTCGCTTGTATTGTTGCATCCATGCATTTTACTGCTTTACTGTATATATCTGCTATTGTTTCTGTTTCCGTCTATTCCCTTAGGATCTCTGTTTCTCTCTGCGCAAGAGAGGAGCATGATAGACACTAGGTCTTAACCCATGCATGATAACATTAGGTTAGTTTGATTCCCTTCGCAACCATAGGTTAGAGTTCTGTCTCTTCTTTCTCAAAACAAACAGAAAAACACAATAAGATTTCAAACACAATAAAAGACACTTCTTCCGTAAAAGAATGTGAACTCATCAAAACGTCATTTTTGTCCGCTTGGACTGCTAATCAGCAAAACCTTTTTCAGAAGGAATAAAATCAATCAAGACAAGCCTGTGTCGTCCGTGGCCCGAACTACGTTTGCTCTGATCTTTCATGCTGTATGAAAGTACGTAGGCATAGGATGCGATATCCTAGCGAGCAACCTTCCCCTCCTTTCCCGTAGGTAGGCGAACTACGTTGACTCTGATTTCTCGTTTCAGACGGGAATACGTAGGCATAAAGTGCGATACTTTTCCGAGTCATTTTATTTTCTCTTTAACCCTTGACCCTGTAGAGTAGATAGAATAACAATCCATACCCGAAAACAAGCGTGGATCCCGTCGAGTACGACGGACGTGAGGGGTGCTAATACCTTCCCCTTGCGTAACCGACTCCCGAATCCAGGTTTTGGTTGCGATGACCATACCTTTCCCCGTTTTGCGGTAGGTTTACCTCGAGCGTTTCCTTTCCCTCCTGTGGGATAAATAACGCACGGTGGCGACTCTTCTGTTCAGCCGGCGCCGATTTTCACAGTAGCGACAGACCCCAATGGTCATTTTCCACAGATTTGACATAATGAAGGTTATCGACTTTGATACATTGGCGTTTACGAATTTAAAGACTTCATTGATCGAAAAGTTAAAATAAAATCGAGATGAGAGATGGAGAAGAAAATGAAAAGAGAAAAAACAAGTGGTCTCGTATTAATCACCATTTATCAATAATTTGACTAATAGTGATTTTAATTTCTTCATTGACCAAAAAATCAAAATAACATTGAAATAAAATAAAATCAAAGATGAAAAATAAGATAGAAATGAAAATTCAATCATAAAATCTAAAACCAATCATTAAATAAAAAAGAGTTCTAACAAGTAAAAACAAGTTTCTCCTTTTTTTAAAAACAAAATGTATTAAAAACTAATAGGGGTACGTTAAAAAATGAAGGTGTGAAGAGTGTGGAATCATATGGGCTTGTTGAAGTCCATCATCCACTCAACATAACACAACATGGCCTTTGAAATGGGGTGGAGATAGAACATGGGCGTGTAGAAATAATTTGGAGTCATATGGGTTAACATTAAAAGCCCATCGTCCCACTCAACTATGCAACAACATCAGAATAAACAACATAATGTCAAATGTATTTTCATTTTTAAAAAAAAACAAAGACACAAATCACCAAGTAGCGTATTTTTGTTGAACATCACCCATTTTTCAAATCAAACTGAAAACAAAAGTCGATTCCATGAGAAACGAAGGGGACGCAAGGTCAATAATCATATCCAACCTTCTCGCATGATCTCCGACTTAATCGTTCTCGCTCAACCGTGCTTTCACTCAATCTCACGGATTTTCCTTAAGTTCGTAACCTATGGCTCGTTCTCATTTTAAATTATAATTTCAGGTTTGATTTCAATGGTTCTCAACTTCATCTCCTCCCCTGTTTCTGGTTTTTGTCTTGCTTTGGTTCGAAGATGGGGTTTATTGATTTGGGATTTTGTTGAATGATGGAAGAGTAAGAGGTTGAAGAATGTTAGCTGAAGGTGGAGATTTAAAGAGGGATTTGGGGAGGGATTGTTACGGTTTTGAGGCATACGGAAGTTTAGAGAAGAAGATTTGGGATTTGGGTGAAGGTTTGAGGACTGAAGGAGGTTTTGTAAGTGCTCTTGATTTGCTGCATTTTATGGCAAAACACTAGAGCATGTGTGTATGTCATGTCTGAATTAGTGCATACATAATATGGACTGTGCAGGGTAAGTTGACTTAGCTAAAAGCAAGTAAAGTTGGATGTCATTCCCAATGTTATGACATGGGTCGTATGACATCAAACGCAGGTTTGTTTTTTTGGGAGCTATAAACCAGGAAACAGAATAAGAGCTCAAGCTGGATATCAGGAGACTTTCTGGAAGCCCTATGCGAACTAAAAGATCCCTGAATTAAGTGGCAAGCGTGCAAATCATTGAAAATAAGTTTGTTATGGATAAAACCTAATTTGTGCACCAAGGCCCAAAAGGACTAACAACTGCTATAAATATCAGAAGAAGCAATCCTGAAGAGCAACTCTTAATAGAAGAATAGAGAGTGCAGATTACAGAGTCCTTGTGAGTGAAGAAGGTTAGTCTTCACGTGTGAATTCTGTTTAGGAATACTTGTACTCCAAGCAATTGTCTGGTGGATGATTGCATTGGATAGGTAGATTATAGGTTGTGTCTCACTCGAAACTGTGAAACAAGAGTGTGTGAGTTCCTTGATCAAAGATGTGAAGCAAGATCAAGGTGTGTATTAAGTGTCTCTTTATATTGAATTATGTGATTGTAAATTGTATATCACTGTGGTGATTGAGGGGGAGTGAGTGGGTATACTCAGGTCTAGAGTGTCTCTATTTTAAAGTGTCATTGGGTAGGTTTTAAGTGAGGAGTGTAAACTGGTGGTTTAACTCTGAATTAATCTACTAATAGTGAATTTCCTCCCTGGCTTGGTAGCCCACAGATGTAGGTGTTGTTGACACTAAACTGGGTGAACAATTGATGTGTTATTTACTGCTTTTATTATTACTGATTATTAGCTATTAAGTAGTAGATGTCACAGTGGATGTTATAACTTTGGGAATAACATCCATCGTGTGCTTTCCAAAATTTTCAATTGGCATCAGAGCAGGTACCCTGGCTGTTTAAATCTGGGTGAGATCTAGGTGTTGCACCCCAAAATTTGCCTAACATTTCTTTACCTAGCTTATGTTTCATTTCATTCACATTAGCATTATCATTTGCATTTCATTGACATGTATGCAGGAGATCAAGAGGTATGATTACCAATCAAGGGCTACACAAGGCTTTGAAGCTAGCTAAGAAGGTTATTCAGGTGCTCAAGGGTTGATATCCTCGTCAGAGAAGTTAAAAGATCCTCAGAGATAGTGGTTGAAGCCAAGTGTGTAGGTCTCCTAACTTGAGAGTTGTGGGAAGTCATCAGATGATTCTGAAGCCATGAAGTTAGAATTGAGGTCTTGAGAGAGCTCATAAGAAGTTTTGAAGATCACTTTGAGGTCTAGACAGGTCATTGTGCAAGATTAAGGAGGCTCAGCCATGAGTGGTGCAACTAGGGTTTGACTGGGTCAACCCTAAGTCAACTGATGATTTGGAGAAGGTTGAGACCTAATTCAAAAGCCAGGTGATCATGGATTGATACATTGAGATGTGATAAGGATGATTCCAAGGTTAAATCATCATGATTGAATAGTTTTAGAAGTTTCAAGCTAGGGTTTCTAAGGCTTGACAGTGTAAAATCCCCTAGTTTGACCCCTATCTTCAAGACAATTTAGCTCAAGATGTGATTGTCATCTCATCTTGCCCCCAACATGACTGTTGTAGAGCATGGTCTTAGCTTTAATTTGAGTGCTATAAGTCCTTGATAGGATTTGTAGAACTCAAGTTATGGCTTTGACAAGTTACAAGTCATCTGAGGAATGTGAATATGGAGCTTGAAAGTTACCCAACTTGCATGAAACGTTTTCCCTAGAAGGATGATTCCGATGAACTTTTGGTCAACATGAATGTTGTTCCTTATCCTCTTAGATTTCTAGAGAGTACTAGAAGTCCTTGATAGGATTTGTAGAACTCAAGTTATGGCTTTGACAAGTCAAGGATATTTTGGATATTTGGAGATTACAGGTCATTTCAATCATAAGTCCATAACTCCTATTTGCAAGCTTCAAATGGGAAAATGTTCAACATCAAACTTGTTCAAAATGATGTTTTAAGGCTAGCCAAGTGGTCATGAGAGGTTGTAATTTCTTTTAACTCAAAATTGAAAAATTGGCCTTAAAAGGAAGAATTAAAGTTCATTAAAAGGACCAAATTTGTGATTTTTCATTCCAAGGCCAAAATAAGGCATGTAATATGTCATTTTGATCAGAAATGACATTTTAAAGACAATGGCAATAGCACTTTTCTCATTTGAGGTCAAAATCATGGAGTTGCATTTTGTTACTTAAGACTTAAGTTACATTTGCCAAACTACACACAAGTGCAAATACATGGTTCCAATCCACCCAAACCCCTTCATAATCTCATTTGAGGAGAATTTGGATGAGAATGAGGGAAAATGAGAGCTCTTAGCAGAACTGATATGAACATAGCATGACATGATATTTCAAGTGACATGAGATATTGAAATTCTCATTAGATTGATCCAGAACTTTCTAGAGTGTTCATTCATGTCCTATATAAGCATATGAAGTGATTCAGAGCACTGGTTGGTGAGAATTGAGAGGAAATAGAGAGATTGCATTTTGAATTTGCACATTGCAAATCAAAATCGGTTACATCAATTGAGGCCATTTCAATCCAAGTTCTTGATCTCAATAGCTTGCTCTAGGGTTAGAGATTGATTACAAATCAAATTCAAGGCAAGATCGTGGAAGAATTGGGAGTTGGCACTGGGAATTTTTCTTCTGCAACTCAGAATCGGGTTCAAGAATTCAAGGCATTTAAATCAAGTTTGTTGCATACAGAAGCTAGGTCATACTCCATTGAAGGAATCTGGAGCTTATTGAAGGTTGATTTGAAGATTTAACCACTTTGTTCATCAATAATTTGCAGGTATGTACTTTTCATCGTGCAGCTTAATTTAAGCATAATCAATAGGAATTGTTAGGTTAGATGTAATGTAGATTGTTAGTAGAAGCTTTCTGGTAGCAATTGGCTAGGTTTAGAGACAATTAGGGAGATGACTCAAATTCTGTTCATGCTGATATCTTGGTGATCCTTGAGAGTTAATCTTAGTTTGATAGCTAGATCAACTCAGTGAAGCATGGTGATGATGTTAGACACCATAATTTGGAGTTTGGTGTGATTTGATTCTTGAGTGATTTCTGAGATTTTAATCATGATTTGAGTTAGGATGAGTTTCAATGTTATTGATTAGCATGGTTAGATTCAGTGGGAAAAATGGAGTGGATTAGTGTATTCACGTGAGAGTTTTGATGGAGTATTGAAGGAATACGATTTGGAGAAGATGAAGTTGAAGTTCTGAACTTCCATGGTTTCTTTCCCTCCAACATTCAAAAGGAAAAAGATGAGTTGGTTGCCATTGGATTAGACTGAAGACTTTGACCAGGTGATGATCCAAGGGCCACGAATTGTTCTAATTTTGTGAAGGATTCTAAGCAGCTTCAACGCTGCGTTTCATTAAAGTAATCTGGGTGGGCTTAGTGCAACATTGATATCACCACCCCCCTTTTGGGCCCAACATTGAAATGAACTGGAAATATGTGCTATTTGCCACGCCTTTTTATCAATTTCTTTTAATTTCCTTTAATTTCTTCATTTCATGTGGTTTAGTAAATAATTCATGAAAAATTGAAAAATGACTCAAATAATTCCATTCTTTTTTCCATGGATTCATGATTGAATCTAGTTTTTTTTAGATAAAAAATATTGATATTTCATGCATTTTTTATTTTATTAGCATTTGTTGAATTTTAATTGACATTAAAATAATCATGGTTGATACTTTGTTTTGTTGAATTTGGTTTGATCATGTGATGATGATTCTTGCCTTGATTTTTTGTGTGTAGCTAGCATAGATATGCATGTTACCCCTAGAGTTTTCTCACATTTTTGTGATGAATGTAAGTGGTAGTTTTAGGTTGAAACTTTAGGCGCTCCATTTTTAGGGTTTATGGTTAATACCTTATGATTTAGGTTTCATATCTAGAACTTGGTGGATGATTCAACCTCTGATTTTTGTATGGTAGATTCATGATTGAATTAGGGTCCCTTAGGAATTTTTGTAGGAATTTATAATGTGGTTTACTATTTTTGTTTGATTTTAGTTTAGGTGCTAACTTTAGATGATTCTAATGCACTAATTCAACTAGAATGACTTCTTTAGTTCCCTTAGATTAGGGTTTTGTCTCTCTTGCTCTTGGATGATGTTGAAGACAAGTTTGGGCTACCATGGAATGCTTGAAGAAGTTTGGATGTGATGATCTTCCCTTCTTGTGTTGTAGTGTTGATTAGGTGTTAAGGTTAGGGTTTGTAGGCAGAGCTTCTAGATAGATTCTCTTCCTTCATAAACATGGAAGATGTTGATCACTTCCATTCTTCCCTATGATGTAAGGTCCCCTTGTAAAGGCCTCATCCCTCCTTTGGTAGGATGTGTGGCTCTTTACAAGTTAGTAGAACCTTTGAGGGTCCCTTTCTCTGACGATAGGATGCTTAGTGGTGACCTTTGGTCTTCACTCTGCTGTCAATCATCCAAACTTTGCTCTTGTTAGATGAATCTTTCTCCCTTGCTAGAGGATGGAGTTCCTTGCTTGAAGAAGATAGGAGGCTAGAAGTTACCACTTCTCTGTGTTTGAAGACTGCCATTGAAGCTGAAGCTTGTAGATCAAGAGGAGCAAGTTGATACTTGTAGGAAGAAGATCAAGCTGAAGCTTGAAGGAAGAAGCAAGTTGATACTTGTGAGTTTAGTGCATTGAGAGCCTGAAGGGAACAAGTTGATACTTGCAAGTGGGATTGAAGCCTGAAGGTGGAGTCTACTTTAGAGCTGAAGCTTGAGGAAGAAGAGAGAATAAGTTGATACTTATGTTTGATAGTTTTGAAAGCTTGAAGAAACAAGTTGATACTTGCCATTGAAGATGAGAGCCTTGAAGGTCAGTTACAGGCTGAAGGCTGAACTGCTGTCAAAAGAGAGCTTTGCTGTGAAGCTGTGGAAGCTGTTGATCTGCTTTCTTTCCTGTCTATTTACTTTCTGTGCAACTGTATTGATGTGACTTGTTTGATTTGCTTGATGCATTAGAATAAGTTCATATTTAGACTGATGTAAGCTAGGAGCATGATTGCATTAGAGGTTGAGTTGCTCCCTCTGCTTGTATTGTTACTGTGTGGCTTTGCTTGCGGGTATTCGGTAGAGCCCAGCTCCCTTGCCTATGTGGTTTGTATCTTGCTTGATAGCATGTTATTTCCTCTGTATGATTGCAGTTATATTTTGCTTGATAGCATGTTCTTCCTTTATGATTGCAGTTATTCATACTTGGCTTGAGGTTGAGATGAGCTTGTGGAGGCTGATGCCCCACACACCTTTCCTCCCTCACTTGCATTGCATGCATTTTACAATCGTTTACTGTTTATTGTTTAAACTGATGCTTTATCTGTTTCTGTTTATCATTGACATGATCCCCTAGGAATCTCACTTCCTTTGATAAGGAAGTGATGATTAGAACTTTAGGTTGAAACCTATGCATGATAACTTCTAGGAGTTCCCTGTTTCAAACCTCAATCATAGGATGAATCCTTGGCATGACAACATTAGGACTTGATAGTCTCCCCCTTAGTTGAACCTGTTCGTTCTTTCTTCTCATCTCAAAGCAGATCAAAATACAGTAATAAAGGTTAACTGATGTCGTACGTTACGAGCCTTACGCTATCTGAGGAAAGATTGTTGGAGAGCTTCTTTTCAATAGTCTGGATGTTTAGTATGGTACCCTTTGGGTGACATGCGACGCATTCAGGTCATAGTCTCTAGTGCGATATTGGTTGCAAACATCCATAAAATACAGTTCTTCCGTAAAAGACAGAAAACAAACTTCAAACCTTTTTGCCCCGTGGGCCCATAATTCAAAGGAAGCTTTTCTGAAGAAAAGAGTGTCGTTAACTTTCAGTTCTACCGCAAACGGTAACGCTTAAGCCTCCAAGGGTCGAGCTGCGTACACCAAACTGCTGGAACTGTTTGTTAACCCTACTCGATAAAACAGATGAATCTGAATCCCCGTAATCCGTATTATCCCGAACTATGTAAGCTCTGATCTCTCATATCTGTTGAGAGTACGTAGGCACAATACTGACGTATTGGCGAGCCACCTTCCCTGTAACCTGTAGTTAGCCGAACTACGTTGACTCTGATTTCTCATTCTCTGATGAGAATACGTAGGCATAAAGTGCGACGCTTTGCCGAGTCATTTTTCTTTTCTTTTTCAGACCAGCCTTGATAGGTAGATAGATAAAACCAACCCGTCATATAAACACAAACAAGCGTGGATCCCATCGAGTACGATGGACGTGAGGGGTGCTAATACCTTCCCCTTGCGTAGCCGACTCCTGAACCCAGACATTGGTTGCGATGACCTTGTCTTATACCTTTTCGTCAGGTTCTCCCGATTGTTTCCTTTCCTGTTCTTAGGGATAAATAACGAAAGGTGGCGACTTTTCTGTTTTGCTGGCACCTTATTTTCGCGGTAGCGACAGCTGGCGACTCTGCTGGGGACGACTTGATAGTTTCTTGGGATCCAACATCCCTTATGCGAGTCAGTTTGGGGATCCAACGTCCCCCGCGAGAGTCATTCCTAGCGCTTGTATGATTACTTGTCGGGTTGTGTTTATTTATCGCATTTTATTTCCCGCATTTTATTTTCAGTATGATATGATTATCTGTGCTGTTGTGGGAGGGGCATTCTGATGAGTGAGAAGCCAGACCCAGGCTTGAGTGTACCTAGCATTAGTTGTGGAAATTAGTGGGCGCGTGCTTGCTTTGCAGGCACTAGTGTCTCATGAAATCCATGCTCAGACGAGGTTCTCCCGGTTGACTTCTTTTCCGGCCCTTTGGGCCTGAGGGGTTGTTGGTTTGGAGGATTGTCGACTCTGGGGACCGATCATTTGGAATTCAGCTGAGTGAGGCCGCTTCAGGAGATGGTGATGCCACACCTTCTAGGTATCGTATCACCCCTCTTGAATGTCTGTGACGCTGATGACCGCATAGGATGCCGAACTTGTGTCAGTTTAGGTCCATACCTGTGAGCAGGGTTGGGTTTGTTGCAGGAAGCCTTAACCTTCAGACTACCTGGTTTTCTTGATAGTGAATCAATTTTGTTGGTATCAGAGGTTCTCATCATCAGATGTATATGTGTTCTTGACAGAGCAGAGTTATGGTCCTGTATCAGAGGTCCTTATCTTCAGAGATGTGTGTTTGTTCTTGACAGAGCAGAGTTATGGTCCTGTATCAGAGGTCCTTATCTTCAGAGATGTATGTGTTCTTAATAGAGCAGATTTATGGTCCTGTATCAGAGGTCCTTATTGTCAGATGTATGTTTGTTCTTGATAGAGCAGATTTATGATCCTGTATCAGAGGTCCTTATTGTCAGATGTATGTTTGTTCTTGATAGAGCAGATTTATGATCCTGTATCAGAGGTCCTTATTATCAGATGTGTGTTTGTTCTTGACAGAGCAGATTTATGGTCCGATATCAGGGTTTTTTCTCATCAGAGATAGGGTTGTTCTTGACAGAGCAGTATTGTGGTTTTGTTGACACAGAACCTTCATCTCTTTAACAACACAGTCGTCTTGATCTCCTGCTGCATGATTGCATTTTACATTGCTTTGCATACCCATTTGCATTTCATTAACGTGTGTCTGTGTTGCAGGTACCGTTTCCCCCGATTCAGGTTTTCTTGCCTTCTGTTGTGCTATTATGGGTTCTCTGAGGAAGATTGTGGCTTACAAGCTCCCCACTCCTGATGTTGTTCAGCTGACTGGTTTGATTGCTTTGGCATATGATTCTGTGAGAGATGAATTCAGAAAGTCTTATGGGAAACTGCTCAGCTTGGTTCGTAAACCCTCTGTGTTTGAGTTGAATGGGTTGCACGCCTTGTTGCAGTTCTACGATCCTCCTTTGAGATGCTTTACATTCCAGGACTTTATTCTCGCACCCACACTAGAGGAGTATGCTGATTTATTAGGTGTGCCTATCAAGAGTCAGATGCCCTTTGTTCATATGGATGCTGAGCCTAATCTGGCTAGTCTAGCTCCTTCACTTCATTTAGATGCCTCCGAGTTGGTTTTGTCTAGTTGGAACAGGGTTCCCGGGTTCTCCTTGCAGTTCTTAGTGGGAAAGGCCCATCAGTGCGCCAAAGACGGATGTTGGGTCGTGTTCAACGCCATCCTTGCTCTGTGCATATATGGCATTATTGTGTTCCCCAATATGCCTGACTTTGTAGACTCCGACGCCTTCCATATCTTTGCATCAGGGAATCCAGTCCCTACCTTGATTGGAGATGTTTACCATTCCGTCCACTACAAAAACGAGAATAGAAGAGGCAAGAATGTCTCGTGCTGTGTACCCCTACTCTATAGATGGCTTGATAGTCACCTACCCAAGAAGGGTCCCTTTGCTTCGTCTGCAGCCACAGCTGAGTGGTCTGGGCGTTTGATGAGTCTGTCGGCGGAGGATATTACCTAGTTTGATAGATATAGGTTGGGCACTGAGATTATCTTTAGCTTCAGCGGGTTTCCGAATGTGCCTTTGATAGGCAGGAAGGGCTGTATCAACTATAATCCATCTCTGCTGGTCCGGCAGTTCGCTTATGCTTTGAGAGCTCCGCCGAAGGATGAAGAGGTGCAGGAATCTCTGTACCTCACTGGTCTTCTAAAGGGGGACATGTTGTCTAAGCTTCAACACGCTTGGAATGGTATCTGTAAGCGGGGAAAACCATTGATGGGAAAAAGTAATAGTCAAGCCTACGCTCCATATGTGACTTGGATCAGAGCCAGAGCAGATGCTATAGGGATGCCGTTTCCTCCTGCCCAGCCAGAAAGCCCTCCAGTGATTGAAGAGCCTACCACCGTGCCCATTCAGCAGCATAATCAGGTGTTAGCTGAGAGAGATGAGCTGAAGAAGGCAAATGAAGAACTGGAGAAAGAATTGGCTCAACTCAGAAGCGAGAGAAGCGAGGCCGTTCATTCCTTCAAGAGGCAGACAGAGCTGGTGAACCTGTTAGGGACAGATTTGACTAAGCAGATGGCTGAGCGTGAGCGGTTGGGTCGAGACTTCAAAGCTGTCAATGACGTACTGGCCACTAAGAAGCAGCACTTGGATGAAGCATACCGGAGAATATCCAAGTTTAATTAGCATTGGAAAGCCACCCTAGCCAACGGCAAGGAACGAGAGGATAAACTGAAGCAGCAGATCTTCAAGCTGAAAGCCCAGGTGAAGGCTAGTGAGAAGAGGTTTGATGAAGAAACCGCTCGCAGATATGCCGCCGAAGGCCTGCTCAACAAAGCTCTTGCTAACCTGAAGGAGTGCAAACTGACATTTGAATCCAAGAAGCGGAAGTTAGAAGATTGTTTCGGTGAAGGAGCATTGGAAGACTCAGTTGAAGGTCTTCAGTACACTGTTAGGCAGGGGGAGCTACTCGTCGAGGGGTTACTCGCTCGGCCTGATCATCTAGAAACGAGGGGTTTGTTAGAAGAGTTTCGAGCCCGTGGCCGTACTTGACTGTATTTGTAATCCTTTGTTTTTGATCATTGTTGTATGCTGACCATCACCAGGCTTGTTGGTCGAGGTCATGCTATGGGTTCTGCTTGTACTCAGTGACGTTGTGTACTGCCTTGATGGGCTTTCTTTATATATGAGATGTTATTTCCCTGACTGGACTCGGACTTCTTATTATCAGCACTGGAACTCAGGCACTAGGATCGGGAGGGAAATCTCCCTAACACACAGACACACGTTTGCATGAAGCATCTGCATAACGAGCACTTTGTCGTTTTTTCTAACCCTTTTGTGTATGCAGGTTGTTTCAGGTTGTTCCAGGATTGAGCAAAGACCAATCCACCGCTATCCGACCAGAGCAAATCAAGCTAGAGCTATGGAGCAAGTGCAGACTGACGTTCAAGAACTTTGAGAGAGGATTGACCGCTTCATGGAACTCATGCAAGTGGTTGCCAACGGCCAAGACCAGCTCAGAACTTTGGTCCAGCCTCTGATTTCAAGGGTTGACAGCAATGGTGTACTTCATGGTGGGGCTGTTCCAACCCCTCCACCTGTTGAAACTCCTCAGAATGGCATCCCCGTGACCGAGGGGAATGGCAGTGCCAATGGCAATGTGATCGCTAACATAGGGCTCAATGGTAATACGACTGGCGTCGGTAATGGGAATTTCGAAGCTAATGCCAATGTTGGGCTGGGCAATGGCAATGCGGGTGTTGGGAATCTGTATGGGCCTCAACCATGGTTAGAAGACCGTCAAGACGATGTGTTCTCACAGAAAGGTGCTGAGGGAGAGCTGACTGCTGAAGCACGTCTGAGGTTTAAAGCACTCGAGGACAAGATGAGGAATTTCGAGAACCTGAACACCATGGGTGTTGACATGTCCAAGTTGGGACTGATTGCTGATTTCAAGGTGCCTCCCAAGTTCAAGGTGCCCGACTTTGAGAAGTACAAGGGCACCACCTGCCCTCGGGTCCACTTAAGGTCATACTACCGGAAAATGTCCGCTCACTCTGAAGACGAGAAGCTGTTGATGCACTTCTTTCAGGATAGCTTGTTCGGGCCATCCTTGGAATGGTACATGAGTCTGGAGCCTACCAGCGTGCGCACGTGGAAGGAACTTGCTGAAGCATTCGTGCACCACTACCAATATAACAGTGACTTGGCGCCGAACCGGGTCCAACTGCAGAATTTGTCACAAAGGAACAACGAAGGGTTCAAAGAATACGCCCAGCGGTGGCGTGAATTGGCAGCCAGGGTTCAGCCGCCGATGGTTGAACGGGAGCTTGTGGAAATGTTTGTAGCCACCCTCCCAGGGGTTTATTACGAGAAATTGGTCAGCGGTATGTCTGGAAGCTTCGCAGATCTCATCATTACGGGCGAGCACGTTGAAAATGGGATCAAACTGGGGAAAATTCAAGGTGATCTATCCTCAGCTGGAGGAGGAAAGAAACCGTATGGTGGCAAAAGATGGGAAGGAGAGATGAGCGCCGTGTCCAACGCTCGAAGGAAAGGCAAGGGCCAGCACCAGCAGGTGGCCAGCATAACCATCCCCGCTGTCCAACAGCCACAGCAGCAGCAGCAGCCAAATCAGCAAGGGTACAAAAAGTATCAGAATAGGGCACCTCTATCCAGTCGTCACCTCGAGACGCTGCCCATATCTTATGCTCAACTGTTACAGACTCTGCTTCAGTTACAGCTAATTCAGAAGAGAACCCTGGCTCCCTTGACAGGGGCACCTCCGCCGGGGTATGATGCAAATGAGACTTGTGAGTTTCACTCAGGGGCACCAGGCCACACGATAGAAAACTGCAAAGCCTTCAAGCACAAGGTGCAAGATATGGTGGATGCTAAGATCATCAATTTCTCAGATAATGTGCCAAATGTCACGAAGAACCCTATGCCGAATCATAGGGGAGGTGGAGTAAATGCCATTATTGAAGAAGAGAACTTGGATTTGTTGACTGACGTCAGGGATCTGAAGACACCACTTAGCTTCGTCAAAGCCAAGCTGATGAAGAGAGGTTTTTTCCCGGGATGTGGAGAACTGTGTATGGGTTGTGCGACTCATCCTGATGGATGTGAACAGTTGATAGAAGGGATTCAGAGTCTGATGACCGAAGGAATCTTGCAGTTTAGCCGAAGGGCCGAATGTGGATCTGGAGAGGTAATGCTGAAGCAAGATGATGAGGTTGCCAGCATCACCATCCCTCGCCGGACAATCACTATTTATGCACCCAGACCGCCCACGATTACCATCACTAAAGCTGGGCTGATACCTTTTGAAAGCACCAATGCGGTCCCGTGGCATTACGGGGAAGACGTCTACTGCAACGGACAGAAGTTAGAATTGGAACCATCTGGGTCGTCTGTGGAAAACCTAGTGGGCATTGGCGGAATCACTCGCAGCGGAAGAGTATTTGCTCCACCTGAGGTCGTGGCGGACAAAGCGAATAAAGCTGATGTAACCGATAAGGGAAAGAGTAAAGTCATTGAGGAAATCCCTTGTGGGGTAGAGAAGGACTTACTTGTTAAGTACGCGGAAGAGTTCATGAGGTTGATTAAGAAGAGTGACTACAAGATCGTGGATCACCTCCATCAAACACCCTCAAAGATTTCCATCCTGAATTTGTTGCTGTGTTCTGAGGCACATCGCAACGCGCTGCTAAAGGTCTTGAATGCCACATATGTACCGCAGGAAATATCGGTCAACCAGTTAGAAGGGGTCGTAGCCCACATGAATGCTAGGAACAGGTTAGGGTTCACTGACCTGGAGCTGACGCCGAAGGGAAGAAACCACAACAGCGCCCTGCACATCTCGATAGAGTGTAGGGGAACGATTATGTCTCATGTGTTGGTGGACACGGGGTCGTCACTCAATGTTCTTCCGAAGAGAGCATTGATGAAGTTAGACACTCGAGGATTGATTTGCACACCCAGTGATCTGGTTGTGAAGGCGTTCGATGGAACCAAACGGCATGTTTTCGGGGAGGTGACGTTGCCAATCCAAGTTGGGCCGAAAACATTCGATGCAGTCTTCTACATTATGGACATCATGCCAGCCTACAGCTGTCTCTTAGGCCGGCCATGGATCCATTCTGCTGGCGCCGTGACCTCCACGTTGCACCAGAAACTCAAGTATGCTGTCGGAGGTAGCATCGTAACCATATGTGGCGAGGAGGATATAATGGTGAGCCATTTGTCATCCTTCAAATATGTTGAGATGGATGGGGAAATCTATGAAACCCTATGTCAGGCGTTCGAAGCTGTTAAAGTCAAGAATGTGGCTCCTGTAATCACTGAGAAACCAGAGATGACTCTCTCTTCCTTCAAGGAAGCCCGGGACGTTGTTCAAGCCAGATCTACCCCAGGCTGGGGGGAAATTCTAGAGATACCTAACAAGCAAGACAAGTTCGGGTTGGGATACTCTCCTACGGCTGAAGCCTCATCTTCTCATAGTGCATCGCGCGGTAAAGGGCCATCCTGTTTACAAGCGGCAGAGTGATATTTGAAAGTGTCAACGCAGTGTCTGAAGACGGCGAGGACAGCGATTGCGACCTAGACTCTTGGATCCAGCCAAGCAAACCAGACGAGGGCCTCAACAACTGGTCCATCAGGGATACCATCCAAGTGGAAGGAAAAGAGTAATGATTTACTTTCTCCAATCGTTGTACAACCCTATGTCCTACCCGGGGCATAGTGGGTTTATTGTCAGGGCCTTGTTTGATTATGTACATGCATTTTACCAATAAATCAAAAGGCGTTTTTCTTCGTATTTAAATATTGTGATCTCTGTTATTCCTGTTTTATATTTGTTTTGAAAAACAATAAAATGGCAATGGGGCTTGTGCTATCCTACATATCCTTGTCTTAAGCTTAACCCTTGTTATTGCAGGATCCACATAGCAGATGACATCGAATCTGGACCTTCTACGACTCACTTCGACTTCGATTGCCCGATCTATCAAGCCGAAGAAGAGATTGATGAAGACGAAGACCTTCCCGAGGAGTTGGCCCGCTTGTTAAAACAAGAAGAGAAAGTTATTCTGCATCACGAAGAAGAGATTGAGATTGTGAAGCTGGGTTCTGAAGAACTTGTCAGGAACGTCAGGATAGGGGCTTCATTGCAGAGGGATGTCAAGCAGAGATTGGTCGAGATGCTAAGAGAGTATAGTGACGTCTTTGCTTGGTCATACGAGGATATGCCCGGGCTTGATACTGACATTGTGGTCCACCACTTGCCGCTGCGAGAAGATTGTCCTCCCGTCAAGCAGAAGCTTAGGAGGACACGACCAGATATGGCCGTTAAGATCAAAGAAGAGGTGCAAAAGCAACTTGATGCTGGCTTCTTAGCGGTCACTACTTACCCTCCGTGGGTCGCCAACATCGTGCCTGTACCGAAGAAGGACGGTAAGGTGCGGATGTGCGTCGATTATCGGGATTTGAATAGGGCGAGCCCTAAAGATGATTTTCCGCTCCCTCATATCGATGTGTTGGTCGACAATACAGCTCAGTTCTCCGTATTTTCGTTCATGGATGGCTTCTCCGGCTACAATCCGATCAAGATGGCGCCGAAGGACATGGAGAAAACTACGTTTATCACACCTTGGGGAACATTTTGCTACAAGGTAATGCCTTTCAGTCTGAAGAACGCATGGGCCACTTACCAACGAGCAATCGTCACTTTGTTTCATGATATGATTCACCATGAGATTGAAGTCTAGGTTGATGACATGATTGCAAAGTCCCAAACGGAGGAAGGGCATCTGGTCAATTTGCTGAAGCTTTTTGAGAGGCTTAGGAAGTTCAGGTTGAGGCTGAATCCTAACAAGTGTACTTTCGGAGTACGGTCTGGAAAACTATTGGGGTTTATCGTGAGTGAAAGAGGCATTGAGGTTGATCCTGCGAAGATAAAAGCAATATAAGAAATGCCAGCGCCAAAAACTGAAAAAGAAGTTCGTGGTTTCCTGGGAAGAATAAACTACATTGCAAGGTTTATTTCTCAGCTCACGGCCACGTGTGAACCGACGTTCAAACTGTTAAAGAAAAATCAGGCGATTATCTGGAACGAGGATTGCCAGAAGGCATTTGATAAGATAAAACAGTATTTACAGGAACCTCCAATCTTGATACCCCCAGTGGCCGGAAGACCCTTAATCATGTACTTGACAGTTCTTGAGAATAGTATGGGGTGTGTTCTTGGTCAGCACGACGAGACGGGCAGAAAGGAGCATGCCATCTACTATTTGAGTAAGAAGTTCACAGATTGTGAATCTCGTTACTCGATGCTGGAGAAGACGTGTTGTGCACTAGCCTGGGCTGCCAAACGTTTACGACAGTACATGCTCAACCACACCACCATGCTGATTTCGAAGATGGATCCGATCAAGTACGTCTTCGAGAAGCAAGTGCTTTCGGGCAGGATTTCTAGATGGAAAATGGTGTTGACGGAATATGACATTCAGTACGTTTCCCAGAAGGCCATCAAGGGAAGCGTATTGTCTGAGTACCTTGCCGAACAGCCGATCCAGGATTACCAGCCGATGAAATTTGAATTCCCTGATGAGGATATCATGTTTCTTAAAGTGAAAGATTGCGATGAACCGTTGCCCGACGAGGGTCCAAATAGGAAATCCCAATGGAAATTGATATTTGACGGGGCGGTTAATTCTTACGGAAGTGGCATTGGCGCAATCATCACGACTCCCCATGGATCCCACATCCCGTTCACTGCTAGACTGACATTTCCGGTCACCAATAATGAAGCGGAGTACGAAGCATGCATCATGGGTCTAGAAGAGGCAATTGATTTGAGAATCAAGAACCTAGATATATATGGTGACTCGGCACTTGTGATTAACCAGATTAAAGGGGAGTGGGAGACGCGTCAATCAAATTTGGTGCCGTACATGAATTATGCCAGAAGGCTGCTTCCGTTCTTTGATCGAGTGGAACTCCATCATGTGCCCAGGGCTGAAAATCAGATAGCTGATGCCCTAGCCACGTTGGCTTCGATGTATAAAGTCAATTTCTGGAATGAAGCTCCAAGAATTGTCCTTTCTCGTCTTGATAGACCTGCATTCGTCTTTGCGATTGAGGAAGCCTCCGACGGCAAGCCATGGTTCCATGATATCCAGACCTTCCTTATGACTAAGGAGTATCCTGCGGGAGCGTCAACCCAGGATAAGAAGACTCTAAGGAGGCTGTCTGGAAATTTTTATCTCAATCCTGATGGAGTTTTGTATAAAAGAAACCACGATCTCGTGCTACTCAGATGTGTAGATGAGAAAGAAGCGAGTATGCTCATGGAAGAAGTCCATGAAGGCACATTTGGTACGCATGCCGGCGGGCATGCTATGACAAGAAATATCCTGAGAGCAGGATACTACTAGCTGACGATGGAGTCGGATTACTTTAAATTCGCGAAGAGATGTCATAAATGCCAGATTTATGCTGATAAGATTCACGTGCCGCCGTGTCCGTTAAATGTCATGTCCTCCCCGTGGCCATTCTCCATGTGGGGCATCGACATGATAGGCAAGATCGAGCCCATTGCGTCTAACGGTCATCGCTTCATTCTAGTAGCTATCGACTACTTCACCAAGTGGGTGGAGGCAGTCTCATATGCTAATGTGACCAAGCAGGTGGTGGCTAAATTCATAAAGAAGGACATCATCTGTCGTTACGGAATTCTCGAGCGGATCATTACTGACAATGGTTCGAATCTGAATAACAAGATGATGAAGGAGCTGTGCCAGAGTTTCAAGATTGAACACCACAACTCATCTCCTTACTGGCCGAAGATGAATGGCGCCGTTGAAGCGGCCAATAAGAACATCAAGAAGATTGTACAGAAGATGGTTGTGACCTATAAAGACTGGCACGAGATGTTGCCATTTGCATTGCACGGTTATCGTACGACGGTACGTACATCAACCGGGGCAACTCCTTTCTCATTTGTGTACGGTATGGAAGCGGTCCTACCGTTAGAAGTTGAGATTCCCTCTTTACGAGTTTTGGTTGATGTGAAACTCGATGAGGCAGAATGGATTAAGAACCGACTAAACAAACTCAGCCTGATGGACGAGAAGAGGTTAGCATCGATTGCATATGGTCGTCTGTACCAAAGCCAAATGAAGAAAGCTTATGATAAGAAGGTGCGTCCTAGAAGCTTTCAGACGGGTGATCTCGTCCTGAAGAAGATTCTTCCTCCACACTCCGATCACCGGGGCAAGTGGACTCCCAATTACGAAGGTCCGTACGTCATCAGCAAGGTCTTCTCGGGAGGAGCCTTGTTGTTGTCCACGATGGATGGTGAAGATTTTGCATCCCCGGTGAACGCGGACGCAGTTAAAAAATACTTTGCTTAAAGAATGACCCGCTGGAAAGAAAAAGAATATCCAGGCAAAAATGGGGCATCCCGGCGAACCATAAAAAAGGAAAAAGGTTCGGGCAAAAACTAGGGATATAAAGAAAAGAATGTACACCCGCAAAGTCGAAAACCTGGAAGGGTGACTTTGGCAAAAAAGGGTATCCCAGTGAATCGAAAACCCGAAAGGGCGATTCAGGCAAAAGTTAGGGATTTGAAAAAGCAAATGACTGCGTTCCGCGTATGGACTCTCATTGTTTGGTGGTTTGGAAGACCTGAGGGCCATTTATCTGAATCAATCTCTTCTGAAGCTGAAGCGTCGGAGAGGTATCGAAGTCGAGTGGGTCATAGAGGGATCAACTCATGGTGTTCGTCTACGCCTCATTGCCGACATTTGTGTATATATTGATGTATATTTATGTTTTATTTTTGCGCAGCTTCCTCATTCCAGGAGCTTGCATCTGTTGTAAAACATTTTTGCCCATTCAGGGATCCGTTATCAATAAAATGTATATTATTCAGCAATTCTGTTTGCCTGTTTAGCATCTATCTGTTTTGTTTGCGGAAAGGAACGCCGATGTTTTTGATAAAATGCGCATACATAAACTTACTGGCCTAGGCCACTGATTGTTGAAACAATGAATTACTTGAACATTGTCACAAGATGATAACCTTGATAGGTCCCTTTGAAAAGGGTATCTTGTCTGTTTGTTTGTATTGTTACAGGTGTAGCATATACCAGGCAGTACGCCGTATGCGTCCCCAAGCAGGATGATTCCTTCCTTTCCAGCAAGTTCAGCAGCACCTCCCCGTGGAGTTTGAACACGGAACCAGAAGCATTGATATACGTCCCCAAGCAGAGAAGATCCTCCCCTAACCAAATGCATCCTGAAGGAATGTCATCTCCCCAGCTGAGTCATACACTGAAGTGTGCAGCACTCGATAGTTCAAGACTGAAGCCTTCAGCGGAATTGAAATTCCCCACAGAGTTGTACTCTCCCCTATAAGCAGGACGATTCCTTCTTCCCCAGCCGAGCTGGCAAATCCCCAAAAGAGTCGAGCCCTTGGAAGTGTTCTGGCCATGATTGGTTTTCCCCAGTAGAATGTTGAATAGCTGATGTTGTATTTCCCCACCGGAGTCGTTATCTCCAGGAAAGTTTTGCCGCGAAGGCTGTGCAGTTTATTTCTGCGACTGACATCGTTTTCCTCAGTAGTTGTGGTTCGTATACTCAGATGAGTAGATCCAAGTTCTTGTAGAACTTAGCTCCCCGACAGCAGTCGACTGAAGTTCATTTCCCCGGGCAGAGTCCAATTGAGATTGGTGTGACTTCTTCTCCTCGGCAGGATGATTCCTTTCTCTACCAGAGTAGTTCTTTCTCCTTAACATGAGGATTCTCCCTTCAGCATTTATTTTGCTGATGGGGTCATAGCATTTTGCATGATTGCATAGCATTTACCCTAAATGCGTAGCATTTACCCTAAATGCGTAGCATTTCCACCGTGTGGAGCATTGCGCCATTGTCAAAGCATATGCATACGAAACATGAGCTAGGTCGTTACCGTTCTTGTTTTGCAGGTGTTCCCCGACAGGGTGTCTGCTCAGGATTATTCCTGAAATCTCAGAAGAGTTGTGTGGCTCAGGATGATTCTTGAATTTCCCCAGCAAAGTCGTTCGCCCAAGATGATTCTTGAAGTCTCCAGCGAAGTGGTTTGCTTAGGATGATTCTTAAAATCCCCAGTGAAGTCACCAGAGAGGGTTGCTCAAGTTGATGCGTAGAGTCCCCGGCAGAGTGTTGGCTCAGGATGATTTCTGAAACCTCCAGCAGAGTTATTGGTTCAGGATGATTCTTGAAGTCCCCGACGGAGTTATTTGTTCAAGATGATTCTTGATTTCCTCAGCTGAGTTTATTTGCCCAGAATGATTTCTGGATCCCCGAAGCAGAGTTACTTGATAGTTCTCCAGAATCCCCAGCGGAGATGTGTCATTCCCAGCAGGTTTTCGGACAGCGAAGTTGAAACTTCCCTTAAAGACTTGATGATTGAAGTCCGGCAGCGGTGCCAAAACCCCAGACTTACTGATGAAGTCCAACTGCGATGTCGAAGCAGTTTGCCTAGCTGACGCAGGGTGCCTGACGGCGAAAGATTGTATATCCTTATTAGTTCCTGATTGATTAAGGATCCCATTTGAAGACTTACTGATGAAGTCCAGCTGTGATGTCGACGCAGTTCCCTCAGCTGATGCGGAGTGCCTGATGGCAAAAATTTAGATATCCCTATTTGGCTCATGATTGACCAAGAATTCTATTTCAGACTTGCTGACGAAGTCCGGCTGATGCTCGAAAATTTCTTTTCATGCCCGACGGCATGGTTAACTTGATTGTTAAAAAGTTCCTAATGACCTGATGAGTCCTGAGGAATTCTGATGCAGTGACGCGGAATGCCTGACGGCATGATCGACCATGTATCACCAGTTACCGAGTGACCAGTGACCCCTTGATGACTTGAGGATGAATATTTACAGCAAAATCAGATGATCATCCCGACGGAGATTTGAGATTGGACCCTTCATCGGTCACCGTGTGACCAATTCCCCAGCAGAGTTGCCGTGCAACTGTCATGCTCAGTTTAAAGATGTTCCTAACAATCAGGGTATCGTTTGCCCGTACGGTGGGCAAATCACCAGTTACCGCGCAATCGATGATCCCTCGATGATTTGAGGACACAATGATATCCGATAAATCAGAGAATCATCCTGAGGGAGATTCAGATCAGTATTTCTCCAGCTAGTTGTCGTGCAACTATCATTTCAGTTTCCGAAGATTTGTTCCCATCAGAGTACCGTGTACTTGTGCAGTTGGCAAATTTCCGGGTTTGTTGGTATTCAACCGTCTCGTACCTTGATTGTCTGAGAGCCGTTCGCTTCTCACCCAGTCAGGTCCAAGCCGTTTGAATAGGGGCAGCTGTTGCACCCCAAAATTTGCCTAACATTTCTTTACCTAGCTTATGTTTCATTTCATTCACATTAGCATTATCATTTGCATTTCATTGACATGTATGCAGGAGATCAAGAGGTATGATTACCAATCAAGGGCTACACAAGACTTTGAAGCTAGCTAAGAAGGTTATTCAGGTGCTCAAGGGTTGATATCCTTGTCAGAGAAGTTAAAAGATCCTCAGAGAGAGTGGTTGAAGCCAAGTGTGTAGGTCTCCTAACTTGAGAGTTGTGGGAAGTCATCAGATGATTCTGAAGCCATGAAGTTAGAATTGAGGTCTTGAGAGAGCTCATAAGAAGTGTTGAAGATCACTTTGAGGCCTATACAGGTCATTGTGCAAGATTAAGGAGGCTCAGCCATGAGTGGTGCAACTAGGGTTTGACTGGGTCAACCCTAAGTCAACTGATGATTTGGAGAAGGTTGAGACCTAATTCAAAAGCCAGGTGATCATGGATTGATACATTGAGATATGATAAGGATGATTCAAAGGTTAAATCATCATGATTGAAGAGTTTGAGAAGTTTCAAGCTAGGGTTTCTAAGGCTTCACAGTGTAAAATCCCCTAGTTTGACCCCTATCTTCAAGACAATTTAGCTCAAGATGTGATTGTCATCTCATCTTGCCCCCAACATGACTGTTGTAGAGAATGGTCTTAGCTTTAATTTGAGTGCTAGAAGTCCTTGATAGGATTTGTAGAACTCAAGTTATGGCTTTGACAAGTTACAAGTCATCTGAGGAATGTGAATCTGGAGCTTGAAAGTTACCCAACTTGCATGAAACGTTTGCCCTAGAAGGATGATTCCTATGAACTTTTGGTCAACATGAATGTTGTTCCTTATCCTCTTAGATTTCTAGAGAGTACTTGAAGTCCTTGATAGGATTTGTAGAACTCAAGTTATGGCTTTGACAAGTCAAGGGTATTTTGGGTATTTGGAGATTACAGGTCATTTCAATCATAAGTCCATAACTCCTATTTGCAAGCTTCAAATGGGAAAATGTTCAACATCAAACTTGTTCAAAATGATGTTTTAAGGCTAGCCAAGTGGTCATGAGAGGTTGAAATTTCTTGTAACTCAAAATTGCAAAATTGGCCTAAAAAGGAAGAATTAAAGTTCATTAAAAGGACCAAATTTGTGATTTTTCATTCCAAGGCCAAAATAAGGCATGTAATATGTCATTTTGATCAGAAATGACATTTTAAAGACAATGGCAATAACACTTCTCTCATTTGAGGTCAAAATCATGGAGTTGCATTTTGTTACTTAAGACTTAAGTTACATTTGCCAAACTACACACAAGTGCAAATACATGGTTCCAATCCACCCAAACCCCTTCATAATCTCATTTGAGGAGAATTTGGATGAGAATGAGGGCAAATGCAAGCTGTTAGCAGAACTGATATGAACATAGCATGACATGATATTTCAAGTGACATGAGATATTGAAATTCTCATTAGATTGATCCAGAACTTTCTAGAGTGTTCATTCATGTCCTATATAAGCATATGAAGTGATTCAGAGCACTGGTTGGTGAGAATTGAGAGGAAATAGAGAGATTGCATTTTGAATTTGCACATTGCAAATCAAAATCGGTTACATCAATTGAGGTCATTTCAATCCAAGTTCTTGATCTGAATAGCTTGCTCTAGGGTAAGAGATTGATTACAGATCAAATTCAAGGCAAGATCGTGGAAGAATTGGGAGTTGACACTAGGAATTTTTCTTCTGCAACTCAGAATCGGGTTCAAGAATTCAAGGCATTTCAATCAAGTTTGTTGCATACAGAAGCTAGGTCATACTCCATTGAAGGAATCTGGAGCTTATTGAAGGTTGATTTGAAGATTTAACCACTCTGTTCATCAAGAATTTGCAGGTATGTACTTTTCATCGTGCAGCTTAATTTAAGCATAATCAATAGGAATTTTTAGGTTATATGTAATGTAGATTGTTAGTAGAAGCTTTCTGGTAGCAATTGGCTAGTTTTACAGACAATTAGGGAGATGACTCAAATTCTGTTCATGCTGATATCTTGGTGATCCTTGAGAGTTAATCTTAGTTTGATAGCTAGATCAACTCAGTGAAGCATGGTGATGATGTTAGACACCATAATTTGGAGTTTGGTGTGATTTGATTCTTGAGTGATTTCTGAGATTTTAATCGTGATTTGAGTTAGGATGAGTTTCAATGTTATTGATTAGCATGGTTAGATTTAGTGGGGAAAATGGAGTGGATTAGTGTATTCACGTGAGAGTTTTGATGGAGTATTGAAGGAATACGATTTGGAGAAGATGAAGTTGAAGTTCTAAACGTCCATGGTTTCTTTCCCTCCAACATTCAAAAGGAAGAAGATGAGTTGGTTGCCATTGGATTAGACTGAAGACTTTGACCAGGTGATGATCCAAGGGCCACGAGTTGTTCCAATTTTGTGAAGGATTCTGAGCAGCTTCAACGCTGCGTTTCATTAAAGTAATCTGGGTGGGCTTAGTGCAACATTGATATCACCCCCCCCCCCTTTTGGGCCCAACATTGAAATGAACTGGAAATATGTGCTATTTGCCACGCCTTTTTATCAATTTCTTTTAATTTCCTTTAATTTCTTCATTTCATGTGGTTTAGTAAATAATTCATGAAAAATTGAAAAATGACTCAAATAATTCCATTCTTTTTTCCATGGATTAATGATTGAATCTAGTTTTCTTTTATATAAAAAATATTAATATTTCATGCATTTTTTATTTTATTAGCATTTGTTGAATTTTAATTGACATTAAAATAATCATGGTTGATACTTGGTTTTGTTGAATTTGGTTTGATCATGTGATGATGATTCTTGCCTTGATTTTTTGTGTGTAGCTAGCATAGATATGCATGTTCCCCCTAGAGTTTTCTCACATTTTTGTGATGAATGTAAGTGGTAGTTTTAGGTTGAAACTTTAGGAGCTCCATTTTTAGGGTTTATGGTTAATACCTTATGATTTAGGTTTCATATCTAGAACTTGGTGGATGATTCAACCTCTGATTTTTGTATGGTAGATTCATGATTGAATTAGGGTCCCTTAGGAATTTTTGTAGGAATTTATAATGTGGTTTACTATTTTTGTTTGATTTTAGTTTAGGTGCTAACTTTAGATGATTATAATGCACTAATTCAACTAGAATGACTTCTTTAGTTCCCTTAGATTAGGGTTTTGTCTCTCTTGCTCTTGGATGATGTTGAAGACAAGTTTGGGCTACCATGGAATTCTTGAAGAAGTTTGGATGTGATGATCTTCCCTTCTTGTGTTGTAGTGTTGATTAGGTGTTAAGGTTAGGGTTTGTAGGCAGAGCTTCTAGATAGATTCTCTTCCTTCATAAACATGGAAGATGTTGATCACTTCCATTCTTCCCTATGATGTAAGGTCCCCTTGTAAAGGCCTCATCCCTCCTTTGGTAGGATGTGTGGCTCTTTACAAGTTGGTAGAACCTTTGAGGGTCCCTTTCTCTGACGATAGGATGCTTAGTGGTGACCTTTGGTCTTCACTCTGCTGTCAATCATCCAAACTTTGCTCTTGTTAGATGAATCTTTCTCCCTTGCTAGAGGATGGAGTTCCTTGCTTGAAGAAGATAGGAGGCTAGAAGTTACCACTTCTCTGTGTTTGAAGACTTCCATTGAAGCTGAAGCTTGTAGATCAAGAGGAGCAAGTTGATACTTGTAGGAAGAAGATCAAGCTGAAGCTTGAAGGAAGAAGCAAGTTGATACTTGTGAGTTTAATGCATTGAGAGCCTGAAGGGAACAAGTTGATACTTGCAAGTGGGATTGAAGACTGAAGGTGGAGTCTACTTTAGAGCTGAAGCTTGAGGAAGAAGAGAGAATAAGTTGATACTTATGTTTGATAGTTTTGAAAGCTTGAAGAAACAAGTTGATACTTGCCATTGAAGATGAGAGCCTTGAAGGTCAGTTACAGGCTGAAGGCTGAACTGCTGTCAAAAGAGAGCTTTGCTGTGAAGCTGTGGAAGTTGTTGATCTGCTTTCTTTCCTGTCTGTTTGCTTTCTGTGCAACTGTATTGATGTGACTTGTTTGATTTGCTTGATGCATTAGAATAAGTTCATATTTAGACTGATGTAAGCTAGGAGCATGATTGCATTAGAGGTTGAGTTGCTCCCTCTGCTTGTATTGTTACTGTGTGGCTTTGCTTGCGGGTATTCGGTAGAGCCCAGCTCCCTTGCCTATTTGGTTTGTATCTTGCTTGATAGCATGTTATTTCCTCTGTATGATTGCAGTTATATTTTGCTTGATAGCATGTTCTTCCTTTATGATTGCAGTTATTCATACTTGGCTTGAGGTTGAGATGAGCTTGTGGAGGCTGATGCCCCACACACCTTTCCTCCCTCACTTGCATTGCATGCATTTTACAATTGTTTACTGTTTACTGTTTAAGCTGATGCTTTATCTGTTTCTGTTTATCATTGACATGATCCCCTAGGAATCTCACTTCCTTTGATAAGGAAGTGATGATTAGAACTTTAGGTTGAAACCTATGCATGATAACTTCTAGGAGTTCCCTGTTTCAAACCTCAATCATAGGATGAATCCTTGGCATGACAACATTAGGACTTGATAGTCTCCCCCTTAGTTGAACCTGTTCGTTCTTTCTTCTCATCTCAAAGCAGATCAAAATACAGTAATAAAGGTTAACTGATGTCGTACGTTACGAGCCTTAAGCTATCTGAGGAAAGATTGTTGGAGAGCTTCTTTTCAACAGTCTGGATGTTTAGTATGGTACCCTTTGGGTGACATGCGACGCATTCAGGTCATAGTCTCTAGTGCGATATTGGTTGCAAACATCCATAAAATACAGTTCTTCCGTAAAAGACAGAAAACAAACTTCAAACCTTTTTGCCCCGTGGGCCCATAATTCAAAGGAAGCTTTTCTGAAGAAAAGAGTGTCGTTAACTTTCAGTTCTACCGCAAACGGTAATGCTTAAGCCTCCAAGGGTCGAGCTGCGTACACCAAACTGCTGGAACTATTTGTCAACCCTACTCGATAAAACAGATGAATCTGAATCCCCGTAATCCGTATTATCCCGAACTACGTAAGCTCTGATCTCCCATATCTGTTGAGAGTACGTAGGCACAATACTGACGTATTGGCGAGCCACCTTCCCTGTAACCCGTAGTTAGCCGAACTACGTTGACTCTGATTTCTCATTCTCTGATGAGAATACGTAGGCATAAAGTGCGACGCTTTGCCGAGTCATTTTTCTTTTCTTTTTCAGACCAGCCTTGATAGGTAGATAGATAAAACCAACCCGTCATATAAACACAAACAAGCATGGATCCCATCGAGTACGATGGACGTGAGGGGTGCTAATACCTTCCCCTTGCGTAACCGACTCCCGAACCCAGACATTGGTTGCGATGACCTTGTCTTATACCTTTTCGCCAGGTTCTCCCGATCGTTTCCTTTCCCGTTCTGAGGGATAAATAACGAAAGGTGGCGACTCTTCTGTTTTGCCGGCACCTTATTTTCGCGGTAGTGACACTAGGGAAAATAAATTCTGGTACTATGGATGAAGATATATGTTTCACTAATAGACCTCCAATTCTGGATGGATCTAATTATGATTATTGGAAACCAAGGATGATTGCATTCTTGAAATTTATAGGCTACAAGGCTTGGAGAGCTGTGAATTCAGGATGGGTTCATCCTGTGAAGGCTGACAAGGATGGAACATTTGTGCAAATTCCTGAAGAGGAATGGAATAAAGAACAAGAAGCTCTGGATCTTGGCAACTCTAAAGCCTTGAATGCTCTATTCAATGGCATAGATAAAAACATCTTCAGGCTAGTACACCACTGTGAACTGGCAAAGGATGTTTGGGACACTCTCAGAACTACTCATGAGGGAACCTCCAAGGTTAAAATGTCAAGACTTCAAATGCTGACCACCAAATTTGAAGGTCTGAGAATGAAGGAAGATGAGACCATTCATGAGTTTTACATGAATGTTCTTGAACTTGCAAACACCTCAGTTGCCTTGGGAGAAAAGATGGCTGAAGAGAAGCTTGTAAGGAAGATTCTAAGGTCACTACCTAAAAGGTTTGCGATGAAAGTAATAACCATTGAAGAAGCCCAAGACATATGCCACATGAAAATGGATGAACTGATTGGTTCTCTTCAAACCTTTGAGATGGGAATGAGTGATCAGGCTGAGGAGAAAAAGAACAAAAGCATAGCTCTTGTCTCAAACACTGCTGAAGGAGATGGTGAAAAGGAGGAAAATTTGTCTGAAGCAATTGCCTTGCTTGGAAGACAGTTCAACAAACTGGTCAAAAGGATAGATGCTAGGTCTAAGCCTTATAACAAAAGCATGCCTTCTGATAAAGTGAAAACTGAAGATAAAGTCAGCCAAAGCAGAGGAGTAATGTGTCATGAGTGTGAGGGATATGGTCATATTAGAAAGGAATGTCCCACATACCTCAAAAAGAAGGGAAAAAGCCTAACTGTTACTTGGTCAGATGGAGATTCTGACAGTGAATCAGAAGAGGAGTCAGCTAAACATGTCACTGCTCTTAACAGTGTGTGCATCTCTGATGGTGATTCAAGTGATGAAGAGTTGTCCTTTGAGGAGCTTGCAGCCTCATACAAAAAACTTCACATCAAAAGTACAGAACTGGTTCAATAAGGAGAGCAACAGAAGAAAATCATCAAGGAGTTAGAAGCTGAAAAGAGAGAGCATCTAGCCACAATAAACTCACTCATAAGTGATGTGAAGAAGTTGAAAAGTAAAAAGGATCAAATGGAAAAATCCATAAGGATGCTCAATTCTGGGACTGACAACCTAGAGGAAATCTTTCAGAGTGGACAAACCTCAGGAGATAGGTCTGGACTAGGATTTGTTGATAAACAAAATCCTGTGCTAAAACTCAAGAGATTACAACCTGAGGTCCAGAAGCTAAAGAGGATGTCACGACCAATGTCACAACATCCAACTAACAGAAACTGGAATCAAGTCAAAAGTATATTCCAAGGGTATAGATGTTACCACTGTGGAAAACTTGGTCATATCAAATCTGTGTGTTTCTGGCTCAATGGATTTCCTAGTCATCCTCATCAAGAACAGGGAGCTCACGTCAAAAGGCAGCATAAAGCAAGAACTAAGAAGGGTGCTCCTAACAGGAAAATACATTGGGTTACCAAGAATATGGCCCTAGCAGCTTACACTGCTCTAAGGATGCCAACCCAAGAGGATTGGTACTTTGACAGTGGCTGCTCCATACATATGACTGGAATTGAGGATCACTTGACAAAACTCAACCCTCATACATCCAGTCATGTAACCTTTGGTGATGGAGCTCGAGGAAAAATCACAGGTGTTGGACATCTTGACAGTCTTAAATCCCCAAAATTGAAGGATGTCTTGCTGGTTAAAGGACTGACTGTTAACCTAATAAGCATAAGTCAGCTATGTGATCAAGGTTTAAAAGTACACTTTTCAAAGGATAAGTGTGTGGTTGTCAATGAAGAAGGTGAGGAAGAAATGAGGGGATGCAGAGCAATGAATAATTGCTACCTGTGGGAGCCCAGAACTATCCTCAATAACCTGGAGAAAAAGGAAACTAAGGACAAATTTTGGCTGGTGAAAGACAGACAAGGTAGAAGGTCCAACACATCAGCAAGAAGATCTTCAAAGTATGCTTCAGAAAGAAGGACAAGATGTAAGAAACTTCATGTAGGGAAGCAAGCCAAGAAGGGAAACTCAAACATTGGTCATCAGGGAAAGCTAGATAGGCTATACTGGAACCTAATGGAGTTCATGGATGCTACCCTGCTTAAAGGAAGCGATGTTACTCTGGATGTCATGACCTTGTTCTGTGACATCTAGCACACCATTCAACCAAGCCCTGGTAAGTTCAAGGGAGGTATGCTCAAGAGTCACTCGTGTAAATGGCAAGGGATTTGTGCAATACTTGATGAGTATGTAATAGATAGGGTTGAAATTGGTGCAGGAAGTATCAAGGACCATAAAAATGATCTACAAAAATTGAGGCTCTTGAGTAATGGTGAGTTATAGCAATTAATGGGAATAGGGAATTATAATTTAAAATTCAATCATTTATTGATTGGTCAAAACATTAAGTTCCCTCCTCATTTTCCATATCATCAATTGAGCCTTTACACATCAAACTCCTACATCACGATCAAACAATTCATCTTCCCTACAACTTCCAATGAGCAAGAACTCCTCTCCACACGATCAACGTCTTGTGCAATGTCTCAACATTCATAAAAATCCGCTCCCTCCAAGAGAATATCCACCAACGAGTCTGAGGTAGGAACTGAGTCAAGAACTCTAACTCAGTACTTGAAATAGCACCCCTACGCATGATGGCTCCAGAAGGAGTTCTAGTAAAAAAGCCAAGGAGCCAACATGCAAGAAGGTCCAAAGACCTTGTCTCAGGTAAAACTCATACTCCTGCAACTTCTGATATTAATGATGATGAAGCCAAGAAAACCCACAACATCATTGCTGACATGGTGGCTAGGGCTCTGAACATCCCCATTCCACCCAACAATGAGGAGTCTGTTCCAACTGTGCATGGTCCAAGTGATGCTATGCCCAATGTTGGGACCTTGAAAGATCATACACCAGAAGAGAAGACCAAGGGTGAAGTGTCTGACAGTGTAGATGATGATGTGCAAGGCACCAATAATGCTGAGCTAATGGACCATGATGAATATTCTGATAATGATCTAATAGCAAAAGTCAAGCCTGGAATAGCCAAAAGGCTTATGACAAGGAAAGGTAAAAAGGTGGCTGATCAAGGTTTCCCCAAGAAAAAGGCAGATGAACAGGTTGTTGAGCAAGACAGCCTCACAAAGAAGACTACTGAAATAGACACTCCCACTATGAAGGCTAGAACTAAAAGGAGACAAGTTGGACCCCGCAAGGGTTGGAGCAAGGTGGTTCCAAAGAAAAGGAAGGCTAAATCCAGTACTGAAACTGAGTCTATTTCAGGAGATGATGATGATGTATCTGAAATTCCCTCAAAGAAGAAACCAACCAATGGCAAGCTTGCCAGTGTACCTGAGGTTCCAATAGAAAACATTTCATTTCATTACCCCTCATGTGTAAATAGGTGGAAGTATGTTGTTCAGAAGAGGCTGGCAGTGGAAAGGGAGCTGGGACAGAATGTTCTTGAGAGTAAAGAAATCATGAATCTCATTTATGATGCAGGATTGATGAAAACAGTTAGTCAATTCTCTCCATGCTATGAGTTACTTGTCAAAGAATTCGTCGTTAATCTCTCAGATGAATGTGCTGACAGGAAATCTAAAGAGTTTGGCAAGGTGCATGTAAGAGGGGAGTGTGTTACGTTTTCTTCAACAACAATCAACAAATATCTGGGAAGATCAGATAGAGCTTGTTCTGATGTAACTGTCTCTGAAAACAAAATATTTCAAGTGATAACAGGCAACCAGGTACAAAGATGGTCGTCAAAAGGAAAGCTAGTTGCCAGCAAGTTGAGTGTCAAATATGCAATGTTGCACAAGATTGGAGCTGCCAATTGGGTGCCCACAAACCACAAGTCTACTGTGGCAACTGTTCTTGGGAAGATCATCTATGTTATTGGGATCAAGGCCCAATTTGACTTTGGGACATATATATTTGATCAAACTATGAAGCATGCAGGCAACTATAGCATCAAGGGCCCCATTGCAGTCCCTTCTCTCATCTGTGGCTTAATTTTGAAATAGCATCCAAACATTCTTAAAAAGAGTGATGCTGCAAGCAAACAAGAAAGCCCCTTATCATTCCATCCCAAGCTGTTTCTAGGAACTCGTGTTCATGAAATTGTTGTAACATCAGCTGAGACATCCCAGCCTACATCAAGAAAAGATGAAGTGATTGCCAGACTAAAGGAAACATGTCAGGAGCTGGATGCGAGGAAGAAAACTCTTGAAGCACTAATTAGGACCCTTGAGCAAAATGAAAATGCTGAATTCACTAATGAGGATAGGCAAAATGACGGGTCAGAAGAGAATGATAGTCAGGCAACTGATTCAGAGAAAGGGAGAGAAAACAGTGATGAAGATGGTTCCCCTGAGGCTGAGGAGACTAGTGATGGAGAGTCTGACAAGGTTAGGTCTAGTTCTACATCTGAAGAAGAAGAATGACATATGCTGATGAAGTGCTGTGGAGCTTAAGCTGCTTGTTGCTGAGCTAGTTTTTGTGAACTGTTGTTTTGGAGTTTTTTTTGGTTTTTTTTTGTTAGATCTATTTGACAACAAGAATTGCACTGTTAGTGAGCAGTTGTTTAATGTGCACCTCACAATTGTAATGTTACACCTTTAATAAATGCTAAGTCCTTAGTTAGATCTTAATTTGTGGCTAAAAAGGGGGAGAGAAAGAAAGATAGCAGCAATAGGTACAACAGCTGAAATAAAAGAACAAGTTATAAGAGCTGGCAGAACAGAGCTTGGGCATATGCGCCATTGTGCATACAATATTAGACTTGCATATTTGCAGGTATAACTACAGGTGATGCTGATGATGCATGTGTGATAACAACTGCTAATGATGTTAGTCCTGTTAGTAATAGATTGATGTTGTGTGTGTAGACTCCTAGCTTGTGCTTGTGTAAAAATGCATGTTATTACTAGGACTTTACTAGTTTGTGTTGAAGTAATCCTAGTTTGTGCTGAAGTTGCTATATTGTGTGTCTGCATGATAGTAGCAGAGAGTGTTGTGCAACTCTTCAGGGGGAGGAGCATAGGTGTGTGTACTTCAGGATGTCATCCTGAATGTCATAACATCTAGAGCAGACAGGATGAATATGTGTGACTGCAGACTGGTTGCAGGTTATGTGCTCAGCTGAGAGGATATGCATCAGTTGAGGGGGAGTAACTTTGTGTGTTACTCACTCAGCAAAGAGTGACATCTGTAGTGGTAACTAACAGATGGTTAACAGGGTGAGTTATAACAGTGAGAGCTAACTGTGAGGACTCGGAGAGGCTTGAGCTAGTAACTATCCTGTATGACAGGACAAATCAAAAGTCTTCTGTTCTGTAAATCTCTGATATAATGACAAAGTGTTTTAGCCAAAAATTTGTCAAAGGGGGAGTTTGTAAGTGCTCTTGATTGGCTGCATTTTATGGAAAAACACTAGAGCATGTGTGTATGTCATGTCTGATATTAGTGCATACATAATATGGACTGTGCAGGGTAAATTGACTTAGCTAAAAGCAAGTAAAGATGGATGTCATACCCAATGTTATGACATGGGTCGTATGACATCAAGCGCAGGTTTGTTTTTCTGGTAGCTATAAACCAGGAAACAGAATAAGAGCTCAAGCTGGATATCAGGAGACTTTCTAGAAGCCCTAGGAAAACTAAAAGATCCTTGAATTAAGTGGCAAGCGTGCAGATCATTGAAAATAGGTTTGTTATGGATAAAACCTAATTTGTGCACCAAGGCCCAAAAGGACTAACAGCTGCTATAAATATCAGAAGAAGCAATCCTGAAGAGCAGCTCTTAACAGAAGAATAGAGAGTGCATATTGCAGAGTCCTTGTGAGTGAAGAAGGCTAGTCTTCACTTGTGAATTCTGTTTAGGAATACTTGTACTCCAAGCAATTGTCTGGTGGATGATTGCATTGGATAGGTAGATTATAGGCTGTGTCTCACTCGAAGCTGTGAAGCAAGAGTGTGTGAGTTCCTTGATCAAAGCTGTGAAGCAAGATCAAGGTGTGTATGAAGTGTCTCTTCATATTGAATTCTATGATTGTGAATTGTATATCACCGTGGTGATTGAGGGGGAGTGAGTGGGCATACTCAGGTCTAGAGTGTCTCTAGGTTGAAGTGTCATTAGGTAGGTTTTAAGTGAGGAGTGTAAACTGGTGGTTTAACTCTGAATTAATTCTACTAATAGTGAATTTCCTCCCTGGCTTGGTATCCCCCAGATGTAGGTGTTGTTGACACTGAACTGGGTGAACAATTGTTGTGTTATTTACTGCTTTTATTATTACTGATTATTAGTTGTTAAGTAGCAGATGTCACAGTGGATGTTATAACTTTGGGAATAACATCCATCATGTGCTTGCCATTATTTTCAAGTTTGAAGGTCGATTGAAGAAGGACAGTTGGGTGGGCTTCTGCAGATTGGTCATGGCTTATGAATTTTGGTGTTGGATTCTCCTTCAAAATGATAAGGAAATGTTGGCCTTTATAGAGTGAGATTGTGAATGGTATTTGAGGTATTGAGCCAGGTTTTTCTTTGTTGATTGTGTGCGCATTGGATTTATGAATCACCAACGACAAATTTGCTGGTTGTTGTTATGGTTTCGTGATGTAACAGGGTCCCAATTTCTTATGATGCGTTACTCGTATTGGTACCATTTTGCAGCTGGCAATGTGTGTACTGACAGTGCGTATTAGGTACATCGTTGCACGAGTGTCGACTGCGGGATTTGCGTTTTTATGGCTCAATTATTTTCAACTTGTTTTTGAAATAGTTGTTGTATGCATATGGTGTTGGTTTTTATGGTGTACGTGTACCACGTTGCTTTTGTCACTGATTTAAAGTTTTTTTCTTTATCATGATGATTTGTTTGCAAGTATGTAGGTTGTGGTAGCTTTCCTTGGAATAATGCAGGAACTTGTTTGCTGCGCAAATCATGTGTGAATCATGTATATGACCAACTTAGCTCTCATTCACTTTTGTCTTGTAATCTTATGAACCAAAATCATGGGCTTATGATACATATTTTTTTTGTAAATTTTCTTAATTTTTTGGTTTCTGTGTAATGGTTTTTTTTGGTATGGTAATGACTTTATGATATGATGGGCTTGTAATATGAACAATGTGCTTGTAACATATAAACTTTGATGTATTTGGTACAAATGTGGACTCTACAAAAATGGACTTTATATCCTCAGGAATCATGACTCGCCCCAATCATTATTTACACCTCCACAAATGACATTTGCATTCTATGCTTGGAAATTTGTCCTTTGAACTCGAATAAACTTGCTTAAATCCTCAATATCTAAAGTATCATGATAATTAAAACCAAACTTTAACATCCTTGACATTCTCTACTAAAACTTTGAATTAATTCTTAAAGATTTAAAATCAACCATGAATTGATCGTGTACTTTTGAAAGGCTTAAATTCTTGAACCAACAAATCCATATGAACCTGGCTATTTGTATTATGATGATCTAGAACTCTCACCTTGAGCTTTGTCAAGCCACACCAAGGATCACATGTTTTAAAACCAGAGGATCGAAACTTGAAGTAGGAGTTGCACTACGCTAAACCCTATTTGAAAAAAATGAATTGATCTCATATGATTCTCTTCCATGAAGCATTGATAACTCGAAGTAGACACTAACTGACTTGAATCTATCTTAACCCTAATTGACAGCTCAAACTACACCACTTGAATCAAACACACCCAGACCTTGATCCTAACACAAGCTTGCCTGACCACTGAACCTCTATCATTACAACAACCAAGATCAATATATTCTTTGGATTTTTGTAAAATGATGGTTAATGGGTAGATGTACAAATGAAAATCATGTATAAGTAAGACAAATTTGGGGTATGACACAACCGTCTTAGAGGTTACTGTTACAGAAATACTAGAGACATTGGAAAGAATAGCATACTCGTGATTTAGCTCAACAATGGATGCATTAACCCAAATTTTTTTGGACAAGATTTGGATAATTAAAACCACAAAGCATATAAAAGTGTCCATTCCAACCTTGTTCAGAGACAGTCTTCCAAAAGTTAAAACCTAACTTAAACAACTCTTCAAAATCCACAAGCTTTTCATTGATGACAACTACTTGTTTCAATGGATAATTGGCTAGAGAATTCATCTTAGGTTTGGTTTGATCAACACAGATGAAAACATAAAAATAGAAGAATTGAACAAGACTCTAAAGGAATAAGAATCTTGTTAAAAGAAAAGAAAAGGTGACAAGAAATGATGTTTCACAAAGACAAGGGATATAGACCATAGACGTATATAAAAGAAACGTCATTATCCAAGGGTCTTTACCTAGTAGATTTCTTAAACACACTAAATGATTTTCAACTTTATGGAATTTTAAGTAAGACAAGGATTTTAAAATAATTTTTACTTAAATCGCTTTATCAGATGTAAAGATTCCTTTTCTGAATCTCAAAAACTGACAATTTTCAGAAGCTATATATCATTATAGTCTAGTAGCATTAGACTTCAAGTGAAACATCTTCTATTAGTCATCAGTCTTTGATATTTTATTCAGAGTCACATATTTTCTCTTGAAACTAGATTCATGCTTGACTTACGAATATTGAATAGGTTTCTTTGACTACTAACTAGCAGCAGTATTATCACAAAAGGTGAGAATACTTTTTCCATAAATATGATCATCATTTAGTTAATGACATATTCAGTATAGTAAAATACAACATAGTTTCTTTTCAAAGATTTCTGAAGATTTTTTTGTTGTCAAAAAGAATTTCTATAGAGATCTAACATAGACTTTGTATTTACTTATACTTAAATAGTTCACTTAGTTAAGAAATTTGCAAGAGTAAAGAACTGAACATACCTTTTTTTTTTGTTTTTCTTGGCTAAGCTTCAGATGAGTATTTAGATTTGACCATGGAATCTGAATCATGTCTTTAGTGGATTATGAGTCAATGGAATTTAAACTAATGATTCCACTTTCTTCTCCAAACTCCATATTTTTGAACCCTTAAGCTTTTGAGTTTGGTATGTAGGCTTTTCTTCCATCAAATGTTGTAAACAAACTTTAATAAATCATCATGGAAAATGCCTTTCTCATTTCTTCTGTAATATCTGCATCAAATACAATTTTGGATATTGGTACCCATATTTCTGTGGGTCAAGAAATATTAGTCATGACAAGCTTTCTTTTACTTCATGCTTTAGTCTGATAGTAGTACTTAGATTCATTCCAGTCTTTGAGTTTACGATTAGTCACGGTACTAACAAAATCTTGTTCTCAGCAGAGTCTTTGATTTCATTATCTTGAATTAAATATTTTCAATTTATAGTCCTTGATTTTGAAATTCTTGACTAGCATAGATTCAGATAGTGTTTTCTATAAGAGGCTAGCTTAAAATAAGTTTTCAGCAATATCATAGTATTGCTAGAAAAAAAATAAATGAAAGGTTTCTCTCAGAATTGTCTTTTAACACAGAGTCTATGATGACCTTCAATTTCCTTAGGAAAATGGTGTTACTTAAGATTGTATCTTGAGAAGCAGACTCCTTATTATCAATATTGAAGTAAGATAGATAAGAAGTTACCTCTTTCTCTTTAATATTTGATATATTTCTGGATTCTGATGCTTATTAAGAAAATGTAATGGCCATCTGTTCCAGATAACATTTTTCATCTTTTTTCTTTTCTGAATCCTCAACTTTGTCAACTTCATTAGGATATGCTTTGAAGCTCTCTGACATTTTCTTTTTGGGTTTTCTGTCTGGTAGCTTTTCTCCTTATTCTTAAGAATGGGATAATCAGTTCAAATATAAATATTTTAGAAGGTTCTGAAGTTACCCTTCCATCAACAAATATCCCATTCCTTTTAGCCAGTTCAAAGAGTTTTTTGGTAAGGAAGGCCAATTCCTCATCGTCAGACATTCCATAGGAATTTTCTTCAACAACTTTCAGGAAGAGTGATCTCTTTGACAAATTTTCTGTTGGTTTGAATATGGAGTAATTTGTCTAGAAGAGGAGGGGGGCGGGGGGTTGAATAGACAATTAAAATCCCTTCGTTTCGATTTAAAAATTAGATTACGCAAGTAGAAACATATATGATAAAGATTTGTTTTAAAAAGGTTTTATGATATTGGAAGAGGATTTATGCTATACATACACTAAAGGTTAGTAATGAGTTAAATACAATGTATTGACTAATGGTTGAAGTTTCAATGAGATGTTTAAAGACTTTAACTATTCTTCAATTTGAAAGGAAACTCTAATTTCAATTCTCACACAATAAGCAATTAACAAGGTCATTTAGAAGAACAATTCTAATCAAACCTAAACTTTTGTAAATCAAGACTATGTGTCGCATCACTGCGAAGAGGGGCCGACAATGACAAAAGAGTCGCCACTGTTTGTTATTTATCCCAAAGAGAGGGAAAGGAAACGATCAGAGAAAACCTAACGAAAAGGGAATTAAACAGGTCATCACAACCAAATCTTGGGTTCGGGAGTCGGTTACGCAAGGGGAAGGTATTAACACCCCTCACGTGCGTCGTACTCGACGGGATCCACGATTGTTGTCTAGTCTATAAGGGTGTAAATCTATCTATGTTAAAGGCTCACAGGGGCAAAAGAAAAGAAAAGTGACTCGATAGAGCATCACCGCTCTATGCCTACGTATTCCCTCGTGCAATGGGAAAGTCAGAGTCAACGTAGTTCAGAAAACTACGGGTGAAGGTGGGGAAGGTTACTCGCCAAGACATTGTCATCTTGTGCCTACGTATCCTCGTCTGGTACGATAAATCAGAGCAAACGTAGTTCGGGCTGACATGACCACAGGTTGGTTCGAGCGTTTTAACTGAGTAGGGTTAAACAGTGGTTCCAGCAGTTAGGGACGATGCTTGTTTACGGTAGAACCAAAGCTTAATAAAACTCTTTCTGAAAATGGTTTTCATATTAAGATCCCGAAGGATAAAAAGTTTTGATAGTTTGTGTCGTGCGCTACGAGCCTTAAGTACTTGAGGAATGATGGTTGAGGATACATGTATACATATATATATATATATATATATGTGTGTGTGTGTGTGTATATCTATATCTATCTATATATATATATATATATATATATATATATATATATATATATATATATATATATATATATATATATATATATATATATATATATATATATATATATATATATATATATATATATATATATATATATATATATATATATATATATATATATATATATATATATATATATATATATATATATATATATATATATATATATATATATATATATATATATATATATATATATATATATATATATATATATATATATATATATATATATATATATATATATATATATATATATATATATATATATATATATATATATATATATATATATATATATATATATATATATATATATATATATATATATATATATATATATATATATATATATATATATATATATATATATATATATATATATATATATATATATATATATATATATATATATATATATCCGTTCATTGGCAATTATTCAGAAATTCAAAAAAAAAGATGTTGCTCCTGCTCGAGGTATTTCTAGGATGAATCATGTTTCAGGCTGAGTTGTTAGGTCATGTGTATGTGTAGCAAAGATTAAAGTTCATATGGTTCTGACTAAATCTTGGTCAAACCAGGTTTGTTCAGATCAAGGCCATGGTGTGCACAATTCAAATGGTGCATGTGTGAAGCTCCAATTAGAATTTGGTTTCATGATCAAGTCATCTGTATATGGACTAAGTTGTCAGGTTATGCTAAGTCTAGTGTCTCATGACTGAAGATCATCAGAGATCAGTGCATTTGCAGGCAGGGACGTGGACAGTAAAGTTCATATTTTAAGTCATGTGTTTATGATTTCAAGGAATTTTATGGTCATTTGATTCATTATGAAGGACACGACTTATTGGATTCATGGATTCAAGGTTCCAGTTCAAGCTTAATTCAAGAGTTGCTTCGGTTAAGTGATCTAATTTATTCAAGATGCAAGAGTGATATATGGTAGATTTTTGTCAGGTATTGATTCAAAGTTTCATTCGCTCTATGCGAAAATCCAACAAATGTGTATTTTAGCTATGAAACTTTTTTGTTCACACGGAAATCAATAATTTATTTAATGATAAGTCAAAGTTCTAAAAATTGGTCAAAGGCATTATGGAATATTCAAAAAGTATCATAATATTCAAAGTCCATGTTTTTTAGTTCACATGAGATCTACAAGAAATGCTTCAAAAGGGCAATTGTCCAATTTTCTTAAAGAAATCATTAACAAAAAGCCTAAACATGTACAATTCAAATTCACAAAAAATCATTACAACACAAATGGCAAAAAACAAAGTTCAAAAAGAAATATGTGAGCAAGACAAACTTCAGCTACATTTCCCATCCAAGGATTCGAAAATGACATGCTACAAGATAAACTTTGTAAGCCAAAATCACATTAATTTTCCTCCACACAAGTTGGCCCTGTGAGGGCAAACCCTCATATAGCCTACATACTTGAGTTTCGATGACAACAAAACGCGATCATAAATGAATCGGTTTTTCTCGATTCTACATCTACAACAAATGCAATATTTCACCTCTCATATCCTTCTTATATCCATCTAAAGTATCATATTCAATTATATATATATGGGAGATCAGTGATCATGACTAAATGCTTAAAAATCACAAAAATATGTTTTTTTTTTGCAGTTTTGCCGAGTTTGAGTCGACCACAGGTCGACGCATGGTCGATGCATGAATCAGTGCAAAACCCCACGGGTCGGTGCACGCTGACCTATGGTCGACACATACTGTGAAGAATTTTCAATCTGTCTAAATCTGCAGGTTATGCATCGACGCATAGTCCTGCTATGGTCGATCGTTCACTCGTTTATGTCGTTCGCTCGTTTATGCTGTTTGTTGGCTTGTTGGTTACTATATATAGATGCTTTATGTTCTTTTCTCAACAACAATTGAAATTTTGAGTCAATTGTGCAAGAACAAGAAAAGTGAAATAGGTGCTACCAAATCTCTTCATCTTCATCCTCAACAATTCACAACACAACAATTACATACAATAATTCTTGCTGTGGTTTGTGTTTCACAACACAACAATTACATACAATAATTCTTGCTGTGGTTTGTGTCTCGTTCAAGGTGATAAGGTCTGAAGCCGTCGATTGGGAATCCGGTTCGGGTTGAGGTTGTAGAAGGTTTTTCTCTCCAAGATTCGGAGAATTTGGGGGTTTTTGGTACAGATCATCTCTACCAACTTCACCTGAGCGAAAGGGATTGAGAAGCAAAAGGTTTCGTCAGTCTAGTAGCGGTAATCAGTGAAGTGTGCAAGAGAGTTCTGAGTTCGATTTGTGTGTGTTTGAGATCAGTCGGGCCGAGGGTTTGAATAACGGAAGGTTGTTCAACAAAGGGGCTGGAATCGGAGGTCTTCTAACAACGATCGAAGAACTTGATTCGACTTGAATCAAGGAACAAGGAGAGAAAGCATCATCAACCTCAAGAGAGCTTGTTTGTATATTTTTCTTATCTATCCTTGTATAAACATTTCAACTCTACAGGTGATATCTATTGATCTCAATTCTAGATTTAGAATTGAGGTCGACGTACCCCGAAGCGAGGACAGCGGGGGAACTGCCATAACAAATCTCTGTCTCCTTTATTTTTCAGCACTTTCATTTTGGCTTTAGAATTTGAGTAATTTTAGTATAAACAATTCTATCAAAATCTGCATTGAATTGAGTAAGTGATTTTAACTGTTTTGAACTCTAGTACAATAGTATATTGTATAAGGAATTTAAAGTTACTTACTCAAGTCAAAATTCACTTGGAGTGCCTCGCACACCAAGTGTTTGATAAATTGCCTAAACCAAAACTCACTTGGATTTTTAGCATATTTTGTGGTGATTGTGGAGCATTGGAACTAGTCCTACTTATTAGTGGTAAAATCAATTGATTAGTGTGACTAATGTGTTGAATCTATTTTTTGCTCATTATCACTTCCATAAGGCTAGACGCTCTTCTAATAACGGTTCGTTTTAGACAGTAATTTTTCCAAGGTCGCTTCCACAAATCAAATATATTTAAAACCAATTTTTAATTGGTAGCGCCAACTGATTTTTAATTGGGATCTATTCAACCACCTTCTAGATCCGAGCCATCGTCTAACAGGCCCCACACAAAGCCTTCAATGTCAATATTTTTGCCAACCAAGAAAAACCTGCAGGGTATTTAAGTTAGCAAAGAGAAATAAGGAGTGTGAAGCAAAATCCCACCATCATGTAAAACAAAAAGCCTTGTAACTACCTGAGAAAATTACTCCAGCCTCACGCAAGACCCCATGCACATTTGATATACCGAAAAACTTTTCACCCAACCTGTAAATCATTGCGGACCCCACAATTTCAAAATAAATACAACAGAAAAATATATGGCAAGAATGCAAGCTACCACTACGCATCGACTTTTCCAAATCGCAACATACAAACATGATTCCTGCACAATAAATCAACGCATCAGCAAAAAACTGAACCAGCACCAAGTTTCGTATACGACAAAAAAATGACAATTTGCAAAACGGCAACGGATCACAAAATTATCTCCACACTTCACGCGCAATAACGGATTCCTTTTCCTATTTCACCCTCCTGATTCTCCTCTTTAAGAACAGAGGCTTTTCACTCTTCTCACTCAAGCTTAGAAAACCAAAGAACCCCTACTGAAACACTCTCCTCATTTTCTAAAGAAGTATTTTGGGGGAACCAAAGAACATCTGTAAATATTGAGAAAAAACTCATGACATATCCAATACTCAAAACTTCATCCACAGAAAATCAAAACCATTTGATTCACATCTCCATCACTCCAATAACCACTCTTCAAATTTATTCTATTCTTTAACCCAAATAACAACCCACTTCATACATCCTTCAACCTCCATCATCCCTTTCTCAAAACTGATTTCAAAATTAAATCATAAATAGATAAACTCGAAACCAAAAATCAAGAAGAAGAGAGAGTTTGAGAAACAAAACGAAAACAAACCTGAAATCAAAATCAGCGAAGCAGATAGATAGATAGATAAAGAGAGAGAGAGAGAGGGAGAGGGGGGGGGGGGCGATTCGCGCAGAAGGTTGGGACAAAGCTTTTGATTTTCTTCTTCATGGCTTGTTCGTCGACTTTGTTTTGGAATAATGAAGTTTTTGTCTCAATTGACCGTGTCATTTCAGTTTGTTGCTTTCCATCCTTGCCCTTTTAACAACACGGCTGACTTGATGATGGTGCATTTTTTTTGTTATTTTAAGACCTCATTTTTTTAGCATATGGTTGTGGTTGGGCTTATGGCACATGTGGATTTCTCACCACATTTCTTCTTTTGTTTTTTTGGGCAACCGTTTTTTTGGCATTAGATGGGCTTTTAAGCCCATGTTGTTTTTTAATACACATACCATTCATACTCTGCGTACCCCCTCCCTCTTATTTATATATTTTTTTTTGTTTTAACATTTTCTTATGTTCTTTTTTATTTTATTTTCTAACTCGTTAATGTGTTGCTTTCTTAATTAATGTTATTCCATATCTAGTTCGATTTTATTTATTTCATTTCATATTTGTTTCTATTTTCTTTTCTTCTTTGGTCGGTGAATATCTAAATAGTTGTGGATTATAGATTCATTGTTGAAAATCCATGACAAAGATTAGATCCTCTTTTTTTCTTACTTCCATTTTATAACTTCGAGTTTATTTTCAACTCTTTTTTATTTTATTTTCGATCGATGAAGTCTTTCTATTTATAAATGTTGATTTATTGAGGTTGTTAACCTTCATTATTTCAAATCTATAGTGAATGATCATTGAGATCATTTTCTATACTTTGGGATCGTGATAGGTTACCCTCGATTAATTAACACAAGTTTGTGATTAAGGAGAGATCGTCAGCTTTTTTGTCCATGTGACATGATTACATTGGAAAATGATCCTCAATATCATTTCTCCATCATGTTTTTAGCGCATATTTCAACTTGTGCGACCTCCTATAGCTTGATCTTCGTCATAGATTGAGCTACAACGGTTTAACGCTACATTTTGTCCATATTCAATTCAACATCGACTAACAACTAACTTTACTTTCCCTAAGTATACTCTTGCTTTATTTTCAGTCATTATATCTTGATTTTATTATCATTCTTCATATACTTATTAATATTATCTCGATTACATTATTGTGGATATCATCTTGATCATATTGTTATATATCTTGTCATATTATTCACATTGTTCATATTCATATCATATTCATATTGTTCATATATTATTCATACACTTTTCGAAAATACAATAACAATTATCGAAACCTAAAAGCCTAAATTGGTGGATTGTTCGTTACTCTTCCAAACAACAGAACTTAGACTTTATCAGAAACCCTAACTTCGAGCTTATGTCCGACTCTTGCTCAAGGCTTAGTTTAGGACACCTCGCACACACATGGCTTCCTCTTGGGCTACCTGACAATGAACCCTTTTATTTTTTGCAATCCCATGTAATTCACATATACCCCTCTCCCATTCCGATGTACGCGTTCATATTTCTTTGATTATGGTTTATCTTCTAGGAGCACCCTTAGGGACTAGCGTAGATCAAACTGTTTTAAAACTAACTCTCAATTCGTGATCGAGCTATTTTCAAACACCCCCGTAAGTCGATTGCTCGTTAGTATTCACCATCAACCTAATACACACACTTGCACATTTCATCGCAGTTTCGTTATTAGGAGCACCCTCAGGGACTAGTATCGTTTCTCACAACCTAACCCTTGTTTTATCATCAAGTCGTTTCCATTTTCAACCAAATCCTTGACTCGTCGTCGAGTCATTTTCAAACCAACTTCCATTCCACGTTTTTTCCCGCAAATACAATTAAAACGTCAAGTGGCTTTTCTCAATCAAACTATCAAAACGCTTAACAACTATTGAAAATATTTCAAGGTGAAAAAGAGGGGGATTGAGCCTTTAATCTCTCTTCAGTTGTTTAGATGCGAGTTATCTTACTTGTGTTTGATTAATTGACGCCTCTAAAACATTTCCAACCCGACAACATTCACCTTTCCTCCAACTACTCATTATTCAAACACCACTCAAACACAACTCTTTCAAGATGAGAAAGAGAGAGAGAGTCACGTCTTTGACTTACTCTCCTGATTACTTGGGCCCGAGAAGCCTTTCTTAAGCTTCGAGTAATCGTCATCCATACCAAACTTCAACCAACTCAACTCATCTTTTTTCATGGCCGTCTCCGCGAACTACGGACGCTCTGATTCTTCATTCTCGTCTTAATGTAAAATGCGTAGGCACAAGATTGCGATGATATTGGCGAGCACAATTCCCTCCATCTTCTGTTTCCCCTATCCTTTCCTGTAGTCGAACTACGAGAGCTCTGATTTCTCATTCTCGTCCGAATGAGCATACATAGGCACAAAGGCCCCAATCCTTGCCGAGCACCCTATTCTTAAACCACCTATTTCCTTCTAGCATCTTTATCCCTTTATCAGACCGTTTCACATTTATCATTGAGAAGAAAACAACTAAGCTTAGATAATGTTCATCACAATTCGAATTAAGAGGTTCCTGTTGAGTACAACGGACGTGAGAGGTGCTAATACCTTCCCATTGCGTAACTGGCTCCTGAAACCGGAACATTAGTTGTAAAGACCATCGTTCTTGTCCTTCTCTTAAAGGTTTTCTCGATATTTTTGTTTCCCATCCTTTTTTTGAGATAAATAAAGTTCGGTGGCGACTCTGTCAAACCGCATTCCGCGCCTTTAGCATGAGGGTCGTATTTTGATTTTTTGAGGTGCGACAGCTGAGGACTATTTCTCCATGCAAGAGAGAGTCGAGCCTATCTTAGTTCTAAGTGTGAGCTTGTTAGCTTCACTTAGTTATTTTCTTATCGTTTGCTCGTTTATTTATTTGCTTCCCTTTTCCTTATATGTGTTACCTTTTGTGACATTGTTGGGTTGCTCTTCTTGTGTGTACTTTGTGAGATGGCTCTACACCCGAGTCTAAGTAAAACCTTAGGATTATGATGGTGTTATTGTAGTGGAGACTTGCATGGTATCTTCCATGTAAGGCCGAAGCGAAAACCTCGCTTGTAGTAGATTCCCTTGAAGATGTTATTATTGTGGTGACTCGTTTCCATAGCAATAATGTTTTTGAGCCTGAATCGTTAATCCCAAGGACCATTAACCTGTTATATCTATGGTGGTTGGTAATGTTAACTCTTTTTTGGATTAATATGATTTATTACTTTGAGAACCTGTCTTAGAACTCGTTTGTCAATGGTTATGTAGTTGACACCTCCGAGGACTCTTTCTCGTGTAGAAGATATGAAAACCTCACCTAGAGGAGATCCTTTCAAGGATATTATTGTCGTGATGAGGCTTTGTCATGGCTCTAATATCTTTGAAAGATATCCATGACTCTAGGCACCTACCCGTTTTAGAATCCTACCTGTGGGGTTTCTTTGAGCATTGACTTTGGTTCTTGACCCGTTCTTCCGGCCAACTTCAAAAATGTTTGAATCTATGATCCTGCGATCCTGGATCTTGCATCTTACATTACATATCATTTGCATTGCATTGCATCTGTTATACATCTTGCATTTTCATTCCTTCAGCAGGATCTCATTTCTCCTTCCTTCCTTCTCCAGTAAATCAAGCTGATTCGTCGACACCAGTACGCAACTAGAGCTAACACCAAACGTATGATGGAGAAGATTCCACAAGAACAAGCCGCTTTTAGAGAAGAGTTGGACTCCCTCAAAGGCAAGATTCACCAGATTCTCGAAGCCATCACCACGGCCAAAAAGGAGGAAGAACTACGTAAAGTCGCTGCCGTCAACAACAATGCTCATGTGCAAGGGTCTACCTTAAGGCTCTCAGTACCTGTTCCCAACCCTATGACATATGGGATGCCAATGAACTTTGCTACCGCAGGTGAAGGAGCGATTTCTCAACCAATCCCAACGCTTGGAGTTACTGTTGGAGCCATCCCGCTAGCCCAACCTACTGTTGTTGAGATCCCCATTCCTCATGCTGAAGAGAATATGTTAGACCAGTATGATGATGTTTAAAACTATCATGCTGCTATCCCTATTACCAGTCCTGTTGCTGCTCTAGATTCAGAAGCTATCAAGATGTACCGTGATCTAGCTGAAAAACTCTGAGTCATGGAGGGACACAATTCAAATTCTCTCAATGCTCTGGAACTGTGCTTGGTGTCGGATGTCGCCAATCCTCCCAAGTTCAAAGCGGCAAAATTCTCAAAGTACAAAGGGCTCAGTTGACCAAACATTCATCTAAAAATGTATTGTCTCAAGATGGCTGCGTATGCCAGAGACGAAAAGCTTATAATTCATTGCTTCCAAGATAGTTTGTCTGGAGCATCACTTGAGTGGTATATGTAGGTGGAGCGTAGCAGTGTGCGTACTTGGTCTGAGCTAGCTGATGCGTTTGTCAAGAAGTACAAATACAACACCGACCTGTCTCTAAATCGTACTCAACTTCAGAGTATGGCTCCGAAATACAGTGAATCTTTAAGGAGTACGCGCAACGATGGAGAGAGCTAGCTGCAAGGGTGCACCCACCATTGGTTGACCGTGAGCTGATTGAAATCTTCATGGGCACCTTGCAAGGCCAATACTATAAGATACTGATTGGTAGTGTTTCAGATGGATTCTCTGACTTTGTGATTGTCAGTGAGAGAATTGAAGAAGGCTTGAAGAGCGGAAAGATCCAAGGAGGATCTAGCAGCCAGGCTGGTGTCAAGAAGACTTTCAACGAATACAAGAAGAAAGAGGGCGAAACAAATGCCATCTCTGCACAGAAAGGACAAGCTCCTCAACAAGCTCCCGCTCATATGCCTTATCAGGTTCTCTACTTCCAATATCCATATGTTGCTCTGTGCAATACGCTCCAATGCCTTATTCTCCAGTTGTTCAGGTTGTTCAAGCTCAAATGCCTCAGCAACAGGCTCCTCAGCAATAATCATACAATCAACAGGGGTATCAATATCCTCCTCAACATCAACAACAACGAGCTTCTCAACAACAACATCAACCTAATCAGTAGAGGACGTGGAAGCTAGATAGAGAACTGCAGAGCTTTCAAACACAAAATTCAAGACATGATTGATAGGAATGCTATTAACTTCAATGGGAAAACTCCAAACATCATCAACAATCCAATGTCGCCGCCAAGATAGTGCCACCATCAGATCAAGTCAAGTCAAGTTCATCTCCCCGAAGAAGGCAATCATGTGGCCATTTCATTATTTGCATTCTTGTATTTTGTCTTTATTCGTTTAAGTACTGTATGCTTTAAACATTTCCATTCGTATTTGGTTTTATTAATGTAGTGATTATGCATGCCTTGAATTTGTTATGTCGTATTCACTCATTTCTTCCACCTATCACGAATCACCGACACATATTTTGTCCACTTCTCACTCTTTATCAAATGTTGTTTAACATGATTGGAGGGAGGATGATGAAAATGAAATACCCATAATTGCAAATTGTATGCTTTTAGACAGAATCTCGTCGATGATGTACATGCATTATTTAAATCCCCAAACACTGGAGAGACAAGGAGTTAATCCCTAGTTAACCACTTCGAGCCTAGAAGTAGCAGTTTCCTTCGGATCCATAAACCCTTATACTTAACCTAGGGCAGGGTAGTAATCAGTTAACCTGATTACGCAACAAAGCAAGAATCCGAAGATATGACATTTGTTCTTTAATGACTCATGACTTGGCAGTCACAATCCTCCAACAAAATAAAAAAATCAAAAGCCTGCTAAGTCGAGCACCTCAAAGGAGACTTAAGCAAGAATTAAGGCGATCCCGATGGACTCGAAAAGCAAAATCAGTCCATGCAAAAGTTAGGGATCAAAACAAAATCAAAAGAGGTCCTCAAACCCTCAACAAAAACAAAGTAAGATTCAGTGGCCACCATATCAAGTCAAAGGGTCACTGACATCCTTCAAAAACAAAATAAGGTAACTTCCATTTCGAGCAAACGTTGAATCATCATGATTACACCGTTAACCCTTTTGGAAGACAAGTATTGCAGAATTAACTGAACATAGGAATGAAGATCATCACGAAGAAGGGGTGGGTACAAATCAAACTTTGAGCCTAATATCCTTTGTTTCATAAACCGTGAACCAGACCATGTTACAACTCTCGAAAGACCTAATTGAGGCGAGGTTTATTCTAAAAGCATACTATTGCAAGGTTGTGTAAAATGACTCCTCACATATTTTCTAATCATCAGCATTGTGTCATTATCCTTGCTATATCTTTCACAACAATCAAATTAGCACAACGTATGGACTAACGGTCCATTCGTCTCACGTTACCACGACACTTCAATAAACAACTCTTTTTCAAAAAAGTGCATGAACTTTGCATTAAGATTAACATTTGTGAATTTACAATTTTAATTGCAAATCAGTGTTAAACATCAAAGACACTCCAACAAGGGGCAATTAAAGAGGAACTTCAACTTTCAGTGGCTGACACGAAGCAAGGCTACCTCAAAACCCACAGGCCGGGGCAAATCATTCAACAACTCAATTAGGGGAAACCCATCTCAGGCACATCAAAGTTCAACTTCCAAAGTCACGTCAGAATTGGTTAATCAGGGGTAGATCATTATCATGTTCAGACTGGGGAAAAATCAGGCTATCTCAACCATCAAGAAGTATTGTGATCCTCTCTAAAGAGAATTCACAACAAATCACCAAGTGATCAGACTTGGAGCACCAAAAGTGTATTCTTTTGCTTCAATCATGGCGTTTTCAGCGGACTACGTGTCGGGGAAATCAAGCCCTCCCACCACCCAAAGTCCAATTCGTATTGGCAACTACCAAAGCCCGCCATGCTGGCCCCTGTATATCGAATCACCCATCTAAAATCATATGCATCATACGCATTGCATTCGATATCATAAGCATCATCTGGAATCATATACATACCCTAAACCTCATCATACTTCCCCAGCATTTGCATCTCCGCGCGTCAGTATTTGCATTTGCATTTCCATTTGATATGGAGCATCTTTACCATCATAAAGCATTCATATATACGAGTCAAGGTCCAGGATCAATCTCGAGGTTTCCAAGATGATATTCAGCCTAGTCAAGGGCATTTTCTTCAAGCTTGTGGGCGTTCCCCACGAAGTTGTATCAACCTTTTGTTGGTCAATTCCAAGAGTTTCAAATATTCAACCCAGCTAGGGGCATCTTCTTCAAGTTCATGGGCATTCCTCATGATGTTACATCAACCTTTTGCTGTCAGAAACACATTTTTTGGGTTTTTTTTTTATAAAATCTAAAACTATTTTAAAATGATTTAAAATGAAAATGCAATAAAAAAGAAATAAAAAAAGAAAATAGAATGAAAGAGGGGTGCAGAAGCAAAATGGATTAAACTGAAACCATGTTTCCACATAAATGGGCCTTAGAAAAGGGGTGGGAATATCAAAACATCACAACCCAAAACCAAATCAAACTCAGTTTTAATGAAACGTGTCGTTTCATTAAATGAGTTGTCCAACGTATCAGATGGTCCACGGCCATGCAAGCCAGTCAAAATGAAAGTCAATGCCACATCAAAGACACCTCAGCATCACCTCAGACGCCGGAGCCCTAGCTCCGGTTGTCTTCTTCGGTGAGCCTCACCGGAGCTGGCTAAAAAACGTGATAAAAATACAAACTCTTGGCATCATTTCAAAGCTTTTTTCACGTACAATCCAAATATGGCCATGGTTTTTGAAAAAGGTTCCTAGAACTAGGTGAAAACAGGCCACAAAAGTTTGATGCTCAAACTGAAATCATCTCAAACAGACACAAAAATGATCCAAACATGGCCTACATGAGGTAGGGCTTCAAATGCAGCCAATATGCTTCTAAATGCAAGCCTAAAATGAGAGATTCAGTTCATGGAAGTTTACCTAACAGAGCTGCTCCGTTGGCCCTTCAAACTTTGAGCAAGCTTCAACCTCAAGCTTCCAATCCAACCCTTATGCTTCAGTGATGATGAAATGAACCAGAAATGGAATGGAAACTCAGTGAAGAATGAGATTCTAAGAGAGATAATTTTGTGTGATTTTTGATGGAAACTCTCATCTCATGTAGCTATATCCAATTATGAGGCATTAGGGTTTATTCTCCACTTAAATATGAGGGCTTAGGAATGTCCATTGAGGCCCATGTTGTATGATTCACTTTATTTCCAAATTTTGACCAAACAATTTCTCTTGAGTGCACACACGGGTTGGAGGTGTTATCAATCATTCCATTCATTCTTGCTGACCAAGTGGAGGTTAGGAAAGGAATTGTGTTAGTTTGGGGAATTGAAAATGAGTTGGTGCAAGGTTTTGGATGATTACTTCTTATGGCATGAAATTTGAAAAGTGACTTGAAATGGATGAAAATGTTGGCTCAAATTGGGTAAGGATAGGCATGACCATTATATGATGATGATATGATGTTAAAAATTAAAAAATGACTTCATTTAGTAACTTGAATTAGAAGAAAATCATTCTAGGTCCAAATGTTCAAGTTTCATGTTCATCATGGCTTAAATGGTCTCATAATTAATCAGATGCCATGGAATTTAAGATCAAGATGAATTTAAGGCAATGTGACACAACTTTCATGTGGCATGAAATTGGATTAGAGGTCTTGAAATCCATGGAATTGGTCCTTGAAGTGAATGACCTAAAACTTGGTTTCCAAAAATACCCTTGACTTGAGGAAGCCATAACTAGAGCTCCACACATGAGAATGATGAGTTCTAGCACTTTTTGGAAATCTAAGACAATGAGGAACAACTTTCATGTTTAAGGAAAGATGAGGAAGAGCTTGGTTCCTTGTGAAAAATGCCTTGGAAGTGAGTTAAATTTGAGTGCCTCTAAATTCTCTTCATCTGATGACACTAACTTGTTGACATTATAACTTGAGATGTACAAACTCAATGAATGAGTTATTGTTCTCAAAAGAAATCTTGAAATATGATGAACAAGTCTCATGTTTGATAGAAAATGAGATAAGACATGTATCATGGTGAGAATTGTCCTTGAAATTAGAGACTAAAAGATGGTATTTTTACCCTAATTTAGTAACTTCTTGAACTCTTGAATCTTCTTGACTTAATCCCAAAATGACATTAGAGATAAACTAGGATAACTTCTCATGGCTTCAGTGATCAAGAACCAAGTCTTGAGCCCTCTCAATTCCACAGTTGACCTTTGGTGAACAGATGAAACCCTTACACCTTATCCATTGATTGAGGTTCTTGCAGATGATTTGTGTGATCATACGCACTCCATAAAGAACCCTCAAGATGCACATTGAATCCTTGAACCATGTCTCCTCTAAGGAAATGACCTCATGTATCTCCAATCGTCCTCAAGATAGGAGGTGATGCCCAAACACACTCTCTCCTCTCAAGAAGCTTTGAGACCTATCCTAATGGCACTGAGGACTTGTTGACTTGAACACATGCCCTTGCCTGAGCCTTGAACATGAAACTTCTCTCTTGAGTGAGGACAACAATCTTGATCCCATGTCCAGAACCAATGTTGTACACAGATGCAAATGCTAATGAAACATAATCCAAGTTAAAAGAAAAAGTTTGGGAAAATTTTTTGGGTGCAACACTCTTGTCTGAGGCCTTTGCCTCTCTTTCCAAATGCAGCACCTTCTGGGTCATAGGGGCCATCCACTTGTCTTGCGGGTGAAGGTGTGAGAAACACAAGAAAGGGGGGATTTGAATTGGGTTTTCACCTTATTAAACTTTTTCGCCTTTTCACTTGTTACTTTATAAGTTCTATACGATGCATTACGGAAGCATAAATGATAAAGCATAATACAACTAAAGAACACATGATATATCCTAGTTCACTTGAGCAACTCTCAAGCTAATCCAGTCCACCCTTCCAAGGTGATTTTTCCTCTCTCAATTGAGGTCTTAATCCACTATAACCAAACTGATTACAAATGCACAAGCTAACTGCAAGTGACTAACAAATGGATAATGACACGTTCACGGATCCCCAAGGATATAATGTTCATTGACACCTAATAGAATCCGATCAATTAAGATCTCCTATTAGATTCCACAAATGACTACAGTCACTTGTCATCTCAAGTATTCTGATCTTCACAAGATCACTTGAGGAACCACTAATTCAAAATAGAATTTGTGTTTCCGAAGATTACATGTATGCTTCTTATCAAGCATATTACTCCTAATTAAAGTACATAGCAAGTATTGAGCAACAACTCCTTGCTTTCTAATATAGAAACTAAGTTAAGGATAAATCTCTACGAGATTATTAGAACACTAGTTTCCATATTGCTTAAAAGCTTTCTTATGTGAGCACTATGGCTTCTTAACATAAAGCTTTACATTCTAACTGGTTCACTGGCTTACCAGCTTGCTAACATTTGAATAAATCAAATGTTCTTCTTTTATAGTGCATCCAAGAGAGTCGTTGTGAGGGTAGAGATGTCCTTTCAAATTCCAACGGTCATTTCCCAACAGATAGAATAAGCACGTGTTGGATAGTAATGACATCACTTTCTTTGTCATTTTCTTGTAATGTTAATATATCATTGTGGAAGACAGTTTTTATCCATAAATGGTGTGATCTTCATTTATCAGCTTGGACAGATCAACTTCTGGCTTTGGTTCTTCTGATGATGTATCTGATGAGTAGTTCAAAAACTACTTTGGTATGATAGCATAATAACATCAGAGTTGTTTGACTTCAGCACATTGTTTATCAGAGTGAGAAGCAACAACTTATTTGATTAGCACGTCTTTGTCTGGGTTAAGCTATATAATCTTCAACTTCAGAATCTAGTCTTCAGAGTCTTTCTGCACTTGGTCTTCAGAGCCTTCGTCCTTCATAACTTCAAGTCATTAGAGTCTTCAGCACGTAGTTCTTTAGAGGATTATATCTTCAGAGTCTTGATCTTCAAAACCCTTAAGTCTTCAGAGTCTTTCTGCACTTGGTCTTCATAGCCTTCAGAACTTCAAGTCATCAGAGTCTTCATAGCTTGGTTCTTCAAAGGACTATATCTCATATATGTTGTTAGCTTCCAGATCAGATACACATCTCAGAGCAGAATCCACAGGAGCATTGCAACAACAATATCTAGCATCCTTGGATCTTACTGATGGTGATCAGATACAGATGCATACTTGTATCTTCAATACGCTTTGTTTGCTTTCAGATCAGATGCACTTCTCAGAGCAGAATCCACAAGAGCATTGCAATAGCAATATGCAGCATCCTTGGATCTTTCTGATCCTGATCAGATACAGATGCAAACTTGCTTCTTCAATAAGCGCTATATGAAACGTCACACATAGAAACTCTCATATTGTATTAAATGCACATCTTGATAATGTTTGTTTGATCTAATATCTTTAATTAACATGATCTGTACACAACAAACATTAGAACATAAAATGATTCTTTCACAAATACTTAATTGTTATCATCAAAACACAGAGATAACTTGCAGAAACAATTCTTGTTCTTACAATCTCCCCCTTTTTGATGATGACAAAAACATGTATTTTGATAGAACATTTTATACAGAATAATCATTAAGCATAACATATTCAGAGTTTCAAGCAACAGCTCCCCCTGAATGTGTTAGCATCAAAATTTCATTTATGCTTGTTCAGAGACTTTCTCTGATCTCAAGACTCACAAAATATAAATTTTGATAGAACAGAAATAAAATAGAAGATAAAGAATACTTCCCTATGGACTAAAAAAGCATAGGCCTTTAGCATCTGGATTTGTTCAGCAGAACTTCCATCTTCAGATCTTTAGAGCTTATCTTCTTTAGACATCGTATCAGAGCCATATAACTTCAGAGCCTTCTGAAGCATTTGCTACTGTTCATTAGAACATCTGTAGCATAGGGACTTAACAATTCTTTTCTGATAACTTAGCCACGCTATTTATCAGAAGCAACACTAGTCTTTCAGATGAGAAACTCCCCCTGAGTTTCAGACTGGGTGAAGATCAAATATTCTGACTTGTGAACCTTTCTGGGAGAACTCCCCCTGGATGCAGTAGGTCAGATATTCAGATCTTCAGAACTTGATACAGTCTTGATTCTTGGTCTCTTGAAGCTAATTGATTGTGAGTCTGATACCAATTAGTTTAATACTGAATCTGATACTAATTCTTGATTCTGAGTCTGAAACCAATTCTTGCTTCTTTGTAGATTTATGATTCTTATGTTTTAATTATCATAATCACAGACAGTCTACATCTTCTGAACATTATGATTCCAGATGACTTTAACTTTCAGAGATATTTCATCCTCTGAACAGTATTGGGTCCATCTGATTCTGAATATATGTTCACTAAGTGTATAACTTCTATTAAATGAACAACCAGTTCATTTGAACTCAGAGTTCTTTCATTTAACCTGTATCTAGAATGCCTAGTGAACTTGTTCAGAGTTCCTTGGTGAAACATCAAACACACAGTTAGTAGTAAACGCAGTTTATATCATATTCAGAGTTGATGTTTTGCATTCTGTTTAGGTTATATCAAAATCATATTCTTTTTCTCCCCCCTTTTGACATCATCAAAAAGGTGAATTTTCAATAAAAAACCAGATTAAAATTATTAGCTATAAAAAGAAACCTAAGTGCGTAAAACTAGAGAGCTGTTGAACATAAACTAGAGAGGGCGGCTTTAGAGCCGCTGATTTTTCATTTTTCTTGGAATTCACCTAAGCTCTCCCCAGCTTAAGGGTAGATACCCTCAAAATCCTTTTGTCTTCTTGGCGAAACCCTTAGTAGCCTCGATCATCGTGCATTCTAGGATTGGGGTTGTCACATGTTCCTTAAGGCCCTCAGTAGCCTCGATCATCATGCATTCTGCCACTTCAGAGTATAGTGCTTCCTCTGTCTTCAGCGGGTTCGCATCCACTTACATCTTTGGTCTTTCACCAAACTGGAGTTGTCCTTCCTTCAAAGCTTTCTGCACCAAATCCCTGAAAAGAACACATTGAGTTGTCTTATGACCAAGAAAATTGTGAAATTTACAGAATCCTCTCTTTTTCTTTTGTTCTAGATGGGGATCTTTTGTCCCGACCGGGACGATAATTTTACCATCTTTGACCAACACATCAAATATCTCGTCACATTTGGATACAACAAAAGAATATGTTTTCGCAACATATTTGTCCGTTTTTTCCGTATCAACCAGATTCTTTCTGTTCGACGGCTTCAGGACTCTGCACACGTATGGGGGACCAGGTTTTAATTCAGCCACATTGACAGAATTTTCTTCGACGAACTCCTCGTCGTCAGACGAATATCTATAGGTGGCTACAGACATGGACTTTTCTTTCTTACGATACTGACTAGCCTGAGATTTCTCGCTCCTTAAACGTTTGATCTGCCGAACACGGTCGGCCAGCTGTGCCATATCTCTAAGGTATTGTGTATCTAGATTCTTCCTAATGGAATAGTCTAGACCTTCCACGGCCATTTCGACCAATTCATGTTCAGGGACTTGTGTAAAGCATCGCACTTTCAGTAGTCTGAACCTGTTCAGATATTGATCTATAGACTCCACTACTTTTCATTTTACGCTGGCTAATTCCTTTAAGCTGATCTTTGATTGTCCCATGTAAAACTGTTCGTGGAACAATCTTTCTAACTATGTCCACGTATGGAACGACTGTAGGGGCAACGAGGTGAACCACGTGAACACGTTTTTGGTGTGGGAACCAGGAAAATATTTCATTTTCAAATCTTCGTTATTTGTTATGTCCCCAGCTTCGGTCTGATACCTAGCGACGTGTTTGACGGTGGACTCCTCCGTTTCACCTGCAAACTTGGTGAACTTTGGCACCTTCCAGCCCCTTGGTAATTCTGTTTGCAATACAAAATCCGGTAGAGGGGATGTGTAGGCGGGCCGTCAAAGACTTGGGTTCGCACCATTTCGAACCATAATGTGTTCTACCATGGCCTCTAAGTTGGCTTCGCCCCACGGATTTTCGTTCCTATCTTATCTGACTACGTGTTCTGGATCTTGGTCCCTGCAGACCATCACAATGGGGGGGCCTTTGGGCCACCCTGGGAATATGTTCGTCCTCAGGCGCCTGTAGGTCGTTCCTTCCTTTGATAAGCTCATCCTATCGGACAGGCATGTCAGGACGATTGGGGGGGGGGGGGGGGGGGAGGGAGGGGGGTTGCCTTCCTGCGGCCCTAGGGGCCCCTAAGAAATCTCCTATTTGTGTCATTTGAGTTTCCAGTTGTTGGTAACTCTGAGTCAAACCTTGTATTAATGGTCTCAAAATAGTGCCCATTTGTTGGGTCAGCATATGTACCATCTCGTGGTTGCTTTCATCCATTTGTTGTCGCATAACCGCGACAGAACTAGTAGTGAAATATGGTATTGCTGTAGGAAGTAAACCAAAACCTGGCAGCCTTCCCCCTTGTTGGGTCAGCAGCCATAGGTTTCGATATGGCGAGAATGCTGACGAGGAATTCTCTCTCGTGCCTACCCCACCATAGCGCAATGTTGACATAAACTCTGTTGGCATCCCTAAGTGTACTTGCCCTTCGTCTCCTGTCATCCCGGGTCTCGCCTCGGGTCGACTCGGAGTCGCGAATGGTCCGCAGTGAGCGATCAAAGTGATTATCATGGTGGATCTGGTGCTTAGAGTCGTCCCTGGTGATAAAACTGGATTTTTTTGTAAAGACGTTTCTTCATTTTGTCGCGATGTTACCATATTTCCACTATGTAACTGCATACACCCAAACCTTTGGGTCCCACTGGGTGTGTCCATTTGTTCACACGGGTTTTTCGCGCAGACAACCTCTGACCTCCCAACGCGGGTTTGCTTGCAGGACTGGCCAAACTAGTCCCAGGACTCAGGTACTGGATGGATTATTCACATAGGATTTGTGGCGTACTCGTTGATTGTTTGATTTTGGGAGTGTGTACAATGAAATTTAGTCAAGTAAAGACAAAGATGTTCTTAATAAAACAAAGAAATGATAATAAAAGTAAAAGGCGTTTCTTTCAATAACATAAAGACTTGGTAAATTTAGCGTAAAAAAGAAAAGCACAACTGGACGCATTCGTACATTTTGTGATGAAAAGGGAACTCTTTTCTCTTTAGTGTGTGGTACTCAGAGTGTTTTTCTTCAAATGTTGACAAAAGACGCCTCTTTTTTCAAAACCAGGCTTTGCTTTATATAGGAAAATAAAATAACTATCAGGATGCTTCAGGAGCCGCCACGTGTCACACCAACACTCTTGTAACTTCTCCCATGTACCTTTTATCAAATTTTATTTCCCGCCAGACACCACAGCTCCTCTGTCGGGTTGCCTTTGTTGGTTTTTTGGTTGACCGACGTAGCTGTCTGTCGACCACGTCGTTCCCCTTGTGACATCGACTTATGGTGCGTCCCTTCCAGATTTGTCATCGTCGATCCTTGGCTGCCAATATTGTCAGGATGCTCCCTTCCACCCAAGGACATCGTCAGTTGGTGCTTATTTCTCCCTCCTCTTGTCGAGGTCGATGCTTTTGTTGTTTATCCTTTCAGTTGGCTAATTTTCAGTCAACACACACACTTCACATGATCCTTTGTTCATTATGAGATTGCTTGACTTGTATTTTGTGCGTGCTTTGAAGATTATTCTCATGTCTTGCCTTGTTGATCTTTAATGATATTTGAATTGATGTGGTTTCTTCTCATATTGTTTTCATCTCATATAATACATGTCTTAATCATTTGCTTCATGTTTTACATGTTTATGCACTTATTATTATTCATTGCTTATCTTGTTGAATTTGACCTTTTGTCTTGTTTTTGATGTTTCTCTTTTAGTACATCTTTGTAAATTCTTACTCATACCTTCCACGTATCATATATCATCTCCCCCGTTGGTGGGTACTATGTTTCCCTCTCCTCTTTTACAATGTAATAGCTTAGTTTTTTTTATGCTTGCTTGCTTGATTGTTAAGAAATATAAAATGAATCTAAGTTAGAACACATTTTCAATAAAAGGAACAAATAAGACTTCATGCAATGTCAAGTCATTTTCAAACTTATTTTACTTGGTTTGTATATTAGGGTTCCACCTCTTCTTATCTCTCATTTCTTGGTATTAACCCATCCTAACCTTGTATGGATTCAACCTTTATAAGTCGATTGCTTCGTGCATCGCCATCAACCTACCTTGATCTATTCACCACCTTTTCTTTTCAAAACCTTTTCTCTATTTATTTTGTCTCCTTGTCTAAAAACCTTGGTCTTTACCAAGTGCATTTTCAAACTCTTTTCTTAATAAACTTGGATGGTAGTGGAGAGGTTAGGCGAAGGCCTTCTCCTATCCCGAGTGCCTGACATTACCTTTAGGTTTCACTGTCATAAAGCACTTACCATTCAAAATCAAAACATCTTTAACAAGAGAATAAGATTTTCTTTGTATTGAACTTAAGAGAGAGGTTTGAGTGAAGACTTCTTCCTCTCCGAGTATTAGGATACACACTTTAGAGTGTGTGGTCTCGATACTCGTCTTTCAATACAAAGACGTGACTATATTCACCACACCATTTTCACAATAAATCTTTTGAGATAAAGAAATGAGTACTATCCATAAGGGGTTACTATCCGAGGACTTATTTCACCCCTAAATAAATCATAACATATCAAATGTGACATCCTACCTTGATGGCGAAAACTCTTCCTTCGTAAAAAGAACATGCTACATCCGTTCTATTGCAAATTGGTAACGCCTAAGACTCCATGAGCGAGCTGCAAAACACCTAACTGCTAGAATACAGACGTTAGTATCGTCCATAAAAAACACCAACAAATCGTAGTGTCACAAACTACGGATGCTATGATTTTTCACTTCTTTCAAGTGACGATACGTAGTCACAAGGGCCCCAATCCTTGGAGAGCAAACTTCCATCTTTTTTTCATTAGTGGTCCTTCAAACTACGTTGACTCTGATTTTCTCATACCTGTTGAGAATTCATAGGCATAGGACCGCAAAGTCCTACCGAGTCTCCTCCTTCTTTCCACCTTCTCTTTTCTATCATTCTTTGTTTCCAACCCTTCTCTCTCCTAGAACATTCTTAGAAAGAAATATCCTCTAGCAAACATCCTTACACATGAGACAAGCAAATGGTTCCCATCTAGTATGATGGATGTGGAGGGTGTTAATACCTTCCCTTCGCATAACCGGCTCCCGAACCCATAATTTGGTTGCGAAACCATCTTATCCATTTCCTTCTTAGGGTTTTCTTGATGTTTTCCCTTCCCCTTTTGGTATAAATAAAGTTCGATGGAGACTCTCATGTTTTCATCTTTCGCCTCGACGTCGTTGTATTTTTCGAGTAGCGATAACTTGGCGACTCTGTTGGGGACAGGTTCACCCTAAGCAAGTAAAACATAGTTTGTTTGTCATATGTGTGATTTGTTTTCTTTTGTTGCTTTATTATGATGTGTTCTCTTATTTGTTGGGTTTATTGGGGATGGTTTGTGAGGAGAAAGGCTTTCTACTCGAGTTTTTTGAGTATATACTAAGCTAGTAGGTGGCTGCTTTCTTATTTGCGAGACTTAGGACTCGTTGAGTTTATTTGACTTCCATCGCTCAGATGAGCCCCCTTTGGGAATGACTATGTCTTACGATTAGTCGTAATAGTGTCTTTGTTTCTAACATGGGAGTCCGTTATTCTGAGGACCTTTTTAGAATCTTATTCCGAAGGTTACTAAGACATAACTCTGCGCTCATCCTTTGAAGGGATTATCGTCTTATGAATCATCGTTCTGGTGGAAAACTTTTGAGGGTTAGTGCATGAGACCTTGTTTGAAAACCCTTGGAATGCCCTGTTATAGCCCAATAGATTGCTTACCTGAGGTGAGGGATATCTTCTGTTGCTCTGCAGAATCTGTGACCTTGATACTTGTGGTGAACCTCTGATCTTTGATCCCATGTCTTATTGCATTCATAACATTGCATTTGCATAAGCATTTTTGCATCATTTTGCATATCATTATCCACCCAAGAACAACAGAGCTCATCCATCTTTTGTTCATAACCTTCAGCTGACTTTCCGACGCTCGTATTGGACTCAAAGCAGCCAGAAGTTGATCATGGAGTAGATTCAAGCAGAATTGATGGAGATTAGAAGCCAGATGGGGCAGTTCATCATAGACATACAAGCATTATCCTAGGATTAAAAAATGTTAAGGGAGGAAGTCCATCAAATGAAGACTCAGACGGGTCTGACCGTGATTTACCTCGCGAATCTTCTTCACAACCTGGACTTCCAATACGCCCCTATCAACAACCATTACCTTTTCCTCATTCAGGTCAGAGGAACCGAGCGTGAAGTCAGAATCAGTATCAAGATCATTAGCGAAACTCTTCCCAATGAGGCTAGAACAGATCAAGGAGGCCAGAGAAGCACTTTGACCCAATTTCTATGTCATACATTTAACTCCTCCCTTTGTTGCTCAGTAACTCATTGGTTCAGCTAAGGGAACTTTGGTCCTCCTCCAATACCTCTTCCTCTAGGCTATTATGCAAATGTCAGATGTGTATTCCATTCTGGAGTACCAAGGCACACGATCGAGGATTGTAAAAACTTGAAGTACCGAGTAAAAGAGTTGATCGAGTCCATATTGATCTCATTTATGCCTCAAGGCCTTCAAATCAATGTCAACCTTTCATCTGGTCAGGTGGGCTCGTCAGTCTCTGTCATGAAAGAAGCTGCTAAGAGTAGTTGTGAAGAAGGTTGTCATACTGGTCTCAATGAGCAAGAAGGCTAGCCCAACAACAAATCAAGAAAGAAAAGCCCAGTCCCCAATGTTGGCCATTTTTAGATCTTGTCATTTCTTTGAATTTGTAGGATTCTTTTCTATTAAGTGTTGTTTGTTTTTAGACATTGTTACTTTCTAATGGTTTTGTTAATGTAATGAACATGCCTTTTTTGAACAAAATTCCATTTGTATCCACTCATGTTTTCTCATATATTGCAAAAAATCAAAAAAAATTTCTCCACATTCCACTCCCTTTATCAACTTTTGTTTTAGCAAAGATTAGAGGGAGGATGATGAAAACTGAATACCCATAATTGTTGTTGGTATGCTTTCAGATGAAATCCTGCTGATGATGTACATGAATTATTTAAAATCCCTCAAACACTAGAGATATGAGTAAATCCCTAGTCAACCACTTCGAGCCTTGAAGTAGGAGTTTCCTTTGGATTTTTAAACTCGTACGCTTAACCTAGGGCATGGGTAGTATTCAATTATCCCGACTACACATTCTAATTTCAAGATAAAACATCCTGTTATGACGATTGTTCTTCAGTGACCAAAGACTTGGAAACTGCAAGCCTTTCAAAAAGAAAAAGAATCAAAAGTCTACTAAGTTAAACACCTCAAGAGGCAGTGTTTATTCTGAAAGCATACTACAACAAGGAGCATCCACATCTGCCATTCGATCGTAGCATCGTCAAATTTCGAGTGTCGAAAAGTTGAGCTCATTCCCCATCCAACCCAAAGCCCAACCATGTTTGGCACCTTTATTGTAAAGCCGCCTTCCGTTGGTATTCTCTTATAAATCCACCTTTGACTGGTACCTTTCACCTTTCCCCATCAAGTGTTTCAACTAAAGCCCAACCATTTCTTTGCACCCCAAACCAAAGCCCAACCATTCCTTGGCACCCCGAACCAAAGCTCAACCATGCTTGGCACGATCGTCATGCCATACTTTCATATCCCTAGCACTTTGCATATATTTCTACATCATTTGCACGCTTGTTCATCCAGTTCCTGTGGAGGGTAGGGAATTCATATGGATATTGTCTCTCCCGTCACTTACTATTTGTAACTCCTTATGTACCTTTTGCACAGGTCCTTTTCACCTTACCTTTCGTAAGGGATTTGATTGACTTACGCGTGAAATCTTATTCTTTCGCTTTCCTTTCATAAGCGTTCTCGCTGTATTTTACACGCGACAGAACTTTGTAATTGGTATTTACGATCAGTTTGGATGCTTAATTCCTGTGTGGCGAAGAACCGAATGGTTGCCATGCCCAAAGAATGTCATCTTTGTCGTTGTGCCTGCGAGGTCAATGATGTTCTAATACCTTGTACAAGTTTCCTCTGCCTTTTGCATGATAATGCTTATTATCCCTTCCCTTACCTTTTGTATGTCAATTTTGTGTCTCCTTACCTTTTGTAAGGGATTTCATTGCCTTATGCGTGAAATCTTATTCTTTCGCTTCCCATTTGTGAGCGTCCTCGCAACCTTTCGCATGTGAAAAAACTTTGTATTAGGTATCTTCAATCAATTTAGACGCTTGATGCCTGTGTGGCCAAGAACTGAATGGTCGCTATACTCAGAGAATGTTGTTAGACTATGGCACGGATCTAGAAGGGGGGGGGGGGGTTGAATAGATCCCTAATTAAAATTTGAGTCGGCGCTACCAATTTAAAATTGGTTTTAAAAATGTTTTAAGTGCGGAAGCGGCCGAGGAAAAATATAGTCTAAAACGAACGGTTATTGGAAAACCAGATATACGTAAGCCTATGGATTTATGACAATTCGGAAAAATAAAATCACAACAAAAACTATGCTTATCAATTATTTACTTCAATTGCAAGGATACCTAGTTCCAATGAAAAACAAGGCACACAAAAACTAGAAGCAAAATAAGACAATTTTAGTTCAGGACTTTTGTCAAACAGTTTGTGTGCACAAATATCTCAAAGGATATTTATGTTGAGTAAGAGATTGGAAATCCCCTAGTACAATATTTTTATTGTACTTAGTAGTTAAAAACAGAGTTTCAACACCTTACTCAATTTGTATCACAGTTTGAAAATAATCACTTAAGCTAGAATCACTTATTTTATAAGCTGAATTGAAAATGACAGAAAATGAAGAACACACGATTTGATGAGGCAGTTCCCCCGTCGTCCTCGCTTCGGGGTACGTCTGCCCTCAATTCTAAAATTAGAATTGAGATATATTGAATATATATTACCTGTTGGAATGAACAGTTTACACAAGAGTTGATAGACAATGATACAAACAATCTCAAATGTTGTTGATGCTTGCTATCACTTCTTGCACCTTGATTCAAGATGAATCAAGCCCTTCAATTTGTTGTGAATGACCTCCGATTCCAGCCACCTTAATGAAAAACCTTCCGTTGTTCAAACCTTCGGCTCGGCTGATCTTAGACACCAACAAATCAAACCCGAAAAGTCTTCAACACTTCAACGCCCTCGCTACTAAACTGATGAACCTTCCGTTGATCAATTACCTTCGCACCTGCTTGAATGTTAAACGAACTATTCCGTAGCAAAAACCTCAAAACCTTCTAGTCTTGATGGGTAAAACCCTCAAGGTTTTCTGCAAGAAACACCTGCTCCAATTTCCACTCAAACCGGATCTTCAATCAACGCGTTCGAACCTTATCACCCTTGAACAAGACACCAATCACAGCAAATATGATTGTGTATATTTGTGGATTTGTGTGTTGTTTGAAGGATGAAGATGAAGAAATATGTTGCACCTATTTCACGTTTCTTGCCCTGACAATTTACTCAAGATTTCAATTGTTAGTTGTTAAAATTTAGCAAAACTCTATTTATAGTAATAACCAAAACAGTCAACTGAACAGAATTTTAAACACAACAAGAAAAACAGAACAGTGCGCGAACGGTCGACCATAGGGTCGGCGTGCGCTGACCCGTGGGGAATCCTCAGCTCCATGCGCTGAGTGGCATGGTCGACGCATGTCTTCATGCGCTGATCCGTGGAAAATCAAAACACTCATGCGCCGACTGTACGGTCGACGCATAGCTTCCATGCGCTGAGCCGTGAGAAATGCCAGGCTTCATGCGCCGACTGTATGGTCGACTCACTGCTTAGAAACCTGCAAAAATAACAGCTTTTTCCATTTTGTGCATCCTGCCACATTCAGTTATGACACATATTAAGGTATAATGATTTAACAATGAAAAAGAGATATAGCATGATGAGGTATTGCATGATGCTTCTAATTTGTCCAAGGTTGTGTTTTGTCATCATCGAAAACTTGGAGGCCTATATTGTGAGACAACTTGCCCTCACATTCCCCCCCTTTTTGATGATGACAACCTGTTGCACACAACATGTGATGTCTTTAATCATAGTTGTACGCTCTCCCCCTTTCTTTTTCAGTCAAAGCATTTTCAGTCAAAGCATTTGTGGTGGTTGACGCTTTTCTCCCCCTTTGACAACATCAAAAAGAAACCGAGAACTATAAAGTCTTGACGGATTAACAATATAACTAACATAAAATCAAGAAAAAGCCATACAATATAACCAATAGATAATAATTAAGCATACACCAAGATTAATACATAATATTGATAAGAAACATAAAGTAGCAGCACATAAAGTCTTGACAGAATTTAGGAATTAAACAAAACACCATAACAAAGTTTGCAACCAAAAACAACGAAAGAGACTATGATGCATGCAATCAAAACAACAAATGAAACCATAATAAGACGAACACAAGCTAATAACCCCGTCCACGTCCACGACCATGGCCACGCCTCTCATAGAAATGGGGACGACGTTGAGGATGAGCCAAATCAGTGAACTCTTCAGTGATGTTGTTCAGGAAGTCGAGACTCTCAGTAATTGCCCGTTCTTCAGCTTGATGGGAGTGAACGAGAATCTCAAAGCGAGCATCTAGCTGTGTGGAGATTCCACTGATCCGCTCATTTTGAGTTTGCAGCTCAGAGCGAACTTGTTCCATTCGTTCATCCTGACTTCTCATAAAATTCTGCTGCTGTTCCTGCATAGTGGTCATGAAATTACGTTGGTCTAATTGCATGGACTGCATCATTTCCAGAATGTCGGAGTTGTTGGATGGCTGTTGAGGAGAAGGAGGTGCCTCAGAGCTATGTTGATAGGGCTGATAGAATCTCCCAAGTGTGGTCCACCCAGTGTATTGCCATTCACCCCAACCTTGGTTATTTTCCTCACTGTCAGTTTCTTGTTGACCCGTTTAAGCAGTCCAGTCATTATTGAGGTTGGAATTTGGTGGCGGCTCTTGATAGTTGTCTGGAGGCTCATATGTTTGACGCTCTGTATGATCAGCTTGGTCTGGTTGCATTGTGTCAGCAGCCTGTGTATCCTGTTCTTGTTCTTCTTCACTTTCATCTGAACCATATGCACTTGCTTTATTCTCTTCACCTTCGGACTCATCTGCACTCTCTTCACTTGATGATTCAGACTGAGGCATATTTGCGCGGCGATAGAATTTGTACTTCTGGTATTTGCGAATCCAGACGTATCTCATCATTGAGAAAACTTTTGGACTGAATTCTTTGTAAGCTGAAATAGAAGTGTATGCAAAGAAGGGGTAGTTCACCTTTGCAGAATTGAGGACCTCTTGGATGAAAGATCCATAGGCAAGTGCCGTACTTTGTTTAGAGTCACACAATTCATACATGCGACTCGCAATGTAATATGGCCAGTTGATTTTGATGCCGTGACCCAGGATATGTATGAGATGAACTTCAGCCTGTTCCACCCTTGATAATCCACCCTGTTTGGGCCGCAAAATGCGCGCAACAATCCACTGAAGAATTCTTGCTGAAGTTTTGAGTTTTCCGGAAGTGACAGATCGTGGAAAAGCAGCACTGTTCACAATGTGGTCAGGATAGGGTCGCTTAAGCATACCATTCAGTGCAGTTTTGAACTCATAACCTTCAATTGTGCGTGAATCAGTTACCTCAGCCAGAGGAGGTTCATTTTCCTCCACAGTCATATCAAAATATTTGTTCCAAATTTCAGAAGTTAGAGATACCTGAGTGGGTCCGATAACGGAGTGGAAATTTTCACCATGAAATTTATCATGGAGACCAGTATAGAATATACGTACCAGGTCTTCACTGTACTTGGTGTCGCTTGCGCGAAAATAAGGTGCCGGCATGACAGAAGAGTCGCCACCTTTCGTTATTTATCCCTCAGAGCGGGAAAGGAAACGATCGGAAAAAACCTGACGAATAAGGGTAAGACAAGGTCATCGCAACCATTGTCTGGGTTCGGGAGTCGGTTACGCAAGGGGAAGGTATTAGCACCCCTCACGTCCGCCGTACTCGACGGGATCCTCGCTTGTTTGTTTACTTGGACGGGTTGGTTATAATCTATCTACCTATCAAGGCTGGCTGAAAAAGAAAAGAAAAATGACTCGGCAAAGCGTCGCGCTTTATGCCTACGTATTCCCGTCTGGAACGAGAAATCAGAGTCAACGTAGTTCGGCTAACTACGGGGGATTATGGGGAAGGTTGCTCGCTAGGACATCGCATCCTATGCCTACGTACTTTCATCTGGTATGAAAGATCAGAGCAAACGTAGTTCGGCTAACTACGGGTTATCTCCTGAAAGAAGTGTTTTTTATTGTGTTTGCGATTTCAACCGCACTAGAGACTATGACCTGAGAGTGAATGCGTCGCATGTCACCCAAAGGGTACCATACTAAACATCCAGACTGTGGAAAAGAAACTCTCCCACAATCCTTTCTCAGATAGCTTAAGGCTCGTAACGTACGAAAGAAATCATTCATGATTACTGTGTCTTAAACTGCTTCGAGATGAGAAGAGAACAGGCCCAACTAGGAGGGGGACTATCAAGCCCTACTGTTATCATGCCATGGATTCATCCTATGGTTGAAGTTTGAACAGGGAACTCCTAGATGTTGTCATGCATAGGTTTCAACCTAAAAGTCTATCATCAAATCCTCATCAGAGGAAATGAGAGTCCTAAGGGATCATGTCAATGATACACCAAAACAGACAAAAGCATCAGCTTTAACAGTAAAATGCATGCAATGCAAGTGAGGGAGGAAATGTGTGTGGGGCTTCAGCCTCCACAAGCTCGTCTCGACCTCAAGCCAGTCATGAAATAACAGTAATCATACTGAAATAAACAACATGCTCTCAAGCAAAAACAACAAACTATAATCATACAGACAAAAGAAATGAAATGCTATCAAGCAAAATGAACACATGGGCAAGGGAGCTGGGCTCTACCGAATACCCGCAAGCAAAGCCAAGCAATAACAATACAATCAGATGCACTCATGCTCTTAGACTGAACTTATTCTAAATGTGCTTAGTCTAATGCAGCAGACAAATCAGACAAAACACACAATACATCAAAGAAAACAGAAGAAAGCCTCAGCTCCTCCAGCAGCAACCCAGTCTTCAGACTTCAGAGATCACTTGCTTTCCAGGTATCAACCCTACAACATGAGTATCAACTCATCTTCTCCCTTTGAGCTTCAGCTCCTTTGATCAGCTCTACCTTCAGGCTTCACTATCTTCAGGGATCTTCAGGCATCAACTTGATCTTCACAGAGTCTTCAGACTTCAATAATCTTCAAGGCCTCAACTTCTATCTTCAATGGCTCTAATGCTCCAGCAAACAAGATTCAGTCAACAAGATGAGGTGAGGATGTTACAGTACTCACTGACTTCCAAAGGATGCCATTGAGGACTTAACATCAAAGGAAAGGCTCTCTCAAAGTTCTACCTTATGGGGCAAGGTCACTAATCCCTCCAAAGGAGAGAGGTGAATACCCTTAAGGGACTCTGTGTCATAGAGAAGAAAGGAGGTGAACAAAACACTCCTTGGTTATTGAACAAAGTATTCTATCTAGGGCTCTGCCTATGCACCTATAAACCTATAAACAAAACAACAAAAGCTATGCTAAACTCCTCTGCAAGGTCTTCAAAGCTTCCATGATGATCCACCAGGTCTTCAACTCAATCCTCAAAGCTCACACACTCAAAAGAGAAGGAAAGAAAACACAACAATACAACTTATGCCTTTAAGCAACACACATACTATCCATACATTCAAAAATCAATGAAAAATACTAAAACACCATACAATATTCTAGCAAAATTCTAGGGGATTCTATACATACTTACCCTTAACCCATGTATTCCCCATAGACTAATTTGGCCTATAAACCCCAAAACAAATTTGTTCAAGTCTACCTATACAACCTAAAACCCTAATTAGAGCACCTAAATGTCTAACCATCAAACTACATCAAATTTTAATCTAAAAATCAAGAATTAAATCCTATGGGGAACTATGATTCAATATCTAATTACACCAAAAAGAATGAATTAAAAAGATTAAAGGAAGGTCCTAAAACAAATTCTACAAAATCAAGTATCAACTAAAATCAATTAAATGTACTATTTACAAGAGAATATGCTAGAAAATATTAAACTAAAAATAAAAGGGAATTTTATTTTTTATTAATTTTCTAGACAAAATCATGATTATGTGAAAAAAAGAAGAAATGAAAAATATTTAATTTTCTATTTTTTATGAATTTTTAAAGAACAAGAAAACATTAAAGGAATTAAAAAATAAAAGAAAACAATTAAAGGGGAGGGGGGTGAAAATAGCAAGACACGCCAGTTCATTATTCAATGGGCCAGAATATGGTGGGGTGCAGATAGCGAAGCTCAATCCCAGGAAACCTCACTAATTGAAACGGTGCGTTTAGCACTTGAGTTTCCCTCCGTTTCTCATTTTAAACCTCATCCGTCCGATCCATTCCCCAGTCAACAGCGTGGACTCAATCCAATGGCCAAAAGACCGTCTTCCCCAAATTGCAATTAGGGTTTCAGGAACACGAGCCTCATGCATGGATTTTCATCACCATCGTTCTCCTTTGCTTCTCAATGAAAATCAAAAGTTCCAAAAGCAAAGTTGATCTATTAATCCCCAGGAACACAACTATGCTCATATTTTCCATTGAATCTTCTCAAAACTCGCAAACAGAATGGATGAAGTTCTTGGTTCCACCATTTCCACTGATATTGATCATGAGGATTCTCAACTCTAATGGTATAATTCTCTTCTACATGCTATGCTTATCACAATGAGCTATCAATCGTGCACTAAAACCTATTATCCAGCTTGCTATCAATCATAACAGATTCTTGTACCTGCCATGAAACCCCACGAAATTCCCCCTAATGCTCAGGATTTAATCAACTAACCTAGCTTAACAGTTCTACACCTAAGATCTAACCTAACTATGCATAATTAAGGAGAAATGAGTGAATTCACCAACCTGTTACACTTTAATGGAGGCTATGGTTTCCTTGCAATTCAGTGCCTGAAACCTTCCTTGATTACTCTCCAATGCCCACTATGACTTCTGTATGCAGCAGGATGAATGATCAAGGCTTGAAACTCGTGTTTGATATCAAAATGCACTTCTTGCAATTTCCTCAAAATAGCTTCAAACTGCCATGGATCTTCTTCTATCTCAGCATGTAGTCAATCACAATGATCAGAAGAATAGGTTTGTGGAGGAGAAATGAATGGAGATTGGAGAGAATGAAGGTTTGATGTGAAATTGCCAATGGAAGAATCTTTCTTTTCACACTCTAATCTCACCTCTCATCAACAATGATCACCAACCTTTTACCCTCCATGATTCACTCTTCTTATAATGATCAATGGAAACTCCTAGATCTTTCTAGAATGAGCTAGAAAGTGCTTGAAATCTCACATGATGGTAAGTTGAAAATCTCATGCATCACGCCTTAAACCTTGCAAATTGGTGTCAAAATCTCCTTATGTGAGATATTGAGAAGGAATGAACAATTACAAGCCCTTTCCTTGCCTTGTGTTGAAATTTCCAAAGGTACCTTATAATGCAAGTTTCAATTTTCCAAAGCATGTCCCATTTTAAAGCTTCAAATCAAAATTCTATTTGAACCATTGTTCTCAAAATGATGTTTCCAATCAAAATGATATATTGGATGACCTATTTTGGATTCCTAGATCCTCCAAACCAATTTCAAATTTCAACTTTTTAAACTTATAAGCCATTTTTAGTTCATTTTTGACCAATCATGCAAATCCATGCTATGAGATTTTCCAACAATTCATGACCTTCTATCTAGACTTAAAATCACATTTTGAACAACTTTCATGTTTTGAGTTTTTCCATTTGAGGCTTGGAAATAGGAGATATGGCCTTTGCTTAAAATGACCTATAACTGACAAATGACCAAAATACCCCTGTCTTGTTCAAACCATAAGTTGAGTTCCACCAGTCCTATAAAGGACTTCTACCACTCAAATTAAAGCTAAGAAGATGCCCTCAAACATTCATGTTGACCAAGAGATCATAGGAATCATCCTACTAGGGCAAAAGTTGTCTGCAAGTTGGGTGACCTTCAAGGACCCAGATTCACACACCTCAGCTGACCTGTAATTTGTCAAAACCATAACTTGAGCTCTGCAACTCCTATCAAGGACTTCCACCACTCAAATTAAAGCTAAGAACAAGCTCTAAAACATTCATGTTGTGGGGAAGATGAGATATCAATCACATCTAGAGATAAAACTGCCTGGAAGATAGGGATCAAATTAGGGTTTTTCCACTGACAATCCTCAGAAACCCTAACTCAAAACTTCTCAAACTCCTCAATCATGAGGAGTTGGTCTAGGAATCACCTTTACAACATCTCTATGCATCATTCCATGATCTCATGGCCCTTGGATTAAGTCTCAACCTTCTCCAAATCTTCAGCTGATCTAGGGTTGACCCAGTCAAAACCTTAATTCTACCATTCATGGTTGAATCCTCTGAACTCTTGCATAATGACTTCTCTGGGCTTCATGATGGCTATCAAGACATCTCATAGGCTTTCTCAAAACATCAAGTTCATTCTCAAAGTCTCAGAATCATCTGAGGGGCACCCACAACTCTCAAGCTATGAAGCACACAACCCTGGTTCCAACCAATTCCTCTGAAGATCTCTTGAACTGTCTGATGAAGGTATCAACTTTCAAACACTAGATGGATAAATAATTGTTGGTCAAATTTTGGGGTGCAACAGCTGCCCCTATTCAAACGGCTTGAACCTGACTGGGTGAGAAGCGAACGACTCTCACCCAATCAAGGTGCGAGACGATTGAATACCGGTAAACCCGAAAATTTGCCAACTGCACGAGCACACGGTACTCTGCGGGGAACAAATCTTCGAATATTGCAATGCTAGCTGCACGGCAACCAGCTGGAGAAATATCGATCTGACATTGCCGTCAGTTATTCACATTAAATTCTTCTGATATTGCCTTCAGACAACCACAACACCCAACATCGCCGCTGGAGGGCTGAATCTGACATCGCCGTCAAGAACAACCATAACTCGGGGAAATAAGCGTCCAACATCGCCGCCGGAGACCTAAACCTGAATCACCAAATTACCCAACATCGCCGCTGGAGAAAATACAACAATGAACAAAATACCCCGCATCGCCGCTGGAGAAAATACATCTCTGAACAAAGTACCCCGCATCGCCGCTGGAGAACTAAATCTGTCAAAATACCCCGCATCGCCGCTGGAGAAACACATCTGACAGAATGCCCCGCATCGCCGCTGGAGAACTAAAGGATCTGCATCACCTAACATCACCGTCAGAAGACTGGATCACCTTGACATGCCCAACATCGCCGTCGGAAACAAACATCCTCTTATAGACACTCGACATCGCCGTCGCACAAACATCATCCCTACTGGGGATTTAAAGAGTCTGACCTCGCCGCCAAACGTTCAACCTCGCCGTCGAACACAAACATTCAACCTCGCCGTCGAACAAACATGATCTGACCTCGCCGTCAAATCTAAACGTTCAACCTCGCCGTCGAACAAACATCCAACCTCGCCGCCGGACAAATGATGATCTGACCTCGCCGTCAAATCCAAACGTTCAACCTCGCCGTCGAACAAACGTCCAACCTCGCCGCTGGACAAAATGATGATCTGACCTCACCGTCAAATCCAAACGTTCAACCTCGCCGTCGAACAAGCATCCAACCTCGCCGTTGGACAAAATGCAACACTGAACAACTCTGACCTGGGGTTCACCCCTGGTAAATGGAACAAAAGGTACACTTGCGTATTTGAAACTACTCCGCTGGGAATGAGAGACTTAACCGAGCACACTCTGGTCTGGGGTTCACCCTCAGAACCATAACGAACATCGGAATACTGCTGCACACTGTCCGCCGTAGAACTTCAACATTAAAGATATATGAAACCCTGGCCCCTGGTCATTTCCAGCTTCAGCTAGAAAAAATCTTCAAGTATTTCTAAAGATAGATGGAACCCTGGCCCCTGGCCACTCTGCAGATCCGCTGGAGAACCTTCAAGCTCTTCCGAAGATGAATGAAACCCTGGCCCCTCTGCAGGAGGTATCTTCGACTTCAGTCTGAAGAAATGGTCCTTGGCCTTCAAGGATACATGGATCTGTCTTCAGGCAACTCCACCTCTGCTATAGAGCATCCGTGACTTCAGTCAGGGATATATTTCGGCCTTCAGTCCGAAAAATGAATCCTAGGTCATTCATGACCTTGGGGATAACCTTGCCCTTAGGAACCTTCGCTTCAGCTTAGGAAATCTGTGACTTCAGTCAAAGAAATGGTATCCTGAGCCATTCATGACTCTACGGGGATTCAAACACTTTGCCTTCAGGCAAACTCCGCTTCAGTTGGAGAAACATCTTCGACTTCAGTCAGAAGAAATATCATTCACTTGATCGCAATCAATCATCACCTCAGGATAACTGACTTGGTCTTCAGGCCAACACGGATCACTTTGTTACGAAAGCTGCATCTACAACCTTTTGAACTCTGTCTTCAGACAATCGTTGATTCATCCACAAGGAAATCTGAACTCACTGGAACCTTCTGATACCGCCTTCAGGCGTCTACGAAGTCCATCTTCAGATTAGACATCACCATTGGAGCAGACATATCACGCTGCTAAGGACTTCAAGAATCATCTTGAACAAACAACTCCGTCGGGCACCTTCAAGGATCATTCTGAACCGATGACCATCCTGGAGGCTTTATCTGCTAGGGGTCCCTGGAATCTTCCTGGGCAACTCTTGCTGGGGACGCTACTGGGGAGCTCAAGAATCATCCTGAGCAAACCATTCGGGAACCTGCACTGAGGTCTTAAGAATCTTCTTAAGCAAACGGCTCTGCTGAGGAATTCAAGAATCGTCTTGAACTGAAGACTTCGCTGGGGATCTCAAAAATCATCTTGAGCGAGCGACTGTGGGGATTACACCGGGGTCTTTAAGAATCGTCTTAAGAAAGCGACCTCGTTGGAGAGAATCTCAGGAATCGTCCTGAGCAGCTGATCCCTTGGTGGAACACCTGTAAGACAAGAATGATAGTAACCTAGATCATGCTTATGATGTGTATGCTTCTGCGCCATGCCCCACACGGTGGGAATGATATGCGTTTATGCCAAATGCTGTGCAATCATGCACTATGCTATGCAATGTTAAATGCTATGCAGCCATGCACAATGATGCGATCCCGTCGGCAAAATAAATGCCGAAGGGGAATTCTCCTGTCAAGGAGAAAGAACTACTCCGGTAGAGGAATCATCCTGCTGAGGAGACCATGGACACGCCAATATCAATCGGCTCTGTCTGGGGAAACGATCTTCTGGTTGACTGCTGCAGGGAAAACAACTTCAGTTGATCTGCTGCTGATATCCATCGCGGGAATGAGCTGCGCGGCCGCCTCGGCTACTCTTCCGGGGACAACCACTCTGTGGGGAAACAACTTCAGCTGCTCCACAGTCCACTGGGGAAAATCAACCATGATCTGATCAACTTCCAAGGACTCGGCTCTCTTGGACATCTGCACACTTGGCTGAGGAAGGAGAAATCATTCTGCTTCGCTGGAGAGAGTGCGGCTCTGGGGGAGATACAGCATCAGCTGCTCAATATCTGCTAGGGAACATCCACTCAAGGTCCCAACTGCTTCCAAGGATTCTGCTTTTCTGCGGACTCAGCCGGGGAGAGAAATCATTCTACTTCACTGGAGAGTACAACCTTGATGAGGAGTCTCAATTTCGCTGGGGAAGAAAGAATCATCTGACTTCGGGGGAGAGTGCAACTCTGCAGAGGAATACAACATCAACTGTTCCAGCACTCTACTGGGGAAGAGGAAATCATCTAACTTCAGGAGAGAGCGTGACTCTGGTGGGGAATCTCAATTCCGCTGGAGACTTTACTGGGGAAACACGAGCTTCGGCACCCGAACACTTCTATGAAATCTTCACTTGTGACCCGGTGCTGGGGAAAGATGACATCATTCTTCGGTGCTTGGCTCAGCTGATGGGGGTGACGCTCCTTTAGGATGCGTCTGCTTGGGGATGAGAATCGTCTCTGCCCGGGGAGACATATCAATGCTCACTATTTGCGTTCAGATTCTGCGGAGGAGAGACTACTGAACTCTGCTGGAGAAGGAGGGCTCGCCCTGCTTCGGGGATGCGCACGGCACACTGCCTACACCTGCAACAACACAAACAAACAGACAAGATACCCTTCTCAAAGGGGCCTATCCAGGTTATTATCTCGTGACAATATTCAGTTAATTAATTGTTTTAACAATCAATGGGTCTAGGCCCGTGACTTTATGTATGCGCATTTTAAAAAAACATCGGCGTTTCCATTCGCAAACAAAACAGATAAATGCTAAACAGACAAGCAGAATTGCTGAATAATGTGCATTTTATTGATGATGAACCCCTGAATGGGCAAAAATGTTTTACAACAGAGGCAAGCTCCTGGAATGAGGAAGCCGCGCAAAAAGAAAACATAAATATACATCAGTATATACAAATGTCGGCAACGGGGCATAGACGAACACCATGAGTTGATCCCTCTAAGACCCACTCGACTTCGATACTTCTCCGACGCTTCAGCTTCGGAAGAGATTGATTCAGATAAACGGCCCTCAGGTCCTCCGAACCACTAAACAATGAAAGTCCACACGCGGAACGCAGTCATTTGCTTATTCAAATCCCTAACTTTTGCGTGAATCGCCCTTTACGGGTTTTCAGTTCACCGGGATACCCTTTTTTGCCGAAGCCGCCCAGTGTAGGTTTTCGACTTCGCGGGTGTACATTTTTTCGATATATCCCTAACTTTTGCCCGAACCTTTTATTCTGTTTTTGGTTCGCCGGGATGCCCCTGTTTTGCCTGGACTCTTTCTTTTTTGTCCAGCGGGTCTCTTTCAAGCAAAGTATTTTTTAACTGTGTCCGCGTTCACCGGGGATGCAAAATCTTCACCATCCATCGTGGATAACAACAAAGCTCCTCCCGAGAAGACCTTGCTGACGACATACGGCCCCTCGTAATTCGGAGTCCACTTGCCCCGGTGATCGGAGTGTGGCGGAAGAATTTTCTTCAGGACGAGATCACCCGTCTGAAAGCTTCGAGGACGCACCTTCTTATCATAAGCTTTCTTCATTTGGCTTTGGTACAAGCGACCAAATGCAATCGATGCTAACCTCTTCTCGTCCATTAGGCTGAGTTGGTTCAAACGATTCGTAATCCATTCTGCCTCGTCGAGTTTTACATCAACCAAAACTCGCAAAGAAGGAATCTCCACTTCTAACGGCAGGACAGCTTCCATGCCGTACACCAAGGAGAAAGGAGTTGCCCCGGTCGACGTACGCACCGTCGTATGATAACCGTGCAAGGAAAATGGCAACATCTCGTGCCAATCTTTATACGTCACAACCATCTTCTGAACAATCTTCTTGATGTTCTTATTGGCGGCTTCAACGGCACCATTCATCTTCGGCCGGTAGGGAGATGAGTTGTGGTGTTCAATCTTGAAGCTCTGGCACAGCTCCTTCATCATCTTGTTGTTCAAATTCGAACCATTATCAGTAATGATCCGCTCGGGAATTCCATAGCGACAGATGATGTCCCTCTTTATGAATTTAGCTACCACCTGCTTGGTCACATTAGCGTACGAGGCTGCCTCCACCCATTTGGTGAAGTAGTCGATAGCTACCAGAATAAAACGATGACCATTGGATGCAGTGGGCTCGATCTTGCCTATCATGTCGATGCCCCACATGGAGAACGGCCAAGGGGAGGACATGACATTCAATGGGCACGGCGGCACATGAACTTTATCAGCATAAATCTGGCATTTATGACATTTCTTCGCGAATCTGAAGCAATCCAACTCCATAGTCAACCAGTAATATCCTGCTCTCAGGATCTTTCTCGTCATGGCATGCCCGCCGGCGTGCGTACCAAATGTGCCCTCATGGACTTCTTCCATGAGCATACTTGCCTCTTTCTCATCTACACATCTGAGTAGCACGAGATCGTGGTTTCTCTTATACAACACTCCATCAGGATTGAGATAAAAGTTTCCAGATAGCCTCCTCAGAGTCTTCTTATCCTGGGTCGACGCACCCGCCGGATACTCCTTGGTCATAAGGAAGGTCTGGATGTCGTGGAACCATGGCTTGCCGTCGGTGGCATCCTCGATTGCAAAGACAAATGCCGGTCTATCAAGACGCGAAAGTACAATTCTTGGAGCCTCATTCCAATAATTGACCTTATACATTGAAGCCAGCGTGGCTAAGGCATCAGCCATCTGTTTTTCAGCCCGGGGTACATGATGAAGCTCCACTCGATCGAAGAACGGAAGCAGCCTCCTGGCGTAATTCATGTACGACACTAAATTCGCTTGACGAGTTTCCCACTCCCCTTTAATCTGATTGATTACAAGCGCTGAGTCACCATATATGTCTAGATTCTTGATTCTCAAATCAATTGCTTCTTCTAGACCCATAATACATGCTTCATATTCGGCTTCATTGTTGGTAACTGGAAACGTCAGTCTTGCAGTAAACGGGATGTGGGATCCGTGAGGAGTCGTGATGATAGCCCCGATACCACTTCCATAGGAATTGACCGCTCCGTCGAATATCAACTTCCACTGAGACTTCCGATCTGGCCCCTCACCGGGCAATGGCTCATCGCAATCCTTCGCTTTGAGAAACATAATGTCCTCGTCAGGGAATTCGAACTTCATCGGCTGGTAGTCTTCGATTGGTTGTTCGGCAAGGTAATCAGACAATACGCTTCCCTTAATGGCTTTCTGGGAGACGTACTGAATATCATATTCCGTTAACACCATTTGCCACCTGGCAATCCTGCCCGAAAGAGCCTGCTTCTCGAAGACGTACTTGATCGGATCCATCTTCGAAATCAGCATAGTGGTGTGGTTGAGCATATACTGTCGTAGACGTTTGGCAGCCCAAGCTAATGCACAACACGTCTTCTCCAGCATCGAGTATCGAGATTCACACTCAGTGAACTTTTTACTCAAATAATAAATGGCATGCTCTTTTCTGCCCGTCTCGTCGTGCTGACCGAGAACACACCCCATACTATTCTCCATAACCGTCAGGTACATGATTAATGGCCGTCCAGCCACTGGGGGTATCAAGATTGGAGGTTCTTGAAGATACTGCTTTATTTTGTCGAATGCCTTCTGGCAATCCTCATTCCAAGTAACTGCCTGATCTTTCTTCAACAGCTTGAACATCGGTTCACAAGTGGCCGTGAGCGGAGAGATAAACCTTGCAATGTAGTTTATTCGGCCCAAGAAACCGCGAACTTCTTTTTCTGTTTTCGGCGCTGGCATTTCTTGGATAGCTTTTATTTTCGCAGGATCAACTTCAATACCCCTTTCACTAACGATAAACCCCAATAACTTTCCGGACCGCACTCCAAAAGTGCACTTGTTAGGATTCAGCCTCAGCCTGAACTTCCTAAGCCTTTCAAACAGCTTCAACAAATTGACCAGATGCTCTTCCTCCGTTTGGGACTTTGCAATCATGTCATCAATATAGACCTCGATCTCATGATGAATCATATCATGAAACAAAGTTACCATTGCTCGCTGGTAAGTGGCCCCTGCGTTCTTCAGACCGAAGGGCATTACCTTATAGCAAAATGTTCCCCAAGGGGTAATAAACGTCGTTTTCTCCATGTCCTCCGGTGCCATCTTAATCTGATTGTAACCGGAGAAGCCATCCATGAACGAAAACACGGAAAACTGGGCTGTATTGTCGACCAACACATCGATATGAGGCAACGGGAAATCATCCTTAGGGCTCGCCCTATTCAAATCCCGATAATCGACGCACATGCGTACCTTACCGTCCTTCTTCGGTACAGGCACAATGTTGGCGACCCACGGAGGGTAAGTGGTAACGGCTAGAAATCCTGCGTCCAACTGCTTCTGGACCTCTTCTTTGATTTTTACAGCCATGTCTGGTCTCGTCCTCCTGAGCTTCTGCTTGACTGGAGGGCAATCTTCTCGCAACGGCAGGCGATGAACCACGATATCAGTGTCAAGTCCGGGCATATCCTCATATGACCAAGCAAAGACGTCACTATACTCTCGAAGCATCCCGACCAGTCTATGCTTGACATCATTCTGCAGCGCAGCCCCTACTCTGACATTTCTGACGAGCTCCTCAGAACCCAGATTTATAATCTCAATATCCTCCTCGTGAGGCAGAATAACCTTCTCCTCTTGTCTCAACAAGCGGGCCAACTCTTCCGGAAGGTCTTCGTCTTCATCAATCTCATCCTCGGCTTGATAGATCGGGCAATCAAAGTCGTAGTGAGCCGTAGAGGGTCCAGAGTCGATGTCATCTGTTACGTGGATCCTGCAATAACAAGGGTTAAGTTTAAAGCAAGAATATGCAGGTTAGCACAAACCTCGTTGCCATTTTGCTGTTTTTTCGAAATAAACATAAAACAGGAATAACAGAGAACACAACATTTGATTACGAAGAAAACGCCTTTTATTTATTAACAAAAATGCATACACATAATCCAACAAGGCCCTGACAGTAAAACCACTATGCCCCGGGCAGGACATAGGGTTGTACAAAGATTGTAGAAAGCAAATCATTACTCTTCACTTGTCAGCTTGATAATCTCCTTGATGGTCCAATTGTGGAGGCGCTCGCCCGGCTTGCTCGGTTGAATCCAGGCGTCAAGATCACAATCACTATCCCCGCCGTCCTCGGACGCAGCGTTGATGCTCTCGAAAATTACTCCCCCCTTGGTGAATAGGATCGGCCCTTTCCCACGAGACGAACTGCCAGAAGAAGATGAAGCTTCAGCTCCGGGAGAATACCCCAATCCAAACTTATCCTGCTTGATTGGTATATCCAACACATGCCCCCAGCCTGGGGTGGAACCAGCTTCGACAACGGCCCGAGCTTCCTTAAACGAGGAGAGATTCATCTCCTGCTTCTCTGCGACGACAGGAGCTACCTCCTTCACCTTGACGGTTTCAAATGCTTGGCAAAGAGTCTCATGGATCTCGCCATCCATTTCAACGTATTTAAAGGACGATAGGTGGCTCACCATGATGTCCTCTTCACCACAGACGGTCACTATGCTGCCTCCGACAGCATACTTAAGCTTCTGATGCAGCGTGGACGTCACGGCACCAGCGGAATGGATCCATGGCCGACCTAAGAGGCAACTGTAGGCAGGCATGATATCCATGATATAGAAAACCGTATTGAACGTCTCTGGACCGACTTGAATTGGCAGGGTCAACTCTCCGAAGACGTGGCGCTTGGTTCCGTCAAAGGCTTTCACGACCAGATCACTGGGCGTGCACAGCAGTCCACGGGTATCCAACTTCATCAGTGCTTTTTTCGGAAGCACATTAAGCGAGGAACCCGTATCCACCAGGACATGTGACATAATAGTGCCTCTGCACTCTATTGAGACGTGCAAGGCGTTGTTGTGATCTCTTCCCTTAGGAGTCAGCTCCAGATCTGTAAAACCCAGCCCATTACCAACATTAACATGGGCTACCACTTCCTCGAGTTGATTTACTGATATCTCCTGCGGCACGTATGCAGCATTCAATACCTTCAGTAATGCATTGTGGTGCGCTTCAGAACACAACAACAAGTTAAGAATCGAGATCTTTGACGGAGTCTGATGAAGATGATCTACAATTTTGTAGTCACTCTTCTTGATTAGTCGCATAAACTCTTCAGCATCTTTAACTAGCAAGTCCTTCTCTGCCCCTGCAGGGCTCTCTTCGACAGCTTTACCTTTACCCTTATCCACGGCGTCAGCTCGGACCACCTTCTCTGCTGCAACCTCTGCTGGCGTAAACACTCTGCCGCTTCTAGTGATACCACTGACTTCGGCAAGATTCTGCACAGTCGATCCGAATGGCTCTAGCTCTATCTTCTGACCATTACAATAAACTTCGGCGCCGTAATGCCATGGAACGGCATTAGTGCTTTCGAATGGGATTGGTCCGGCCCTGGTGATAGTGATAGTAGGCGGACGGGGCGCAGAAATAGTAATAGGGTGACGAGGAATAGTAATGGTAGCAACTTCGTCTGCCTGCTTCAGTACGACTTCCCCTGATGCACTCTCAATGCTCCGGCTGAATTGCAAAATACCCTCGGATATCAGACTTTGGATACCTTCGATCAGCTGCTCACACCCATCAGGAAGTGTAGCACAAGCCATACATAACTCTCCGCATCCAGGAAAGAAGCCCTTCTTCAGCAACTTAGCCTTGACAAAAATCAACGGCGTCTTCAAATCTTTGACATCAGTCAGCAAGTCTGAACTCTCTTCAGTGATAACAGCATTCACTCCGCCCCCTTATGATGAGGCATGGGGTTTTTGGTGACGTTGGGCACATTGTCAGAAAAGTTGATAACCTTGGCGTCCACCTGTTGCACCCTAAAATTTGCCCAACCTTATTCCTTGGTTTATGTTTCATCATCATTAGCATTTGTATGTAGAGTCATGTACATAGACTAACCATCTGCATAGCATAAGCATAGCAAGTCATTCAACAGGGGACCAATCATTATTTTCATCTCTAGAGGCCTAGCAGGAGGTTATTATTCCAATTCAATCATATTCAAGTCATCAGGAAAGAATTTGAAAGCAAAGAGTTCAGCAGATCAAGCCTTGAGTCCATCTCCTAGCTGAGGATATCTGAGGATCAACAAGAGGGTTGTGAGCTGTGGAGTGAAAGCATGGAGAGCATCTAGACCTTATGAGAGACTTATAAAGTCATTTGGAGAAGAAAACAAGTCATTGATGAAAGCACAAGAGCTATAGTTGAAGACAGTCAACTAGGGTTTCATCTGGGTCAACCCTAGGTCAACCCTAGGTCAATTGACTGACTTAAAAGGGCATTCAAGTCTATTGGAGAGATGTGGGGATCAATATTGGACATGGAGAATAAAGATATGGAGATATGACAAGGAGAATTCAAGAAAAATCAAGGAGAAGAGGAGTTACTAAATTAGGGTTTCTCTGTAAAATCCCCTAGTTTAGGTCAAATTTCCAAGCAAGATAAGTCAAAATGCTAACTTCAAATGGCTTCTTGGCCAACATGAAACTTGTAGAGGATCTCAAGACCTTTAATTTGAGTGGTGGAAGACCTCAAGGAGATTTATAGAACTCAAGTTATGGTCCTTGCAAGTTACAGGTCATTTGGGGTGTCTGAACTTTTGTCTGTGAAAGTGACTTGACTTCCAAGCTAGTTTTGCCCCTCAAGGAGATTTCAAATGAATTCTTGGTCAACATAAGAATTGTTCCTCATTGTCTTAGCTTTCTAGAATGGTATGGCATGCCTTCATATGATGTGTAGAACTCAACTTATGGTCTTGACAAGCAAAGGGTATTTTGGGCATTTGTGAATTACAGGTCATTTTAACCTATACCCAAAACTCATACAAGGAGGCCTCAAATGGAAAAACTTACAACATCAAACTTGCTCCAAATGGGATTTTAAGTCTAGAAAGAAGGTCACAAATTATTGGAGAAGCTCATAGCATGATGTTGCATAATTGGTCAAAATATGAACTAAAAAGGCTTATAAAGTGAATAATTTCAAGTTGGAAAATGGTTTGGGAGATTTACAAGTCCAAATGGAGACTTCCAATATATGATTTTGAATGGAAAAACAATTCTAAGAACAATGGTTCACACACTTTTTTGAGTTTAGAAGGAAAAAATGAAGTTATCCATGGTTGCTTATCATTTAAGAAACATAATCAAAAATGAGCCAAAGTTTGAAAACAAGGGAATGTGCAAGATGGATCTAGAATGTTCATTTGGGGTCTATATATTCATGAAAGGAGAATTTGGCAAGGGTTGGCTTCATTTGCACCAAGAATTCCACAAAATTTCTCACACTTTTTCATTGGAGTTTCATTGCAATTCTCTCAAAACCTTCACCAACTTTCATCAAAATCAACTCAATCTGACTCCATCATCATCATAGATCATAATTGAAGCAAAGTTTTGGTGTGAATCATCCATTTTCGAGCACTTTTTTTCAAGAGCATCAAGATTGAAGTTGCAAGTGGACAACATAATTCAAGCAAAGAATCATCACAACACTGCATACAGAATCTATACCTGAGTAATTGGATCAAGATTCAAGCCTTGGAAGCCTCAAATCATCAATCTCCATAGCTGTTTGCAAGATTTTGCACAAGGTAAGTTTTCATTCAAACTGTTTGATCCAGTTAGTTAGACCTGATTTTGTTAGTGTAGAATTGATCTAGGTGGTTAGGAGAGTAAGCTAGATGATTTTGGAACGATTTGGTGATGGTTAGTGACAGGTGTAACAAACTGTTAAGATCAATATCTCTTAGATTAGTTTGTTATAATTGTGGCTCGATAGCATGTGTTAATCTCCATTAGTTGTAGTTCAATTTAGGCTAAGTTTGGGGAAGATTGGTGATGATGCATATCAGTGCATTTCAATGGAGGCCGAGTGTGGATCCAATCGAATTTGTTGATGTGGTGAATTTCAAAGCGAATTGATGCCCTAAGCTTGTAGAGGGAGAGATTTGGAGCAGATTTCATGTTTATGGCGTGAGGATTCATGGCGTGTAGGAGGAGAACAGAGAGGTAGAATGTAGGTCGTGCATGGCTGCCATGGTGAAGAGAAACCCTAAGTTTCAGGCCAATTGAAGAAGATGAAATCGTGGCCCTTCGTTTGGAGTTGGACTTTTGACTGTAAGCGCGATCCAATGGTTGTCATTTAATCTGAGCGTTTGGAGGGAAGAACTTTGGCTCTAAACGCACCGTTTCATTAATTGAAACGGGCGGGCCTGAGTCTCTTTTGTTATCCCCACCCCCAGCAACCAAGCCCAAACCAATTGCAACGTGTTTCTGATGCTATTTTCACCCCCTGCTGGTTTTTCTTTTATTTCAATAATTCTGATTGATGCTGGGCCTTATCCATTTTGCTAACAACACCCTACCCTGTCTGGCCCATACAATAATGAACTGAGCGCGCCTACTGAATGCACCCCTCTCCCTCATTTAATTCATTTTATTTTTTCTTATTTCATTTTAATTTTTACTAATCTTTGAAAATTCATAAATAATTCATAAAAAATGCTTTTTAATCCATTCTTTTTACCACATCTCCATTAAAATGTCTAGAATATTATAGGAAAACAAAATTTCATTTTTAGTTTTATTTCATATTTTTTACATATTTTCTAAATAAATGTCATAATAAATAGTTACATTTCATGCATTATTTTTATGATTTTTGTTCTCTCACATGCTTTAATATTTTTTGATCATTCTTTTCATATTGTTTAGATGAGATATTAGGCTTATAGAAATATTTTAGTTCCCATTTTTAGGAGTTAATTTTAGGTGATTAATAAATGCTTGAATATCATGAACAAAACTAGGGTTTTTAGGTGACAACTTAGGAGTTTGATTTCATTTCCCTTAGGATTTAGGGTTTGAATAAATTAGTTATGGGACTATATGGGCTATGGGTAGCTATTAGATCCCTTAGAGAAAAGTTAGGATTCCCCTACTGATATTATTACTGTCTGTATATCTGTTGTTTGGTGTGGTGTGCCCTCTGGGGTTTATTGATTGTTTGTATGGGTATTGGGTTTGTCTGGGGCCCTGGGGAAGCTGAAGATTTGTGGAGATGAAGCTATTGAAGATTCAAAAGATTGAAGATCAACTGCCAGAGTTGAGGATGAGTTTCTTGCTATCAGTTGCTGAGGAGACTAGAGTTTAGGAGCTAGGCAGAGCTCTAGATTAGAATGATTGTTTCTCAAACATGGATTGCATTGTCTGCATCCATTCTTCTCTGTGATTCAGAGTCTCTCTAAGACACTCACCCCCTTCCTTTGGAAGGCTTGGTGATAGTGTCTATGAGATAGAACTCTTGAGAGAAAATGTCTCTTGTGTTAGAAGCAGTCTGTTCACCACCTTTGGTAGTCAGCTGATTGCTTAACACCCAATTCACTCTTGTGACTAATCCCTCATCCTGGAGGTTTGAGCTTGAAGAAAAGGCATTGCAGATGGAAGACTGATGATCAAAACCCTTGCCTGAAGGTCATGAAGATGGAGATTGATGCTTGGTGAAGCCTGTAGCTGATTGGAGGTTGCTTGAAGCCAGTTGTTGACTCAGAGCTGCTGATGCTGTTTGTTTTATTGCTGTATTTCATTTGTTGATGTATTGATTGGTTTTCTGAACTGTATTGTTTGCTGTCTACCCTGTTGGGTTGAAAGTGAAGCCTGTTCACTTTCGCCTATTGTTTTCTAGGTTCGAGGTTGAGTGGGACTCCCTTGCCTCGCTTGTACTGTTGCATCCATGCATTTTACTGTTTTACTGTATATGTCTGATATTGTTTCTGTTTCTGCCTATCCCGTAGGATCTCTGTTTCTCTCTGTGCAGGAGAGGAGCATGATAGACACTAGGTCTTAACCCATGCATGATAACATTAGGATAGCTTGTTTCCCTTCGCAACCGTAGGTTAGAGTTCTGTCTCTTCTTTCTCAAAACAAACAGAAAAACACAATAAATATTTCAAACACAATAAAAGACACTTCTTCCGTAAAAGAACGTGAACTCATCAAAACGTCATTTTTGTCCGCTTGGACTATTAATCAGAAAAACCCTTTTTCAGAAGGTATAAAAACAATCAAGACAGACTTGTGTCGTACGTGGGCCGAACTACGTTTGCTCTAATCTTCCATGCTGTGTGGAAGTACGTAGGCATAGGATGCGATATCCTAGCGAGCAACCTTCCCCTCCTTTCCCGTAGGTAGGCGAACTACGTTGACTCTGATTTCTCGTTCCAGACGGGAATACGTAGGCATAAAGTGCGACACTTTGCCGAGTCATTTTATTTTCATTCTCTTTTCTTCTTAACCCTTGACCTATAGTTTAGATAGAATAACAATCCGTACCCGAAAACAAGCGTGGATCCCGTCGAGTACGACGGACGTGAGGGGTGCTAATACCTTCCCCTTGCGTAACCGACTCCCGAACCCAGGTTTTGGTTGCGACGACCATGCCTTTCCCGTGTTGTGCGAGGTTTACTCTGAGCGTTTCCTTTCCCTCCCGTGGGATAAATAACGCGCGGTGGCGACTCTTCTGTTCAGCCGGCGCCGATTTTCGCAGTAGCGACAGCTGGCGACTCTGCTGGGGATCCAACGTCCCCTGGCTGCTAAGGACTGCGATGGTTCTTATGCATTTGGGATCCAACGTCCCTTGAGAGAGTCAATCCTAACGCTTGTTTTCCCGTCGAGGATTTTGTATGGAGTTATTGTATATCTCTAACCCTGTATTTTCCAGCTTTATATATATTGTTTATTATTGCTGTATCTGGGGTGTGACGGGTGTTCTGATATTGAGAGATAAGCCGGACCTGGGCTTGAGTGCACCTAGAATTAGAGTAGAAATTAGTGGGCGCCCGCTTGCTTTGCTTGCTTTGGTGTCCCATGAAATCTACACTCAGACGAGGTTCCTCTGGTTGGCCTCCTGCCCCTTCCTTTGGTTGGCGTGGGTTGCTGGTTAGTTGGATTGTCGACTCTGGGGACCGATCATTTGGAAGTTGGCTGAGTGAGGCCTCTTCAGGAATTGATGATGCCACTCCTTCTGGGAATCGTATCATCAACCCTGAAAGTCTGTGACGCCGACGACCGCATAGGATGCCGTACCTTGTGCCAGTTATAGGGCCACCCACCTGTGAGGGGATTTGGGGTTATGCAGGTAACTAGACCTCCAGATTACCGGTTATTTCTTGATCAGAGATCCGGGTTATTTATGGAGAGTTATGAGGTCTGCCAGAGACCATGTGGAGATTTATTCTGAGGTCTGTCAGAGACCATTTGGAGATGTGCTATGAGGTCTGTCAGAGACCATTTGGAGATGTATTATGAGGTCTGTCAGAGACCAGTTGGAGATGTATTCTGAGGTCTGTCAGAGACCATTTGGAGGTGTGTTCTCAGGTCTGTCAGAGACCAATTATAGATGGGATTTGAGGTCTATCAGAGACCAGTTGGAGTTATGGTTTGAGGTCTGTCAGAGACCAGTGTTGGAGTTCTATTTTAGGTCTATCTGAGACCAGGGTTTGATGACTTCTGGATGGTCTATCTGAGACCTTTCTTGATTGGGTTTAGGCTATTCAGCTGCAGCTTTGGTCCCTGTTGAATGTTACTTGCATTACATCCCTGCATATACATTATCATTTGCATTTCACTAACGTGTGTCTGTGCTGCAGGTGCATTTGCATTTCCCTAGTTCTAGTGCCCAGACTTCTGAGTGTTTGATCATGACTAGCCTACGGAGAACGGTTGCTTACAAATTGCCTACGCCTGATATTGTTCCTTTACTGGGGTTGATCTCTCTTGCTAATGAGGGTGTTCGTAGGAGTTTCCGGATGAGTTATGGTAGATTATTGAGATTGGTGTGCAAACCTACAGAGGTAGAGTTAGATGGGCTGTATGCTTTGATGCAATTCTACGACCCTGCTTTGAGGTGTTTTACGTTCTCTGACTTTATTATGGGACCAACCCTGGAGGAATACGCTGAGTATGTTGAGCTGCCTGTGCAGAACCAGGTTCCATTCATTCATTATGATGCCAAGCCTAAGCCGGAGGAATTGGCAAAAGCCTTGCATGTTGATGCTTCTGAACTTGTGACTACTGTTTCCCGTGGAGTTCCAGGCTTCTCATTTCAGTTCTTAGTGGGTAAAGCCCAAGAGTACGCCAAGAATGGGTGCTGGGTTGCTTTCAATGCTGTGTTGGCTTTGTGCATCTATGGCATAGTTTTATTCCCCAATATACCGGATTTTGTGGACTTCGATGCTTTCTACTTGTTTGCCGCTGGTAATCCCGTACCTACCTTACTCGGAGATCTCTACCACTCGCTGCATTACAAGAATGAGAAGGGAAGAGGGAAGAATGTTCATCTGTGTGTACCCTTGTTGAGTATGTGGTTTGAGAGTCACCTTCCTAAGAGAGGATCTGCTGCAGAGACTACAGCTCCAGTTGGTTGGCCGGAGCGTTTGATGAGGTTATCGTCGGAAGATATGGAGTGGTTTGATAGAGATCTGTTGGGATCGGAGCTCATCTTCAGTTGTTCTGGTTACCCTAATGTGCCATTGATAGGAAGAAAAGGGTGTATCAATTACAACCCGTCTCTATTCATTCGCCAGTTCGGATATGCGCTAAAGAATCCACCTCAAGAGGAAGAAGTACAGGAATCTCTGTACTTCACCGGTGACGTGAAGGGGGAGTTATTAGCCAAGTTGCGACACGCTTGGACGCGTATTAACCGCAAAGGGAAGCCGTTGTTAGGAAAGAATGACTGTCAGGCCTATGCATCTTATAGAGCTTGGATTCAAGAGAGGGCTAGTCAGTTGAAGATGCCGTTTCCAGAGGCACCAATTTTTGATCCTATTCCGGTAGAAGAGCCGACTACTGTTGCTAGGGAAGTCTATGAACAGGTTGTGAGGGAGAAAGAAGCCTTAATGAAGATTAATGAAGGGTTAGAGCAAGAGCTAGCCCAGGCACGCAGTGAGAAGAACAAGGCCGTATATGCTTTCCAACAACAGATTGAGCTGGTAAACAGGTTAGGAGCTGAGTTGACCGAGGAAAAGAAGAAGCGTGAACGTCTGGGGCAAGAGTTCAGAAGCTCCCATGACATGCTGGAAGCCAAAAAGAAGGCGCTCGACGCAGCACACCGAGAGATATCTTCTTGCAATAAGACTTGGAATGCTACACTCACCAACAACAAGAAGAGGGAAGATAAGCTGAAGCAGCAAATTTCCGACCTCGGAGAGAAGTTGAAGTCTAGCATCAAGAAGTGTGAGGAGGAAGTGATGAACCGGTATAGTGTCCAGCATGCACTGAACAAGGCGATCAAATCTAGAGATGAAGCAGTGTCCCAGAAGCGAAAGTTAGAAGATTGCTTCGGAGAAGCAGCATGGGAAGAAACTGCTGAAGACGTACGCCGTGCCCTTAAGAAGAGAAACCAGCTTGTTGAAGGGCTGCTTGATCGACCAAGCCACCCGGAGACCAAGAAGTTGATAGAGGAGTACCAGACTTTTGGGAGGACCTGATCATTCCATTATTTGTATGCTTTATTTGCATAGTGCTGACCATCACCAGGATTGTTGGTTGAGGTCATGCCATCTTTGTACTCTCAGTGATATTGTACCCTGGGCTTATTGATTCTCTCTGATATGTATGAGGCTTTCTATGATTCAGCTCCGATATTCCTATTGTCAACACTGTCACTGCACCGGCACCCTCGCACTAGAACTGGGGGAATGAACTTCCCTAATGCACAGACACATTGCATTGCATTCATATTCATATTGCATAACAGGTAATCTTTGAATGGTGTCTTATCTCCTGCTTTGATTCAGGTACTTAACAGGATTCCAGATCAACATCCGCACCGCTATTCTACACGATCCAACTGTCGGAAAGTCATGGACCAGATTCAGAATGAGATGCAGGATGTACGCGAGAAGCTCGCCCTCTTCATGCAGACCATGGAGGCTATAGCAAAAGGGCAAGAGAATTTGCAGGCCATGGTCCAGCCTCTGTTGGCTCGCAACGCTGGTCATGGTAACGAAGATCATCAGTCTGTCCGGGTTGATACTGCTCATGGAGATGGCACTCCAACGCCAGTGGCTCCGCCTGTCGTCAATGTGACTGCTGCTAACGTCAACAACGCTACCGCTGCTGTGAATGGTAACGTCGGAGTTGGAAATGAAACTGCTGTCCACAACGCTGGGCTGGGTGATGTCAATGTGGGGGATAATCTCGGAGGCAATGGCTTTGTCAACGCTGGGTTCGGATTCAACGATCAGGGATTCGACAACACTGGCAAGTATGGCTTTAATGCTCAAGGCTTTGGGCAAGATGGTTATGGTATGGTCAATCAGGGCTACGGAGGTTTTGGAAACGGAAACGGTGCTGGTTTTATGGCTGGAGGTCCTGCTGGAGGTGTTCAAGGGCATGGCAACAGAGGCCGAGTTCCGGGGATGAATCAGGTCAGAGCTGGACGTAATAATGCGTATGATGGATACGGGGCTGGAAACGGTATGTGGCAAGAGGATCAGCAGGAGGGCGCCTTCTCTGGAGGAGGTTTTGAAGGGCCGATGGATGATTCTCAAAAGATTAGAATGCTGGAAGAGCAAATGAAGGGAGTCTTAAACCAGAGTGCTGTGGGTCTGGACATGGCAACTATGGGCTTGGTACCTGGCTTGAGGGTGCCCATTAAGTTCAAAGCGCCTGCGTTCGATAAGTACAAAGGAGATACATGTCCGAAGGTTCATGTACGAGCTTATTACAGAAAGATGTCTGCATACTCCACTGATGAAAGAATGCTCATGCATTTCTTTCAGGATAGTCTATCGGGTCCTTCCTTAGAGTGGTACATGGGGTTGGAGCCCACTGATATCAAGACTTGGAAGCAATTAGCAGAGGCGTTCGTAGCCCATTACAAATATAACAGTGACCTGGCACCCAATCGGGTCCAGTTGGCCGGGCTTTCACAGAAGAAGGGGGAGAGTTTTAAAGAATACGCGCAAAGGTGGCGCGATATGGCTGCCAGGGTTCGTCCTCCTGTGGAAGATAAAGAAATGAACGATATGTTTGTCGGCACATTCACCGGGCTGTTTCATGATATGCTGTTTCATACGTCTCTGGCTAGTTTTTCAGATCTGATTCTGATGGGTGAAAAGATTGAGCGGAACATTAAGCAAGGAAAGTTCCAAGTTGACGAGTCAGCTGCACCTGGCAGTAATAGGAAAGCTTATGGTGGGCGCCGTCAGGGCGAAGCTAGCGCGGTATTTGGAGGCCGAGGCCGAGGCCGAGGCAGGGGAAGAAATCAATATCGTCAGCAGCAGCAAGTGTCGAGTGTCACTATTCCTTATCAACAGCAACCAATTCAGCAACAACAACAGGTTCAGCAGCAACCAATGCCACAGCAGCAGCAGCCTCAGCAGGGGGCACAGCAAGCTCAGAGAAAATTCCAGGGTGGTAAGCCGAGAAGGGTGTTCGAGAAGCCTCCCTCTAACTATGCTGATTTATTGCAGACCTTGTTGGGATTGAATCTGGTGGAGAAAAGAACCTTGGCACCGATAACGGGAACTCCCCCGTTCGGCTATGATGCAAATAGGCGCTGCGAGTTTCATTCTGGGGCCCCGGGCCATGATATAGAAGGTTGTCATGCTTTTAAGCACGTTGTGCAGGATCTCTTGGACAACAAGTCTATCAACTTCGGAACGACCGGTGCGAATATAGTCCAGAAACCCATGCCTAATCATGGGGCCAACGCCGTGCTGACCGAGGAAGGGCCGAATCTGATTATGAATGTTGGGGACTTAAAGACGCCGTTGAGCGAGATCAAAAGCCGACTGTTGCAAGGAGGTGTTTACCCGGGTTGTAATGAGTACTGCTTAGATTGTTGGGCCCTGTCTGGGGGGTGTGAGGATCTGAAGAAAGGCATTCAGGCCTTGATTGATGAAGGTGTATTGCAGTTTGATAGGACAGCAACTGATGAGCCGGCAGGGGCAGTAGTGGATAATCGGAGTGATGTTGCCACAGTGACAATTCCTAGGAAGACGATCACCATTTCAGCACCAGTTCAGCGGCCACCGATTACTATAACTAAAGCCGGGCCAATCCCGTATGAGAGCACGAAAGCGGTCCCATGGTCATATGGGCTAGAGGTGTATTGTGACGGGATTAAAATCGATGTTAACAAGCAGTCAGCGGAGATTGTGGATAATGTTGTTGGTTCAGGAGGCATGACGAGGAGCGGCAGGATCTTTATATCTCCTGAAGTAGAAGCCGAAAGGATAGCGAAAGGAAAAGGGAAAGCGGTTGAAAATGTTCCGGTACAAGCAAATGAAAAAGAAGCAGCATCTAAGGATGTCGAGGAATTCATGCGCTTAATTCGGAAAAGTGACTATAAAATCGTGGAGCATCTGCAGCAAACGCCATCCAAAATATCTATATTGTCATTGCTGTTGTGTTCGGAAGCCCACAGGAACGCTTTGCTGAAAGTCCTGGACACTTCTTTTGTACCACAGGATGTCTCCGTAAACCAGCTAGAAGGAGTATTGGCACATGTAAATGCGGGCCACAGTCTGGGCTTTACTGATTTTGACTTGACTCCGAAAGGAAGGGACCATAATATGGCATTGCATGTATCCGTTGAGTGCAGAGGGTCGACAATGTCGCACGTATTGGTTGACACCGGGTCGTCTTTGAACGTGCTGCCTAAGAAGGCTATGATGAAGCTGGATGTTCGAGGGATTTTGTGCACACCAAGTGATTTGGTGGTCAGAGCGTTTGACGGCACGCGGAGAACAGTCTTCGGATCGATTACCTTGCCTCTGCAAGTGGGGCCGGAAGTGTTTGCCACGGAGTTTTATATCATGGATATACAGCCTGCGTACAGCTGCTTGCTGGGAAGACCTTGGATTCACGGGGCAGGGGCGGTCACGTCAACCCTGCATCAGAAGTTAAAGTATATGGTCGGAGACAGTGTAGTCACCGTGTGCGGAGAAGAAGACATCCTGGTCAGCCATCTTTCTTCGTTTAAATATGTGGAAGTCGACGGGGAGATCCATGAGACGCCATGCCAGGCATTCGAAGGTTTGCGCATTAAGGACAAGGGTCCCGGGCCAAGCAAAGTGCCAGAGATAGCTGTTTCTTCGTATAAAGAGGCTCAAGCGCTAGTGAAGGCAGGAGAAGCCACGGGCTGGGGCAAAGTATTGGACATTCCGGTGAAAATGGATCGGTTCGGACTGGGGTACCGACCGTCGTCATCAACTCCTTCCGTGGGGGCCCCTCATTTCAGAAAGTCAATCACCATCTCTGCCAGTGGAGTATGCCATGAATCTGTCAATGCTGCTTCAGAATCCGATGAAGGGGACAGCGACTGTGATATGGATGCCTGGATTCAGCCAAGCACGCCAGGACAAGGACTATGCAACTGGTCCATTCAGGAGCTTGTTCCTGTGACTTTTAAACAGTAATGCTTTGCTTTATTAATTGTTGAATAATATGATGTCTTGCCCGGGGCATCAGGATTTGCTTAGGGCTGTGTTGTTATAAACATTGCTTCGTTAATCATTAAATAAATGGCGTTTTTTTCATGTGCAAATACTGTAATCCCTGTCTTTCTTGTTTTGTATTTTTCAATAAAATGGCAACGTGGTTATCCGCTTTATACGCATTTTGAAGCACTTAACCCTTTCTTTTGCAGGATAACATTTTCAGATGACATCTTTGAGCCACCTATGACTTGTCCCGACTTCGAGCACCCGGTATTCCAGACCGAAGAAGAGGTTGTCGAGGATAGCGACGTTCCGGAAGAACTGTCTTGGTTGGTGAAGCAAGAGGAAAGAGCCATTCTGCCTCACGACGAGGTTATCGAAATTATCAACTTGGGGTCGGAAGGGGTTGAGAAAAATATTCGTATCGGAGCCGCACTGCAGAGTGATATCAAGCGAAAACTGGTTGAAATGCTCCGAGAGTATAATGATGTATTCGCTTGGTCGTATCAAGATATGCCAGGGCTCGATACTGATATGGTTGTGCATCGTCTGCCACTGAAAGAAGACTGCCCGCCTGTCAAACAAAAACTTCGCAGAACTCGCCCAGATATGGCAATGAAGATTAAAGAGGAGGTTCAGAAACAGTGGGACGCTGGGTTCCTGGCTGTGACGAAGTATCCCTCATGGGTTGCTAACATCGTACCAGTGCCAAAGAAAGATGGCAAGGTTCGAATGTGCGTGGATTATAGAGATTTGAATAAAGCAAGCCCAAAAGACGATTTTCCACTTCCTCATATTGACGTGTTAGTTGATAATACCGCTCAATACTCCGTATTCTCCTTCATGGATGGCTTTTCAGGCTATAATCAAATTAAAATGGCGCCAGAGGATATGGAGAAGACTACTTTCATAACGCCTTGGGGAACATTTTGCTATAAAGTGATGCCCTTTGGTTTGAAAAATGCTGGGGCAACGTATCAGCGTGCGATGACAACTCTCTTTCATGACATGATGCATAAAGAGATCGAAGTTTATGTTGACGATATGATTGCCAAATCCCAGACGGAGGAAGAGCATCTGGTGAATCTGTTGAAGTTGTTTAAAAGGCTTAGGAAGTTCAGGCTGAGGCTGAACCCTAACAAATGCACCTTCGGGGTGAGATCGGGTAAACTGCTGGGGTTTATCGTAAGCGAAAGAGGAATAGAGGTCGATCCTGCTAAAATAAAAGCGATTCAAGAAATGCCGACGCCTAAAACAGAGAAAGAGGTGCGCGGGTTTTTAGGGAGATTGAACTACATTGCTCGGTTCATATCTCACCTGACTGCTACGTGTGAACCATTATTCAAACTCTTGAAGAAAGATCAAGCTGTAACGTGGAACGAAAATTGTCAAGAGGCGTTCGACAAAATAAAGAAGTATCTGCAGGAGCCTCCTATTTTGATACCCCCAGTGGTAGGGAGACCCTTGATAATGTATTTGACGGTTCTTGAGGGAAGTATGGGTTGTGTTCTCGGTCAACACGACGAGACAGGGAGAAAAGAGCATGCAATTTACTATTTGAGTAAGAAATTTACGGACTGTGAATCTCGATACTCAATGCTGGAGAAAACTTGTTGCGCGCTAGCCTGGGCCGCCAAGCGTTTGAGGCAGTACATGCTGAATCATACAACCATGCTTATCTCGAAGATGGATCCGATCAAATATATATTCGAAAAGCAGGCGTTGTCAGGTAGAATTGCCCGTTGGCAGATGATCTTGACTGAATACGATATTCAATACGTCTCGCAAAAGGCAATAAAGGGGAGTGTGCTGTCTGAGTATCTGGCGGAGCAGCCTATTGAAGAGTATCAATCGATGAGATTTGACTTTCCTGACGAGGATATCATGTATCTCAAGATGAAGGATTGTGAAGAGCCGTTACCAGACGAAGGACCAGAGCCGGGGTCCAAATGGCAGATGATATTTGACGGAGCTGTGAATGCTTACGGTAGCGGAATAGGGGCAATTATCACTACGCCGCACGGGTCGCACATCCCGTTTACTGCCCGATTGACCTTTGCTGTTACCAACAATGAGGCCGAATACGAAGCTTGTATAATGGGGCTTGAAGAAGCCATTGATTTGCGAATCAAACATTTAGACGTATACGGAGACTCAGCTTTGGTAGTGAATCAGATCAAAGGGGAATGGGAGACACGTCAGCCCAATTTGATACATTACATGAATTATGCAAGGAGATTGTTGCCTTTCTTCGACAAAGTTGAATTGCATCACGTGCCACGGGCGGAAAATCAAATGGCTGACGCCCTTGCCACCTTGTCTTCCATGTACAAGGTCAATTTCTGGAACGAAGCTCCCCAAATCACTATCTCTCGGTTGGACAGGCCAGCTTATGTATTTGCTATTGATGAAGCGTCTGATGGCAAACCGTGGTATTTTGATATCCTTAATTTCCTGAAGAATAAAGAGTATCCGGCTGGGGCATCCAGTCAAGATCAGAAAACTCTCAGGAGATTAGCGGGTAATTTCTACTTGAACCCGGATGGCGTCTTGTACAGAAGAAACCACGACCTGGTGTTGTTGCGTTGTGTAGACGAAAAAGAGGCAAAGCTTCTCATGGAGGAAATTCACGAAGGTGCCTTTGGTACGCATGCTGGTGGGCATGCTATGACGAGAAAACTGCTGCGGGCAGGTTACTTTTGGCTGACGATGGAAACTGATTGTTTCAAATTTGCAAGAAAGTGCCACAAGTGCCAAATATATGCTGACAAAATACATGTGCCTCCGAGTCCTCTAAATGTGATGTCATCTCCATGGCCATTCTCGATGTGGGGAATCGATATGATTGGAAAGATCGAGCCGACGGCTTCTAACGGGCATCGGTTCATCCTCGTAGCAATCGATTATTTCACCAAATGGGTGGAAGCAGCGTCTTATGCAAATGTAACGAAGCAAGTGGTGGCTAGATTCATCAAAAGAGATATCATTTGCCGATACGGAATTCCCGAGCGGATAATCACGGATAATGGTTCTAATCTGAACAACAAAATGATGAAGGAGCTCTGTCAGAATTTCAAGATCGAACATCACAACTCCTCCCCTTACCGACCCAAGATGAATGGCGCTGTCGAAGCGGCCAATAAGAATATCAAGAAGATCGTCCAGAAAATGGTGGTGACGTATAAAGATTGGCATGAAATGCTACCTTTCGCTTTGCACGGTTATCGTACGACGGTACGCACATCAACCGGGGCAACTCCGTTCTCGTTGGTATACGGAATGGAAGCGGTATTACCATTGGAAGTCGAGATCCCTTCTTTGAGGGTATTGCGAGACGTTCAGCTGGACGAGGCAGAATGGGTAACGAACAGGTTGAACCAACTGAGTTTGATGGATGAGAAGAGGCTAGCTTCTCTGGCATACGGCCGTTTGTACCAAAGACGAATGAAGAAAGCGTACGACAAGAAGATACTTCCGCGAAGCTTTCAGACGGGCGACCTTGTGCTGAAGAGGATTCTCCCGCCGCAAGCAGATCACAGGGGCAAGTGGACCCCCAATTACGAAGGGCCATACGTTGTCAGTAAGGTCTTTTCAGGAGGAGCTTTATTGTTGTCCACCATGGACGGGGAAGACTTTGCATCACCTGTGAATTCGGACGCAGTTAAAAAATACTTTGCTTAAAATAGACCCGCTGGGCAAAAAAGAGAGTCCAGGCAAAAATGGGGCATCCTGGTGAACCAAAAACAGAATGAAAGGTTCGGGCAAAAGTTAGGGATAAAATCGAAAAAATGTACACCCGCGAAGTTGAAAACCTACACTGGGCGGCTTCGGCAAAAAAGGGTATCCCGGTGAACTGAAAACCCGTAAAGGGCGGTTCACGCAAAAGTTAGGGATGAGAAAAGCAAATGACTGCGGTCCGAATTCGATGAGCATCAGTGCGGGAGAATATGTTTGAGGAGTCAGTTATCGGATGCAACCTCTTCAGAAGTGGGGATACCGGGAAAGTATAAGAGTCGGACGAGTCAGGGGAGGATCAGTTCGTGGTGTTCATCTGCATCCAGTTGCCGACATGTGTACAAAATTTAATTTGTCAATATTTATGCTTCTTGTGAATACTTGCCTACTTGTATATTTGCTTTGCGTAGCTTCCTCTTTTCAGGAGTTACATCCCGTGTACAAAAAATCCGCCCATTCAGGGGCCCAATCAATGAAAATGTGTTATTCAGTACTTGATGCCTGTTCTTTACTGTTTTGCGCATGATAAAACGCCTAAGTTTATTGAAGCTAGCATGAGTATAACATCACTGGCCCTTGCCAACAATTGTTAAAGCTTTGAATTAACTGAGTGTAACGTCACTAACCTGAATTGATTCGATTGCATAGGCTTGTCGTGTCTTGTTTGTGTTGTTGCAGGTTTCATAACCGTACGAGGAAGGTGATCAAAAGATTGCAATAGTGAAAGGCTTGATCCCCACGCAGGTCATGCATGTTCTTCCTGAAGAAGGATAGAATTCCCCAGCTAGCCGTAGCTTATCCAAAGGACGTGCTCCAGAGAAGTTACTCGTCCTCAGCAGAGTTTGGTGATTCCAAGATCGTAAAGCTGTATTCAGACAGGTTCATCTCCCCCCGCAGGGTCATGCACTCTCCCCCAGTGGAGTCAGTTAATTTTCCCCAAGAGAATCCAGCCATCCCCAGCGGAGTTCTCTTTTCAGTAAATGTTCTTTCCTTCCAGTGGAATTCGAAGGTCAAGACTCTCCAAAGCAGAGTTGATGGCGGTTCCTGTCATTTCTTTTATCAGAGACACCTGTGTGATATCAGTTCACTCTCCAGCAGGAAGTCCAATCATACTACGCACATCTGCTATTCCCCAGCAGGGGGTTACCTCCGCAAGGTATTTGGTTTGAGTTATATTCCCCAGCAGGGGGTTACTTCAACAAGACGTGTGGTTTGAGTTCCCAACTTCCCAGCAGGGTCGACTTCATCATACCAGCATTTATTTTGCTGGAATAATTTTGTAGCATCAGGCTATCCCCGGCGAGTCGGCGTTACCCTTCCAGCATTTATTTTGGCTGAAGCAGTTTCTGTACTCTAGTAGTTCAGGTGGAGAGAGCTCTTGCTCAAATAAATCACCAAACAGTCAAGATCTCGGCAGGAGATATTCAGTGATAATGTCAGTTTCGGCGGTATTCCCCCACAGAGTTATCGTGATAAGACTCTCTTTGTCTCCAGCAGAGTCATTCATGCAAATGTATCTTATTTTCCCCAGCCAGGGTGGCCAGGATAAGTGTCTTCTTATCCCCAAGCAGAGTTTGTTTGTCATCAACGGGTCGCATGAATCAGAATTTCAGAGGCCACCGCCGGTTATCAGAGCAGGCGTCCGATAGTTGGTTTTCAGACATCCCCAGTAGAGTTCATCTCAAAGTCGCTGTCGCGTCAGCGCTAAGAAGTTTGTGGGTGAGGATCATTGAAGAACTAAGTCCTGACGTGGACAATTTACTCCTAGAATGACGGGATTTCTTCAGAAGTGGGCGTCCTAACGTGGACAGGTTTGTCTTACTGGATTGGTAAGGCGTGTTAATCCTGACGTGGATAGATTCGGTCTCTCGAAATTTGGGGAAAGGGAGGTCATGATGTTGACAAAAGATTGGTTACTCTTCGTGTTGGTATCCTGACGTGGATCATTTTGTTTTCGGCAGATATCTTTATTTGTAATGGTGAAATGTGCGTCCTGACGTGGACAAGTTTGTAGTTCTTTGTGATGACAAGATACAAGAATCCTGACGTGGACAAATTTATCCTTCTTCGTGTTGTTGACAAGGTGTAAGTCCTGACGCGGGTATTTCCCCAGCAAGTCGAAGACGTGTGAGTCCTTACGTGGACAAATCTTATTTCCTCAGCGAGTCGAAGACGCCTGAGTCCTAACGTGGACGAATCAAGACGAGATCAGTGTCCTAATGCGGACAGATCAAAGAGATTATTATTCCTAACGTGGAAAGATGTAGTCCTTACGCGGACGTATCAGAAGATAGTTTCCTTACGCGGAAATGACTGTATTCCTAACATGGAAAGAGTGGAGTCCTTACGTGGACATATCAAAAGCATTCCTTATGTGGAAGAAAAATGGTTTCCTTACGTGGAAAGACGAGTTTATTCCTTACGGGGAAAGGTTGAGTCCTCACGCGGACATATCAAGATTTATTCCTTACGTGGAAAGAAGTTGGTATTCCTTACGTGGAAAGATTGAGTCCTTACGCGGACATATCGAGATGGATTCCTTACGGGGAGACAAGTGCATTCCTAACGTGGAAGAATTTAGTCCTGACGCGGACAGATCCAGACGAAGTCTTATTCCTTACGTGGAAAAATGGTGATTCCTTACGTGGAAAAGAGATTGATTCCTTACGTGGAAAGTTTAGTCCTGACGCGGACAGATGGAAAAGAAGTTTATTCCTTACGCGGAGAAATTGGGGTCCTGACGTGGACAGATTCGAGAAGTTGAGTCCTGACGTGGACAGATTTAGAACCAAAGGTGAATTCATTACGTGGAAAGATTGGAGTCCTGACGCGGACATGTCAAATGGCATTGGAGTCCTTGCGTGGACAGATTGATATAGTTTCCTAACGTGGAAAGAAGATTGCTTCCTAACGTGGAAAGATAGAAGTGTTACTCCTAACGTGGAAGAGTGTTATTCCTAACGTGGACAATTCAGTTTACGGAAATGCAGGTGAATTATCCCCAGCGGAGTTGCCGAGATTTTCCTGGGTTAACAGCGAGTGGAGTCCTAACGTGGACAAGTTTTGGTTGAGATTTCTTCGTATCGATGACAGACAGAGTCCTAACGTGGACAAGCAAGCAATCTGTTATGACAGAATCCTCTTCAGAACGATGAAGCCAATCCCCAGCACGGTCGCGCGAGATCAGCGGGTTGCTCTAACAGTCAGATTCAGCTGACGAATGTCATTCATCAAGCAGGAGCGCAGTTTATTTCTGCGGTTGGCAAATTTCTGGTTTCACTAGTATTCAACCGTCTCGTGCCGCGAATGTCTGAAGGCTCCGGGCTCTTCATCCAATCGGGTCCAAGTCGCTTGAATAGGGGCAGCTGTTGCACCCTAAAATTTGCCCAACCTTATTCCTTGGTTTATGTTTCATCATCATTAGCATTTGTATGTAGAGTCATGTACATAGACTAACCATCTGCATAGCATAAGCATAGCAAGTCATTCAACAGGGGACCAATCATTATTTTCATCTCTAGAGGCCTAGCAGGAGGTTATTATTCCAATTCAATCATATTCAAGTCATCAGGAAAGAATTTGAAAGCAAAGAGTTCAGCAGATCAAGCCTTGAGTCCATCTCCTAGCTGAGGATATCTGAGGATCAACAAGAGGGTTGTGAGCTGTGGAGTGAAAGCATGGAGAGCATCTAGACCTTATGAGAGACTTATAAAGTCATTTGGAGAAGAAAACAAGTCATTGATGAAAGCACAAGAGCTATAGTTGAAGACAGTCAACTAGGGTTTCATCTGGGTCAACCCTAGGTCAACCCTAGGTCAATTGACTGACTTAAAAGGGCATTCAAGTCTATTGGAGAGATGTGGGGATCAATATTGGACATGGAGAATAAAGATATGGAGATATGACAAGGAGAATTCAAGAAAAATCAAGGAGAAGAGGAGTTACTAAATTAGGGTTTCTCTGTAAAATCCCCTAGTTTAGGTCAAATTTCCAAGCAAGATAAGTCAAAATGCTAACTTCAAATGGCTTCTTGGCCAACATGAAACTTGTAGAGGATCTCAAGACCTTTAATTTGAGTGGTGGAAGACCTCAAGGAGATTTATAGAACTCAAGTTATGGTCCTTGCAAGTTACAGGTCATTTGGGGTGTCTGAACTTTTGTCTGTGAAAGTGACTTGACTTCCAAGCTAGTTTTGCCCCTCAAGGAGATTTCAAATGAATTCTTGGTCAACATAAGAATTGTTCCTCATTGTCTTAGCTTTCTAGAATGGTATGGCATGCCTTCATATGATGTGTAGAACTCAACTTATGGTCTTGACAAGCAAAGGGTATTTTGGGCATTTGTGAATTACAGGTCATTTTAACCTATACCCAAAACTCATACAAGGAGGCCTCAAATGGAAAAACTTACAACATCAAACTTGCTCCAAATGGGATTTTAAGTCTAGAAAGAAGGTCACAAATTATTGGAGAAGCTCATAGCATGATGTTGCATAATTGGTCAAAATATGAACTAAAAAGGCTTATAAAGTGAATAATTTCAAGTTGGAAAATGGTTTGGGAGATTTACAAGTCCAAATGGAGACTTCCAATATATGATTTTGAATGGAAAAACAATTCTAAGAACAATGGTTCACACACTTTTTTGAGTTTAGAAGGAAAAAATGAAGTTATCCATGGTTGCTTATCATTTAAGAAACATAATCAAAAATGAGCCAAAGTTTGAAAACAAGGGAATGTGCAAGATGGATCTAGAATGTTCATTTGGGGTCTATATATTCATGAAAGGAGAATTTGGCAAGGGTTGGCTTCATTTGCACCAAGAATTCCACAAAATTTCTCACACTTTTTCATTGGAGTTTCATTGCAATTCTCTCAAAACCTTCACCAACTTTCATCAAAATCAACTCAATCTGACTCCATCATCATCATAGATCATAATTGAAGCAAAGTTTTGGTGTGAATCATCCATTTTCGAGCACTTTTTTTCAAGAGCATCAAGATTGAAGTTGCAAGTGGACAGCATAATTCAAGCAAAGAATCATCACAACACTGCATACAGAATCTATACCTGAGTAATTGGATCAAGATTCAAGCCTTGGAAGCCTCAAATCATCAATCTCCATAGCTGTTTGCAAGATTTTGCACAAGGTAAGTTTTCATTCAAACTGTTTGATCCAGTTAGTTAGACCTGATTTTGTTAGTGTAGAATTGATCTAGGTGGTTAGGAGAGTAAGCTAGATGATTTTGGAACGATTTGGTGATGGTTAGTGACAGGTGTAACAAACTGTTAAGATCAATATCTCTTAGATTAGTTTGTTATAATTGTGGCTCGATAGCATGTGTTAATCTCCATTAGTTGTAGTTCAATTTAGGCTAAGTTTGGGGAAGATTGGTGATGATGCATATCAGTGCATTTCAATGGAGGCCGAGTGTGGATCCAATCGAATTTGTTGATGTGGTGAATTTCAAAGCGAATTGATGCCCTAAGCTTGTAGAGGGAGAGATTTGGAGCAGATTTCATGTTTATGGCGTGAGGATTCATGGCGTGTAGGAGGAGAACAGAGAGGTAGAATGTAGGTCGTGCATGGCTGCCATGGTGAAGAGAAACCCTAAGTTTCAGGCCAATTGAAGAAGATGAAATCGTGGCCCTTCGTTTGGAGTTGGACTTTTGACTGTAAGCGCGATCCAATGGTTGTCATTTAATCTGAGCGTTTGGAGGGAAGAACTTTGGCTCTAAACGCACCGTTTCATTAATTGAAACGGGCGGGCCTGAGTCTCTTTTGTTATCCCCACCCCCAGCAACCAAGCCCAAACCAATTGCAACGTGTTTCTGATGCTATTTTCACCCCCTGCTGGTTTTTCTTTTATTTCAATAATTCTGATTGATGCTGGGCCTTATCCATTTTGCTAACAACACCCTACCCTGTCTGGCCCATACAATAATGAACTGAGCGCGCCTACTGAATGCACCCCTCTCCCTCATTTAATTCATTTTATTTTTTCTTATTTCATTTTAATTTTTACTAATCTTTGAAAATTCATAAATAATTCATAAAAAATGCTTTTTAATCCATTCTTTTTACCACATCTCCATTAAAATGTCTAGAATATTATAGGAAAACAAAATTTCATTTTTAGTTTTATTTCATATTTTTTACATATTTTCTAAATAAATGTCATAATAAATAGTTACATTTCATGCATTATTTTTATGATTTTTGTTCTCTCACATGCTTTAATATTTTTTGATCATTCTTTTCATATTGTTTAGATGAGATATTAGGCTTATAGAAATATTTTAGTTCCCATTTTTAGGAGTTAATTTTAGGTGATTAATAAATGCTTGAATATCATGAACAAAACTAGGGTTTTTAGGTGACAACTTAGGAGTTTGATTTCATTTCCCTTAGGATTTAGGGTTTGAATAAATTAGTTATGGGACTATATGGGCTATGGGTAGCTATTAGATCCCTTAGAGAAAAGTTAGGATTCCCCTACTGATATTATTACTGTCTGTATATCTGTTGTTTGGTGTGGTGTGCCCTCTGGGGTTTATTGATTGTTTGTATGGGTATTGGGTTTGTCTGGGGCCCTGGGGAAGCTGAAGATTTGTGGAGATGAAGCTATTGAAGATTCAAAAGATTGAAGATCAACTGCCAGAGTTGAGGATGAGTTTCTTGCTATCAGTTGCTGAGGAGACTAGAGTTTAGGAGCTAGGCAGAGCTCTAGATTAGAATGATTGTTTCTCAAACATGGATTGCATTGTCTGCATCCATTCTTCTCTGTGATTCAGAGTCTCTCTAAGACACTCACCCCCTTCCTTTGGAAGGCTTGGTGATAGTGTCTATGAGATAGAACTCTTGAGAGAAAATGTCTCTTGTGTTAGAAGCAGTCTGTTCACCACCTTTGGTAGTCAGCTGATTGCTTAACACCCAATTCACTCTTGTGACTAATCCCTCATCCTGGAGGTTTGAGCTTGAAGAAAAGGCATTGCAGATGGAAGACTGATGATCAAAACCCTTGCCTGAAGGTCATGAAGATGGAGATTGATGCTTGGTGAAGCCTGTAGCTGATTGGAGGTTGCTTGAAGCCAGTTGTTGACTCAGAGCTGCTGATGCTGTTTGTTTTATTGCTGTATTTCATTTGTTGATGTATTGATTGGTTTTCTGAACTGTATTGTTTGCTGTCTACCCTGTTGGGTTGAAAGTGAAGCCTGTTCACTTTCGCCTATTGTTTTCTAGGTTCGAGGTTGAGTGGGACTCCCTTGCCTCGCTTGTACTGTTGCATCCATGCATTTTACTGTTTTACTGTATATGTCTGATATTGTTTCTGTTTCTGCCTATCCCGTAGGATCTCTGTTTCTCTCTGTGCAGGAGAGGAGCATGATAGACACTAGGTCTTAACCCATGCATGATAACATTAGGATAGCTTGTTTCCCTTCGCAACCGTAGGTTAGAGTTCTGTCTCTTCTTTCTCAAAACAAACAGAAAAACACAATAAATATTTCAAACACAATAAAAGACACTTCTTCCGTAAAAGAATGTGAACTCATCAAAACGTCATTTTTGTCCGCTTGGACTATTAATCAGAAAAACCCTTTTTCAGAAGGTATAAAAACAATCAAGACAGACTTGTGTCGTACGTGGGCCGAACTACGTTTGCTCTGATCTTCCATGCTGTGTGGAAGTACGTAGGCATAGGATGCGATATCCTAGCGAGCAACCTTCCCCTCCTTTCCCGTAGGTAGGCGAACTACGTTGACTCTGATTTCTCGTTCCAGACGGGAATACGTAGGCATAAAGTGCGACACTTTGCCGAGTCATTTTATTTTCATTCTCTTTTCTTCTTAACCCTTGACCTATAGTTTAGATAGAATAACAATCCGTACCCGAAAACAAGCGTGGATCCCGTCGAGTACGACGGACGTGAGGGGTGCTAATACCTTCCCCTTGCGTAACCGACTCCCGAACCCAGGTTTTGGTTGCGACGACCATGCCTTTCCCGTGTTGTGCGAGGTTTACTCTGAGCGTTTCCTTTCCCTCCCGTGGGATAAATAACGCGCGGTGGCGACTCTTCTGTTCAGCCGGCGCCGATTTTCGCAGTAGCGACACCACCAAGTCCTGGACTTTGTGCTTAAAAGCTTTACAATTCTCAATCGTATGGCCAGGTGCCCCAGTATGGAATTCACAAGTAGCATTGGCATCATACCCCGGTGGTGGTGCCCCTGTTAAGGGAGCCAACGTCCTCTTTTGAACCAATTGGAGCTGAAGCAACGTTTGCAAAAGCTGTGCATATGACATAGGTGGAGTTTCAAAATGACGGTTTGCCATAGGAGCCCGATTCTGATATCTTTTATACCCCTGCTGACTCTGCTGCTGCTGAGGCTGCTGCTGCGGCTGCGGTGGAGCAGCTGGAATATTTATGCTAGCAATCTGAGGCTGAGGGCCCTTACCCTTCCTCCTAGCATTAGTGACAGCACTGGCATCCCCCTCTCGACGCTTGCCAGTATAGGGTTTCTTGCTACTTCCCCCAGCCGAGGATGATTCGCCCTGAATTTTTCCGATTTTTATACCGTTCTCAACATGCTCGCCCAGAGTGATGAGAGCCGAGAATGTTCCAGACATGCCACTGACCAGCTTTTCGTAATAGATTCTAGGAAGGGTAGCCACGAACATTTGCACTAGCTCACGCTCAACCATCGGCGGTTGAACCCGAGCCGCCAATTCACGCCACCGCTGGGCGTATTCTTTAAAGCTTTCATTATTCCGCTGTGAGAGATTCTGAAGCTGAACTCGGTTGGGAGCCAAGTCGCTATTGTATTGATAGTGGAGGACAAACGCTTCTGCCAGATCTCTCCAGGTGCGCACAGTAGCGGGCTCCAAACCCATATACCATTCGAGCGATGGACCAGAAAGACTATCCTGAAAGAAGTGCATCAGCAGCTTCTCATTGTCAGAATAAGCGGACATCTTTCTAAAATAAGATCGGAGGTGAACACGGGGGCAGGTAGTACCCTTATACTTCTCGAAGGTAGGCACCTTGAATTTGTGAGGTACTTTAAAGTCAGCAATCAACCCGAGCTTGGACATGTCAACGCCCAATGTGTTCTGATTTTCGATGTCTCTCATCTTGTCTTCCAGCGCCTTGAACCTGAGTCGAGCTTCAGCATTCAACTCTGCTTCTACACCTCTCTGAGAGAATATGTCATCCTGATGGTCCTCCAGCCACGGTTGAGGCACCAATAGATTTCCTGCACCAGCATTGCCGTTGACCGGCCCTATGTTAACATTGGCTCCCAGACTGCCATTGCCGACGCCTGCCGCGTTGAGTCCGAGATTAGTCATCAGATTGCCGTTAGCACTGCCGTTGCCCCCGGCAACAGGAACAACATTTTGTGGAGCGTCCACTGGAGGAGGAGTAGGCACGGCCCCTCCATGAAGAATGCCATTACTGTCAACCCTGGAGATCAGAGGTTGAACCAGAGTACGAAGCTGGTCTTGACCATTCGCGACCACCTGCATCAGCTCCATAAAACGATCCATCCGTTCACGGAGTTCTTGAACATCTGACTGCACCTGGTCCATTATCCTTGTCTAATTGGCGCGAGTTGAGTAGCGGTGGATGAGTCTTTGATCAATCCTGGAGACCGGAGACAACTTAGAACCTGAAAAACCTGTCAACAATAAAGGTTAGGAAAAGCAACAAGATATACACCATGCAAATATGCTTCATGCAGATGCATGCGTGGGAGGTTTTCCCCGATCCTAGTGCCTTTAGTGCCTAGTGTTGGTAATAATAATAGGAAGAAGAAATCCGAGCCCGATCATGGAAACATCAATCTCATATATAAATGGAAAGGCCTGTCAAGGCAGTACACAGTATCAGCGAGTACAAACAGATCAACAGCATGACCTCAGCCAACAAGTCTGGTGATGGTCAGCATACAGCAAAGATCAAAATCAACAGGGATATAACTAGTCAAGCACGGCCACGGGCGCGATACTCTGCTAACAACTCCTTTGTCTCTGAATGATCTGGCGAAGTGAGCAACCCCCCGACGAGTAGTTCCCTCTGCCTGATAGTATGCTGAAGCCCCTGAACTGAACTCTCCCAAGCGCCTTTGCCAAAGCAATCCTCCAGCTTCCGCTTCTTAGACTCAAACATCAGCTTATGCTCCTTCAGGCTAGCAATAGCTTTGTTGAGACGGGCTTCAGCGGAGTACCTGCGGGCGGTCTCTTCATCAAACCTCCGCTCACTGTCTTTTACCTCGGCTTCTAGCTTAGAAATCTGCAGCGTCAGCTTGTCTTCTCGCTCCTTCCTGGTGGCCATGGAAGTCTTCCAATGCTGGTCGAACTTAGATATTCTTCGATATGCTTCCTCCAAATGCTGCTTCTTCGTAGCTAGCACATCATTAGCAGCTCTGAAGTCTTGACCTAAGCGCTCCCGATCAGCAATCTGCTTTGCCAAGTCTGCACTCAGCTGGCTCACCGACTCTGCTTGCTTTTTGAGAGCATGCACGGCTTCGTTCCTCTCACTCTGAAGCTGAGCTAACTCCTTCTCCAGTTCTGCATTTGCCCTCTTCAGTTAATCTCGCTCGGCCAATACCTGGTTGTGCTGATAAATGGACACAGTGGTAGGCTCTTCGACTGGTGGAGGGCTCTCTGGTCGGACATGAGGGAATGGCATCCCTATAGCGCTGGCTCTGGCTCTGATCCAATCTGAATAAGGGGGTAGGCTTGGCTGTTGCTCTTTCCCAACAAAGGCTTTCCTCTCGTGCTGATATTGTTCCACGCATACTGAAGCTTGGACAACAAATCCCCCTCTAGAATACCCGTGAGGTACAGAGATTCCCGTACCTCTTCTTCCTTCGGTGGAGTCCTCAAAGCATATGCAAACTGACGAACTAGCAATGATGGATTGTAGTTGATGCAACCCTTCCTACCTATCAGAGGTACGTTAGGAAACCCACTACAACTGAAGATCATCTCGGTGCCTAACCTGTCTCTGTCAACGAACCAATCAATGTCTTCTGCCGACAAACTCATCAGACGTTTAGGCCACTCAGCTGTGACTGCAGACAAGACAGAAGAACCCTTCTTAGGCAGATGACTGTCAAACCACTTGTACAACAACGGCACGCAGCATGAAACATTCTTCCCTCTCCGGTTCTCATTCTTGTAATGCACTGAATGGTAAACGTCTCCGATCAAAGTAGGGACTGGATTCCCTGAGGCAAAGATATGGAATGCATCAAAGTCTACGAAATCAGGCATGCTGGGAAATAGGATAATGCCATATATGCATAAAGCAAGGATGGCGCTGAAGGCGTCCCAACATTCGTCCTTAGCACACTGCTGAGCCTTAGCTATCAGAAACTGCAGAGAGAACCCCGGGACCTTGTTCCAACTCGTTACCACTAACTCAGAAGCGCTCAAATGGAGTGAGGAAGCCAAACCAACCAGATCAGGCTCAACATCCATGTGGACAAAAGGCATCTGCCTTTTGATAGGCACACCCAACATATCAGCATACTCTTCCAATGTCGGCGCGAGAATGAAGTCATGAAAGGTGAAACACCTCAAGGGAGGGTCATAAAACTGCAGAAGAGCATGTAACCCATTCAACTCGGACGTAGAAGGTTTGTAAACCAGGCTAAGCAATCTGCCATAAGACTTCCTGAACCTATCCTTCACAGGATCCCCTGCCAGGGCTATCAAACCAGTCAGCTTCGACACATCGGGGGTCGGGAACTTGTACGCAACAGTCTTCCTGAGAGAAGCCATAATAACAGCAGAAGACGGGAACTCCGGGATCGGGGAAACGGTACCTGCAACACAGACACACGTTAACGGAATGCAGATGAATGCGCAAACTAATGCAAAATGCAGGTATGCAATAATATATCCAGGTGGCTGCTGCGGAGATTCGATATCAACAGTCACTGATGAGGGGGAAACCCCGGTGTAAGACCACTAATCTGATTTGCTGAGAATAACCATCTGATAGGACCGATATCAAAATCCCGTTCTGACAAGAGTAAGTGACTGATAATAAGGACCCCGGGCGCAAGATCAAGGAACATCTGTTGAAGTCTTCAGACCCCAAATCAAAAATCTGCCCTATCAAGAACAAATAACATCTGCCGATGAGGTCTTCAGACCTCACTCAAAATCTGCTCCATCCAGAACAAACCACTGATGATAACATACTGATCAAAGCCTGCTCTATCAAGAACAGCCATACACCCGATGATAAAATCCTCTGATCAGAAACTTCTTGCTCTATCAAGAACATGTCTGCAACTGAGAACCCAACATAACTGATTTACTGTCAAGAAAACCAGGTAGTCTGAAGGTCTAAGTTTCCTGCAATAAACCCAGTCCCACTCACAGGTATGGACCTAGACTGACTCAAGGTACGGCATCCTATGCGTTCATCAGCGTCACTGACTTTCAAAACTAATGATACGATTCCCAGAAGGAGTGGCATCATCAAGTCCTGAAGAGGCCTCACTTAGCTGAATCACAAATGATCGGTCCCCAGAGTCGACAATCCACCAAACCAGCAACCGTCTCAACCCAAAGGGTTGAAAGTGAAGCCAACCGGATGAACCTCGTCTGAGCGTGGATTTCATGAGACACTAGTGCCTGCAAAGCAAGCACGCGCCCATTAATTTCCACTCTAAGTCTATGGTGCACTCAAGCCTGGGTCTGGCTTCTCACTCAATCAGAACTCCCAACCCACAACAGCACAAATAATCATATTTTACTGAATATAAAATGCGGGAAATAAAGTGCGAGAAGTAAAAATGCGATAAATAAACGCAACCAAACAAGCAAACACACAAACGATAGGATTGACTCGCAGGGAACCGTTGGAGTCCCCAGCAGAGTCGCCAGCTGTCGCTTGCGCGAAAATAAGGTGCCGACATGACAGAAGAGTCGCCACCTTTCGTTATTTATCCCTCAGAGCGGGAAAGGAAACGATCGGAAAAAACCTGACGAATAAGGGTAAGACAAGGTCATCGCAACCATTGTCTGGGTTCGGGAGTCGGTTACGCAAGGGGAAGGTATTAGCACCCCTCACGTCCGCCGTACTCGACGGGATCCTCGCTTGTTTGTTTACTTGGACGGGTTGGTTATAATCTATCTACCTATCAAGGCTGGCTGAAAAAGAAAAGAAAAATGACTCGGCAAAGCGTCGCGCTTTATGCCTACGTATTCCCGTCTGGAACGAGAAATCAGAGTCAACGTAGTTCGGCTAACTACGGGGGATTATGGGGAAGGTTGCTCGCTAGGACATCGCATCCTATGCCTACGTACTTTCATCTGGTATGAAAGATCAGAGCAAACGTAGTTCGGCTAACTACGGGTTATCTCCTGAAAGAAGTGTTTTTTATTGTGTTTGCGATTTCAACCGCACTAGAGACTATGACCTGAGAGTGAATGCGTCGCATGTCACCCAAAGGGTACCATACTAAACATCCAGACTGTGGAAAAGAAACTCTCCCACAATCCTTTCTCAGATAGCTTAAGGCTCGTAACGTACGAAAGAAATCATTCATGATTACTGTGTCTTAAACTGCTTCGAGATGAGAAGAGAACAGGCCCAACTAGGAGGGGGACTATCAAGCCCTACTATTATCATGCCATGGATTCATCCTATGGTTGAAGTTTGAACAGGGAACTCCTAGATGTTGTCATGCATGGGTTTCAACCTAAAAGTCTATCATCAAATCCTCATCAGAGGAAATGAGAGTCCTAAGGGATCATGTCAATGATACACCAAAACAGACAAAAGCATCAGCTTTAACAGTAAAATGCATGCAATGCAAGTGAGGGAGGAAATGTGTGTGGGGCTTCAGCCTCCACAAGCTCGTCTCGACCTCAAGCCAGTCATGAAATAACAGTAATCATACTGAAATAAACAACATGCTCTCAAGCAAAAACAACAAACTATAATCATACAGACAAAAGAAATGAAATGCTATCAAGCAAAATGAACACATGGGCAAGGGAGCTGGGCTCTACCGAATACCCGCAAGCAAAGCCAAGCAATAACAATACAATCAGATGCACTCATGCTCTTAGACTGAACTTATTCTAAATGTGCTTAGTCTAATGCAGCAGACAAATCAGACAAAACACACAATACATCAAAGAAAACAGAAGAAAGCCTCAGCTCCTCCAGCAGCAACCCAGTCTTCAGACTTCAGAGATCACTTGCTTTCCAGGTATCAACCCTACAACATGAGTATCAACTCATCTTCTCCCTTTGAGCTTCAGCTCCTTTGATCAGCTCTACCTTCAGGCTTCACTATCTTCAGGGATCTTCAGGCATCAACTTGATCTTCACAGAGTCTTCAGACTTCAATAATCTTCAAGGCCTCAACTTCTATCTTCAATGGCTCTAATGCTCCAGCAAACAAGATTCAGTCAACAAGATGAGGTGAGGATGTTACAGTACTCACTGACTTCCAAAGGATGCCATTGAGGACTTAACATCAAAGGAAAGGCTCTCTCAAAGTTCTACCTTATGGGGCAAGGTCACTAATCCCTCCAAAGGAGAGAGGTGAATACCCTTAAGGGACTCTGTGTCATAGAGAAGAAAGGAGGTGAACAAAACACTCCTTGGTTATTGAACAAAGTATTCTATCTAGGGCTCTGCCTATGCACCTATAAACCTATAAACAAAACAACAAAAGCTATGCTAAACTCCTCTGCAAGGTCTTCAAAGCTTCCATGATGATCCACCAGGTCTTCAACTCAATCCTCAAAGCTCACACACTCAAAAGAGAAGGAAAGAAAACACAACAATACAACTTATGCCTTTAAGCAACACACATACTATCCATACATTCAAAAATCAATGAAAAATACTAAAACACCATACAATATTCTAGCAAAATTCTAGGGGATTCTATACATACTTACCCTTAACCCATGTATTCCCCATACACTAATTTGGCCTATAAACCCCAAAACAAATTTGTTCAAGTCTACCTATACAACCTAAAACCCTAATTAGAGCACCTAAATGTCTAACCATCAAACTACATCAAATTTTAATCTAAAAATCAAGAATTAAATCCTATGGGGAACTATGATTCAATATCTAATTACACCAAAAAGAATGAATTAAAAAGATTAAAGGAAGGTCCTAAAACAAATTCTACAAAATCAAGTATCAACTAAAATCAATTAAATGTACTATTTACAAGAGAATATGCTAGAAAATATTAAAATAAAAATAAAAGGGAATTTTATTTTTTATTAATTTTCTAGACAAAATCATGATTATGTGAAAAAAAGAAGAAATGAAAAATATTTAATTTTCTATTTTTTATGAATTTTTAAAGAACAAGAAAACATTAAAGGAATTAAAAAATAAAAGAAAACAATTAAAGGGGAGGGGGGTGAAAATAGCAAGACACGCCAGTTCATTATTCAATGGGCCAGAATATGGTGGGGTGCAGATAGCGAAGCTCAAGCCCAGGAAACCTCACTAATTGAAACGGTGCGTTTAGCACTTGAGTTTCCCTCCGTTTCTCATTTTAAACCTCATCCGTCCGATCCATTCCCCAGTCAACAGCGTGGACTCAATCCAATGGCCAAAAGACCGTCTTCCCCAAATTGCAATTAGGGTTTCAGGAACACGAGCCTCATGCATGGATTTTCATCACCATCGTTCTCCTTTGCTTCTCAATGAAAATCAAAAGTTCCAAAAGCAAAGTTGATCTATTAATCCCCAGGAACACAACTATGCTCATATTTTCCATTGAATCTTCTCAAAACTCGCAAACAGAATGGATGAAGTTCTTGGTTCCACCATTTCCACTGATATTGATCATGAGGATTCTCAACTCTAATGGTATAATTCTCTTCTACATGCTATGCTTATCACAATGAGCTATCAATCGTGCACTAAAACCTATTATCCAGCTTGCTATCAATCATAACAGATTCTTGTACCTGCCATGAAACCCCACGAAATTCCCCCTAATGCTCAGGATTTAATCAACTAACCTAGCTTAACAGTTCTACACCTAAGATCTAACCTAACTATGCATAATTAAGGAGAAATGAGTGAATTCACCAACCTGTTACACTTTAATGGAGGCTATGGTTTCCTTGCAATTCAGTGCCTGAAACCTTCCTTGATTACTCTCCAATGCCCACTATGACTTCTGTATGCAGCAGGATGAATGATCAAGGCTTGAAACTCGTGTTTGATATCAAAATGCACTTCTTGCAATTTCCTCAAAATAGCTTCAAACTGCCATGGATCTTCTTCTATCTCAGCATGTAGTCAATCACAATGATCAGAAGAATAGGTTTGTGGAGGAGAAATGAATGGAGATTGGAGAGAATGAAGGTTTGATGTGAAATTGCCAATGGAAGAATCTTGCTTTTCACACTCTAATCTCACCTCTCATCAACAATGATCACCAACCTTTTACCCTCCATGATTCACTCTTCTTATAATGATCAATGGAAACTCCTAGATCTTTCTAGAATGAGCTAGAAAGTGCTTGAAATCTCACATGATGGTAAGTTGAAAATCTCATGCATCATGCCTTAAACCTTGCAAATTGGTGTCAAAATCTCCTTATGTGAGATATTGAGAAGGAATGAACAATTACAAGCCCTTTCCTTGCCTTGTGTTGAAATTTCCAAACGTACCTTATAATGCAAGTTTCAATTTTCCAAAGCATGTCCCATTTTAAAGCTTCAAATCAAAATTCTATTTGAACCATTGTTCTCAAAATGATGTTTCCAATCAAAATGATATATTGGATGACCTATTTTGGATTCCTAGATCCTCCAAACCAATTTCCAATTTCAACTTTTTAAACTTATAAGCCATTTTTAGTTCATTTTTGACCAATCATGCAAATCCATGCTATGAGCTTTTCCAACAATTCATGACCTTCTCTCTAGACTTAAAATCACATTTTGAACAACTTTCATGTTTTGAGTTTTTCCATTTGAGGCTTGGAAATAGGAGATATGGCCTTTGCTTAAAATGACCTATATCTGACAAATGACCAAAATACCCCTGTCTTGTTCAAACCATAAGTTGAGTTCCACCAGTCCTATCAAGGACTTCTACCACTCAAATTAAAGCTAAGAAGATGCCCTCCAACATTCATGTTGACCAAGAGATCATAGGAATCATCCTACTAGGGCAAAAGTTGTCTGCAAGTTGGGTGACCTTCAAGGACCCAGATTCACACACCTCAGCTGACCTGTAATTTGTCAAAACCATAACTTGAGCTCTGCAACTCCTATCAAGGACTTCCACCACTCAAATTAAATCTAAGAACAAGCTCTACAACATTCATGTTGTGGGGAAGATGAGATATCAATCACATCTAGAGCTAAAATTGCCTGGAAGATAGGGATCAAATTAGGGTTTTTCCACTGACAATCCTCAGAAACCCTAACTCAAAACTTCTCAAACTCCTCAATCATGAGGAGTTGGTCTAGGAATCACCTTTACAACATCTCTATGCATAATTCCATGATCTCATGGCCCTTGGATTAAGTCTCAACCTTCTCCAAATCTTCAGCTGATCTAGGGTTGACCCAGTCAAAACCTTAATTCTACCATTCATGGTTGAATCCTCTGAACTCTTGCATAATGACTTCTCTGGGCTTCATGATGGCTATCAAGACATCTCATAGGCTTTCTCAAAACATCAAGTTCATTCTCAAAGTCTCAGAATCATCTGAGGGGCACCCACAACTCTCAAGCTATGAAGCACACAACCCTGGTTCCAACCAATTCCTCTGAAGATGTCTTGAACTGTCTGATGAAGGTATCAACTTTCAAACACTAGATGGATAAATAATTGTTGGTCAAATTTTGGGGTGCAACACTTGGCATTACATTCAAGAAATCTCTCAATGCCGTGATATGTGAGATAGGTCATGATTTCTCCAAGATGCATGCGTTCGGCGACAAGTTCGTAGAATGCATGTTGTCGTACAACCTTTCTTCGTCCAATATCCTTGTTGAAGTTCTCTCGGAGGGATGGATGAACAAGTGATTCGGGGGTAATGAGTATTGAGGCAGATGTTGACCCTCTTGACCTCTTTTTGGTGGGTCTATGAGAAGATGAAGCCATGGGTAAAGATTTTGGTGGGTGATGAGAAATGGGAGAATTCTGAAATGAGAGGATTTTGCTGTGGGTTCAGAACAATAGTTCCCCCCTTTTTAAGAGAAACTTAGGGTTTGTTGGAGAGTGGAAGAGACAAGAAGGAGTAGTGGAGGGTAATAGATGCAACTCCCTAGGAATATGAGTGGATGCATGTAACTACCTTTAATGGGGAGACTTGAAACGAACAGGCAGAAATATAAAACTGAATTTTTCAGCGAGCCGTCGACCATAGCTCTGCATGCATCGACGCATGCTGTAAAAATTTCAATAATTTTAAAAGTTAAACAGAGTGCGTCGACCTCTGTTCTGGTATGGTCGACTCAAGACCTGAAATTGCAGAATTTTGCCTGGTTTCATATGACATGATGCTTAATAAATGCAGACAATAATGCCACAACAAAAATGTTCAATCAAGCAATTTAAATACACAACAGATGATTCACATATGCATCACAGTTAACATATTTTACTTTGAGATCACAAATAAAACTTATATGTGGAGAGAAGGAAGAGGAACAATATCACCTCAATGCCGGATAAGCTTGATAAACAACATACTTGTACTTGCAAAAACATCAAATTTGTTAGAAGTACAAAATATAGATGTGAATGAAATAAGCTGAAATAAGAAAATTATGACTCCCGCTCCGAAATGTCGAGAATACCGAGTTCTCGACGAATATGAAAGAAAGGTTCGGTGGCTAGCGGCTTAGTAAAAATATCCGCTAGTTGGTTCTTAGTATCAACATGTTCAAATACAACGTCGCCTTTCTCAACATGATCACGAAGAAAATGGTGTCGAATTTCGATATGTTTAGTGCGAGAGTGCAATACTGGATTCTTTGTAAGATTAATAGCACTGGTATTGTCACATAGGATTGGGATACGTTCAAGTTTGAGGTTAAAGTCCAATAGTTGTTGCTTAATCCACAGGATTTGAGCACAGCAACTACCGGCGGCAACGTATTCCGCTTCAGCGGTTGACAAAGCAACTGAAACTTGCTTTTTGCTATGCCAACTAACCAAAGAATTTGAAAACAAGTGACACGTACCACTAGTGCTTTTCCTATCCAATTTGCAACCCGCAAAGTCGGAGTCGAAATAACCTAACAACGAACAATCACTACCTTTGGAATACCACAAGCCATACTTTGGAGTACCGGATAGGTACCAGAGTATTCTTTTAACAGCTTTTAGGTGACATTCCTTAGGACATGATTGGTATCTTGCGCACATACACACGCTAAACATAATATCAGGATGCGACGCAGTGAGATAGAGAAGTGATCCAATCATACCTCTATACCTTTTTACCTCTACGTCCTTACCGCTTTCATCCTTATTCAAATTTGCACATGTAGGCATGGGGGTGTCTATGGTCTTGGATTTTTCCATGTCAAATCTCTTGAGAAGGTCCAAACAATACTTTGTTTGACTCACGAAAGTTCCTTCCTTGAATTGTTTAATCTGCAAGTCGAGAAAGTATGTGAGCTCTCCCATCATACTCATCTCGAATTCACCCTGCATAAGAACAGAAAACTCTCTCACGAGATTCATGTTAGTAGATCCAAAGATTATATCATCAACATAGATTTGAACTAATATCAAGTGTTTTCCTTGACGTTTAATAAAGAGTGTCGTGTCAACCTTTCCTCTTGAGTAACCTTGATCAAGTAGAAATTTACTTAGGCGTTCATACCAAGCTCTAGGAGCTTGCTTGAGACCATACAACACCCATTTTAGTTTATAAACATGATCGGGGTACTCATGAGATTCAAAACCCGGAGGTTGTACAACGTAAACCTCTTCATTTATGTACCCGTTAAGGAACGCACTCTTGACATCCATTTGAAATAACTTAAAATCTTTCGCACATGCGAAAGCAAGAAGAAGGCGTATAGCCTCGAGTCGGGCAACCGGAGCATAAGTTTCCTCATAGTCGATGCCCTCCTCTTGGTTATACCCTTGCGCGACTAAACGCGCCTTGTTACGAGTTATTACCCCGTTTTCGTCCAGCTTGTTCCTAAACACCCATCGGGTGCCGATTACTCGATGACCTCGCGGAGGAGGGACAAGGTCCCAAACCTCATTTCTAGTAAACTGATTTAGTTCCTCCTACATTGACAGAAACCAACATTCATCGAGTAGGGCTTCCTTAGGATTTTTAGGTTCCATTTGTGACACGAAAGCGAAGTGATAACAGAAATTACTTAGCTTCGATCGAGTAGTGACTCCCTTTGTGATGTCTCCGAGAATGTTGTCGATTGGATGATATTTAGAGGATTTCCAAGCTTGAGGGAGATCATCGTTTGTAGGCGGATGAACTTCCTCGTTTGCTTCATGATATACATCCTTATCCTTCTCAACTTTGACTTTGTCAGGTTGATCAATCCCTGTTTCGCCATCTTTGAGTATGTCTTCTGTGGATGTACCTGCACCATGAACAACACTATCCTTTCCGACATTTCTCGGATAGGACTCATCAAAAGTAACATGCACAGACTCTTCTACAACAAGTAATCGTTTATTGTAAATTCTATATGCTTTACTCGAGTGAGAGTATCCGAGAAAGATACCTTCATCGGCTTTGGAATCAAATTTGCCCAAGTTTTCCTTACCATTGTTTAATACAAAACATTTACATCCAAACACGTGCAAGTGAGAGACATTTGGCTTTCCCCCTTTTAAGAGTTCGTACGGTGTTTTGTTTAGAATGGGGCGAATAAGTACCCTATTCAAAACATAACATGTCGTACTAATGGCGTCGGCCCAAAAATATTTAGGTAAACCACTCTCATTGATCATTGTTCTTCCCAATTCTTCTAAAATACGGTTTTTACGCTCCACAACCCCGTTTTGTTGAGGAGTGCATGGAGCGGAGAAGTTATGATCAATACCATGGTTACCGCAATATTCTTCAAACAAATGATTTTCAAACTCACCTCCATGGTCGCTCCTTATGGACACTATGTTTGTATTTAACTTGTTTTGGGAAAGCTTAGCAAATTTTTCAAAAGCGGCGAATGTATCACTTTTACTTACTAAGAAGATGGTCCAACAAAACCTAGAAAAGTCGTCCATTATTACGAACCCGTAATAGTTTCCTCCTAGACTTTTGATCCTAGACGGCCCAAACAAGTCCATGTGTAGAAGTTCAAGAGGTCTCGTTGTTGAAATTATCTTTTTAGATTTAAATGAGATCCTCGTTTGCTTCCCTTTTTGACAAGCATCACAAAGGTGATCCTTGGTGAACTTTAATTTGGGAAGTCCTAAGACTAGGTCTTTTGAGACTACCTTATTGAGTAAGTCAAAACTAACATGCTCTAAACGCCTATGCCATAGCCATGAGTCTTCACTCATAGATATGAGGCATTTGTCGCTTGTTAATGATACTTCATTTAAGTCAAGCATATATACATTGTTTACTCTAAAACCATTAAACATATTCTTCTTATCATTTTCATGCATAATTTTGCAACAATCTTTTGAAAAGGATACATTGTATCCTTTGTCGCACAATTGGCTAATGCTAAGCAGATTATGTTTAAGGTTTTCGACAAGCAATACATCAGAAATCATAGCAGAGGCGGAATTACCTACACTACCTTTGCCTAGTATTGCTCCGCGGTTGTTATCACCATAAGTTACATACCCTTTCTTCTTAGCCACGAAGTCTATGAATAAGGATATGTCTCCAGACATGTGTCTTGAGCACCCACTATCGAGAACCCATCTTCTCTCGGTGGTCTCGACACATTTCACCTGTCAAAACATAATTAGCACAAGGAGGTACCCAATGGCATATTGGGTCCTAATAGGTTAGCGACAAAATGGTTGTGTTTGGGAAACCATTGGTAGATGCCTTTAGGAACAAGAAATCTTCTAAAACGACATTTACCAATGGAGTGGCCTTTCCTGCAACAGTATAAGCAAGCAAAATCAACTTTAGAGACACTTTCACTTGCTTGATCCCTAATTACATATGCATATTTTTGGTATGGATTAATCATACTTTTTCTAAAATCCTTTTTATCAATAGCAAATGTAATTTTAGGCTCGAGTGCCTTGTTTAATTTGGCCTTGAGGTGTCTAACCTCACCTTGCCAAATATGACAAGTGCCACACCCGAAGTTGAAAGGGTTTCTATCGTCCTTACAATCCGATTCATTGCCTTTCACAATGGAAGCCTTTAGGTCCTCTAATTTCTTTTCGGACTCTTTAACCTTATGCTCTAAATACGTAAAGATTTTCTTATTAGAAGCAAGTTTCTTGAAGGCTTCAACTGCTTCATTATGTAAGGCATGAAATGCGGCTAGTAATTCTGAATGCGACATATTTGATGACTTGTCATATTTAGAGTTACGTACCTGTTTTTTCTTATTTTTCTGATTTGCGGAGAGACATAGATTCACGGACTCTTCTTCATCACTAGAACTTTCATCAGAGGAGGAAGAGTCGCTGTCACTTTCCCATGCTATGTACGCTCTCCTCGGCTTTGATGATTTCTTGTGTGATTTTGATGATTCCTTGTCCTTCCCCTTTTTATTCATTGGACAGTCCGGTTTGTAGTGACCGGGATTTCCACACTTGTAGCACATCCCTCTACTCTTTTTACCTTTCGAGTCATTATCCTTGGAGTGTCTTGATTGTTTCCGGAAGTTTACCAGGTTCTTCTCGGAATGTTGTATGCCGTTCTTCCTCACGTAACGGTTATACCTTTTAACAAACAACCCCATATCTTCGCTTGTGTCTTCTTCTTCTTCGTCGCTCGAGGAATAATCATTTTGCTCTTTTGCTTGAGACTTCGAGGAGGAAGTCTTGAGTGCTATCGATTTCTTTTCACTCACCTTCGCTTTGTCTTTCTTTTCCATCTTTTCACGTTGTTCTAAGCTCAAGAGTACCTGTTCATGCTCTTGCAATTTGCCAAACAATGTTGTCAAGTCTAATGTGGTAAGATCATTTGCCTCTTTGATGGCGGTCACTTTTGGCTGCCATTCCCTGTTAAGACATCTCAAGACTTTATTAGTAGCAACATCATTGGAAATAGGCCTACCTAGTGAATGTAAGCGATTGATAAGATGAGTAAATCTCTTTTGCATGTCGGCAATGGTTTCCCCTTGCTCCATAAAAAAGAGATCAAACTCTTGTATAAGAGTATTGATTCTAGCTAACTTAACATCGATTGTCCCCTCATGGGCTATTTGTAGTGAATCCCACATGGCCTTAGCAGTAGGACAATGGGATACACGGTAATATTCATCTACACCTAATGAGGAGATTAAGATGTTTTTAGCTTTCCAATCATAATTGTATTTTTTCTCATCGTCATCGGTCCATTGTGCTTCAGGCTTTGGCACAACTACATTATCCGCATTGGTCATAGTAATTTCTATTGGACCATTAAGGACAACGTTCCATATTTTTCTATCTATGGAGTTTATATGCACACGCATACAATCTTTCCAATAACTATAATTTTCACCGTTGAAAACAGGAGCCCTATTATACGCCCCTTTAGGTTCGTTTGCCATTTTCTATCTCGTTGTATTTGAAGCACCGAATAACCGGAGCTCTGGATACCACTTGTTAGACTATGGCACGGATCTAGAAGGGGGGGTTGAATAGATCCCCAATTAAAATTTGAGTCAGCGCTACCAATTTAAAATTGGTTTTAAAAATGTTTTAAGTGCGGAAGCGGCCGAGGAAAAATATAGTCTAAAACGAACGGTTATTGGAAAACCAGATATACGTAAGCCTATGGATTTATGACAATTCGGAAAAATAAAATCACAACACAAACTATGCTTATCAATTATTTACTTCAATTGCAAGGTTACCTAGTTCCAATGAAAAACAAGGCACACAAAAACTAGAAGCAAAATAAGACAATTTTAGTTCAGGACTTTTGTCGAACAGTTTGTGTGCACAAATATCTCAAAGGATATTTATGTTGAGTAAGAGATTGGAAATCCCCTAGTACAATATTTTTATTGTACTTAGTAGTTAAAAATAGAGTTTCAACACCTTACTCAATTTGTATCACAGTTTGACAATAGTCACTTAAGCTAGAATCACTTATTTTATAAGCTGAATTGAAAATGACAGAAAATGAAGAACACACGATTTGACGAGGCAGTTCCCCCGTCGTCCTCGCTTCGGGGTACATCTGCCCTCAATTCTAAAATTAGAATTGAGATATATTGAATATATATCACCTGTTGGAATGAACAGTTTACACAAGAGTTGATAGACAATGATACAAACAATCTCAAATATTGTTGGTGCTTGCTATCACTTCTTGCACCTTGATTCAAGATGAATCAAGCCCTTCAATTTGTTGTGAATGACCTCCGATTCCAGCCACCTTAATGAAAAACCTTCCGTTGTTCAAACCTTCGGCTCGGCTGATCTTAGACACCAACAAATCAAACCCGGAATGTCTTCAACACTTCAATGCCCTCGCTACTAAACTGATGAACCTTCCGTTGATCAATTACCTTCACACTTGCTTGAATGTTGAACGAACTATTCTGTAGCAAAAACCTCAAAACCTTCTAGTCTTGATGGGTAAAACCTTCAAGGTTTTCTGCAAGAAACACCTGCTCCAATTTCCACTCAAACCGGATCTTCAATCAACGCGTTCGAACCTTATCACCCTTGAACAAGACACCAATCACAGCAAAAATGATTGTGTATATTTGTGGATTTGTGTGTTGTTTGAAGGATGAAGATGAAGAAATATGTTGCACCTATTTCACGTTTCTTGCCCTGACAATTTACTCAAGATTTCAATTGTTAGTTGTTAAAATTTAGCAAAACTCTATTTATAGTAATAACCAAAACAGTCAACTGAACAGAATTTTAAACACAGCAAGAAAAACAGCACAGCGTGCGAACGGTCGACCATAGGGTCGGCGTGCGCTGACCCGTGGGGAATCCTCAGCTCCATGCGCTGAGTGGCATGGTCGACGCATGTCTTCATGCGCTGATCCGTGGAAAATCAAAACACTCATGCGCCGACTGTACAGTCGACGCATAGCTTCCATGCGCTGAGCCGTGAGAAATGCCAGGCTTCATGCGCCGACTGTATGGTCGACTCACTGCTTAGAAACCTGCAAAAATAACAGCTTTTCCATTTTGTGCATCCTGCCACATTCAGTTATGACACATATTAAGGTATAATGATTTAACAATGAAAAAGAGATATAGCATGATGAGGTATTGCATGATTCTTCTAATTTGTCCAAGGTTGTGTTTTGTCCTCATTGAAAACTCGGAGGCCTGTATTGTGAGACAACTTGCCCTCATAAATGTCATCTCCACCGTTGTGTCTGTGAGGTCAATTATATTCTGATACCCTATGCAAATTTCCTCTACCTTATGTAGGGATATGGTTATTGCCCTCATCTTACGTTTTGTAAGTCTTCCCGTGACATTTTCACAAAGTATCTCCTCCATACCTTTCGCAATGCATTTAACTTATCTTTTATAAGTCCTCCCGTGCCTTTTGCACAGTTTTTTTTCCAGCTTACCTTTTGTAAGTATCCTCTCTACCTTTTGTAGAAAGAATCATATTCTCCTAACCTTTTGTTCATGAGTTCTCTTCGCCTTTTACAAAAGGAACATCTTTCTCCGAACCTTTTGTTCTGGGGTCCTCTCTACCTTTTGTAGAATAAATTTTTCTCCTAACCTTTTGTTCAGGAGTCTTTTCTGCTTTTCGCAGAAGAAAGTACGACTGTCTTCTACTAAGGGAGTCTCCTCTACCTGTTGTAGAAGGAGTTTGTTATTTCTCCAAACCTTTTGTTCTAGGATTCTCTCTATCTTTTATGGAAGGAATTTGTCTCCAAACCTTTTGTTCTGGAGTCCTCTCTACCTTTTGGAGAAGAAATTATTCTCTTAACCTCTTATTCAGGAGTCTTTTCTGCTTAGGCATAAATTTCAAACTATCATTGTTTTCCAAGTGTCCTCTACCTTTCGTTGCAGGATTTTGTCGCCGAGCCTTTTGTTTCGTGGTCGTCTCTCTACCTTTCATATTGAGAATTTGTCTCCAAACCTTTTGTTCTGGAGTCCTCTCTACCTTTTGTAGAAGTAATTTGTCTCCAAGCCTTTCATTCCGAAGTCCTCACTATCTTTCGTAGGAGGAGTTTTCTCCTAGCCTTTGCTCAGGAGTCTTTTTTGCTTATTGCAGAAATTTTCACGATCATTTCTTCCCTAACGAAATATCCTTTACTTGTTATAGTATGACCATTTTCTCCAAACCTTTAGTTCTGGGGTTCTTTCTACCTTTCATAGAAGGAAGTTGTCTCCAAGCCTTTTTTCTGGAGTCCTCGCTACCTTTTGTAGGAGGAGTTATCTCCTAACCTTTTGGTCAGGATTTTTTTTCTGCTTTTACAGAAATTTATTCGATTGTGTTCTCCAGAAGGGAGTTCCTCTATGTGATGTAGAAGGAATTTATCTTTTCTCCAAGCCTTTTGTTCTGGAGTCCTTTTCACCTTTTGTGTAAGGAATATTTTCTCCAAACCTTTCGTTCTAGGGTCCTCTATGCCTTTGTAGAAAGGAATCTTTTCTCCAAACCTTTTGTTCTGGGGTCCTCTCTACCTTTTGTAGGAGGAATATCTCACTCTTTGATTGTTAGGATCTCTACGTTTGGTAAGAGTTATTTCATATATCCCCTGAGTCCTTGCTACCTTTTATGGAAAGAATATATCACTATATACAGCTTGAGTCCTCCCTACCTTTCGTAGGAGGAATATCTCTTAAACCTTAATTATCATTTATTACTGCAGAGATGCTTCCTCTTTCAGGACTGGAAAAACACTTGTGTTCTTTTGCATTGGATCTCGAGCATATCATCATATATCCCTCACAACCAACCAATTCATCAAACTACCTTTTATCTTTTGATAGATTCCTTTTTCAAAGCCATCCTGTTATTCCATCCTGATACATTTCACCTCAGTTAGCTGAAAACTTTGGGTATTCTTGTATTTAATTTCCTTGTACCTTGACTCTGAGAAGGCCTTTGTCATACTCACTTTCAAGTCTAAGGAGATTAAATAGGGGCATCTGTCACATCCTCCTTTTCACCCTAACCTTTAACCTCCATATCATTAGCATTAGCATTAGCATCTTCATGAATGCATGGTTCAAGCTCTAAATAAGAGAACTCAAAGGATTTTGACTTGGCTCAAGAGGTCATTTTTCTCAAGGAAAGTTGAGTTTATTTCTCAAGCTTTTGTCTTCCTTAAGTCTCAAGGCATTCATGTTATCTTATCATACTTGAATTTCATCTGGATCATGGACAAGCATTGGAATCAACAACCTATTCCTTGAAGCTGTGGAATTAGGGTTTTTGTCAATTGAGTACATAAATCCCATATGGGAAACATAAATCAAGAAATTTCATCATCATGAATCATATTCAATCTTTGGTGAAAGGATCATACATCATACTCAGAGGAATTTGAATTTAGAGCCTGGGTCATTTCCTCCTATCATTTGGGGCTAAAATTAGAGTTTTGGAATTGGTCAGTTTATTTCTGTTTCTTAAAGCAATATTTGAGCTTATGGTTGTATACGTATCCTAAGGTACCTTGATGTACAATATTGGCCATCAATTTGATGTGGAAGGCTTTCAATTGATCAATGAACTGAAAATCAAGAATTTGGGGAAAGGTTAACTGAGCAAGGAAAAAGTCAACTCTTGACTTTTGAGGTCAAATTCCCAATACTCATGTTAAACATCATCAATGAACAAGATTTGATCAACAAATGATAAAGTGATCATCAAAAAATCAAGATGTGCAAAGTTGCTAAATTTAGAAAACTAGGGATTTAGAGAATTTCTATTTCAGGAAAGTTTTCATCCATTTTCAACCATCTTGCAAGAAAGTTTCCATCATGTTAAAAGCTTCATTTCATTCCTGGCCAATCATGAAATTTGTAGTACTCATCCTAAGCTTTCCAACCATATGAAGTATGGATCATTTGGGTTATTATAGAGCAAGTTATGATTGTTGGAAGTTGGCATTTTTAAGTTGTCATATCTCAACACTTAGAAAATTTTCTAAGTCCTAAAACTCAGCATAGAACACCAATGTTCTCCCTCACTTTTCATCACTTTCCAAGTCTCCATTAAACCTTTGGCCAACATGATTCTTGTTCTCTATAATGTAAGCTTTTCAATGGGTTTTTATTTGATTGAAATGGACCAAAGTTGAGTGAGTTATGGATGGATAAAGTGAAGAAATTCACATGCATGGAAATGGTATGTCTTGCATCAAATTATGTAGCAAGGCTGGCTTGATTCATTTCACACGTATGACACTTCATTTTCCCCCCAAATATCTTCCATTCGAATTGAAGATTGTTGCATAATCAAGCTAAGCAATATCATGTACCATATGCACCAATTTTACACATAATGCCAAAAGAAGAAATGCAAAACTTGCCTCCCATACAATACCATTCCACTCACATTCATAAGGAATATTTCCCTCTCCAAATCACTACATAATCACAACAAACCTCATGAGAGCATGTTGAGCTCGTGACACCATCACCACCATTCATTTCCTCACTTTCCATCAAATTCTGTTAAAATTCATTCACCATTTAAACTTCAATTATGCCCTTCCAAAAACCTCGGATATAAAAGGAATAAACCATAATCAGAAAAGGAGGAGGAAAGAGAGCATTGAAACTTCTTCATTTTTCTAAAAAAAAACACACTATCGAGTTTGAGATTTGAGGCTTTCTCTCTCATTTTTCTCTATTCGTTCTTACTTCTAGGTGTCAAAGGAGGCTAAAAGAGAGGATATGAGGCTTGCTTGCACGTGGAAAGAACCATTTCAAAGCATGCTCAGAGGTAATCTTTTGGATTGTGCTAAGTTGTGTTTGAGCATGTTCAGATTGGTGCCTTGGTTTTTGTTTGCTTCGATTCATCAGGTTTTTATGTTTTAAAATTATGTTTGATCATGGATTTGAAACCAGCATGAGAAGCTCTTCATTTTGATAACAATTTTATGATGTTTGGTGGTGGTTTTGGTCTGCAACTCTGGCACTGTGGCTGGAGAAGACAACCGGAGCTAGGGCTCTGACGTCTGAGATCAATGTCTTAGGCTGATGTGGCTATTTGACTATCATGTGTGGCTTTGTTTGACTTGCTGAGGTGTGACACCAAACGCTGCGTTTCATTTAAATGGATGGTTTTTGTTAGGTTTTGTTTGGGTTAATTGGTTAATAGGCCCAAACTTGCTATTCACACCCCCAGCGTTTCTGGCCCAAGGCGCATACCAATGAATTCATGTTGTTTTGGTGATTGCTAATGCAGCTCCCTTTCATTTATTTTATTTTTATTTTTCTTTCATTTTCACTCTTTATTTTATTTTATTTTAAATACTTCCACACATTTGAAAAATACCAAAATATGATTTTCTGATTATTTGATGTCTTGTGATAATTTCCATCATTTTATTTATTTTTTATTTATTTATTTTCCATTTATTTTGGATTTAATTTGAGTGGGTACTTCCATTGATACCCTTGCATTAAGGTTGAGGATTTGAGTGACTTATACTCATCATTTGAGGCTAAATTTTTAGCCACATTAAAACCATTGAATGAGTGTTATATGATGTTGTTTTGAGTTTGGTTTGAGTTACCTAAGGTGACTTGTCATTTCTCACTTTTTGACCCTCGATTCACCCCTGGTTTAATGCATAGCTTGCATGGTTCAACCATTTTGAGCATTGTTCCTTAGCCTATCTTCTTCCCATCTTTTGCAATTGCTTAAGTATGTGTTTGAACTTATGTTTTCTTTTTTTTTTGGATTTTATTCGAGTGTCTTGCTATTTTTGGTGGAAGCCTCTTTGAGGGTTTTTGATAATTTCTCATGTTTGAGTCATATGTCTAGCTTATTGTTCCCTTGACCTAGTTAAGGTTGATTATAGCTTATGGAATTTTGGCATATGATAACATACTGCCTTGAGGCTCTTCTTGCTTTGGTTTCATGATCTTTGAACCTTTTTCCTATTTTTAGTTGATTTTACAAGTTTAACATTGTTTGAGTGCTTCACTTGACTACCTCTTGAGCTAGTCTTGTTTTGATACTTCTTTGCATGTGCTAGTTGAAGCTTGTTGATCCTTATATGTTTCATGTAAGATGTTTATCTTGTTGGTCAATGTGTTTGTGCCCTCATTTCATGATCACATTATCTCACACACACTTCACATGATCCTTTGTTCATTGTGAGATTGCTTGACTTGTATTTTGTGCATGCTTTGAAGATTATTCTCATGTCTTGCCTTGTTGATCTTTGATGATATTTGAATTGATGTGGTTGCTGCCCATATTGTTTTCATCTCATATATTATATGTCTTGATCATTTGCTTTATCACTACTAGAAATGTTGTATTTAGCCTCGGTCATTTTCCGACACTATAAGGCAAAAAACCACCGCTACTAGCCAATTAGCCTCAGCCTAGCATCGGCGTCTGGGATATGCTAAAACGATCGAAGCTAACATTTAGACTCGACCAAGAAGAGCCGTGGCTAAATGTAGCCTCGGTCTAGCTGTGTCTAATTTAGCCTCGGTTTAGCCGTGTCTACTTTAGCCTCGGCGAAGCCGTGTCAAAAAACAAAAAATAGCCTGGGCCTGACCGAGGCTAAAGTCAAACTCCATCAGCTCACGTGCTATTTCTTGGTCCTGGTCGAGGCTAAAGGAACATTTTGCCTCGACCTTTTTCGAGGCTAAGTTCAAACTTTATAAGTCAACAAAATATTTAGCTTTGGTCTAACCGAGGCTAAAGTCAAATTGTAAAAGTCAACAAAATTATGCCTGGTTTCCAATTGTATAATCTATATATGCTGACCATGTTTTCCAATAATGACAATTATGTCATGTCATGTTCTCCTTCAATCAATTTATCAAGATCATAAATAATTTATCAAAACATATAACACATATGAAGTAAGAGTTATCAAAATATTACATAAACTGAAACAACAACAAAAAAATCTTGACTCCATTGCAAAATCAACACATGCTTGTTTGGAAGGACCATGACTATTCTTATGTCATATATATTTGGTATGGCAATGTTGTCTACTTAGGAAAGTATATGTATATATATATATATATATATATATGTGTGTGTGTGTGTGTGTGTGTGTGTGTGTGTGTGTGTGTGTGTGTGTGTGTATGTGTGTGTGTGTGTGTGTGTGTGTGTGTGTGTGTGTGTGTGTGTGTGTGTGTGTGTGTGTGTGTGTGTGTGTGTGTGTGTGCACACGCGTGTACCAGGACTATTCTTCTATATATATGTGCACACGCGTGTACCAGGATTATTCTTTTAATAATAATACAAGCCTGTCAAGATTGTTATATTATAATTGGGCAGACGATAGCATGTGAATTTTTTTCTTAAAACTATACATGACCACTTCAGCTGTTATTATACAAAAATATGATTCAACCAATATGTTGTTTTCTACTTGTAGGATTTTAGCACATACATGATACCTATTGCTTAATCCCTTTTGTTCACACTTCAGTATTTAGACTCTCACATGTTGTATCATGTATATGGAACACAATGAGTTAGTGAAGCTGCAGAATTATGTGAATTTTAAGTTCTTGAATGTAGTTAACCTTTCAAGCTTCGTAAAGCATTCCAACTTCTATCCGTTGCTTTAATGAAACTCCTAGAGCAGGCAGGACAGATCTACAGTTATTGTGCATGACTTCGTAAAATGCAAGCATGATTTTATCAAACCAGCCACAGTTCAAGCCGATATAAAATCTTGTCTTTCCGCGAACATGAACAACACCAGCAAGTCGCGCTGCTTCTAAGCTAGAGACCTCTTCAAACTTTTGAGAATCAGATAAAAGATTGTCGGGGCAGTTCTGTATATGTATTTTCAAATTATTTATGACAACACCTGCAGCAAACGTTATACCATCAATGAGAATATTGCAAAGACTAAATAGTTCCAAACAATAAAATAGAAGACAATCCTAATGTCACTATATGGCCAAAAGCTATGTTTATTGGTAAATATGAGTAACAATCCTAGAATTTTAGGATTGAGAAGAACCACCAGATTAATGATAACAGAACCCTTTTATTCATCTATTATGTGTCAGTTGCCAAAATTCAAATTCAAAAGAGTTGCTAAACAATGTTATGTAGTTGATCATGTGAATAAAAGAGTATTGTTTTCTCTTAATCAGGTGATAGAAGATTTATGTTATTATATGTCAAAAGAGCAATGGGTTTCAGAAACTTCCATACCGAAAGCATTTCCAATATCTTTTCCATCTCCAAATATAAGTATGACAGCAACACAAAGGATCATAAGGATGTAGTTCACTTCAGGGGAGTAAACTTCTCCTTCATTATTAGGAGATGTGTGTACAATCTTCACTCGAGGAAAATAATCAAGTACTACAGATTGCTTGATCACATAAAAGGTGGCTGATATCAATGACTGGCTAGCAACAATTGCAGCCGATGTTGCAATGATAAAGATAGGCCAGTAAACTGGAGTTGGTATAAATTTGTAAAAGCCATCATTATGATCATTGGGATTTTTAATCAGGTATGTTGTCTGCCCCGCATAAGTCAGAACTAAAGATGGTTAGATTGTGAATATGAAAGTTATCTGTTACCAAAAATAACAAAGAGAAAACACATAAAAACTAAATGAGCAAAAGATATAATACAACAAAAATATATGATATTTCTTAATGAGATCATTGTGTATAAAGAAATGGATGATAGTAAGTTCAAAACATTTGAATGACATGCACGGAAGTACCAAATTATACAACAATAAAATGACTTGAAGAAACTTCTGCATAGCTAGGGACTAACCTCTAGCAGTAGATGGATGAAGCTCGCGACAGACATTTTTCCCATGTCTTTGTTGTCTCTTCTCAACAACATTTTCACCACCAGTCCCTCGTTCACTAAACTTAACTGGGGATTGATGACTTCCCTCAGGTTCTCCAACATCAACTAAATGTCCAGCAAAATATACCATCGAACCAGCTTCTATAACTTCATCTTTCTTTAGAAACCTGCGTTCTAAAGGTCTTTTACTCAAATCATACAGTATGACCTGGAAAGAGAACATTAAAAGGAGAACAACTAATAAATATAACATTGTGCCAAGATAATGTGTGTTTAAATAAGGTCTATGTCATTAAGAAAAGTCGAATAATCCATTACCATGGAACCAGTTTCAAAATAAACAGAAAATTAAACAAATTGATGACAGATAAAGAAATATGTGGCGATACAAACAGGAAAATGATAATTATAAAAAGAAAGAAAACTAACCTGTCGCCCAAGGGATCCACAAAATTCTAGTTGTAAAAAGCCGTCATGATACTTCTTTGCTTTTTGAGTTAATTGTGTTGTGTATAGGACCTTCCATTCTATATTGGAAAATAAAGAGATACACAGGTGAACGCTGAACAGTTAATGAAGATGAAAAAACTGAAGACAATCAAAGCAGAAAACAAATGCAACCAATAATAGACTTCAAAAGAAATTGACTATATACAAGCAGGAAGGAATCCATAAGAAAGAAAGAATAAAACCCATAAATTGATTCACTTATTGGTTTTCGTTGATTCGTGATAAAACTATAAATACCATACATTTTTATGCGTGAGTGTTTGTGTGAACGTGCGCATGAGTGAGTGTATGTGCGTGTGCGCGTTAGTGTGTGCATGTGCAGGGCGCGTGTGTTTTCACGGAATTCTGTATATCAGCTTCAATTTTAAAATTTTGTAAATTGATCTTTTGAAACTCAATTAACATGGCTGGCATAAACATTCATTGGGAAAATAATCACCATTCAAATGTAAGATCTCGCATAGTAAAACCAGTACTCTTTTCGTTATTTTTTGAAAAGGCAAAGTACTCTGTCAATTAGAAGTGAAAATTCTGTATTTTAGATCCAAACATCGTCATAAAATAGAACAGCTACATGCATTATGCAAATCATATTTGACTCATTAACCAAATCATATTAGTGACTGGCACATAAAGACTGCACTCTTTTCTTCTATATTGGTATTCTTCCTTCAATTAAACTGCTATAAGTTACAAAACTGAGTAACAAGAAAGAAAATTAGTGTAACTAGGAATTTATTGGAAATAGGAAATGCCAATGAAATCTATAATCATCCTACTAAGTAAAAATACAAATAGGAAAAAAAAACTGATGCAACTAAAAACAACTGGCCAAATACAGCATGTTTTCAAACCAATAAGTATAACTGTCAACTAACCACGTTTTCCAACGGTCACATGGCTATCAATGTCAAGAGAAGCTTTCTGTCTGTCTATCTTCTCCATTCTCTTTATATTAGTGCAATTCTTTCCCTGAACACTGGATTCTGGTGTATGACTTACTTGATCCTTACTAATGTCAACCAAATATGTATCAAATGCAATTGATTCACCGGGTTTTATTACATCATCTTTTTTAAGGAACCTGCTATCTAAGAGTTTCCTGCTTGCATCAAACAGCCTAACCTGAAATACAGACAGAAGAGGGACGGATAGCCATTTATTAAACCCCTCACGTAATCCTGACTGCAACTGGGACATTTTAAGATTTAGAACTTGTTTGGATAAATATCTGTACAAACAATTATAGAAGCCAGTTGAAATGATATTACTTGTTTGGATCAGTATGTTTTGTATTCAAAAATAGCTTGTAATCAAAATATCACTGCTATCTAAAGGTTTCCAGCTTGACCTAAAATATAGACAAAAAAAGGGGGAGTAGACCATATATTGAGCACTTTGTTTATTTTCTGACTGCAACTAATATCTGACTACTAGTAAGGACATTTAGTATTGTATTACCATATTTTGTATCCAAATAGCATGTATTCAAAATATTACTGTGTGAGTTTCTTCTTCTTTTCCGAAGGGGGACAGGGATCAATTTTCATTAATATTTAAGCTAATCCAAGTGTGCCATTGATCACAATACAAGAAGAAAAAACAAACAAACAAAGGATTCAACGTGTATGCAGTAAAATAACCTCACCAATCATATCCTGAAATCAAAGCATATATTGAACTTTTGATAAAAGAAATAGACGTTTGAAAGTTAACCTGTGCCCCCTGAGATCCGCATGAATCAAGTCCTAAAAAACCATCATGGTACTTCTTTGCCTTCTGAGTCATTTGACTGGTGTATAGAACTTGCCACTCTAATTGGATATAGAAAAAGTTCTAATAGTTAGAAGATAAAACTCATTATGTTCTACAGCATACTGACATGTTCCACATGTATCTCAACTTTGAAATTAAGAGACAGTAACTAGGCAGAATCAATGCTGCATTGCCATATTTTGCACCAGAATGACAGAAAAAGACAAATAAGGCAAGCAAAGCAGAGTGAACCCAACAGTGGTGAAGGAATGCATATCCAATTACTTACCATCAGTTGGTTTAGCTTCAATAATAGGTATAGCTTCTTCATCATTGGCACGGTCATATCCATGTCTCCGTTTCCAGGTTCCAGATTGGTCATCAAAAACAACTTTGTCCTTCTTCCTATTCTTAATGCATGCATAATAATACACAAAAATTCTCATCCGTATACACACACGTGCAAAGCCATGACCCAGATTCAACATATCATGCAGCCAACCATTACGTTTGCCTTCAAATATAATCTCCAAGCCAAATCAGTAACATTTTTTCGTACCAACCTACCACGAAACACACGTATCATATGAAGCCATCACCATTCGCAGCGAACCATTACATTATGCAAATACTCCAAGCGGTACCTGAAAAACAACAAACAAAATCTCAGCGAATCTTCCAAACGGTTACGCAACTTTTCACAACAACTTCTCTCAAAATATCCAATTCACCCTCAAGTTCTCCTATAAGAACACCTTCCTTCACTCTCAGAGACGGGGGCACGAATATCATCATCTTCATTTTTCTCAAACGCCAAAAAAACCTTCATTCAACCCAAACCTTCATTTGATTTTCATTCGCAAATCTTCCAAAAAAAAGACAACATCTCAACCTTCTTCAAATCACCCATACACCAAAAAACCCCAAAACGAAATAGATCCAGAAATCTAGAATCGAGAGATGAAGTAGAAGAAAGAGATAGAATCAAAACAAGCTCAAAATCGTGAACTACACAAACCTAATTTGAGACGAAACCCAAGTCTGAAACTTGAAGCTAACGAGTGAGATCGAGGAAGAGAAACACGATTCAATCCTGGAAAGTGTAACGAAATTCATAGAGAAGGTCCAAATGTTTTTTCATGACTTGTTTGATTTTAGGGGTTTTTTCATGACTTGTTTGATTTTAGGGGTTTTTTTCTTCTGAAAATGTATTTGGTTTAATGTTAGGGTTCTCTGAAAGGAGTTAAGAGGGAAACATGAAAAACAAGGTGGGAAATAGTTAGCCTCGGTTCATCCGTGTTTATGAGATAAAATAAATATATTCGAAAAAAAATAAAAAACCATTAGCCTCGGCTGATCCGTGTCTATCAGATAAAATAGATATATTCGAAAAAAAATTAAAAACGTTAGTCTCGGCTCATCCGTGTCTAATATTTAAAAAAAATAAAAAAAAACTTAAAAATGGATTTTTTGCGTTTAAGTAGCCTCGGTATCGTCAAGGCTAGTTAGCCTCGGTGTCAGAGACCGAGGCTAAGTTCGCAGCTTAAAATAGTTAGTCTCGGCTTGATCGTGTCTAATATTTAAAAAAAATAATTCAAAAATTGAAAAATATCTAGCCTCGGCCTAACTGTGTCTAATGAATTAAATAAAAATAATTGTAAAAGAAAAACTTTAAAATGGCTTTTTTTGCGTTTGAATAGCCTCGGTTTTGTCAAGGCTAGTTAGCCTCGGTGTCGGTGGCCGAGGCTAAATTCGCAGCTAAAATGAAGTTTTCTAGTAGTGTATGTTTTACATGTTTATGAACTTATGATTATTCATTGTTTATCTTGTTGAATTTGACTTTTTGTCTTGTTTTTGATGTTTCTCTTTTAGTACATCTTTGTACGTTCTCACTCATGCCTTCCATGTATCATATATCATCTTCCCCCTTGGTGGGTACTATGTTTCTCTCTCCTCATTTACAATGTAATAGCTTAGTTTTTTTTTTATGCTTGCTTGCTTGATTGTTAAAAAGATAAAATGAATCTAAGTTAGAACACATTTTCAATAAAAGGGACCAATAAGACTTGATTCAATGTCAAGTCATTTTCAAACTTATGTAACTTGGTTTGTATCTTAGGGTTCCACCTCTTCTCATCTCTCATTTTTTGATATTAACCCATCCTATCCTTGTATGGATTCAACCTTTGTAAGTTGATTGCTTCGCGCATCGCCATCAACCTACCTTGATCTATTCATCACCTTTTCTTTTCAAAACCTTTTCTTTATTCCTTTTGTCTCCTTGAGTCTAAAAACCTTGGTCTTATACCAAGTGCATTTTAAAACTCTTTTCTTAATAAACTTGGATGGTTGTGAAGAGGTTAGGCGAATGCCTTCTCCTATCCCGAGTGTTTGACATTACCTTTAGGGTTCACTTTCATAAATCACCTACTATTCGAAATCAAAACATCTTTAACAATAGAATAAGGTTCTCTTTATATTGAACTAAAGAGAGAGGATTTAATGAAGACTTCTTCCTCTCTGAGTATTAGGATACTCACTTTAGAGTGTGTGGGCTCGACACTCGTCTTTCAATACGAAGACGTGACTATATTCGCCACACCATTTTCACAATAAATCTTTTGAGATAAAGAATTGGGTACTACGCGCAAGAGGTTACTATCTGAGGACTTATTTCACCCCTAAATAAATCATTACACATCAAATGTGTCATCTTGCCTTGATGGTGCAAACTCTTTCTTTGCAAAAAGGACGTGCTACGTTTGTTCTATCGAAAACAGGTAACGCCTAAGACTCCAAGAGCGAGCTGCAAAACACCTAACTTCTAGAATGCGAACATTGGCATCGTCCATAAAAAAACACCAACAAACCGTAGTGTCACGACCTACGGATGCTCTTATTTTTCACTTCTTTCAAGTGAAGATACGTAGGCACAAGGGTCCCAATCCTTGGCGAGCACACTTCCATCTTTTTTCATTCGCAGTCCTCTGAACTACGTTGGCTATGACTTTCTCATACCTGTTGAGAATACGTATGCATAGGACCGTGAAGTCCTACCGAGTCTCCTCCCCCTTTCCACCTTCTCTTTTCTCTCATTCTTTGTTTCCAATCCTTCTCTCTCCTAGAACATTCTTAGAAAGCAATATCTTTTAACAAACATCCTTACACATGAGATAAACGAATGGTTCCCATCGAGTACGATGGATGTGGAGGGTGTTAATAACTTCCCTTCGCATAACCGGCTTCCGAACCCATAATTTGGTCGCGAAACCACATTATCAATTTCCTTTTTAGGGTTTTCTCGATGTTTTCCCTTCCCCTTTTGAAATAAATAAAGTTTGATGGTGACTCTCCTATTTTTCTCTTTCACCTCGACGTCGTTGCGTTTTTCGAGTAGCGACAATTGCATTTCGATTTCAAGTAAATAAGTAGATAGAGATCTTGTGGGTTGTGTTTTTTATTTTAAACAAAGAAGAAGATGGAGATCTATTGAAATATGCATCTCTTTTTTCTTTTGGATTTGTATTGAATTAACATGACAAAGTAAGTTTGCTATTGATTTTCTGCTATGTGTATTATGCTGATTATCTGGTTTTTCTGCTATTTAATTGTCTTTTGTTTCATACATGTTTGTGCTGATTAATATGGTATGTGTATTATGCACATATCTTTTCCATCTCAATAACAAACAATGAAATTTGACGGTGATAATAGAAATGTAACGGCAACACGATACAATAATGACGACTTTAGTATACTTACCAACATCATCAGGTATAATGTCAAACTTAGCTTCTGAGGTCTATGATTACTTTGTTTAGTTTTTATTTTCTTTTGATATTCTCAACAATCCATTTTTTTTTCTAGCTTTTATAACTGATTGCAGATATGAGAACATCACTTAGTCCTGGTCTTTTAGCATATGCACCAATCTAGGCAATCAATAACAGGTGCTAATTCTTTTTTCACAAAATATTTAATGTGTATTATTTATCATTAATGATACTCCTTAAGCTAGAATTAGAAAAAATTAACATCATAGTCTTTCATGGATACTTTAATTTGAGTTTTCTCTTGACATAAGTTGTTTCACTGTTTGAGATAATTGAAGAAAACAACTTATCACATTGGTCTTCTGTTGTTTTTAACTTATTTTCGTAAGCTCTTTAAGATAGCTTATGAGCATAATTTCAACATCATGAGTAAATAATAACATATCACATTTCACCTATGGAAGTATTGTTATTGTTAGTAATCAAATTCTACTTTCACAACAAATCAAGCCTCCAATTCAATTATCATGTATTGGCTTAAAATTTCTATAAGCAATAACCGCATAAAAGGGATCTGACCCTGAAAACAATCCAAAGAGCTTCTTGATGATCCAGCCAACCGGTGAGTTTTCTTCATCATTAGGTGCTGGAAGCTTTCTAATTACCTCTGGCTCTGTGAAACCTTCCACTGATTGGAAATACTGAACCACAAACTGAACCCTACTGTAACCTGTTCCTTCCCTCCATGCACTTATGGCTTTCTCATAAAACATTCTGTTGCTAAAACTCACTATGAACACCCCTCCTGGTTTTAGCAACCTAAACACCTCTGCAAATACCTGTGAATTTATTTTCTCTTTATTAGTGATGTTCAGTAATATTAATCAATTACTATATGGAAATGGTTTTTTGTTTTGTTTTTGTTTATATTACCTTTTCTGGTTGTTGGAGATACTGCACACTAACAGTGCACAAAACTGCATCAAAAGAACAGCTCTCAAATTCAAACACTTGATCTTTATTAAGATCCTTTACAACAAAGTTATCCAACCTTGGATTCTTCGCAAGCTCTTGCGCGTTCATCCCATGCCCAACTACTCTTTTGTATTTGACATCATTCGGTAGATGGCTAACCCAAGAGCTCATGAGATCAAGTATTTCAGTGTCTGCTCTTAACCTTTCTCTGTAAAGATTTGTTAGTGTAGAAATGAATCTGTCGTCAACATGAGTCACAAGGCGCGGAAACGCATAAAACTCTTTGTCTTGGTAAATGTTGAGTTTGGTTCTACCTTCTTGTGTTAGAACAAGACGTTTAATTTTGCCTGCTGATGCTTGTTGATTGGTTTGGTTGTTTTGGTTTAATGTGCTAACTATTTTCTTTGGAGTTTTGAGATGAGGTGCATAGATGGATTGCAGTTTGGTTTGCATTGTTGGAGACTTGGAGTAGGTATTGGTATGAAAAAAAGGATATGAATGAATTAACATGAATCAAAAGAAACAAAAATTTATTTGTGTATCATGTGTATTCTTTGGGATAAGAAATCAATGGATGTGAAATCATATAGATGTTTACTAGTTTTTGGGCCTCAAATAAAGTTAAAGATCTCACAATGTTTGATTTCGTCTATCTATAGTTGATTTCGTCCATTTTAAAATTTCGTTTATTGTATTTCATGTTAAAGTTGATATATGTATTTTTATAATCAAATTTAATTTAGTTTATTTGCTTCTATATTATAATGTTCACGTTAACTAAATTAATTTCAATTTCACTTCTAACTTCTTAAAAAAAGAATAATTAGTTAGAAAGGAGGCTCAAGGCTCAAACAGAAAACAACCCTAAGCTAAAAGTCTCACAAAAAAAATAACATCATTCTACAAACATCTTTCTTAACTCAATAAGACAATTTTCAAACCAAGAATAATCCTATATAACCATGTTGTCTTGCTTTGCCAAAGTATACCTTGGAGATGAACTCTCCTACTAAAAATTGATCCAGGCTTTTGATCCAAATTCGCCCCATGAATCGCTTCTACAGAACGTTTGTTGTCCACTTGAATCACAAGCTTTTTGAAACTTTTCTCCCAAGCAATCTCCAAACTGATTAGCACTCCCCAAAGCTCAGCATTATGGCTGCTACATTTGTCAATAAACGTATTGAAATCTCCCTTTCAGCTGTCATGCTTGTCTCTGAACAGCCCTCCGCGGCTAGCATCTTTTCTAGAATTAACAACCCCGTCTGTGTTCAAACAAATCCAATCTTCAAGAGGAGGTCTCCATTGCACTTGGATCTTCCTACGTACTTGTTGTTCACTTTGTCCTGCAACTTTCTACTGATATGGTACAGAAAGACATTCTCCTTTATTTCATGTGCCAAATTTTAGGGCATTATAAAATTTGGAGCATGATACGTCTTATTCCTCCAAACCCAAATGTTATGACACCCATAAGCCTAAATTGCAACCCAGGCAGTACCATTACTCTCCACCTGCTGCGTCATATTTAGCTCTAACCAGTCACTAATCTCTGTAGTCAAAAAATGATGTTTATTAAAATTATTAACCAGATGATTCCATACTTGCTTAGCAGCTTTGCAATCCCTTAAAGAATGCAAAGTTGTCTCAATTTGGTCTTCGCAATCATTACAATTCTTGTTCCTCAACTAGAGATGATTCAAATACACGTTGGTAAGAATGTCATTATGGAAAACCTTCAAAATAAATCTCTTTATCCGCTCTAGAACCTGCAGATTCCAGATGTCTTTCCAGAGCATGTGATTCACTTCCTCGAAGTCTTGATTCAAGAAGTCATACATACTAGAAATGGAGAATGAAATTCTGGCAAGCAGATCACAGATATCCTAAGAGATATTAAGATATTGATCTCTGCTAAAAACTAAACAAGGACAGAACATAACCATTCTGTTCTCTCGAAAACGAGAACACTCTGAACCATCAAGTTCAAAACAGTGTCATGACAGATGTTTCAAAGTCTGTCAAAACATGTACTTCGGAGTATAGATACAGATTGAATTAACATAACAGAATGAAATAAATAACACAAGATATGATTGTGAGGGCAAACCCTCATATAGCCTACATACTTGTGTTTTGATGATAATAAAACGCGATCATAGATGAATCAGTTTTCTCGAATGTACCTCTACAAAACAAATGCAATATTTCACCTCTCATATCCTTCTTATATCCATCTAACTTGTCATATTAAATTCAATATATATGGGAGACCATTGGTTATGACTAGATGCATAAAAACCACAAAAATATGTATTTTTGCAGATTTATAGGATTTGAGTCGACCACAGGTCGACGCATAGTCGACGCATGGATCAATGTAAAATCCCATCGGTCGGTGCACACCAACCTATGATCGACGCATACTGTGAAGACATTTCAATTTGCCTAAAACTGCAGGCTATGCGTTGATGCATATTCCTGCTATGGTCGACTGTTCGCTCGTTTATGCTGTTACTGAAGACTTTCCACTTTGGGTGAAAAGCTGTTAAGTTTGTTGACTTATTGGTTACTATACATAGATGATTTATGTTCATTTCTCAACAACAATTGAAATTTTGAGTCAATTGTACAAGAACAAGAAAAGTGAAATAGGTGCCATCAAATCTTTTCATCTTCATCCTCAACAGTTCACAACACAACAATTACACACAACAATTCTTGGTGTGCTTTGTGTTTTGTTCAAGGTGATAAGGTCACAGTTCACAACACAACAATTACACACAACAATTCTTGGTGTGCTTTGTGTTTTGTTCAAGGTGATAAGGTCTGAAGCCGTCGATTGGAAATCTGGTTCGGGTTGAGTTTGTGGCAGGTTTTTCTTGAATAAAACCTTGAAGGTTTTGTCCTCCAAGATTCGGAGAATTTGGGGGGATCGTCTCTACCAACTTTTAGCTGAGCGAAGGTGATTGAGAAGCGGAAGGTTTCTTCAATCTAGCAGCGGGAATCAGTGAAGTGTGCAAGAGAGTTCCGGGTTCGATTTGTGTGTGCTAGAGATCAGTCGGGCCGAGGGTTTGAAGAACGGAAGGTTATTCAACAAAGGAGATGTAAACGGAGGTCTACTCACAATGATCGAAAAACTTGATTCGACTCGAATCAAGGAACAAGGAGAGAAAGCATCATCAACATCAAGAGAGCTCATTTGTATATTTTTCTTGTCTATCCTTGTATAAACGTTTCAACTCTATAGGTGATATCTATTATATTGAGCTCAATTCTATTATTAGAATTGAGGGCAGACGTACCCCGAAGCGAGGACGGCCGGCGAAATGTCTCAACAAATCTTTGTCTCCTTTATTTTTCTACACTTTCATTTTTGCTTTAAAATTGAGTAATTTTAGTATAAGAAATTTTATCGAAATTGGTATTGGATTGAGTAAGTGCTTATCACTATTTTGAACTCTAGTACAATAGTATATTGTACAAGGAATCTAGAGTTACTTACTCAAGTCAAAACTCACTTGGAGTGCCTCGCACACCAAGTGTTTGATAAATTGTCTACACCAAGATTCACTTGTGTTGTTTACATATTTTGTGGGCATTGTGTAACATTGGAACTAGTCCTACTAATTAGTGGTAAAATCAATTGATAGTGTGACTAGTGTGTTGAATCTATTTGCTCATTATCATTTCCATAAGGATAGACGCATATTCGGTCTTCTAATAACGGTTTGTTATAGACGATACTTTTCCATGGCCACTTCCGCATATCAAATATTTTTAAAACCAATTTTTAATTGGTAGCGCCAAGTGATTTTTTTAATTGGGATCTATTCAACCCCCCCCTTCTAGATCCGTGCCATCGTCTAACAATGATGAACAGTTCGGTGCAACTTGTCGCTTGCGCGAAAATAAGGTGCCGGCACAACAGAAGAGTCGCCACCTTTCGTTATTTATCCCTCAGAGCGGGAAAGGAAACGATCGGAAAAACCTGACGAAAAAGGGTAAGACAAGGTCATCGCAACCATTGTCTGGGTTCGGGAGTCGGTTACGCAAGGGGAAGGTATTAGCACCCCTCACGTCCGTCGTACTCGACGGGATCCTCGCTTGTTTGTTTACTTGGACGGGTTGGTTTTATTTTATCTACCTATCAAGGCTGGCTGAAAAAGAAAAGAAAAATGACTCGGCAAAGCGTCACACTTTATGCCTACGTATTCTCATCAGAGAATGAGAAATCAGAGTTCACGTAGTTCGGCCTACGAAGGGTTATGGGGGAAGGTAGCTCGCCAAGACTTCACCATCTTGTGCCTACGTACTCTCAACAGGCCTGAGAGATCAGAGCTCACGTAGTTCGGGAAACTACGGTTTATTTCCTGTCTTTTACGAAAGAAGTGTTTTTTATTGCGTTTGCGATTTCAACCGCACTAGAGACTATGACCTGAGAGTGAATGCGTCACATGTCACCCAAAGGGTACCATACTAAACATCCAGACTGCGGGAAAGAAACTCTCCCACGATCCTTTCTCAGATAGCTTAAGGCTCGTAACGTACGAAAGAAATCATTCATGATTACTTGTATCTTAAACTGTTTTGAGATGAGAAGAGAACAGGCCCAACTAGGAGGGAGACTATCAAGTCCTACTATTATCATGCCATGGATTCATCCTATGGTTGAGGTTTGAACAGGGAACTCCTAGAAGTTGTCATGCATAGGTTTCAACCTAAAATTCTATCATCAAATCCTTATCAAAGGAAATGAGAGTCCTAAGGGATCATGTCAACGATACACCAAAACAGACAAAGCATCAGCTTAACAGTAAAATGCATGCAATGCAAGTGAGGGAGGAAATGTGTGTGGGGCTTCAGCCTCCACAAGCTCGTCTCAACCTCAAGCCAGTCATGAAATAACAGTAATCATACTGAAAAATAAACAACATGCTATCAAGCAATAAACAGTAAACTGCAATCATACAGATAAAAGAAATGAAATTGCCATCAGGCAAACAAACCACATGGGCAAGGGAGCTGGGCTCTACCGAATACCCGCAAGCAAAGCCACGCAATAACAATACAAGCAGAGGGAGCAACTCAACCTCTAATGCAATCATGCTCCTAGATTCTACTTATTCTAGATGGACTTAATTTAATGCAACAGACAAATCAAGCAAAACACACAATACAGAAAAGAAAACAGAAGAAAGCCTCAGCTCCTCCAGCAGCAACTCAGTCTTCAGACTTCAATCATCAATTGCTTTCCAGGTATCAACCCTACAACATGAGTATCAACTCATCTTCTCCCTTAAGCTTCAGCTTCTTTGATCAGCTCCACCTTTAGGCTTCACTATCTTCAGGGATATTCAAGTATCAACTTGATCTTCATGCTCTTCAAGCTTCAGCTGGAATGGCAGTCTTCAAGGATTCATCCTCTTCAACAATCTTCAATGAAGTCTTCATCTTTATGCTCAAGCTCTGACAGCTCTCAAGACAAATCAAACAGAGAAAAATCACTACTGGATAAGCTGGGGGATATTGAACTGCCTATTTGATCACCAAAGGTGACCTATAAGGGTTCAATATCAAGTGAAGGGTTCCCTCAAAAGTTCTACCTCCTGGGTATAGCACTAATCCCTCCAAAGGAGAGAGGTGTATACCCTGGAAGGACTTTGAATCACAGGGAGGAATGGATGTGGAGAATACTATCCATGTTTGAGAAAGAAATTGTCTACATCTAAGCTCTCCCTAATCCTAACCCTAAAACAACAAAAAGAAAAGAAGAACAAGCTCCTCAAGCTCTTCCAAGCCTCTTCCAATCTTCTAGTATGCTCCACCATGCTCCACAATAAGATGCCAAGCTCCTCAAACCAAAGGGAAACTCCAAAGCAAAGCAAACTAACAAAACTTGCCCTAAAGGCCACACAAACAATCATTCAATTCAAAAATCAACCAAAAATAGTATACTATTCTATTAATTCCTAATATAAATGCTAGGGGACCCTACATAACTACCCTTAAGTCCCATATATTCCCCATAGACTAAATTGCCCCACAAAACCTAAATCTAAAATTGTTATTGACCTATACTAAAGTTTTAATCAAATTCTACACTACTTAGAACTACCTAATTAAAACTACCCTAAAAATTATGAAATTAATTCAGGGGGAACCTAAACCATTCATCTAATTATCCTAAAATAATTGAACTTAAAATCCTAAGGGAACTATCCTAATTAAATTCTACAAATTAGCATACCAACTAAAAGAATTAAAAAAGCAATTAAAAGTAAAAATGCACAAAAAATATAAAACTGAAATAAAATGGCTATTTTATGATTTTATATTTTTCTAGACAGAAAATGAAAAATGGGAAAAAAATTTTCATTAAAAAATAATGATTTTTCATTTTTATATGATTTTTTGAAGTTTAAAGAAATTTGGAGAAAATATAATATGAGAAATTCATCATGGGGTATGAAAAGCAATATCATTCAGTTAAAAATCAATTGGGCCAAGAATATGGGGGGTGGGGAGAGTAATTCGTGTGAGGCCCATGCTGATTCATTAATCCATTTTCGTGATTAAATCATGGCCCTCCGATCGGCCTCCAAGTCAAACATTCAATGTGCAATCCAACGGCCCATGCATTGTCTTCAACCTTTGTCCACTAGGGTTTGTAGTAACACCATGAAAACACACTCCATGCATGAAACTTCCTCTTCCTTGTTCTCTCTCAATACTCCACCATTTAACACGATTCAAGAACCAAATTTATCTAGAATTTTATGTAGAATACAACCATGCCTTTGGATTTCGTTGAAACTAACTACACCATGCAAACCGAACCACACAACTCCATGGATCCAAACTTTCTTCAATTTTCGACCATCATAAAACTCAACAATCTTTGTATATAAATGACCTCCATGTTATGCTCATCATCCTAAGCTATAGCACACGAAATAATACTCTCTATCCAATGAGTTCTTGACCATTAAAGAATCATGTCCAATTTTCAATCTTCACCAATGGCTCTATAACTTCCCATGATTAATCACCTAATGGTCACTAATGGTTTTCCAACAAGAACTAATCCTAGCCATGCCTAAAGTGAGAGGTAAGAACAGTTTTGCATACCTTTCCTCTTGCAATGGTGGATGTTGAAAGGCTTCGAATGAATCCTTGTAGATCTTCACAAATGGTCCTTAGGTGATGAATAACACTCTTCTTGCACAAGATTTGATGGAGATGACTTGTATCTGCAGATTCAATCCTTTTTGCTCTCTTGCAACTTCACTTGAAAAGCTCCATTTCTTCAACAATGGTGGCTCACTCCAGCATGAACATGTTCAGGGATGTTTATGGAGATGATTTGTGTGAAAATATGGAAGGGTAATGAAGAGAAAAATGGAGTTTCAATACAATTTGCAAAATGAAAAGTTTTGGTTCAAACTCTTTTTCTACCACCATGAACATCAACAATCACCAACCTTTCACCAATGGAGAGTGTAATCAATATATAAAGGTGTTTAGAAGGGTCTAGAATCATCTAGATCAATCTAGATGGAACTTGAAGTTTCTAGGATATGGTATTTGCATTTTACTTCCCACCACATGATATATCATGAAAAAAACCCCATAACTTGAGTAATTAACTTGATTGTCTCCTTAAGTGGTATTTTGGACAAGATAAAAAGCTTAAACACCTTGTTTATGAAGCTTTTCTTTGTTTTGACTTGGTGCCCCATTATGCAAGTAAGACTTTTACAAAGCAACTCCAAAATTTAAGCCTCAAATCAAAATTGTGGCTGAACCATTTGTTCTTAAAATGTCCTTGGGAGTCAAAATGACCTATCATATGCCATGGTTTGGATTTGGAACTTGGATTTTAGGATTTTCCATTTCACTTGAATTAACTTATGTCCCATTTTTAGGCTATTTTTATCACTTTTTTTATGAGCCTTTCCAATATCTCATGACCACCCTACTAGCCTTAAAACATCATTCTAAGCAACATTAATGCTGAAGGTTTTTCCATTTGAAGCTTGGAAGTAGGAGATATGGCCATATGCTTGAAATGACCTATAACTGCCAAATGACCAAAATGCCCTTGGTTTGTCAAAGCAATAACTTGAGTTCTACAAATCCTATCAAGGACTTCTACCATTCAAATTAAAGCTAAGAAGATGCTCTTCAACATTCATGTTGACCAAGAGACCATAGGAATCATCCTACTAGGGCAAAGGTTGTCTGCAAGTTGGGTGACTTTCAAGGACCCAGATTCACATACCTCAGATGACATGTAATTTGTCAAAACCATAACTTGAGCTCTGCAAATCCTATCAAGGTTTTCTACCAATAAAATTAAAGCTAAGAACAAGCTCTACAACATTCATGTTGTGGGGAAGATGAGATGACAATCACATATTGAGCTAAAACTGCGTGGAAGATAGGGATCAAACTAGGGGATTTTACACTGTTAATCCTTAGAAACCCTAGCTTAAAACTTCTCAAACTCCTCAATCATGATGAGTTGGTCTAGGAATCATCCTTATAACATCTCAGTACATCACTCCATGATCACATGGCCCTTGGATTAAGTCTCAACCTGCTCCAAATCATCAGTTGACCTAGGGTTGACCTAGTCAAAACCCTAATTCTACCATTCATGGTTGAATCTTCTAAATTCTTGCATAATGACCTCTCTGGGCTTCATGATGACTTTCAAGATATCTCATAGGCTTTCTCAAAGCTTCAAGTTCATTCTCAAAGTCTCAGAATCATCTGAGTAGCACCCACAACTCTCAAGTCATGAGACACACAACCTTGGTTTCAACCAATTCCTCTGAGGATCTCCTGAACTTTCTGATGAAGGTGCCAACCTTCAAACACTTGATGGGTAAATAAATGTTGGTCAAATTTTAGGGTGCAACAGCTGCCCCTATTCAAACGGCTTGAACTTGACTGGGTGAGAAGCGAACGGCTCTCAGCCAATCAAGGTGCGAGACGGTTGAATACCGGTAAACCCGAAAATTTGCCAACTGCACGAGCACACGATACTCTGCGGGGAACAAATCTTCGAATACTGCAATACTAGCTACACGGCAACTAGCTGGAGAAATGCTGATCCGACATCGCCGTTAGTTATCCACATTGAATCATCATCAGACAACCAAAACACCCAACATCACCGCTGGAAGACTAAACCACCTGACATCACCGTCAGAAGCAGACAAAATTCTGAGGAACACCCAACATCGCCGCTGGAATACCAAATCACCTGACATCACCGTCATAAACAACCATAACTCGGGGAAACAAACATCCAACATCGCCGCCGGAGAACTAAATCTGACATCACCGTCGATCAACCAAAACACCCAACATCGCCGCTGGAGAACTAAATCTGACATCGCCGTCGAACAACCAAAATACCCAACATCGCCGCTGGAGAACTAAATCTGACATCGCCGTCGAACAATCAAAATACCCCGCATCGCCGCTGGAGAACTAAATCTGACATCGCCGTCGGACAATCAAAATACCCCGCATCGCCGCTGGAGAACTAAATCTGACATCGCCGTCGGACAATCAAAATACCCCGCATCGCCGCTGGAGAACTAAATCTGACATCGCCGTCGGACAATCAAAATACCCAACATCGCCGCTGGAGAACTAAATCTGACATCGCCGTCGGACAATCAAAATACCCCGCATCGCCGCTGGAGAACTAAATCTGACATCGCCGTCGGACAATCAAAATACCCCGCATCGCCGCTGGAGAACTAAATCTGACATCGCCGTCGGACAATCAAAATACCCCGCATCGCCGCTGGAGAACTAAATCTGACATCGCCGTCGGACAACAAAATACCCCGCATCGCCGCTGGAGAACTAAATCTGACATCGCCGTCGGACAATCAAAATACCCCGCATCGCCGCTGGAGAACTAAATCTGACATCGCCGTCGGACAATCAAAATACCCCGCATCGCCGCTGGAGAACTAAATCTGACATCGCCGTCAGACAATCAAAATACCCCGCATCGCCGCTGGAGAACTAAATCTGACATCGCCGTCGGACAATCAAAATACCCCGCATCGCCGCTGGAGAACTAAATCTGACATCGCCGTCGGACAATCAAAATACCCAACATCGCCGCTGGAAGACTAGCATAATCTGAGAAACACCCGACATCGCCGTTGAGTACTCAACATAATCTCTGCTGGGGAGTTAAAGAGTCTGACATCGCCGTCAAACAAACATCTAACCTCGCCGCCGGAAACAAACATAATCTGACCTCGCCGTCAAAACAACATCCAACATCGCCGTCGGAAACAAACATAACCTGACCTCGCCGTCAACGTGGAGAAACTTCATTGGGGAATAGGTCACACGGTAACTGGTAATTCATGGTCGGTCATACCGCTTCATTAACACGGTCATACCTCAATCATGGAGTCTTCAGGAGAGATTCTAACTTCGCCGTTGGAAAACCTGCTGGGGATGACGCTTCGCCGCTGGGGAATTTGGAGAACTATCATGTAACTCCGCTCCGGGGGTCCAGAACTCATTCTGGATAAATCAACTCTGCTGAGGACTGCAATAATCATCTTGAACTGATAACCATTCTGAGCAAACACTTTGTTGGGGATAATGTCAAGAATCATCCTGAGCAACTGATCCTTCGGCGGAACACCTGCAAAACAAGAACCGTAACAACCTAGATCATGTTTATGATGCATATGCTTCGGCACCATGTTCCACACGGTAGAAATGCTATGCGTTTATGCTAAATGCTATGCAATCATGCACAATGATGCGATCCTGTCAGCAAAATAAATGCCGAGGGGGAAATCCTCCTGTCAAGGAGAAGGGACTACTCAGATAGAGGAATCATCCTGCTGAGGAGAGCGTGGACACGCCAATATCAATCGGACTTGGTCTGGGGAAATGATCTTTGGTTGACTGCTGCAGGGGAGACAACTTCAGCTGTTCCAACACTCTACTGGGAAAGGGGGAATCATCCAACTTCGGGAGAGAATACGATTCTGGTGGGGAATCTCAATTCTGCTGGAGACTTCCGTATGGCACCATTAGTTACTGCATACTTCGGCGTAGAAATAGCTTCCTACGAAACCTGCACTTGTGACCCGGTGCTGGGGGAGAATACGAGCTTCGGCGACTTTACTGGGGAAAACACGAGCTTCGGCACCCGAACATTTCTATGAAATCTGCACTTGTGACCCGGTGCGGGGGGAAAGAAATCTTGCTTCGGCGCGTGACTCAGCTGATGAGATGACGTTCCTTCAGGATGCGTCTGCTTGGGGAAGAGAATCATCTCTGCCTGGGGAAAAGGGCTACACTCTATTGACGATATCAATCTTGACATGCTGAGGATAACTCTTGCACTTGTCTCGCGGAGACTGACCCTTGCTGGGGACAACTGATGGACCAATCAAGTCTGAGGAGTGCTCGTGTATCAACACTGCTGGGGATATCAATCCTTAGCTACTCGTTACTCACTCTGATGGAGATGTACTGATCCTATCAAGGAAACACCTCTGCCAATCAATCACTGAACTCGAATCTCACTTCACCGAGGAAAACGACCCTGAACGGTCTTTTTTGAACACCCTAAGTCCTTATAGGGTACGAAGCAATCTGCTGAGAAATAACCCTTCTCTGGCTGACATCAAAATCTACCCGTCTAGAGATTACTTAATGAGGGAATCACCGCCGACCTCTGCTTAAGGAATGAGTCAATGGCCTAGACTCGGAGGGAAGGGAGTCACACTCGGACTCTGTGGGGATACACCATTGCATCAGTCCCACTGCTGGGGAAATAAACCCAAATCTGCCGGTCAGGGAAAGCTTTAGTCTCAACCCACCTGGGAAAATAGCACATCAGGCTAATCAACGTTCAATGCCCGGGATGGCCATACTCTGCCGGGAACATCAATCGAACCCTACTGAGGATAATCTCGGTCCTACTCTGATAAGGGATAACTGCCATCTCAATTTGCCGCAGTCTCAAACTGCACAGGGGAAACCATCTCAAACTGTACATCTCTGCTGAGAAACAATCCTGATTCAACAACGTCGACACAGGGAATACAGACTACCAATAATGGAGCCGAGTAACAGGTTAGGCTGTAGGATAACAATCCAATAACAGCAAGGCTTCTTCAGAAGGCTCAGGTCGTGGCAGGGTAATGGCGCGATTCCCCGACACTCAATTCTTGCTAGGGTGAATAAACTCATTTGAACAACTGGCCCTAGTACAATTCAACTTGCCCCAATCCGACTTTTGGGAACAATTCATTCTGAACAGAAAACAACTGGAAACAAGACAATCTTCAGATGGCTTGCCCCAACATCTGTACAACGGAAGGATTCATCCTCCACTAATCAACTCTCAGCATGGTTGGCTTCAATATCTCTGAAGTAGCTTGCCGCTGAACGAGCGATGAGTGACTCAACGTGCTCTGATTGAACACTGGAGGGATCTGCCCTCAAATCGCAAGAATTCTGGATAACTGCCCCTGATTGGGTTTCGAGAAGGTTCACTTCCGATCAACCGCTTCTTGCATAAACTGCCCCATAATCAACTGATACTCCGGGACTTGTCCTCAGACAAACTGATTCCAAACTCACAGGAAGTCAGTGCCCCAAATTCACAGGGCTTCGCAGCATACCATTCTGATCCAGACCTCTGACGATTCAGTCCTGATTGGCCACTCCCTGTTGAAGTTCCTCCGTATCAGCTACTGACCTGCAATTAAAATTGTTTATTCACGAATGGTAATTTTAATGCAGTGTTCATGCAAATTTCGAAAAAATGTTGTACTGTCACTCATTTACGTGTCATGCTAGTGAGTGACGAATGAACCAAAGAGTTCAAACGTAGTGCTGATGTGATCAGTGAAAAATACAATAAGGATATGATTAGCAAATCATGAAGGAGTCAGGTTACTCAACCTTACCGTAATGCGCTCTCAGAATAAACCCTGCCTCAATTAGGTCTTTTAAGGGTTGTATCGTGGTCGGGTTCACGGTTCGTGAAACAAAGGATATTTGGCTCAAATCATGATTTGTACCCACCCCTTCTACGTGATGATCTCCGATCCTAAAGTCCAGCTAACTTAGCTCGAGCGCTCGCCTCTTCGAGAGGCATGTTGAACATTGGGGACAACTGGTTAATGAATTCACAAGGTTTTCGGAGTGACAGTTACTCCTTTTTCGTTTTCGGTGTCTGTATCTACACGACTTCGTCCTTGTTCGAGGATTTTTCCTTTTTTATAATCCTTTCTTTTTCATTCTTTTGATTCCCTAATTTTTGCCTAGACTGACTCTTCAGAGTTCTTTTCGATTTTTCTTTTGAAGTCCAGCGGGATGCCCTGATTTTTGCCTAAGTATTTGCTTTCCAGCTTGTTTCTTTTTCTTTTTACTTAGCGGGCTCTCTTTTTTCTTTTTTTTTTGGAACAAAGTCGTGTGACACTGATTGTCTGGATTTATCCGAGAGGCTTGTAACTGTCTCACTCCTGGTTGGTGAGGTTTAACCATTGTGGTTGACGAGGTACGACCTCTGGAGGAGGAATATGATGTGATTGGTCCTCGAAGGACAACACTCCTCTATAAGACTTGAACGCTCGATCAAGCTAACTGACAACTACCCTGCCCCGGGTTAAGATATGAGGGTTTAAAAATCCGAAAGAAACTCCTACTTCTCGGCTCGAAGTGGTTAACAAGGGATTCTCTTCCTTATCTCTCCAGTGTTTAGGGGATTTGAAACAATGCCTTGTACGTCATCGGCAAGGTTTTATCCGAAAGCATACGATCATCGGCTATGAGTATTCAGTTTCGTCATCCTCCCTCCGATCTTTGCTAATCATAGTGATAAAGTGGAGTGAATAAAATGCAAGTGTCAGTGCAATGCAGTAAATGAGTGACAACGACATAACTAATTCAGAAAAAATGCATAGTCACTTTATTAATATTACCATTCGAAACATACAATGTTTAACAGCAAGTAGTAACTAACAGAAAAGAAACTACAAATGCAAACGGTAAAAAAGTCCGAGGACTGCCAATGCTGAGGACGTCTGCCTGTCTGGACCACTGGCTTCCGGAAATAACCCTCTGAATCTGCGAGCTCAGACAGCTGAGAGGTTGTCACGCACAACCAAAATTCCTTCTGGAAAGGAAATGCACCCTTTGTCGATCAATTGTTGCACTTTCGCCTGAAAAGCCTTGCAATCTTCAGTTGAATGCCCCGGAGATCCACCATGGTAACCACACTGAGCATGAGGATTGTACCCTGGAGGGTAAGGCTCTGGCACGGGCTTGAGAGCTTTCGGTTCCACCAAAGAATTCTGAATCAGCTGTGGAAGAAACTGGCTATACGGCACAGGCACTGGATGGAAAGGAGCATTCCTTCGTTCCAAGTGGTTGCGAGCCCTCTTTTGATTCTGGTGCTTGTATTCTTTCCGCCCAGGAGTAAGAGGTCGTCGTCTATGAATGGCAACGGTCCCTTGTTTAGGCGCTTGCGTCCCTAAACTTGATCCAGGTAGAAACTGCGAGCGAGGCGGTTCAGTCACCAAAGGTCGCGGGACATATTCAAGATCTTTCTCAGCTTCGGGCAAAGGAGTGGAATCATTCACCTTTTCTACAGGGTACGGGATGAACTTTCCCGATGCTCTCATGCCGCCCGGCACCAACCTAATTTTCCTTGAGTCAATAAGGTCTTGAATCTTATTCTTGAGAGCCTTACATGTTTCAACATGGTGCCCCGGTGCTCCTGAGTGGAAATCACAATGTGTGCTGAGATCGACGTCTGGTGACACGTCATCTGGTGGATCCAAAGTCCGAAGCTTGAGAACACGGTTCTGAACCAACAGTGGCAACAGCTGGGCATAACTCACAGGTATTGGGTCCACAGCTCTATCAAGTAGCTTCTTCTTTTGATTATGACCTTCAGGGTTATTCTGAGATGCCTGGCGCGGCTGCTGACGAGACAGGCCTCGAGCTTCATGCTGTGTAGAGGATCCACGAAGTCCACTTGGCTTCAGCACAGGTGGCACTGGCGGCAATGGAGGAAGCACTTTGGTCTCCACCCCGGGTGCTTGACCGCTCTCCTTTTTTAGCATACTTCTCACCACTCACATGAGGAAGCTCAACTGATTCTGCAGCTGCTGATTCTCTTCTCTAAGTACTTGCCGGTCCAGGCGCACTGCCTGTATGTCATTCATGACCTGCCCCAACTGGCTTTGGATTTCCCCAACTCAGCTTGTACCTGCTCCATTAGTCTGAGTTGCTCGATTCTGGCTCAAACCTGCAAACACAAGGATTAGAAGACAAGCCCCGGCTTCTGTCATGCAAGATGAATTATGCTAATGCCATGGGTGTCTGTACATTTAGGAGATCACCCCTAATTCTGGTGTCGACGTGCCAACATAGTGTCAATGCAGTGATAAGACTGGATCCATTTATGGAAGAAAATACCTCGTATTGCTCGGGACACCAGAATCAGGGTACGAAATGCGCCTGCAGCACAGACACCTGCTAATGGAATGCAAAATGAATATGCGAACTAATGCAAAATGCAGTCATGCAATAATATATCCAGGTAACTGCTGTGGTGGAGATTTTGTATCAACAAAACCATGACGCTGATACGAAGAAAACCCTGGTGAAGGACCACAGATCTGATCTGCCAAGAACAACCATCTGATAGGACCATATATAGGATCATAATTCTGCTCTGTCAAGAACAAATGTCTGATAATAAGGACCCCTGATGTATGATCAAGAAATATCTGCTGATGAAGTCTTCAGACCCCAAATCAAAAATCTGCCCTATCAAGAACAAATATAAAGCTGCTGATGAGATCTTCAGACCCCACTCAAAATCTGCTCTATCAAGAACGAACAACATCTGCTGATGAGATCTTCAGACCCCAATAATCTGCTCTATCAAGGACAAACAACTGATGACAATACTCTGATCAAACCTGCTCTATCAAGAACAGACATACACCTGATGATAAGATCCTCTGATCAAAACCTGCTCTATCAAGAACAGACAAATCTGCAACTGAGAAACCCTGGTACCAACATAACTGATTCACTGTCGAGAAAACCAGGTAGTCTGAAGGTCAAGGTACGACATCCTATGCGTTCATCAGCGCCACAGACTTTCAAGAGGGGTGATACGATACCCAGAAGGTGTGGCATCACCAGCTCATGAAGAGGCCTCACTTAGCTGAATCACAAATGATCGGTCCCCAGAGTCGACAATCCACCAAACCAGCAACCGTCTCAACCCAAAGGGTTGAAAGTGAAGCCAACCGGATGAACCTCGTCTGAGCGTGGATTTCATGAGACACTAGTGCCTGCAAAGCAAGCACGCGCCCACTAATTTCCACTCTAAGTCTATGGTGCACTCAAGCCTGGGTCTGGCTTCTCACTCATCAGAACTCCCATCCCACAATAGCACAAATAATCATATTATACTGAAAATAAAATGCGGGAAATAAAGTGCGAGAAGTAAATTGCGATAAATAAACGCAACCCAACAAGTAAACATACAAGCGCTAGGAATGACTCTCATAGGGAATCGGAGAACCAGAGATTCTGGGTTCGATCCCCAGCGAAGTCGCCAGCTGTCGCTTGCGCGAAAATAAGGTGCCGGCACAACAGAAGAGTCGCCACCTTTCGTTATTTATCCCTCAGAGCGGGAAAGGAAACGATCGGAAAAACATGACGAAAAAGGGTAAGACAAGGTCATCGCAACCATTGTCTGGGTTCGGGAGTCGGTTACGCAAGGGGAAGGTATTAGCACCCCTCACGTCCGTCGTACTCGACGGGATCCTCACTTGTTTGTTTACTTGGACGGGTTGGTTTTATTCTATCTACCTATCAAGGCTGGCTGAAAAAGAAAAGAAAAATGACTCGACAAAGCGTCGCACTTTATGCCTACGTATTCTCATCAGAGAATGAGAAATCAGAGTCCACGTAGTTCGGCCTACGAAGGGTTATGGGGGAAGGTAGCTCACCAAGACTTCGCCATCTTGTGCCTACGTACTCTCAACAGGCCTGAGAGATCAGAGCTCACGTAGTTCGGGAAACTACGGTTTATTTCCTGTCTTTTACGAAAGAAGTGTTTTTTATTGTGTTTGCAATTTCAACCGCACTAGAGACTATGACCTGAGAGTGAATGCGTCGCATGTCACCCAAAGGGTACCATACTAAACATCCAGACTGCAGGAAAGAAACTCTCCCACGATCCTTTCTCAGATAGCTTAAGGCTCGTAACGTACAAAAGAAATCATTCATGATTACTGTATCTTAAACTGTTTTGAGATGAGAAGAGAACAGGCCCAACTAGGAGGGAGACTATCAAGTCCTACTGTTATCATGCCATGGATTCATCCTATGGTTGAGGTTTGAACAGGGAACTCCTAGAAGTTGTCATGCATAGGTTTCAACCTAAAATTCTATCATCAAATCCTTATCAAAGGAAATGAGAGTCCTAAGGGATCATGTCAACGATACACCAAAACAGACAAAGCATCAGCTTAACAGTAAAATGCATGCAATGCAAGTGAGGGAGGAAATGTGTGTGGGGCTTCAGCCTCCACAAGCTCGTCTCAACCTCAAGCCAGTCATGAAATAACAGTAATCATACTGAAAAATAAACAACATGCTATCAAGCAATAAACAGTAAACTACAATCATACAGATAAAAGAAATGAAATTGCCATCAGGCAAACAAACCACATGGGCAAGGGAGCTGGGCTCTACCGAATACCCGCAAGCAAAGCCACGCAATAACAATACAAGCAGAGGGAGCAACTCAACCTCTAATGCAATCATGCTCCTAGATTCTACTTATTCTAGATGGACTTAATCTAATGCAACAGACAAATCAAGCAAAACACACAATACAGAAAAGAAAACAGAAGAAAGCCTCAGCTCCTCCAGCAGCAACTCAGTCTTCAGACTTCAATCATCAATTGATTTCCAGGTATCAACCCTACAACATGAGTATCAACTCATCTTCTACCTTAAGCTTCAGCTTCTTTGATCAGCTCCACCTTCAGGCTTCACTATCTTCAGGTATATTCAAGTATCAACTTGATCTTCATGCTCTTCAAGCTTCAGCTGGAATGACAGTCTTCAAGGATTCATCCTCTTCAACAATCTTCAATGAAGTCTTCATCTTCATGCTCAAGCTCTGACAGCTCTCAAGACAAATCAAACAGAGAAAAATCACTACTGGATAAGCTGGGGGATATTGAACTGCCTATTTGATCACCAAAGGTGACCTATAAGGGTTCAATATCAAGTGAAGGGTTCCCTCAAAAGTTCTACCTCCTGGGTATAGCACTAATCCCTCCAAAGGAGAGAGGTGTATACCCTGGAAGGACTTTGAATCACAGGGAGGAATGGATGTGGAGAATACTATCCATGTTTGAGAAAGAAATTGTCTACATCTAAGCTCTCCCTAATCCTAACCCTAAAACAACAAAAAGAAAAAAAGAACAAGCTCCTCAAGCTCTTCCAAGCCTCTTCCAATCTTCTAGTATGCTCCACCATGCTCCACAATAAGATGCCAAGCTCCTCAAACCAAAGGGAAACTCCAAAGCAAAGCAAACTAACAAAACTTGCCCTAAAGGCCACACAAACAATCATTCAATTCAAAAAACAACCAAAAATAGTATATTATTCTATTAATTCCTAATATAAATGCTAGGGGACCCTACATAACTACCCTTAAGTCCCATATATTCCCCATAGACTAAATTGCCCTACAAAACCTAAATCTAAAATTGTTATTGACCTATACTAAAGTTTTAATCAAATTCTACACTACTTAGAACTACCTAATTAAAACTACCCTAAAAATTATCACAAAATTATGAAATTAATTCAGGGGGAACCTAAACCATTCATCTAATTATCCTAAAAAAATTGAACTTAAAATCCTAAGGAAACTATCCTAATTAAATTCTACAAATTAGCATACCAACTAAAAGAATTAAAAAAGCAATTAAAAGTAAAAATGCACAAAAAATATAAAACTGAAATAAAATGGCTATTTTATGATTATATATTTTTCTAGACAGAAAATGAAAAATGGGAAAAAAAGTTTCATTAAAAAATAATGATTTTTCATTTTTATATGATTTTTTGAAGTTTAAAGAAATTTGGAGAAAATATAATATGAGAAATTCATCATGGGGTATGAAAAGCAATATCATTCAGTTAAAAATCAATTGGGCCAAGAATATGGGGGGTGGGGAGAGTAATTCGTATGAGGCCCATGCTGATTCATTAATCCATTTTCGTGATTAAATCCTGGCCCTCCGATCGGCCTCCAAGTCAAACATTCAATGTGCAATCCAACGACCCATGCATTGTCTTCAACCTTTGTCCACTAGGGTTTGTAGTAACACCATGAAAACACACTCCATGCATGAAACTTCCTCTTCCTTGTTCTCTCTCAATACTCCACCATTTAACACGATTCAAGAACCAAATTTGTCTAGAATTTTATGTAGAATACAACCATGCCTTTGGATTTCGTTGAAACTAACTACACCATGCAAACCGAACCACACAACTCCATGGATCCAAACTTTCTTCAATTTTCGACCATCATAAAACTCAACAATCTTTGTATATAAATGACCTCCATGTTATGCTCATCATCCTAAGCTATAGCACACGAAATAATACTCTCTATCCAATGAGTTCTTGACCATTAAAGAATCATGTCCAATTTTCAATCTTCACCAATGGCTCTATAACTTCCCATGACTAATCACCTAATGGTCACTAATGGTTTTCCAACAAGAACTAATCCTAGCCATGCCTAAAGTGAGAGGTAAGAACAGTTTTGCATACCTTGCCTCTTGCAATGGTGGATGTTGAAAGGCTTCGAATCAATCCTTGTAGATCTTCACAAATGGTCCTTAGGTGATGAATAACACTCTTCTTGCACAAGATTTGATGGAGATGGCTTGTATCTTCAGATTCAATCCTTTTTGCTCTCTTGCAACTTCACTTGAAAAGCTCCAATTCTTCAACAATGGTGGCTCACTCCAGCATGAACATGTTCAGGGATGTTTATGGAGATGATTTGTGTGAAAATATGGAAGGGTAATGAAGAGAAAAATGGAGTTTCAATACTATTTGCAAAATGGAAAGTTTTGGTTCAAACTCTTTTTCTACCACCATGAACATCAACAATCACCAACCTTTCACCAATGGAGAGTGTAATCAATATATAGAGGTGTTTAGAAGGGTCTAGAATCATCTAGATCAATCTAGATGGAACTTGAAGTTTCTAGGATATGGTATTTGCATTTTACTTCCCACCACATGATACAAAGCTTAAACACCTTATTTATGAAGCTTTTCTTTGTTTTGACTTGGTGCCCCATTATGCAAGTAAGACTTTTACAAAGCTACTCCAAAATTTAAGCCTCAAATCAAAATTGTGGCTGAACCATTGTTCTTAAAGTGTCCTTGGGAGTCAAAATGACCTATCATATGCCATGGTTTAGATTTGGAACTTGGATTTTAGGATTTTCCATTTCACTTGAATTAACTTATGTCCCATTTTTAGGCTATTTTTATCACTTTTTTTATGAGCCTTTCCAACATCTCATGACCACCCTACTAGACTTAAAACATCATTCTAAGCAACTTTAATGCTGAAGGTTTTTCCATTTGAAGCTTGGAAGTAAGAGATATGGCCATATGCTTGAAATGACCTATAACAACCAAATGACCAAAATGCCCTTGGTTTGTCAAAGCCATAACTTGAGTTCTACAAATCCTATCAAGGACTTCTACCACTCAAATTAAAGCTAAGAAGATGCTCTTTAACATTCATGTTGACCAAGAGACCATAGGAATCATCCTACTAGGGCAAAGGTTGTCTGCAAGTTGGGTGACTTTCAAGGACCTAGATTCACATACCTCAGATGACATGTAATTTGTCAAAACCATAACTTGAGCTCTGCAAATCCTATCAAGGACTTCTACCACTAAAATTAAAGCTAAGAACAAGCTCTACAACATTCATGTTGTGGGGAAGATGAGATGACAATCACATATTGAGCTAAAACTGCCTGGAAGATAAGGATCAAACTAGGGGATTTTACACTGTTAATCCTTAGAAACCCTAGCTTAAAACTTCTCAAACTCCTCAATCATGATGAGTTGGTCTAGGAATCATCCTTATAACATCTCAGTACATCACTCCATGATCACATGGCCCTTGGATTAAGTCTCAACCTGCTCCAAATCATCAGTTGACCTAGGGTTGACCCAGTCAAAACCCTAATTCTACCATTCATGGTTGAATCTTCTGAATTCTTGCATAATGACCTCTATGGGCTTCATGATGACTTTCAAGACATATCATAGGCTTTCTCAAAGCTTCAAGTTCATTCTCAAAGTCTCAGAATCATCTGAGTAGCACCCACAACTCTCAAGTCATGAGACACACAACCTTGGTTTCAACCAATTCCTCTGAGGATCTCCTGAACTTTCTGATGAAGGTGCCAACCTTCAAACACTTGATGGGTAAATAAATGTTGGTCAAATTTTAGGGTGCAACACAACTCACCTACATGTGGGGGCTACCAAGTCAGGAATGAACTCATCATTAGTAGTATTAATTTAGAGTTAAACTCCCCCGTTTACAACTCCTCACTTAAACCCTGCCCAGTATAATTCTATCTAGAAATCACCATCTAGACAAGAGAAACCCATCTCAATTCTTAAATCACCTCAGTGATATCTAACAGTCACGACCTCCGGTGACTGTATCAAACTGCTCAATTGAGAGACACCCCTCTCAATACAATATTCAGTCAAGACTCTTGGCTAACCATCATGCATGGATTTTCTTTAAAGCTTCATCCAAGAATAATATAAAATTCATTACCTACATGTTTTTGAATATATAAAACCATGTCTACCACAATGTATCAACTGATACAAAGGGTGACTTACAACACAAGAAAGTACACGACTCTCAAAACCCTAAACCCTTATTTTCTACTTTTACAAAAGTCTTAATAAGAATACTTATTCTACCATAGTTCTTGGTCTTCCTTTTATAGCCTTCAGATGTCCATGGGCTTTGAAGTCACTGTTTAATCTTCCCTTGATCCATGTTATGATTGCTCCTTAAATCTTGGACCAGATTTGCAACAAATCTGCTGCACCAGATCAGGATGTCGACTCCACAATGCTAGGACATCTTGACCGACATGTATTCTTTCAACTAATTTCTTCTTGTTGGAGCATCTTGTGCAACATCATATTTTACTAAAATTTTAGTCAAATCTTTAGAGCCTTCAATATCCTCCTTTTGACAAATTTTTGCTAAAATACCTTTTGCAAAATAAACCCAGGAAGTAAGGAGAAGAAGAGTAGAAATCCCTGAAGTCATTCCAGCTCGCCTGTGACGAGTCTAGCAGAAAATAATGAGCCTTCTGAAAGCTTTCATTCTTCATGTACAACATGCACCACCTGTTGTACGACGAGTACCTAAACCCTGGTGTACATGAGGAAGAGGATGCACACCACTCCGCCTCAAAACCAGTCCCAATTTACCACCTTCCATTATCCAGATCAGGGCTCAGAGGAGGAGACCCTAGTTTCGGATAACTCAGAACATAAGACACAAAAATCAAAAAAGAAACTAAAACACAAATAGGATGTCAAAAAATCCCATTCAACATCCTTGCAAAACAACTGCAAGGACAGACTCGGACCCAAGCAAGAGATCTGTTATGTGTTGTAGGGAGCAACACACAATTGGGATAGACACACAACCTATCTCCCCCTTTTTAGCCAAAAATTGACAATGGTACTCAACACAGGTCCATACCCAAATGGTACTTACCCAAACCCGGACAAATGCAATGAAGACTCGACATTGCAAAAGAAGCACAATCTGAGACTAACGAATCATAAACCCCTTTTAAATACCCGAGCAGTTTCAATGAAAGAGTAAGTTGAGAAAGAAAACTTCAGCATAAATGAATGTGCACCGGCCAACTCAGATTTGATTGTTTCTTCTTTAATGAGAATCGTCCAAAGAATGCACATGTACTAAAAAACATGTTTTACATGCTTTCTTTAGAGCATGCTTACACCGTCCAAATAGAGCTACTTTAAAACAACCACAAGTCCTAAACAATGTCCTAACATCTAGTCAGACTTTGTCTAGTATCTCTTTTATACATTTTGAAGCATAGTCACAATGCTTACCAGTGAACTTCACGCATACTCCAAACAGCAAGAATTAGAAAATCCTAATCATAATGTCAAGACAGTATGCGTGACATCTCCCATTTATCAATAGAAGCTTCCATGGATCTTATTCCAAACTGCAGAGAAAAATAAATTCTCCCAGACTATATCCAGTCTCGTTTCTTAGGTAACTTCTAAGAAACATGAACATAGTTGAAATAATTAGAAACATTAACAAGTCAAGCTTACGAACAGGACTTACAAGCAAAAGTATCAATACACTATAATGTTAAGACATCTAGTCTGACATTACAATCTCTCATGAATCATAAGAACACATTCAAGCTCATAAGAGAAAGAAACACAATAGAAGTACAACTCTTGTACCATAACCAATAGACTCTTGGATTGAGATCAAAAACATCATTGATCATTCTCCCTCTAAACCCATCCACACACTGTACAAATCCATCTTGAACCTTACAGTCATAGACAACCTTGTTCTTGAGAGTAAATCCAAACACTCCTGGAATATTCACATTCCTGAAAGAGACATACACATTCTCTTAACTCCTTGGTTAACCAAGATGTCCTCTATATTTTGACGTCATCAAACCCCTTCACCAGAAGAAGAAAAACTCATTAGCCTGTGTTTCCCGTGAAAATTGGAAAACAACTGCTGATCTTCCAAATCTAACTTTGGTGACTCACAGGATCGATCAGATTGATCCTAGGACATGTGCTAAATTTTAATTAAAATAAAATACTAAGGAACTAAACACTTCGACAATGTTTATAAGGGAAAGTTTAATGTAAATGTAAGGTTCGGCTGAAAGGAAAGACATAAAATTGTAGGAAACAAAGTAAAGAGCCTTCAAAAAACGTTTAAACAAAGTAAAGCATAATGCCAGAAAGATATAAATTACAAGGAAGTAAAGAGAAAAATTCTTTAAGATAAAGAAAAATAAGTTTCATTAAAACGTAGAAGTGGTGTTTTTACATGACGTACATTCTCCCAGAACTCTTTTCTCTACACTCATATACTTTGAGTAAATTTTGGAGTAACTTGTACAATAGTAAATTACAACACACCGAATTCTATTGCTAGAACCCCTATTTATAATAATACAATTAACTGCCATTAACTTCCTAAAATGATCAGCTTATGACATGTGTCACGTCGCGTATAATCACTTGTTGGATGTGCGCCACTTGTCTCATTCAGCAATGAGAAAGCATAACTACTCCCTCCTTTATTTGAATTTCAAATTCCACTAATGTTTGGCCAGTAGTCTCGGTCGAAGATGATCTCTTTAATGTTAGAAATATTTTCTAAGTCTCAAATACTTTAATATTTAAACCGCTCGGAGGTTTTTCCACTTGAAGGTGAAAAACCAACAACTTATCCCTAAACCCCTTATAGAAGAGAAGAGGCATATTTACGAATAATAGGTAATGATCCCTAACTGTTGCAGGTAAATCCATAGCTCTGGCTGGCCCTCTGTCTCCTTTAGGAACCAATTATTTAACCCTCAGTGACTTTTTTCGCTCTTATCGCAAAACCAAACCTTTAGGGAAAAAGGATGATACCAAAGTACCTACTGAAGGTCCTGACAACTTGACTTTACACAATGTAGACCTTAAGTATCTAAATGATGGATCCAGGTTGTTTAGAGCTACCCCTTACTTCAAAGACTCTGATCTTTACCTGAACTGGTTGACCAAAGTAGAGAAGGTCAAAGTAGACGCCTTGAAGAGAACCGGGATTTACGACTTGATCATGATGTCCAAAGTAGGTCCTACCTACTACCATATTTTGCTGGCCTGTTCCTTATACTTCTAGGATAGTACTCATTACATTTTTCAAGTTCCTAGTGGGATGATGACACCCACTCTATTTGACCTAGTCGCTATCACAGGGCTAAAACCCCATGGATTGGTTTATGATCCTGAAGTGGATTGTCAAGACACTATAAGTTTTTTGACCACCAAGCACACATACACCTATTTCACCAATCATTATCACAACAGGAAAATAGAAACCGTCGAAGATCAGAAACACATAGCATTCCTAGCTATGTGGCTCTCTCGTTGCGTTTTCTGTATAAAATCTTTGTAGGTAGCGAGGAAGTACCTCCCTTTATCCAATCAACTGCACCTAAATCGAGGTATTTGCCTAAGTGAAATGATTCTGGCTAGTATGTACGAGTCTCTGAGTGGAGGCGCTGGTCGATTAAAAAGCCAAGAAAGCAATGGGAACCTCTTGTTGTCCGGGCCTTTCTGGCTACTCCAGCTTTGGATTAATGCCACGTTCGAGACTAGCCTTCCCAACAAAGGGGTAGTTGATGAAGAAGACCCTGAGATAAAAGGGAGATGGGTCGAATAGACTCGATTGGTCAAGCTAACCCCTAGTGAAGAGGGACAAACACTTAGGGCGAATATCTCTGACTTTATTAAGATGTTTGCAAAGCGCCACGAGTTCACACCACGGATGGCTCCATTGGCAGAAAGGAAATATGGCCATGAATGGTTCACTAGGGCTTTTCCTCCTGTGTTCAAAAAACATGAAGCAGAGTCGATGCTTTTCTGGGAAGGTTTTTTAATTCCTCGACTGATATTCCACCAACTTAACCTCCTGAGGGGCAAAGCAGCTTTAATGGCCTACCAGCCAAACCTTGTATCTCGACAGTTTGGCCTAGTCCAAACGTTGCCCAAGTGCCTATATGACAAGAAAGCTCATGTGATCCTCCCCAATACTGTCTTTAATAATATAGAGAATTCGACGCATCTTGCCCGACATGCTCACAAATCCCTTCTCACGCCTGTTTACTTCGAACCTTCTTACCTTTGCACCCAAGAGTTCTATAAATGGTGGTCGAGGCACTATACTTCATAATTCCTTGATGTTTCGAGCTTTGTTCGCTTGATTGACCAAGCATTTATTGATGTGCAGGAAAAAGTCAAGAAAGGTATATCCACTCATACCAAAGAGATTCAAGCCTTCCAAAAGTACTTTGAAACTTCCTATCGACCAAATGATGTTAGTCGAACCATCCGCGAAGCCACTGTCACGTTGAAGGAAACATTTTCAAAGAAAATGGAGAATTTAAAAATCCCTTCATGAGAATTGTTATGAAGTGGCTTTCTCCTTATTTCCTCCAAAAACTCCTCGACTGCCAACTACTGACCTTGGAGTGGCTCTTACCCCTCCATTTCCAGATTAGTTTATTTGTGGGGACTCTATAAAAATCCTTCGTCAGCAGTCGAAACCCAAGGCCCAGCGGGTGGTTCCGACTAAACATACGCTCGACGGTTTCAAAGGGCACCTTCATGTAGGTATCGAAGATGTTCGCATCAAATCTTAAATCCTTGAAGGTCGTCACCCTTCAATTTTAGATTCCTTTATCTTAACTCTATTGTTACTAACTTATGGCAACCTTATTTGTTTTGCAGCTTCCACTAAGAAGAATCCACCTCAACCACGGGTTGAAACAAAGACTAAAGGCCACAAGGTACTTTGCGTGCCTCTTTCTTTTGTTAATCTGTTCTTGATTGCTTTTAATACTTCTTGATAACTTAGGCGTCTCACAAGCCACCTCCAACACCTCAAAAGAGGATGAAAAGAGCCTTTGCTCAAATTATCATCGACTCAGAGGAGGATGACGAATCTCCTCCTAAGGAATTACAACTGAAGAAGAGGAAGAGAACCAGCCAAGGGACATATGTTGCTGGAAACCTATCTGACCCCTCGACGGCTAAGGTCTCAAAAATAACTACACCCACCAGTGGTGGTGTAGAAACCTCCACTAAGGGTGCCTCGGCCCCAGCCGCAGTCCCTATCGAAAGCAACAATTCTAGTCCCGTTGATGAGGGTGCCAAGGTAATTTATGCCTCAGTTTCCTTTGAAGTCCTGGTTTACTTGCACCTCCTTGTTCCCTTTCAGCACGACTTATTTTCCTTTTGATTCAGGCTGATGCAGGTGGCTCGAAGCCAATGTTGGACAAGTCTCCTTCCCCAGCCACCATCTTAAATAGCCAAGGTGAGCCTACCTACCATCCCACATCTGATTTGGGCTCTGGCATGAGTTCACTTAGTGAAATTAATAAACCTGGCCTTGAAACAACTCCTTCTCCGCCTGCAAAAACTACTACTCAACAATCTCAAACTGATTGTTCTGATCATGAAGAAGATGATTCGCAATAGAATCTTGAGACAGACAATACAAGAGACGTCCCTATGGAGGAAAATACATCCTTAGCTAATGCAGGCAATTCCCCATTGGGAAATACTCTCGACGTCAAAAATGCTGATCTAGCAGGGAGCGGGGACATAGAGGAAGACGAAACCATGCATCAATTTGAATTGGATGGCCATAGTAATGATAACACTAGCGAGGGAATGGATAAAGACAAGGAAGATGATGGTCAAAGTAAGGAGGAGGAGATTGGGAAAGGTCCTTCCAATGAACCAACCCAAGTCGAGGTTGTTACTACTCCAACCACCGGTGTGGCTAAAGAAGGCAAAACAATGCCCACCATGTGTGGAGCGGGCCTTATTGAAACTCAACTCAATGACTTAAAAATCATCAACCCTCGACAGTACATCAAGATGCTTCTTGGAAGTCGAGGAAGTTCTTCTGGCAACACTCTGAGTACTTCAACTTCTGAAGATCAAACTTCGAGCAAGCCTGAAGAGAACATCCTCCAGAAGATCAAAGAAAAAATCTTCAAGGGTGACCTTTTCACTATCTTGCAAATGGACCTCGTCACCCACCTTTCTCTGAAGAATCTCCTTCAACAAGTGGACATTCACGCTATTTCCCCTGAATCTGCTACCATTATCCTAGAACTTGGCACCATGATTGACCAAGTCTATGGGGATCTCAAGCGGCTGTCTTAGATTGAAAAAGCCATTTCGACCAAAGCTGGGAGTGAGGTTGCTGCTACTGAGTCTGAGAGCAAGGTAGCAGAATTAGAGGAAGCAAAAGAAAAGAACAAGCAAGAGATTGCCTCCAATGAAAAGAACATTTCTTCTTGGAAGCGAAAGATTAAGAAACTTCGAAGCAAGATCTCGAAGGCTAAGAAACTAAACGTTGAGCTATCTGCCTTCGATGATTTTGGCTTCTCGGAAGAGCTTGATCATGCCATCACTTTCGCTGAGGAAGCTCGATAACTGGAAGAAGAGGTTTCCCGTCTGAAGTCCGACAAAACCCTATGTAAAAGGCGCCTCGAACTCTAGAAGTCGAGATATTTTAAAATGAAAGAGAATCTCCCCTTTTAGCTTGTTACTATTTTTGTAATGTTTTCCTTTTTTGGCCATCATATGTGGTAGTCTTTTAGACTTGATTATGTAATGATTTGAGCCATTTGGCATTTATAAATACCATTTTTGGCTTTGCATTATGTATTGAACTATTCTCTAGAGATTTTAATTTCTTGAAGCGCTGGTTTGTACTTTTTCAAATACTTGCCATTTACTTTCAAAATTTTCTTATCTTCGTTTAATTTTTCAACTTCATAAGCTCCATTGAAGAACACTTGCATAATTTGGAACGGGCCTTTCCACTTTGGGGACCATTTGCCCAAGGCTCTGGCCTTTCGATCAGGCAAAATTACCCTCCAAACTAAGTCTCTAGGCAAAAAGGTCTTAACCTTAACCTTTTTATTGTACGATTTTTCTACTCTCTTCTTTTGCCTCCTTAAAAGTTCTAGAGCTTTAAGTATTTCCTCATCTAAATCCACCAACTCGTCTAACATCATATTCCAATAAGTCTCGCGAGAAATTTCATGATGTCTCTGAATCCTAATTGACTAAAGGTAGATCTCAACAGGTAATACTGCATCATGGCCAAAAGTCAGTCGAAATGAAGTGCTATTGGTGGCTTCTTTGGGAGAGGTTCAACATGCCCAAAGGATCTGGTCTAACGTCTTATGCCAATTTTTAGGCTTCTTTCCCACATGTTTTTTTATCAACCCGATAACCACTTTATTTGCTGCCTCGACTTAAACATTAGTCTGAGCATAATAAGGTGTCGAGGTTAGGATTTTGAATCCCATCTCCTTAGAAAACTCTTGCATCTTTCGACCAGTAAACATTGACCCTTGATCTGTCGTAATTGTTTATGGTATTCCAAGCCTGTAAATGATGTACTTTTAAATGAACTTGATGACGTCCTCTTGATCCACCTTTGGTAGAGGTACCGCTTTGATCCACTTCATAAAGTAGTCAATTCCTACCAGGATGTACTTCTGGTTTTTGGAGCATGCTGGTCGAATATCCCCAATCAGATCCAAAGCCCAACCTCTAAAAGGTCATGGTTTGACTATAGAGTGTAACTCGCTTGCCGAGACATGCTGTATGCCAGCATGGACCTGACATTCCTGGCAGCCCTTAGCGAATTCGATGCAATCTTTTAACACGATAGGCTAATACACGCCTTGGCGAAACAATAACCATTTCATCTTATGGCCTACCTGATGTGCCCCACATGCCCCATTATGGACCTTCGAAAGGGCAAGATATGCCTCAGATTCACTAAGGCTTTTAAGTAAGACCCCCTCAGAGGTCTTTTTAAATAACTCGTTTCCTAGAAGAACGTAACATAGAGCTTGATACATAACCTTTCGCTCTGTAGACACTGATGGATTACATAAGTAATCGACCAAAGGCTTCCAGTCTTTATCCGTCAAACTATCCACTGCAAAAATCTCAAAGTTCTCTTTGTCAGTATATCCAAACTTCGTTACTTCTAGATCTGATGGACGTAATCCAACAGACACAACTTTACCCCTAGCTTCGATTGCTTCCTGTACGTTTTCCTTTGAAACCTTATACCCAGAGGCAATTTGTGCTAAGTCATTTGCTACTTGATTCTTTAGTCGAGGTATATGTCGAATGCTTGTCATTTCAAATTTTTTCAGTAGTCTATTGACTATTACAAAATACATGATAATATTTTCTTTAACACATTTGTACTCCTTTGTAATTTGCTTTATAACCAACTCTGACTCTCCCATTATTTCGACTCGGGTTGCCCCCAATTCTAACAAAATTTCAAATCCTGCTATCAAGGCCTCATATTAGCCTCATTGTTGGATCAAAGCCCTTCGACTTTATACTTAAATTTTGTTGGAATTTTCTCAGGCGACATAATTAGCACGCCAATGCCTGTCTCGTCTTTATGGCTGGATCCATCGAAGTATAGCTTCCAAGGTCTTAGTTTGACGTGATTTAAAGTGCTTTCATTTATGGAGTGGTCGACAATAAAGTCTGCTAGCACTTTTCCTTTAACTGCCTTCAAATGCTTATATGTTAAAGAATATTCAGTTAATGCTAGTGCCCACTTACATATTCGACTATGCAAGATAGGTTTAGACAACATATGTTTGATAACATCAAAGTGAGACGATACATAAACATCAACTGGTTTTATATATTGCTTCAATTTTGTACAAGAGAAATACAAGCATAGACATGACTTTTCTATCATGTTATACCTAGTTTCTGCATCACTCAAAACTCTACTGAGGTAGTAGATGGCTCTTTCGACACCATTCTCATCCTCTTGAGCCAACATGCTCCCTAAAGTTTTGTGTGATGCTGCTATGTATAGCCTCATATTCCTGCTCCTACAAGGTGGCGACAGAACTGGAGGATGGCTCAGGTAGTCTTTAATTTTGTCGAAGGCTTCCTGTTGATCTTTCCCCATTCGAACCCTCTTTATTGAATCGAAACGATGGTGAAAAGGCCTGCATTTTTCCGCTTAGGTTTGATATGAATCTTCTCAAGAAGTTTATCTTGCCCAGTAGTGACTACAACTCCCTTTTTATTGATGGCGCTTTTGCTTCCATGATGGCTCTAGTTTTATTTTGGTTAATCTCGATCCCTTTTTTGTGGACCACAAAGCCTAAGAAATCCCCCACCTACACATAAAACACACACTTAAGAGGATTCATCTTAAGACCATATCTCCTCATCCTCTCAAAGGATTGTTGAAGATGACCCAAGTGTTTTTTTCCCTGAAAAAGACTTAACCACAATGTCATCAATGTATATTTGCATGAAAGTCTCTATATAATCATGGAAAATTGAGTTCATTGCTCGCTGATATGTTGCCCCAACATTTTTTAGGCCAAAAGGCATCACTACCCATTCGTAGGTGCCTATGACTCCAGGACATCGAAAAGGTGTTTTGGGGGACATCACCTTCAGCAATGAAAATATGATTGTAACCAGAGTATCCATCCAACATGTTGAGGTACTCATGTCCTGCGGCGGAATCAACTAGCATTTCTGCCACAGGCATTGAATATTCATCCTTAGGAGTTGCTGAATTTAAATCTCTAAAGTCTATACAAACTCTTAGAGACCCATTCATTTTAATAACAAGGAGAATGTTAGCCAACCATTCGACATACCTGGCAGTGCGGATAAACTTGCATCGAAGGAATCTTTCGACTTTCTCTTTTACTTTTTAGAGAATTCCCGGGGCGAAACGCCTTAGATTTTGTTGACTGGCTTCTTCCCAGGCTTGATTGGCAGTTTGTGTTCGACCAGTTCTCTCTTCAAACTAGGCATCTTATCATAATCCCAGGCAAAAAAATATTTAAACTCTCGCAGTAGCTGGATGACTTCGATCTTAAGTTGTGGGTCGAGATTGGCACTCACGTATGTTGGCCTTTTGTTCACCCCTTCTCCTAGATCGACTTCTTCCAATGGGTCCTGCGCTAGCATCTTAATATCATTTGCTAGTAGATTATTTTCAAATCCCAGAGGCTCCTCATCATAGATGGCATCAATCCTCTGGATTTTCTCCATATCCTGAACCTTGTCAGGTGGTTCTGGGTCGAAGTCCTTACCAGGACCTTCTTGGTGAAAATCTAACTTGGCCTTGTCATCCATTTGTTCACTAGCAGCTTCCAAAGTTGCCTGAAGTTTGGTTTAAGCCACGTAGGCCGAAATTCTTTTCAATGTTTGAAACTCAGTCATTATTATTGAATTCGCTTCCCCATCCTGTGGGGTCTACTGCAGGATTGCCAAGGTATGGAAGTCTCTCTCCTGGCACAAGGGGCAATGTTAGCCAAATGTTTATAGAACTGTCTTCGGTCGACATGATTTATAAGTGCTTTGAAGTAACCTTCGTCAGCTTCGATGTTCTCCACTATTTCGTCTGGCCTCCAAATGGAAATTAGTTGATGCATTAAAGCTGACACTGCACTAATTCCATGTATCCATTCTCGTCCTAAAAGCAGATTACAATTAGCCTTTGTTTTCACAACCATGAAGACGGTGGGTCTTGTAATCATTCCAACTGTCAGATCCACCTGTATTACCCCCATTGTCGAGCCAACCTTTCCTTTGTAGTTCGGCAGGACCATATTATGTGGCTTTATGTCAGTGTCATATTTTCCAATTTTATTCAGTAAGAAGTGTGGCATCAGGTTTACCGTTGCGCCATAATCTACCAGAATCTTATTTACTGGCATATTTTCCACCTTACCGATGATGTAAAGAGGCTTCAAGTAATTTTTCATTTCCTCTGTGGGTCGCTCGAATAAGGCATTCTGTTCTTCTATGCAACTGTTGTTCATGACATAGTAGTACACAGGTTTGTGTGCCGCCATTTCTACCTCAGTGTAGGCATCTAGATTCTCGACCTTTGTGATTTTGTCGAAATACCTGGGCATTATAGATCCACATTGACCAGGATATCTAAAGAGGCGTCAGAGTCAGAATCGAAGTTCTCTGTCATCTTCGACCATTCTTTTATGTTCGACCTCTTGAGAGGGGAACAATTTTCGCCCCACAGGCATTTTCTCAGTAATTTCGAGTTTCCCCATTTGTTTTCAGCAGGGGCATTAGTGCTGGATTCTCCCTGATTCTTCAATGAGGCCTCCCTAAGGGCCTTCCTCCTTCTTTGTTCCCTTCTTCACTGAGATCGTGACATCGGGTTTTTCCCTTTGTAATTCTCAGAGACATGTGCAGTTTTAGAGGATTGGAACTCTTTTCGATATGTGATCGACGGACCTCTATTGACTTCAAAATTCTTCCATTTCTACTGTCCCTTTTGTCTGTCCTCATTAGGTCTAACCCACTTGCCGTTAGAAATCTCGGCAAATGGCTTAAACGTAGCAGGCCTTGCCCTTGGCGCTCTAGTGTTAAGCTCAGATTTTCTTGGATCACTGCTTCGAAAGCCAAAGTTAGGCCTCTCCCATTTCTGTTTTGTCTTTCGCATCCTCTCGAGCATCTAGGCAGCCTTCTGATCCAAGATTACGCTACATCTGGGGCACAGCATGACACCAGACCCTTTCTTCTGGCAACGATGGAGGAATTCGACGATGGTCTCCTCATGTCTTGGATATGCCATTTTGTTGCGCTCCTCTTGGAAACTTAACTCGTCATTTTCCATGGTCTTGTGTTGTGTTATTTCAACCATATTCACATCCATGTCGACGTCATTACTTAGGTTCAGCCTGCGGAGGTCCAACTCAAGGCCTTCGGCAACCTTATCCATCCTAATAAAATCATCTGCAGCTTCTTTGGTTACCAGCATCAGGTTGGAACCTTTTGTGTCCCCCTTACTTGAGTCACCAACAATCTTGTCGAGGCCTTTAGCAGCCTCATTCATGAGTGTTTTTGGGGTATCATGCTCAAAGCCTGCAGTGACCTTGGCCAGTACAGTTTCATTGGCAAAATCCTTAGTGAAATCCACCATGTTAATCGAAAAATCAATGCCATCAGCAACTTCAACCATATGTGCCTCTATGGGCTCAGCATAGTGGGCATCCACCGCTTGTAGTGGATTAGTGTCAATTTTCATCTGGCTATTGCTTTTCTCTCCAAACTTCAATCTTCCCTCTTGGATAGAATTCTGAACCATATCCCTGAAAAGAAAATATTGTGACGTTTTATGACCCAGAGAATTATGGTATTTACAACACCCTCTCTTTTTTCTCTGTTCTAAAGGTGGCATTTTAGCGCCAGCAGGCACTATCATTTTCCCATCTTTAACTAACAAATCAAAAATTTCGTCACATTTAGTGATATTGAAAGTATATGTTTTCTTTGGAAACTTGTCATTCTTTTCAGATTCGACAAAACTTTTTCCATTTGGGAAGCTAATACTTTACAAGCGCAAGGAGGACCCTTCTTTAATTCAGCAACATCTATTTCATTTTCGTCGAAATATAATGATTCATCATGTACACCTTTGATATTTTCATTATATTTGACGTAAGCTACCTTCTTACCCTTATTAAATTTGTCTTTTTTGTCTTTAAGACGCTCTAGCTGTCGAACCATATCAACTAGTTAGGCCATATCTCTTAGATATTGGGTATCTAGTTTTTTCCTAATAGAGTAATCGAGGCCACCAGCGGCCATTTTGACAAACTCGTATTCAGGTACTTGAGTAAAACACCTAGCCTTGAGTAGTCAGAACCTATTTAGATAATCTTCTATTGGCTCAGAAAACTTCCGTTTTATACTAGCCAATTCCTTCAAGCTAATCTTGGTTTGCCCCATATAGAACTCATCATGAAATAAATGTTCCAACTGGTTCCAATTGCAAACTGAGTTAGGGGGAAAGGTTGTAAACCAAGTGAAAGAATTTTTAGTGAGAGAGCTTGGAAAGTATTTTATCCTAAGGCTTTCATCATTTGCAATCTCTCCGGCTTTGATCATATACCGGGCAACATGTTCAATAGTAGATTCCGTCGTATCTCTTGAAAACTTGGTAAACTTTGGCACCTTCGTCCTAGGAGGTAATTCTGACTGGAGAATATAATCTACTATTGATGACGTATAATTTGGCCTAGTGAAACCGAAGTTTATCCCATTTTGAGCCATTATCCTTTCGACCATGGCTGCTAAGTTGTTATCGAAGACCATGTTGTTACGTCGAACCTGTTGTATGACATTGTCTGCATCTTGGTTTCGATTCACCATAATCACTTCTGGGTCTCTTTCTACCGAAATTGGTACTTGGACCCTTTATGGTTCGACCCTAAGAGGCTCGAGTCTAGGGAGTTCGACCTTCCCTCGATTTTCTAGATTGGCCTCAGGTAGGTTCCCTAAGTCCTATCGTGGAATGTTTTCCATAATAGCCATGGTTCTGACAGTGGCTGGCATACCCATAAATTCTGCCAGCTGTGCTAATTGTCCTGCTAATTATTGGTTAGTCTGAGTAGTATTCTGGATCAAAGGTTGAAAGATTTCCCCCATAGTTTGGGATAAGGTTTGAACCATATGCAGGTTGCTCTCATCCATTTGCTGCCTTAAACAAGCTATCAAAGTATTGGTTAGATTGGGGCCCTGAGTGGAATACCCCACACCTATAATTTGATTGTTTCGACCAACATTTATCCCAGACCCCGATCCTTGTAATGGCGAAGCCACCACATTCTCTGAGAATATCGGGGGAGCATTTCCGAGGCCTTGCATTACTGTCGTTTGCATTCCATATGGTGGGTTTCTTGGTAATGGTTATGAAAACCCTGGAGGGAAAGAATGTCTAGACGTCGAAGTCCCTCCTGGAGGAGTTTGGGGATTCGATGCTTTAGGCCTAACATATTCTAACACGGGTTGGGTGTAGACCCTTATACTTGTCGACCCTGACCCCAACACTAATGACACTAGTTCCGGCCTAACAGAAGGAGGTATCTGCTCTCTTGTCGAAGGTACTGAGAGTGGAACTACATCATTCCTAGACACATCACAAGGATTGGTGTTACTAGGCTGGAGATTAGAGTCATCCCCTCGAAGGTTTGGGTTATTTAGCTGAGTAACATTTGTCGCCATTTCCCTAGTGTAAAATTTTCTTGGTCTTTCTTCGTTTGTAGCGGCTATCTTACCACTTCTTAATAACATACAACGATGTATTATCAAAGAAAATAATAACAACTGTAGTTTCACAAACTTTTACAAAAATTTCGAAGAATTTTTAGCACTGTCCCACTGGGCGTGCCAATTTGTTTCCCGTGAAAATTGGAAAACAACCATTAATCTTCCAAATCTAACTTTGGTGACTCACAGGATCGATCAGATTGATCCTAGGACATGTGCTAAATTTTACATAAAAGAAAATACTAAGGAACTAAACACTTCGACAATGTTTATAAGGGAAAGGTTAATGTAAATGTAAGGTTCGACTGAAAGGAAAGACATAAAATTGTAGGATACAAAGTAAAGAGCCTTAACAAAATGTTTAAACAAAGTAAAGCATAATGCCAGAAAGATATAAATTACAAGGAAGTAAAGAGAAAAATTCTTTAAGATAAAGAAAATAAGTTCATTAAAACTTAGAAGTGGTGTTTTTACATGACGTACATTCTCCCATAACTCTTTTCTCTACACTCGGATACTTTGAGTAAATTTTGGAGTAACTTGTACAATAGTAAATTATAACATACCAAATTCTATTTCTAGAATCCCTATTTATAATAATACATTTAACTGCCATTAACTTCCTAAAATGATCAGCTCATGACAAGTGTCACGCCGCGTTTAGTCACTTACTAGATGTGCGCCACTTGTCTCGTTCAGCAATGAGAAAGCATAACTACTCCCTCCTTTATTTGAATTTCAAATTCCACTAATGTTTGGCCAGCAGTCTCGGTCGAAGGTGATCTCTTTAATTTTAGAAATATTTTCTAAGTCCCAAACACTTTAATATTTTAACCACTCGAAGGCTTCTTTCATATTCCTTTGACAATTTAATATTTCCCTCAAACCTTTTAATTTAATGTGGGCGTCAAATTTGTAAGCTAACAGCCTGCCTCCTTCTCAGGCTCAGTCTGATACACTCTCTTCTAGAGATACTTCCAGAAGAACCAACCATCTATATATAGATAATCAAACTCCACAAAGTCTTGATCATACTTCACAATGAATAGATAGTTCACTTCTAATCTAACTAATAAGAACCAAACTTTCCTTTCTGAAGAGATAGGCAGCTAAATTGATGTCTCAAACGCAAGTTAAAACATCATCATAATCTGCTTTGGTTTCGGAGTCAACATCCATAGGAATAACTCTCTACATGGTAATCCATACACTTCCTTTTGCAATAACCACAAGAACATCCAAACAGATTGTTAGAACAAGATTTGGTTATGCTCATTATCTCTAAGTTTTGATAATAACAAACTAGTATTTGTGTGAGAATAATTTTGGTACTCTAACGTTTGTTTTTTGGAAGGATTAACGAACAGACTTTGACTCTAATAGAAACCATATACAATGAAAATATGGTTTGCCCAAAAGTCGCTTTTGCATCAAAGAAGCAAGTTTGCTTCTGATCTACTCTCATTCAGAAAGATTCTAAGAGGACAATATGTTGTTGCTGCAATGTTCTATTGGATTCTGCCTCTGAGTGTGAATCTGACGTTTTACTTCTGAAGGCTTTCTAGCTTCTGAAGCCGCTATCTTTTAAAGACTAAGTGATGAAGACTCTGAAGACAAGGTTCTGATGAACGAAGTTCTAAAGATTCTGAAGACTTAAGTTTCTAAAGACTAAGGGTTCTGAGTACTGAGTGCTTAAAGTTCTGAAGACACGGTTCTGGTGAACAAGTTCTAAAAACTCTGAAGACTCAAGACTCTGAAGACCCAGGGATCAACTCTTGTACGAATTCTTCAACCATCTCTATTTAGAAGCCTCTGATCTATAGAAGATAAGATTAAAATTTTATAAGGGAAAATAGTACATAGTACGTATCAAAATGTTTATTCCACTACCCTGATTTGGTGGAACAAAGGACAATTTTTGTGTACGATTTTCATCCCTGCGTAACGACATTCCTTCAAACTGCTAGCTCATTCAAGGATATTCCTGATGTGCCCTCCAACGGATTTTTTACTGGCTTTATAAGGAGTTGACCACTTAAAGAAAAAAATAGAGCAAAGAAATATACAAGAACACTAGTGAAGAAATACAATACAACGCGAGAATAATATGCATACTGTTAAAATTTCTTTATGTAATTTGTTATATTCATAGTGTTTATATCTGCTTTTGTATAAGCAATTCATTGTAAACATTTATTTTTCAAATAGTTGTTTGTAATTCCTTAAGGGACCAGTCTGTTCAAAATCCTTAAGAAAAGATAGTTAGTCTTTGTTGTTAGTTACCAGCAATTACTAGTGCAAATTGTAATCAGTTGATTATAGTGGATTAATTCCTTGTGTATAAGGCAAAATCACCTTGGCGGGTGGACTGGATTAGCTTGATAGTTTTCAAGTGAACCAGGATATATCATGTGTCTTTCTCTCTTGTTAAGTATCTTGGTGATCTTTGTTTAAGTTTCACAAAAAGCTTTCATTTTTGAAAACCCAATTCAAACCCCCCTTTCTTATGTTTTCTCACACCTTCAACTGACATTAGAGCTCCAGTTCTTATTGTGATAAACGTTTTATCAACATTTCACCATGTTCAGTACCAATCCAGTATTTGTGTCAGATATCATGGTTGTCGCTAATGCTAATCCTATTCCAAATGAGAAAGACCAATAGAGTGTCAAACCACCGGTCTTTGATGGTGAAAAGTTTGACTACTGGAAAGATAGAATTGAAAGTTTCTTTCTTGGTTATGACGTAGAACTTTGGGATCTTGTAGTTGATGGCTCTACTTACCTAATTGATCCTGAAAGAGTAAAAGTGTCAAGAACTGCTATGACAAATCAACAAAAGAAATAATACAAGAACCATCACAAGGCAAGGACTACATATTTGAATGTTATTTCTTATACTGGGTATGAGAAAATAATAAATAAAGAAACTGCCAAGTCCATTTTTGATTCACTTCAAGTGACTCATGAAGGAAATGCTCAAGTAAAGGAAACAATGGCTTTTGGCCTAATCCAAAAATATGAAGCCTTCAAGATGGACGATGATGAATATGTGGAAACTATGTTTTCAAGATTTCAGATGTTGGTAGCAAGACTCAAAGTGCTAAGCAAAGGATATTCTACTGCTGATCATGTCAAGAAAATTATCAGAAGTCTTCCCAAGAAATGAAGACCTATGGTAGCTGCTATAAAGCTATCGAAGGATCTAAATAGTATAAGTTTTGAAGAACTTATTAGTTCTTTAAGAAGTCACGAGATTGAGCTGGAGGAAGATGAACCTCAAAAGAAGAATCTGATGAAGAATAAGAAAATGTTGCACTAGTGGTATATAAATTAACGCTGAAGTCTTTGGAGAACCAGAAGACAAAATGCTATCACAATCAGCATTAGACTCAGACTCAGACTCAGACTCATAGGTATTATCTAAACTCTCTCGTTGTGAATTAGAGTCATGTCTTTCAGAAATGCTGGAAAGATATCAAACTCTTCAAAGTAAATACAAGGATCTTAAAAAATCCCATGTAATTACTTATGAAGCCAGAGATAAGCTTGAACGGAACAATTCTTCTTTGAATTAAAATATTTTTCTTTAAAAAATAGTAATTGTGCTTTGAAAAGCAAAGTTTATAAATTAGAAGAAGAATTAGTCTCAAACATCTCTGCCACTAATTGTGTCAACAAGTATGATAGAACATTCCATCACTTTCTAGCTAAAAGCATAAATAGAAGCAAGATTGCTTCCATGATCTATGGAGTTAGAAAAAATGGCAAGAAAGGTTTGGGGTGTACATAAACATTAGAAAATGATGAAAGTCAACCTATAAAACCAAAACCTCTCTATGATCATTTTGTGCCTTCTAGTACTAAGCTCGATTGTTCTAAGCTTGTGAAAGCACCTCACAGACACAAAAATCTGATGTTAAACTAAAGTATCATGCATAAATTCCACTTGATTATCCAGTTGCACAAAAGTCCAAAGTGGTGAAAAACTCTGGGAAAACTAACAAAAGAGGACCCAGAAATTGGGTACCTAAGGATAAGATAATCTATGTTGTAGATATCCTTAGCAGCTCAGTTGAAACACCAATCATGGTACCTGGATAGTGGTTACTCATGACACATGACGGGAAGAAGACATATGTTCCAAAGTCTGGAACTTAAGTCTGGAGGATTCGTTGGTTTCGGAGGAAACCAAAAAGGTAAGACCATTGGCTCTGGAACTGTTGGTAATGATAAACTTCCTTTTATTACTAATGTTCTTCTAGTTGATGGTTTAATGCATAACTTATTATCAACAAGCCAACTTAGTGACAATGGTTATGATGTCAATTTTAATCGAAAGTCATGTAAGGCTATTAGTTAGAAGGATGGCTCAATCCTTTTTGGTAGAGAGAGGAAACTCACTTAATATTTTGTTTAGCGTATGTCGTTGTGCTCGTTTCCAATCAGATCCAAGGGAAACTCACTTAACAGTTGTTAAGAAGGGAACAAATAACCTTGGCTTGATGTATAAGAAAACATCATACAATAAATTTGCTGGTTATTGTGATGCAGGTTATACTAGAGATAGATTAGAAAGGAAAAGCACCTTTTGAAACTGTCAGTTTCTGGGTAACAACCTCGTCTCTTGGGCAAGCAAAAGGAAACTAATCATTGCAATATCTACTACAGAAGCAAAATACATTTCAGCGTCGCTGTGCAGAACTCAGATGCTCTGGATGAAGAATCAATTAGAAGATTTTCAGATTCACGAGGGTAACATTCCTATCTTCTATGATAACACAGCTGCTATTTGCCTAAGTAAGAATCCCATTTTACATTCTCGAGCTAAACACATTGAAATTAAACATCATTTCATCAGAGATTATGTTCAAAAATGGATTTTAACTTTAAAATATATAGATACAGACCATCAATGGGCTGATATCTTTACAAAATCCTTAGCTGAAGATAGATTTCAGTTCATTCTCAAGAACTTAAATATGTATCTTTGTCCAGAGTATATTTTATCAGAACGTGTTTAAAATCTTTTTGTAAAACGTGATTCTGATGATAAGCAAATATTTCTTATTCAATTGTTTGTCTTTCTGATTAACAATACTTTTACATGTTAGAAGATATCTTGATCAGAAACATGCTTAGTCATATACCTCTTGGTATTCTTGACTTAGGGAACATCAAATGTGTTCTCTTAAACATACAGTTATGATTTTCCTGTGACACTTGTCTAATATCAAATCATAACTTACTGTTGAAGAGACACCTCGAGCCTTGTGATTTCATGAGACTATGTTTTTAAAATGATTATTCCCTATTACTCCCTTTTTTTTTAATCATCAATGTTTTCTTTAAATACCCAATATCTCACTATCACACACTATGATACTTTTCACTTCCCACACTCTTCTTTAGAAACCCTAAAACGCTTTGTGCTCCATAATCTACATCATCTTCAACAATTGCTTAATTATCTTGACATCCCTCTCAATCTCAACAACAAGAAAATTTGTTCACTATTCCATAGAAATCTCATATCAATCTCAACACACCGGTAGCTGATCTTCACATTCTTTGTGAAACCATGGTGGATTTTAACAATCTAAAGGAAAATGGGTGCGATCTTACTCAAACACTTGATTTCCAAGGATGGAACAGATTCTTTAAATGATTGCAAGGATCCACCTTTCCTATCTTGGTTAAAGATTTCTGGATTCATGCAACTACAAACAAGAATGACATTATTTCCTCTGTGTTTAGAAGATGCGTCATCATCACAGAAAAGATTATCTGTGATTTAATCTCTCATGATGGAAAAGGGCTGAGAATCTACAATGTTTAAGCGGATAAGCAAAGGGAAGCTAAATTAACTACATCTATCTTCAAAGAATGAACTATTCTGGATTCTAAGTAGGATCCTTCTTCATCATTCTTAAAAGATTCTCTAAGAGTTTGGTTCAAGATCGTGTTGGGAAGTATTTACCACCGTCATCCTACTCATTCATCTGATTACATTAATTTGTCTTAGAAGTATGTTATATACTTCATGTTAAAAGGAAAGATGATACATCTCTCATTCATCCTGTTCAGTTTTCTGAGAGACTCAATAATGACCTCAAGAACTAGCTCTAACAAAAAGGGAAGTCATATCCCTTACAGCAGACTCATTTTTGACATTCTTGTTGAGTCTGGAATAGTTGAAGATCTATTAATTTTTGGACAAACTAATGTGCTAGTAAAGGATTTTGGAAACATTTTTTGGGCGAAGAATTTGAAGAGTATGAATCTTATTAAAAATATAACTCATCGAGCTGCTCTACCATCAAATGATGAAATTAATGCTATGAGGTTTCCAATTTCTGAATTTTCATTCTTTTCCAGAACCTATAATCCAGATGATCTAGAAAACTACCTTGGTGGATGCAAAGATGAAGCACTGGATATGTGAATTGACAAGGGTAATCGTCCAGATATCTGAAACCACTTCAACTCCCACTATTTCCCTACCTTTAATAACTCAAACCATTTTTAAAGAGTCTCATACATAACTCATTCCTACAACAAATTTTGGAGAAACTACTAATGAACCTATTCAAACAACCAATCCTCAATCACACATATCATCAACCTGTCCACAAGTAAACGCAGGAACCATATTAGATAATTATGAACCTTCTTCACCAAAATCAAATCTTGAAAATGAAGAAACCCAACAACTCCTTGAAAATCAATCTTCTGACCTTCCCCCTTCTAACCTAGATGAAGTCATTTCTATTTTTAAAGACAATGTAGTTAGGAGATTCAAGAAACTTGCTGATGAATCTAGTTCCAGCGATAACCCTTCTGCTCTGGATGCTTCTTGGAATCGATTCAATCGATGGATGTCAGTGGAGTTTTAGAAGATTGAAAATATCTTTGTTCAGACAAAAGAATACTTTGTCCAACAAGCAGAAGATAGATTGGAAGCCAAGAAGCAAGTTGAAGAAAAGCTAGCTGTTGAAAAGGAATTAGCTAAAAGATTAGATAAGGAAGCTCTTAATAGAGAAACTGAAAGGAAAGCTAAAGATTTAGCTAAGAGAGTGTTGCGGTGAGAATCGGATATCAAGCTATTGATTAACTTGAATCTTTAATTCTTAAATTCACAACCGGTCTTTAATTTATCCAAAGGAAAGGTCTAAAGAAAGAAAGAACCTTTTTCGCGATGTAACAACAACGCTAAGAGATTCGGGGAACGGGGGTTGGTTATGCATAGGGTAGGTATTTCACATCCTAAACATCTGTAGTACTCTACAGGAACCTTTTGTTTGTTTGCATGCTAAGTTGGTAAATGTTTGCTAAGGTTTGGGTTGGGTAAAGGGTATAGGTTAAAACCTAAAGCTAGTTTCTAAGTTTGCTCGCAAAGACGTCGCGTCCTCTGCCTACGTATCCTGACTAGGATAGAATCAGAGCAATCGTAGTTCGCCTATCTAGGGTTGAAGAACACTTGGCTATGATCAAGGTTCAAAGGGGAACAAACATTTCAATGCTTGTGTAGAGTTTAACAAAACTCTCTAGATCTATGTTGAACACTCAAGAAAGGGGAGTAAGTCATCATTCCCATGATTCTTACATAGAGTTAACCAAACTCTATCCTAAAGTTCTACATTGTAAGACCAATTGGTTCTATCCAGACCAAAAGGTGGGAGAAGGGGGAAGGTTGCTCGTCAAGATATCGCATCTTGTGCCTACGTATTCTCATTGTCCAATGAGAAATCAGAGCGGTCGTAGTTCAGGCACGAACTAAGGAATCAATTGGTTCTTTCCAGACCAAAAGAGGGGAAGGTTCTATCCAGACCTATGAGTTTATATCCTATTGGTTATATCCAGACCAAAAAGGGGAGAAGGTTCTATCCAGACCTATGAGTTTAATGAGCTATCTATGACCCAAGGGTCAATAGAGAGACTTTCCTTTGGAAGGGAAAAGATGACGCAACTTGGATGAGAACTAAAGAGTTCCATCACTTGGGGAAAGTAAACTTAACAAAGCATAAACATTCACACATGATGAATATAAGGGATATGGTTACAACCAAGAATGATCAAGCATATTATAATAAGCAAGGATCTAAATCAGGATGAATGGTTACAACCAAAGCAAGCATTTAAGATATTACAATATTAATGATTTCAATCAAGATAGATGGTCACAACCAAAGCAAGTATCAAGATATTACAATATTAAGAAGGGTAAGTTCTTACAAGACTTAAGCATAAGGAAGTCACAACCACAAACATATCTTAACAAAGATGGGGATATATCTTAACAAAGATGGCAGGGGATCTTAACAAAGATAAAGATGTATCTTGACAAAGAATGGTTTCTTAGAGCTTACAAGATGCCGTATGTAATTACAATTATCAAGCGTAATCAAATAATGTCACAACAAATGTAAGTGAGAAGTTTAAAAACTTCACGGGGAAAACTTTCAAGTTTTAAGAGAAGATCAAACACAAATGCTTACAAGCAAGAGTTTTAGTCAAACTCAAGTACACAAGGATGCTAACAAGCCAAAATCATAACTTTAAAATAAAACTCAAAAGAGAATAAAATTAAAGTTTTGAAATGAATAAATGAGAGATAGGAAGGTGAAAATCCTAAAAACATTCATGGTAGCATGTGAAATGCAAGTAGAAAGTTCACATTTATGAGTTTTAGGTTTACCTCTTGAAGCAAGCTTAGGCAATAAGAAAATCAGAGATATTGAGAGCTCTTACAAGGTCTTCAAATGTTCCTAGGTTGATGAATAGATGCTCCAAACAACCTCCAAGCAAGCTAGTGGACGAAATGCCTTGTAAATGAAGGAAAAACTCTAAAATCCAAAGGTTTCAAAGACCAACTCACTCAAATCTTGTTACATAAGTGTGGAAGTGATTTGGATAGCTTCAATATATCATATTTGATGTGTTTGAAGTGTTTCTTGAGTTGGAAAAAGTTTGGAAATGGTTTTGGAAGGTGTTTTGCAAAAATAGATTTTGAGGGATTTTGGAGACTTAGTGAGATTTTGCAAGAATTTGGTGATTGTGTAAGGGAGAAAGTTCTAGATGGTTTCTAGCATAGAAATGGTGTGTTTTTGATGTAGTAAGTGAGTTCTATTTATAGCCAAAGGCCTAGAATCAAGGTATGGGCAAAAGTGAAGCAAATTGTCAATTTTAACCTTCCATCATGAAAATCTTTGAGTTTTCCAATGAAATCTTCACCTTTATCTTTAAGCCACTCTACTAAGATATTCCCCATGCCCTATAGATTTTTTCATCATGCTTCATAGGATAGGAGGTGACTTGTTGAATTAAAGTTGATGATTTGACAATGGTAGCCACCTTTTTTCTCTTTCTTCACTATTCACTTTTGCAACTTGCATTAAATAATGATTTCCTTTAATCTTTGTGCCATTTTCGTGGGAATTGATGTAAAAATGTTAATTATCAATATAAACATCATAAATGAGGCTTAGTCTTTAATTAACATCGATTTGGAGAGGTTTTGGAATAAAAAAAAAAAACTCATGCTGACCTGGTTTTTCCAATATGAGTTTTTGCCAACTTGTGGACCTTGGTTCTCTCTAAACAGGAAGAGTTATGGAACCCACTTGTACTTTTTAAAAAGACCCAATTAGGTACTACAATATTGATGCTTGTGTTAGGAACTCATTCCTCTTGAAACTAGGTCAAAAACCCTTGTGTGGTTAAGGAGTTATGACTTTGCCCTTTTCAAAACCTTGATTTCCCAACTTTTTGATTACTCCTCAATCCTTGATCCGATGGCCATGAAATTTTATGGGGAGGTGTAATATGACATAAGGAACATTTTTGATTCACATCATGAAGTCCAATTCCTTAAGATTGAAGAGTTGACTTTTCGGTCAACCGTACGATCGATCGATGACTATCAGACCGTCTGTTCTTGTTTCGGGACTTCCAAGACCTTGAAACTCTTTGAGGGGACTTCAATAAGACTTATAAAATTGTTGGACCAAAGTTGCATCATTGAACCTTACTTTAAATCCAAAGTCAAACTACGGTTGACTTTTCCTGCTCGAAAACCCTAATCGGGTACCCTGAACTGCACTGTGCTTGATCTGGGGGTGACAACCTCCGATTGGATTAAAACATGACCCAATGTGATATCTTTGACTTTGTTTTATGGAGAATCAATCCAAAACATTGATTGATCATACTGTTGAAGTCTTGATTTTTGACGGTGCGGAACCCTAATTCGCATGTATCTTGACAAAGACAACTTGAAATAGGTTATGGTCAGATAATCAAACGAATATGACCCTAAAATGATGATGAGGATCTAAGGGGTCAAAATTTAGGGTGCAACAGTTGCCCCTATTTAAATATCTTCACTAGATGGCAATGAGAGATGACAATCCTCATAGAATCGTAGTGAAAGGTATTTAAATATAGAAAACCAAAAATTTTGTCCCTTAGATCCGGTGGTATGCAAAAGGACAAATGTGAATATGCCATGAATATAAATGGTGCTTTATGATGCTTGAATGCAAGCCAGATGCAGACACACGAGCAAAAACAAAAGAATGGTCGACACAACGAGTAACTACTCACAGGGGACCCGACGCACTGGGGAAAACTCCACTGGGGAAAAAGTCCACTGGGGAAAACTTTGTTGGGGAACAATTCCACTGGGGAAGAAAAACTTTACCGGGGGACAGACGGAATGAAGACACGAACCTCACTGGGGATAACCAGATGAGAAATTTCCTATAACGAAGAGTTCAAACGGGATCTTCAGGAAAATGTTAGGAACAAGACCAGACGCACCGGTGAATCTAGTATCCACTAGTCCTCCGAGACTCGACTGGGGAAAGCAAAAGCTTCAAAAGGGGTACTGGTGATGACCAGAACAACAGACAATTTCCAATAGTGCTAGTTACCACTAGACTTCCTGGGGGTGATGGTGACAACCAAACCAAAGTTCCAATCACAGTTGGGAATTTCGGACAAAACAGGACTTCAGCTGGGGAAATTGGTAACAACCAAACCTCACGGTACTAATATCGATTAGTTTTCAAGCAATGCCAGTAACCACTGGACTTAGAAAGAACTGGTGACTACTAAATCAGTGTTCCAAATACGATTGGTTATGATAATGCTAGTAACCACTAGACTTAACTGGGGAGATTGGTAACGACCAAAATCAAAGAAGATCAATAACCATTGGATTTTCAAAGGGTTTGGTGACAACCAAATCGAAGTGACGATAACAATCGAGTTTAGACAACGTCAATAACAATTGGATTTAACAGATAAAGTTTGATTCCAAGTTGAACGACCTGTGCTTGGAATCAAACAATACATCTCCAAAGGTACACAACCTGAGCTTGGGATGAAAACAAACATCTATCTCCAAAGGTACACAACCTGTGCTCGGGATAGAAACAAACTTCTTCCAAAGGTACGAAACCTGTGCTTGGAATCAAACAATACATCTCCAAAGGTACGAAACCTGAGCTTGGGATGAAAACAAACATCTTCCAAAGGTATAAAACCTGTGCTCGGGATAGAAACAAACTTCTTCCAAAGGTACGAAACCTGTGCTTGGAATCAAACAATACATCTCCAAAGGTATACAACCTGAGCTTGGGATGAAAACAAACATCTATCTCCAAAGGTACACAACCTGTGCTCGGGATAGAAACAAACTTCTTCCAAAGGTACGAAACCTGTGCTTGGAATCAAACAATACATCTCCGAAGGTACACAACCTGAGCTTGGGATAAAAACAAACATCTATCTCCAAAGGTACACAACCTGTGCTCGGGATAGAAACAAACCTCTTCCAAAGGTACGAAACCTGTGCTTGGAATTAAACAATACATCTCCAAAGGTACGAAACCTGAGCTTGGGATGGAAACCATCGTGACTTAGTTTGGAATGATACATAACCAAATTGTCAGTATTCGTCGTCCATTGATTTTCATAATGCCAATTACCAACGGGCCTTTCTTGAAATATGATTGGTCACCACCAAATTACTTATATCAGTATCCACTGGATTTTCAAATAATGCAGGTCACAACCGTGCGTCGACATCCTTAAGATAAACTTCTCAAATGTGACTGCCATTTATCACTGGTGCAGGTTAAGCTTCTCTACAGAGACTGACACTTACCGCTGAAGACAAGTAAACTTCTCCGAAGAGATACCATTTATCGTTGAATATGGTTAAGCTTCTCCTAAGAGATTGCCACTCACCACTGAAGACGATTAAACTTCTCCGAAGAGACTGCCATTTATCGCTGATGAAGGTTAAGCTTCTCTTAAGAGATTGCCACTCACCACTGAAGACGATTAAACTTCTCCGAAGAGACTGCCATTTATCGTTGATGAAGGTTAAGCTTCTCTACAGAGACTGCCACTCACCTGTTGAAGACGATTAAACTTCTCCGAAGAGACTTCCATTTATCGTTGATGAAGGTTAAGCTTCTCCCAAGAGACTGCCACTCACCTGTGAATACGATTAAACTTCTTCGAAGAGATTGCCATTTATCGCTGAAGACGATAAGCTTCTTGTCAAAGATTGCCACTTATCTGTGAATACGATTAAACTTCTCCGAAGAGACTGCCATTTATCGCTGAAGACGATAAGCTTCTTGTCAAATATTGCCACTTATCTGTATTACCATGTAAGATGTTATTCTTGATAGATAGTGCAAAATAAATGCACATCTAGGTAGGTTCGGCGACCGACAGGGACCGAATGTCAATCTAGGATCAAGCTAGAAAGAAACTTTCAAACAAGACTCCAACCATTGAGAAATGAACTCGAATGGGGACCCATCTTATCCAATCATGGAAAAAGATAAATGAAGCAACCATCATCCACGAGGATTAAACTCTGTGGGGAATTGATAAAGGATGGACATTTTATGCTTAAGGGCTGACAACTCTATTGGAGAGAGACAACATACCCATTCACCGAGGAGGGAATCAAAGTGAAACAGGAACAAGTGATAACCAGAGATAGCAAAAATGCACGGATGTTATGCATATGCTTTATGCCATGCTTATGTTTATGCTGACAAATTAGACAAAACAAAACTGGAGATGAAATAAACATCTCGACACGGAGACCCAACCAAAATTGGACATCAAAGGGATGATCATGAAGAACAACAATTCCACTTCAAAGTTACAACCATCTCTGGGAGAGAGTAATCTACTTAGGACACAACATCATGACTTCACTTGGATTGCCATCATGAGTTTGAATTCTTTGTTGAAGGAAAATCACCAAGGGAAGTTCCAAGATCAACCGAAGTAACAACTTAATCAGAGAGCTGACAAAGGGTATCATGAGACCAAAATCTTTCTGCCCCATTGATAGTATAACAATCCTCTTTCAGTGAGCAACGGCTATTGCGACAAACAGTCTTTAACCTTTTCTGCCCCAGATTACATGGTCTGTGGGAAGAAACCATCGAGAGAACTAGCATAAAGATGCTTCAATGTCTTTAAACTCTTATAGAGAGAGATTTACAAATCTCGACGTGATTGCCCCAGTTTAATGGTGCTTGCACAACAAAGTCTCGGACTGTGGAAGTAACGACTGGGGAAGTAACGACTGGGGAACAAACTTGCCCCTGCTAGCTGGTAAATGCAAAAGGTTTGCCCCAGACAAAACTGTTCATTGAGAGCTTCATCTGATCTTGACCTGGTTAGCTTTGATTAGCTGAACGTTACAACAAATGATTAACAAATCCTTCAAATTGGTTTCCCCAGACTAAGCTTCCTTTATCAAGTTAAATTCCCTAGCTGACATCGCTTGTTGGGATTCCTTTGATATTGGATTGTTTTGCACGCAATGTTGTTCATTAAAAAATTGGCAATTTTCAATGTAAAATTCATGCAATCTTTTGAAAACAATTTTTGATGAAACACACACGGCGGAGTGATTAAGTGATCAAAGTGAAAGTGGTCCAATCATTTTACAAATGATGGATAAAGTGATTAACACACACAATTAACAAAGATCATTAGGAGTCAGGTTACCCAACCTTGTTGTAATATGCTTTCAAAACAACCTTACCTCAATTAGGTCTTTTAAGGGTTGTAACGTGGTCTGGTTCATGGTTTATGAAACAAAGGATAATGGCTCAAAGTTATTTGTCCCACCCATTCTCCATGATGAACTCCAATCCTACGCTCAGTTAACTCAAACTATACATTCAGGTTCTTACAGGCTTAAGAATTGAACGGATGATAGTTGGCGATGGTTTACAAACCTAGGGTAGTCACGACTCCCTTACAGTATTTGATAGATTTTTCCATTTGAGGATTTTTAGAGTGAAGAATCTTACAAAATTCCTCTCTTTTGTTTATCCCTGACTTTTGTCTAAACTTCTTTGTTCGGTTATACAGTCAACGGGATGCCCCATTTTTGCCTAAGTCTCCTTCATAGGTTTTGACTTAGCGGGCTTTTTCTTTTTTTCATTTTTCCCTTTTTTTTGAGAAAGGAGGTGACCACCTAGTTTAATGGCTACGGCGAACCATCATCATCTTTTATGCTGAAAAGCATCTTCGACACTTTCTTGTTGTGTACGAAGGAAAACCTGAATGCACCACTTTTAAAGTGTCTTGTATGCACATATCTTTAAGTTAACCGAGAACTATCCGCCCCAGGTTTGAGATTTAAGGTTTTGTTTTTTGTAAAGAAAGAAAAACTCCTACTTCTAGGCTCGAAGGGGTTAACGAGGGATTATCTTCCTTATTTCTCCAGTGTTTAGGAATCAAAACAATGCCTTACATCATCAGCAAAGTTACATTGAAAGCATATCAACAGCAGTTATGGATATAATTTTCATCATCCTCCCCAATCTTTGTTTTAAACAACAGTTTAGTAAACAAAAGAAATTTTGCATTTTTTGTATTCCATGACAATGAAACAAAAGAAAGAGTGAAACGAATGGACTTAATCAAAAGATGCACAAACATTCCGTTAAATATTGCCAAATTCAAATAAACAACAGTTTACAAGCAACACAAATGCAAAGAAAACACAACAAAATGTTGAGACAGTCTACAGCTGCCAGTCTTAGGGAATTAAAATTGTTTAACAAAACAAATTTCAAAATCCAGGCCCATGTGGGGAAACACCTCCAACCATCACTTGCTCCTTGTGATATAGAATTATGAGGGGTCTCACGGGTCCTTTGCCTTTGGATTCAGGAACCGCAACACAGTCATTTGATTTATCCTCCTGAGGTTTCAGCAACTTTTGTAGTCTCAGTTTAAAACTTTCACACTCTTCAACTAGGTGCCCTGTTGTCCCAGTATGATATCCACATTCTACTTCTGGGTGGTCTTCCTCGAGGATTAAGTGTTTGTCAATGATTAGCTCTTGTACAAGATAACCCAATGCTTTACATGCATCTAAGTTGTGTCCTTCAGCTCCTTTGTGAAATTCACAGTTCAGGTTCGCATTATGCCATGGTCCTGGCACAGGATTGGATAATCGTGGAGTCACTAGTGAGTTCTGAATTAGTAGCGGGTAAAGTTTGCTTAACGGTACTGGAGTTGGTCTACCGCAAGTCTTATTTTTCCTGACATGATTTTTCCTGTTCAATCTCCGGCTTTGAGAACCTTGAGGAGGAACAAACACCGATTGGTGAGAGACTTCAGTTGAACGCCCTAGTGCCCCAGTATGATAGTCCCATTTAGCATTGGTACCACAGTTCAGGGGGTGAGGAGGAATTACTAGTTTCAGCTCCTTTGGTATTATCAATTCGCCTTGGATCAAGTCTGGCAATATCTGATTGTGTGACATTGGAAACAGACTTTCTGGTTTCCTTGGTTTTCGTTGGGCGTGCTGACGCGATTGACGGTTATCTGGTGGTTGATACCGAGAATGTCCTTGAGTCGGAGGAATCATCGGAGATAATGCATCCCTAGTTTCTCTAGACGCAACATGGTCAGAGTGACCCTCTTTCTTCATCATATTCTGCAATGTCTCAAGCACCCAATTCATCTGACACTTGAGAATTCTGATGTCCTCTTTCAGCATTTCCTGGGCTTTCAAAAGTCCCTCCATTGTCGCCATTTGTCCTGGATATATGCTAGGTATCCATTCTCTATCTCTCTCTAAAAGCGACGCAAGGCTTAGAAATGCAAATGCATAATGCAAATGCAATGCGAAAGCGAACTGGTTTTACAAACTCAGAAGATTGACTAAGTCAAAACCCTCATTTCATCAATCGTTGGAAAAGTTACAACTTTTAAAAATACCAGAGATCGACTGAGTTTTACAAAACTAGTTGCGACATGATATGCTTATGGTGATATGATGGGATGATGCACACATAACATAATGGCAAGTATTCACAAATATAATGCATATGCACACACAAAGATATCCTAGGCTCAAAAGCAAAGAGTCAAAGGTCTACCCATCCCCAAGGATTTGTACTATGGGTTGATGTGTACCTGCTGAACGGGTTCTACAGAGTTCCCAGAGTCATCAACCCATCTTTCAGATATTATCAATTTCCCAAATCACTTGGTAACCGATAATATTCTCAAGAGAATCTCGTCTGAGTGTAGTATCGCGTATCAACTACTTCGGAAATACTTCCTTATAGTCATCGCACTACGTCCTAATAAGGCCAAAGTGGGGTAGAATGTATTCTAAAAGTCCACAGTGTCATGGGCTCCTTCGTCGAAAGTAGCATTGTTTTCACGAATACTCGATCAACAATACTAAACTTTCAAGAGGGCCTACACTGAGCGGTGGTTTCTCAAGTTAGCTTGGTCGGGAATCAACTCCCTATAAGCCTTCTTGAATATACCACCATCCTATCACAATTGCACTCAAGTCCAGGTATAGGACCGTCTCACCACTCAAACACCCAATATACAACAATTAAACAAATATATTGACAAATATACATGTTAAGCAAATATTTACAAATATAGCATACAATCAAACAAAATAGGCTAAACCCTCAAGTTAATTTATTCCCCAGTGAAGTCGCCATTTCTGTTGCGGTGAAAATTGGATATCAAGCTATTGAGTAACTTGAATCTTTAATTCTTAAATTCACAACCGGTCTTTAATTTATCCAAAGGAAAGGTCTAAAGAAAGAAAGAACCTTTTTCGCGATGTAACAACAACGCTAAGAGATTCGGGGAACGGGGGTTGGTTATGCATAGGGTAGGTATTTCACATCCTAAACATCTGTAGTACTCTACAGGAACCTTTTGTTTGTTTGCATGCTAAGTTGGTAAATGTTTGCTAAGGTTTGGGTTGGGTAAAGGGTATAGGTTAAAACCTAAAGCTAGTTTCTAAGTTTGCTCGCAAAGACGTCGCGTCCTCTGCCTACGTATCCTGACTAGGATAGAATCAGAGCAATCGTAGTTCGCCTATCTAGGGTTGAAGAACACTTGGCTATGATCAAGGTTCAAAGGGGAACAAACATTTCAATGCTTGTGTAGAGTTTAACAAAACTCTCTAGATCTATGTTGAACACTCAAGAAAGGGGAGTAAGTCATCATTCCCATGATTCTTACATAGAGTTAACCAAACTCTATCCTAAAGTTCTACATTGTAAGACCAATTGGTTCTATCCAGACCAAAAGGTGGGAGAAGGGGGAAGGTTGCTCGTCAAGATATCGCATCTTGTGCCTACGTATTCTCATTGTCCAATGAGAAATCAGAGCGGTCGTAGTTCAGGCACGAACTAAGGAATCAATTGGTTCTTTCCAGACCAAAAGAGGGGAAGGTTCTATCCAGACCTATGAGTTTATATCCTATTGGTTCTATCCAGACCAAAAAGGGGAGAAGGTTCTATCCAGACCTATGAGTTTAATGAGCTATCTATGACCCAAGGGTCAATAGAGAGACTTTCCTTTGGAAGGGAAAAGATGACGCAACTTGGATGAGAACTAAAGAGTTCCATCACTTGGGGAAAGTAAACTTAACATAGCATAAACATTCACACATGATGAATATAAGGGATATGGTTACAACCAAGAATGATCAAGCATATTATAATAAGCAAGGATCTAAATCAGGATGAATGGTTACAACCAAAGCAAGCATTTAAGATATTACAATATTAATGATTTCAATCAAGATAGATGGTCACAACCAAAGCAAGTATCAAGATATTACAATATTAAGAAGGGTAAGTTCTTACAAGACTTAAGCATAAGGAAGTCACAACCACAAACATATCTTAACAAAGATGGGGATATATCTTAACAAAGATGGCAGGGGATCTTAACAAAGATAAAGATGTATCTTGACAAAGAATGGTTTCTTAGAGCTTACAAGATGCCGTATGTAATTACAATTATCAAGCGTAATCAAATAATGTCACAACAAATGTAAGTGAGAAGTTTAAAAACTTCACGGGGAAAACTTTCAAGTTTTAAGAGAAGATCAAACACAAATGCTTACAAGCAAGAGTTTTAGTCAAACTCAAGTACACAAGGATGCTAACAAGCCAAAATCATAACTTTAAAATAAAACTCAAAAGAGAATAAAATTAAAGTTTTGAAATGAATAAATGAGAGATAGGAAGGTGAAAATCCTAAAAACATTCATGGTAGCATGTGAAATGCAAGTAGAAAGTTCACATTTATGAGTTTTAGGTTTACCTCTTGAAGCAAGCTTAGGCAATAAGAAAATCAGAGATATTGAGAGCTCTTACAAGGTCTTCAAATGTTCCTAGGTTGATGAATAGATGCTCCAAACAACCTCCAAGCAAGCTAGTGGACGAAATGCCTTGTAAATGAAGGAAAAACTCTAAAATCCAAAGGTTTCAAAGACCAACTCACTCAAATCTTGTTACATAAGTGTGGAAGTGATTTGGATAGCTTCAATATATCATATTTGATGTGTTTGAAGTGTTTCTTGAGTTGGAAAAAGTTTGGAAATGGTTTTGGAAGGTGTTTTGCAAAAATAGATTTTGAGGGATTTTGGAGACTTAGTGAGATTTTGCAAGAATTTGGTGATTGTGTAAGGGAGAAAGTTCTAGATGGTTTCTAGCATAGAAATGGTGTGTTTTTGATGTAGTAAGTGAGTTCTATTTATAGCCAAAGGCCTAGAATCAAGGTATGGGCAAAAGTGAAGCAAATTGTCAATTTTAACCTTCCATCATGAAAATCTTTGAGTTTTCCAATGAAATCTTCACCTTTATCTTTAAGCCACTCTACTAAGATATTCCCCATGCCCTATAGATTTTTTCATCATGCTTCATAGGATAGGAGGTGACTTGTTGAATTAAAGTTGATGATTTGACAATGGTAGCCACCTTTTTTCTCTTTCTTCACTATTCACTTTTGCAATTTGCATTAAATAATGATTTCCTTTAATCTTTGTGCCATTTTCGTGGGAATTGATGCAAAAATGTTAATTATCAATATAAACATCATAAATGAGGCTTAGTATTTAATTAACATCGATTTGGAGAGGTTTTGGAATAAAAAAAAAAACTCATGCTGACCTGGTTTTTCCAATATGAGTTTTTGCCAACTTGTGGACCTTGGTTCTCTCTAAACAGGAAGAGTTATGGAACCCACTTGTACTTTTTAAAAAGACCCAATTAGGTACTACAATATTGATGCTTGTGTTAGGAACTCATTCCTCTTGAAACTAGGTCAAAAACCCTTGTGTGGTTAAGGAGTTATGACTTTGCCCTTTTCAAAACCTTGATTTCCCAACTTTTTGATTACTCCTCAATCCTTGATCCGATGGCCATGAAATTTTATGGGGAGGTGTAATATGACATAAGGAACATTTTTGATTCACATCATGAAGTCCAATTCCTTAAGATTGAAGAGTTGACTTTTCGGTCAACCGTACGATCGATCGATGACTATCAGACCGTCTGTTCTTGTTTCGGGACTTCCAAGACCTTGAAACTCTTTGAGGGGACTTCAATAAGACTTATAAAATTGTTGGACCAAAGTTGCATCATTGAACCTTACTTTAAATCCAAAGTCAAACTACGGTTGACTTTTCCTGCTCGAAAACCCTAATCGGGTACCCTGAACTGCACTGTGCTTGATCTGGGGGTGACAACCTCCGATTGGATTAAAACATGACCCAATGTGATATCTTTGACTTTGTTTTATGGAGAATCAATCCAAAACATTGATTGATCATACTGTTGAAGTCTTGATTTTTGACGATGCGGAACCCTAATTCGCATGTATCTTGACAAAGACAACTTGAAATAGGTTATGGTCAGATAATCAAACGAATATGACCCTAAAATGATGATGAGGATCTAAGGGGTCAAAATTTAGGGTGCAACAGAGAGAAGCTGAACTGAAGAATTAAGAAGAAGCTCTAAAAGCTGCTGAAAACTCTACCTCTAATCCAGTGCTAAAGACTCTGGCCAGTATTCAGAAGGAACAAGAGTTGTTCAGAACCAGAATGGATAAAAAAGATGAAGTTGCATCAGTATTCAGAATGCGTTTGCTCAGATCCTTCATAGGCTCCATCCTTCTCAACCTTAGACATTATCTAGGCTACCTTTTAGTTTTTCTTTTTGTTAATTACCTTTTTGATTATGACAAAAAGGGGGAGTAATAAATGGATAAATTATTTTAATAAATATATCTTTTTCTCTGAATCACAATTCTAACATTCTAACATTATATTTGCACACAAATTCTTCTTAGAATTTCTTTTCAGGAACGATATTGAAAATCCGATAAACATGACTATCTGATATATATGATAAGAATTAGACTTGAACCATCTCAGAATCTTATTCTTGATCAAACAAAGACCAATCAGGCTCTGGTATAGAATCAGGCTCTGCTATTCTGAATCTGATAAGATATTTATAATCAGGCTCTGGTATCCCAAATATGATAAGATTTTTAAGTCCTATATTCACGGGAGCTTGATAAAAGGAAGTTATTTCTAAACTTATCTATGTCATTTCCTTTTGATTATTTTTGTACAAAATTGTTTCATCAAAGTACATTGTATTTCCATTATTAAAAAGGGGGAGATTGTTAGAACAAGATTTGGTTCTGGTCATTATTTTTAAGTTATGATAATAACAAAGTAGTATTTGTGTGAGAACCATTTTGGTAATCTAAAGTTTGTTTTTCTGAGAGATTAACAAACAAGCTCTGACTCTGATAGAAACCATATACAATGAAAATATGGTTTTACCAAACGTCGCTTTCGCGCCAAAAAAGCAAGTTTGCTTCTGATCTGCTCACATTCTGAAAGATTTTAAGAAGATAATATGTTGTTGCTACAATGTTCTCTTGGATTCTGCCTCTGAGCGTTACTATAACGTTCTACTTCTGAAGGCTTTCTAGCTATTGAAGTCACTATCTTATGAAGAATAAGTGCTGAAGACTTTGAAGACAAGGTTATGATGAACGAAGTTCTGAAGATTCTGAAGACTTAAGTTTCTAAAGACCAAGGGTTCTGAAGACTGAATGCTTAAAATTATGAAGACAAGTTCCTTGCTCTAGGTTTGAGCCTCCTTAAGCATCATCTTCGTATCTGGATGCTCGGGTCTGACAACCAATTCTCTGACGAGGATGTCCCTTCTGCATATCACATCCCGGAAACAATATCAATAATCTTCCCAAGCATTTTTGCCAAAGGCATTTTCCAACCTAGGTTTCTTCATATCTGCTTGAATCTTGAGCTCCTCAAGCGCTGATAAAGTCTCATAGAATTTCTGCTCAATCGTGCATCTACGAGATAATTCTACCCTTACTTATCTCTCCTTGTCCTTGAGTTGCGCCTTCAGCTTATCGGTCTGAGTATGAAGCTGGTCTTCCTTGTTCTTGTTGGCAGTCAAAGTAGCATTCCATTGCTCGTTGAATTTGGATATCTCCAAATACGCTCTGTCTAAATCCACCTTCTTATGTTTCAAAATGCTGCAGGTACTTTTCAGATCCTAACTGATCCGCTCTATTACCCTGATCTGCTTAGACAACTCTTTCTCCAACTTGGTCAACGATTCTGACTTCTTCTTGGACAAATAAACAGCTTCCCCTTTATCGTGCTTCAGTTGACCGATCTCATGTTTCAACTCTTCATTCTCTTTGCGCAGCTCTTCCTTATCTTCCTGAAGCTTATTGTATCTCAGGATGTCAATCTTTGTAGGCTCTTCAACTATCAAGAGATACAATGGTTCTTCAACAGGAAATGGTAATAATACCCTTTCAACTCTCTTCTGAACCCATTCCATGTAAGGTTCATAAGCTCTGCAATCACCTTTGTCCAAAGAAAGCTTTCCTTTTTTATGAACTCTTTTCCATGCTTCCTCTACTCTGGCTAGAATATCATAATCAGCTGCACCTGTGAAGTACAGAGATTCCTGCACTTCCTCTTCCTTTAGGGGTCCCTTCAAAGGATAACTGAACTGTCTAACAATAAGAGAAGGGTTATAATTGATTCCCCCTTTTCTTCCTATCAAGGGTATATTGGGACAGCTCCTACAACTCAAGATAATCTCAATGAAAAACAGATATCGGTTGAACTAGATAATATCCTTTGTTGTTAAACACATAAGCCTTTTTGACCATTCAGACGTAACCTTGGTATCAACAAAAGCTCCGACGCGAGGAAGGTGATCTACAAACCACTTGTGAAAAAGCGGTGTACATCAAGAAACGGTTTTTCCTCTCCTCTTTTTGTTTTTGTAGTGTATTGAATGATACAAATCTCCTAGGAGAGTGGGTACAGGGTTTTTTGAAACAAAGATGTCGAAAGCGTCCATGTCAATAAAGTCTGGTGTGTTGGGAAACAAAATAATTCCATATGTGCATGGAGCCAGCACAGCGCTGAAAACCACCGAACAACCTTCTTTGGCATACTTCTGGGCTTTACCCACCAAGAAAGACAAGGTGAAGCCAGAAGCTTCATTTCTGCGAACTGCATCACCTACCAAGTCAGAGTTGCTCAAATAAAGAGCATTAGCAAACTTCTCAAGGTCAGGCTCTTCCTCTGAATGATAGAATGGTATTTCCTCTAAGACCAGAACTCCCAAATGAAAGCGAACTCTTCCAAAGTAGTAACTAAGACATAATCCAGAAAGATGAAGCAGCAAAATGGAGGGTCATAAAACTACAACACAGCATGGACAACCCCTTGCTCGTAGTTTGTAATTTTGCAGACAAGGCTTAGAATTCTCCCGTAATATTTTCTTAAATCTTCAAGAATGTCAGGATCAGCCATAGAAATCAGACCAAATAAAGATCCAAGATCTGGTAATGTTAATTTGTATATGATGGCCTTTTTCATATTAGCTTCCATCTGAATAGCCAATCGATCACTAGAATCAAATGGGAGACGAGAGCCAGAGAACACACATACATTCAAATGTTAAGATGCGGGATGATTATGCAAATGCAAACATGGGATCAAGGTATAAAAAGTTATTATGCTGCTGACTAGATTAGACCAGAGCTCTGCTCTACTAAGAAAACCCAGAAACTCTGACAGAAAACCATAGTATCCAAGGTCAAAGGTCCGCTTTGACAAGAAAACCAGAAAATCGGATTGGTTGGAGGTCAAAGTTTCCTGCACAGCCCATTCCTCTCACAGGTATGTTTTAGTCTTAAAAGATACGAAACCTTATGCAGGTCGTCAGTATCACGGACTCTCAGGTCGAGAAACGATGATACTTTCACCATTTCTGGTTTGGCATCATGGTCAATCAAGGAGGTATCAACTGACTTCCCGATGAACGGTCTCCAGATTTGTTAGCTTTCAGATCCAACACCCCCTCAACTATCTAAGATGCACAAGATAGGATATCTTAAAAGAAAACCTTGTTTGGACATGAATTTCATGCAGACTATTGCGTGGCAAGATGCCAAACAAGTCCACACTAATCCTAGGTGTGTACTCAAGCCTGAGTCTTTGGCTTACCTCTCATGGAACAACCTACCCAACAGCACAGCGACAGAGGCATAATATTCTAACAATAAAATGCAAATGCAATAATATACAATAGGTAATGTACATAAAGAAAATAGCTGCACAAAATTAAACACCAAATTACACAAAACAGACAAGCGCTAGGATTGACTCGCATAGGGAACGTACTCCCCAACAGGGTCGTCAGTTGTCGCAACTACGAAAAACACCCGGCGGAAAAACAGAAGAGTTTCCACCAAAAGTTATTTATCCAAAAGAGAGGGAAACGAAACGATCGAAGAAAACCTGAAGAACGGGAAAAGACAAGGTCATCGCAACCAAATCTTGGGTTCGGGAGTCGGTTACGAAAGGGGAAGGTATGAGCACCCCTCACTTCTGTTGTACTCAACGAGATCCACATTTGTTGTTTAATCAAAGGGTGTGTTATCTAAAACCTATTTCTAAATAGAAACGAGAACAAAAGGAAAAAAGAAAGAGATTCAATAGGACATTGCCGCCCTATGCCTACGTATTCCCTCGTGCAATGGGAAAGTTAGAGTCAACGTAGTTCGGAAAACTACGGGTGATGGGGGGAAGGTAGCTCGCCAAGACATCGTCATCTTGTGCCTACGTATCCTCATCTGGTATGAGAAATCAGAGCAAACGTAGTTCGGGTATCGAAACCACAAATTGTTTAAGTGTTTTTTATGAGCGACGTTAAGTTCTCATTCCAGCAGTTGTGGTCGATTCCTGTTTGCGGTAGAATGGAAAAGTAACATACTGTTTTCTAAAAATGATTTTGCAACACAAACCCCGAAGGATAAAAGGTTTGACTTTTTTTTATGAGTTTTAGTGAAGTGAACTAGTTTGATTTGTGATTCACGTTGCACTAAAGACTATGACATAGAAGCGAATGCGTTGCATATCGCCCAAAGGGCATACACTAAACACTCTAGACAAGTGAGGAGAAACCCCCCACTCATCATTTCCCATGTGCTTAAGGCTCGTAGCGTACAACGTTCATCGTATTTATTAGATGAGTTAGAAGGTGCTTTGAGATGAGAAGAGAGACGCACGTAAGGTCTAAGGGAAACTCGGCCCTAACGTTGTCATGCAAAGTAGTCCTAAGGTCGAGATGTGAAAGGAGATTCTATCCTAATGTTAGCATGCAAAATATGGACCTAAGGTTGAGGTTAAAAGGGACTAGCCTACTTGTTATCATGCTCGAATTGCACTCTTAGTGTCTATCCTACTCCAAATTTAATCGGAAATTAAATTGGAATAAGAATCCTAAGGGAACATGCAAAGGCATGGAAAAAAGCAAGAAAAACAAGACAAAAAACACCAGCTACAACAGCGCCTCCTGCACAAGACAACAGTAAAATCCAGCACACATGCAAGACAACCTATAACATCACATGTTTCTGTACAAAAACAGGTGTAAAAAGTAGGCATCCAGCAAGCAAAGTTCAGAATAAGAACAGCTGTGAAAATCAGGGCAGCAAGCATGTGTGAATGCAATTAGTCATAAACAAACACCAAACATGGTTAGATATCATGCAAGTATGGGCATGCTTCAACAATCAAGCATAGTTGATCAACAACATTGCTCATGAATGCATTACGTCAGTCCATGATGTTCATATGTGAAAAGGAACTCAAACAAGCAAGAAAATGCAAGAAACACCCATTCTGCCTCAATGGTAATCGGTTACCAAAATCAAGTAACCGGTTACCTATTGAAATAAAGCTTAGAAACGTGAAATTTAGGCAGGGTAATCGGTTACTACTAAGACAGAAACAGAAAAGAAGCTTCCAAAATCAGCTTTCAACACCAAACAACTTATCCAATCACTCACATGAACATGTAATCAATTAAACACAAATTTATCATCAAGAATCAGTGATCAAACATCATGTAAACACAATCAAACTTTGAGATCACAAATCACAAAGATCAAAATCATCAAAATGGATCAAAATTCATCAAAAGCCATGGATCTACATTGTGATTATGCAAATAACTCAAAACAGAATCGGGTCTAGAGTTCACCAACCTTCAAAGCTGAGATTTGCTTTGAGAAGTGTTGATTGACTTGAAACTAACAGATCCAAGCTAGAAACCCAGAGAATCTTCAAGATCGAAGAGCTTCCTTTTAATAGGAGTGAAGAACAAGCAAGATCAAGCCAAGATTGATCCAAAAGCACTTCAAATATAGCTTCCAAATTTAGATCTAAATCCAAACGAAAATTGAGTGATGAATTGAAGATAATGGAGCTGACTAAAGGAGGTTTAGCTCTAGAATTAAAGGATTCCAATGTAGAATCAATGGAATCATGTGGAAAGAGCTTTAATAGACGTTTTAGGAGTGAAAACGTTGAGAGAAAGTTGAGAGAATTTGAGAGCAAGTTCTGAAGTTGAGATGAAAAATGAGAGTGAAATGGTGTGAATGAGTGAGGTTTGGAGCAAATCCACTTAAATAAGCTCTAGGTTAGGAATTAAAATATGTTTTGGAATTTGGATTAGTATTTGGAATGGAGTGCTTGAAATTTGGAGGGAAATGGTGAAAATTGAAACAATTCTAGATCCTTCCAATGATGATCATGTGAAACCAATGGTTGAAAATAATTGGAAAATTTGCAAATGCTGAAAATTCAAATTTCTTGGCATATTTCGCCCAGGGTAACCGATTACCCATATGTGGTAACTGGTTACCACTTTCAAATTTTCCAAAAATGGCGCCAAATGGAGGGAATCCTGTATAATCGCTCGTTGTCACCTGTTTTGAGCCCCGTTAAGCCTCTAAACTTACCCTTGGATATTGTAACTGTGAGAATGCCAGAGATAGCTTGTATGCCATCTCCTGAGCTGAAAATAACATGCTGAATAAAATAAAATAAGTAGCTCGATCGCTGGGAAAAATAAATGTCGGAACCTCTGACGCTCGCTGTTTAGACTCTTGCAATAAACAGGAACCTTGAGCCACAAAAATACATTGATCCCATGTCTCGAGAACCAATTTTATAATATGCAGAAATGCAAAATATGGAGAAATATAAACCAGTAAACCAAGAAACGATGAGGCAAATTTTGGGGTGCTACAGCTGCCTCTATTCAATCGACTTGAACCTGAAGGGATGATAGCAACGACATTCAAAAATTCAAGGTGCACGAAGATTGAATACCAAAAGAACCCAGAAATTTCCAACCTGCGGGGATGCAAAATGGCGAATACCAGCCAAAAGTTAAGATGCGACATGCCGAGGATAACAATCTAATATGAACAAAACATCAACCAAAATTTGGAACGAAACCGCCGGATACAAACCAAAAGTTGGGATAGCCACCAAAAGATATCAACCAAGAGTTGGGATAACAACCAAAGGATACCAACCAACAGTTGGGATAACAACCAAAGGATACCAACCAACAGTTGGGATAAACAACTAAAGGATACCAACCAACAGTTGGGATAACAAGAATGCCGACAAAAGGTAACCTTCTAGGGATAAAAAACAAATCAAGAACCTGCAGGACGTACAATCCACAAACTTACAACCTGAGGGAAAAGATAATAACCAAAGGATACCAACTAAAAGATGGCATAAAAGGTTACTCCCTGAGGATAAAAACCAAACACTACCAACCAAGAGTTGGAATAACAAAGGCTACCAACCAAAAGTTGGAATCACCACAACACTGACCGAAGGAGAAATGATAGGGAATAACATCCTAAAAACAGCGACCTCACTAGGGAGTATACTAACCAAAAATCAGAATACAACAAAAGGTAGCGACACAAGCTACCAACCAAAAGTTGGAATCAACTGACCTCCCAATAAAACCCGAGCATAAGCTACCAACCAAAAGTTGGAATCACTTAACACTCTTCCAGAGATAACATCCAGCCAAAAATTGAAGAACAAGGCTACTAACCAAAAGTTAGGATCACCAGAATGCCGATTGAAGGCGAACTCTGCGGGGAAAAGATACCAACCCCAACAGTTGAACTAACAAAGAAAGACTACCAACCAAAAGTTGGAATCATCAACCCAAAACAAATACTACCAACTAAAAGTTGGAATAACATCAACAAATAAACGAAGGTTATCAACCAAAAGTTAGGATCAACATCAATAAAATGAAGACTACTAACCAAAAGTTGGAATAACGTCAACAAGATGACTAAGCTGGGGATTACCAACCAAAATTTGGAATCAAGCAAAGGCTACCAATCAAAAGTTGGAATCGCCGAAACACCAAATGAAGGCGAACTGACCACAGCGAAGAATGCCAACCAAAAATTGGGATAACGACTCCGCAGGGGAAACCAAGGACTACCAACCTAAAGTTGGGATAACATCCAAGAAATGACCAAAGGAAACCGGAATGAGCTAGGGATTACCAACCTGAAGTTAGAATGAAACACCCAGAATAGGCAGGAAATAGAATCAACCGACTCACGACCTAGAAAGAAAACTCTGATGGGGAAAGAGAGGTTTAAACAAATGACTCTGCTGGGGTGTATACCAAATAAGATGAACATAATCATCACATCCACCCCGATGGGGATGACACAAAAATATTATGTACAAGGCTATCATCTGCTGGAGAAACGAAAGGCACTAAAGGAATCAAACATGGCTTATGCTTCAGATGCATATGTTTGAAAATAGCGTAATGCTCCATATGAAATGGAAATGCAACGCATTTGGGAGGATGCTATGCAAAAATTAAAATGCAAAGGAATAGCACCCGGAGGAGTGTTGAGAAGACCAACAAACCAACCCCGGTGAGGAGTACGCCCTGGATTACTCTCCTGAAAAGCTCTACTGAAGAAAACCAACCCGCTTGGGGAAACACCAAAACTCCACTCTGTAGGGATACAAGAATAATAATCCGACTTCTAGGGACATCAGAGGCTTCTACTGAAGGTTCCATTCTGACAGAGAGATGAAAGTAACCTCTGCTAATGACTCTCCTCTACGGGGAATGTAATGAACATCTATAGGGAACTCCACTCTACTAGGGAACAAACAAACTCTGCTTAACACATCTACCACGAGGAGAATTAGAATACTATATGTTGGGAGCTCATCCCGAAAATTAATCTTGAAAGATGCCAATGATCATTGGACTTTGCTGGAGATACCAACCTGCCGTTGACGTGCCTATCGAGGGAATCAACCCTAAACTCTTCTTAGGGGAGAAGTCCAAGAATACTGACCCTGCTGGCGAAGGACGCAAGGACGTCGACTCTGCTGGAGAGTAAAAATGAATTGAAATCCACTCTGCTGGGGATTAGCCTCTACAGGGATACAGAAGCTCTTCTCCGCTGGAGATACACCTCTGCTGGTGACAAAACTTCTGATTCGATAACAAGATTCTATAGGGAGGACAAAATCTCTGCTGCGGGAAAACAAAGAGCAAATTCCTGCTAGAAAAATACCTGACCGCATATCAACACCACTCTACCTGAAGTAGACACCCTTCAAACACTCACTGGGGAGTACGAATCAAACTCGGCCAGGGAATACAACTTTGAACTTCTGCTAGGGGAGGAATAATTCACCACACGCTGCTATTAGACCTTCATCGTTGGGAAGAAAATCTCTACTGGGGAGAGAATCCTTTCATCCTACAAACAAACAAAAAGCAATAGGATGCTCTATATGGAATGGCCACGATTACCATTCATAAAACTTATTGTTCAAGTAAATTCATTGATTTTATTATGCTCTGTAAAGCCTTATGTTTTCACCTGTAATGTCATAAAAAATGTCGGACATTTTTGCAAATAAAATAGTAAAAGTAAAAACAAGAAAAGAAAAGCTCTTTGACTGAAATGAATACTTTATTGATAAAAGGCCTATAAATAGGCAATTTACAATTCAGATACAATTCTTGAAAAGAGGTAATTACGCAAAAAGCAAAAAGAATATATACAAATGTCGGCAATGCGGGATGAGATATCCACCACGTGTCGATTCAGCTATGACATGTATGTCTTTCATGTTCACCATGTTTCGCCTTCTGAAAAGACTGATTGGACTGATTCCTTTCCTTCGGGATAACCATGTATTGAATAAGTTCACAGACAGAACGCAGATCGTAGTCGTTTGCTTTCAAATCCATAACTTTTGCCTGGATCGCCTGTTCGGGTTTTCAATCCACCGGAATACCCATTTTTGCCAAGGTCTGTTTTTCAGGTTTTCAACCTTGCGGGTTCATTCTTTTCTTTTATCCCTAATTTTTGACCGAACCTTTTCTTTTTATGGTTCGCCAGGATGCCCCATTTTTTCCTGGACGTTTCCTTTTTTTTGTCTAATGGGTCTCTTTTAAGTAAAGTATTTCTTAACCCCATTTGTGTTCACAGGGGACGTATAATCTTCACCATCCATGGTAGATAGTAATAAGGCTCTGCTAGAGAAAACCTTTCTTACCATATATGGCCCTTCATAGTTTGTAGTCCATTTCCCCCTGTGATCTGTCTGAGGAGGAAGGATCATTTTCAATACCAAATCACCAATCTAGAAGCACCGATGATGCACTTTCTGATAAAAGGCTTTCTTCATCCTACTCTGGTACAACCGGCCATGAGCAATGGCTGCCAATCTCTTATCGTCAATCAGGCTCAACTGATTTGACCTGGCTTGCACCCATTCAACTTCGTCAAGCTTCACATTAGATAATACCCTTAAAGAAGGAATCTCGACTTCTAATGGTAGGGCTGCCTTCGTACCATACACTAGTGAGAAAGGAGTTGCCCCAATTGATGTACGCACCGAAGTACGATAACTGTATAGAGTAAAGGGCAACATCTCGTGCCAATCCTTATAGGTTACAACTATCTTCTGCACAATCTTCTTGATATTCTTGTTAGCTGCCTCAACAATGCTATTCATCTTCAAACGGTATGGAGAAGAGTTATGATGCTCAATACTCTGACGCAGTTCCTTCATCATCTTATTGTTCAAATTTGAACCATTATCGGTAAGGATTCTTGCTAGGATCCCATAACGACAAATGATGTCCTTCTTTATGAATCAGGCTACCACCTATTTCGTGACATTAGCAAAGGAAGCTACTTCTACCCACTTTGTAAAGTAATCAATGGCAACCAGAATGAAGCAATGCCCATTGGAAGTAGTCGGCTCAATCTTCCCAATCATATCAATGCTCCACATATCAAAGGGCCAAGGATATGTTAACACATTTAGAGGGTTCGGTGGCACATGCACCTTATCAGCATAAATCTGGCATTTTCTGGCGTATATTGTAATACCCCCTTTCTATACCCTAAATAATCAAACAAATCATTTAAGCACATATTAAAATTTCATCTGAGTAAAATTAAATCATTATATAAAAGGAGCATGTTACACATACATGACAGTTAAAACATATAACACCTGCTCAAATAAAGATATGCAACAATGGGGTAGCTGCAACATAGGAAATTCGTCCTTACGCCCATATCTCAATATTTAAAATTAAAGCGGAAGATCAAAACATTTGAATCACTTAAAGCATGTTATCATATAAATACATTTCATCCAGTTTGGTTCACAAATTACTCATGTTTACATAAACATCATCAGCTGATACATATACAAATGTATCACAAAAGAATACTATACAATCCTAACTACCCGGTGCTACATATCAGAGCTGACCGACAAAAGAATGAAGCTATACTTCACAAAAACACCTCCAGCAACCTAATCTGCAATGCCTCATAAAGCATTATAAAACAGCAGAAGGGTGAGAAACATTATCATAATAATCAATGCATATAATTATATATATACATACACAAGCACAGAATATACATAATCCACATTTTCTCACCACAATTCATTATAATCATCACATACATCACAACATGCATAAACAAATATGGATAATCACTGAAGTATGTTTCATCATACACACATCTATAATTCACAATCCAACAATTCACACACATGCATATCCTCATATAACAATGATATCTATGCCATGTGACTCAATACAACTCAATGCACTCAATGCCACGTGGTACCAACACTTGTTATCATTTTTCAGTTTTTACACTTAAACCGGGTCCACTCTACCAGACCGATAACAACAAAAGCCCGTCCTCTAAGCTTTCAAACCCACTCTTCTAGGCTTGGGACAAGTCACTAGTCTCCACAAAACTAGCAAGCATTGCCTCTTGACTAAATGATGCATATGCAATCAACAACCAAATGCACTTAAGACCGTTCTCGCGTCTTAATCACATGCATTCAAATAATTCATCACTCAATAATTATAACAAGATTGCACACACAACATATTCATATTCAATAACATCATATTCATCAAGCAATGCACACATATTCACAATATGTTCTCATGCATTATTCACAACTTCCCATACAAACAAGATGCATTCATAATTCAATATCATCACAACATTTCAAGCAATGCACGCATATTCACAATATGTTATCATGCATTATTCACATACATTTGCATACAAACAATATGCATTCACAATATTATGCCAAACGACAACCAAACGCTCTGATTATTTAAGCATCACTTACTTAAAATAATTAATCTCGATTAATCGGTAAAATTGGCTAAAATTCGGCTAAAAATAATATTTCTCTCCACCAAGTTATAGAACATATTATTAGCTTCAGTTTGATATAAAGAACGACTAAATCCGATAAACGGTGAAGAAGTTATGAATTTTCGAAGTTTTGAAAAATAATATTTTTCTCACACTTACAGTGTTAATCGGTTAACGTATATTGTTAACCGGTTAACCGCTCCAAAAACTCAGTTTTTAGGTCAAAACTCAGTTTTTTAGGCCATAACACTGTGTTAATTGGTTAACGTATATCGTTAACTGGTTAACACCTGAAAAACTTGGAAAAACAGCTACGGGTTTGCACCAAAAACCCGACCGATTCAATTATTTTCTCCCGATTAAATACCTACTCATCATTACCAATCATATAGTAACATTTTAGGATCATAAAACGCAAATTCTACAACTTCCGATTTTCATCCAAAATCTTAACCTCCAATTATCCAAAAATATCAAAACTCCCAAACTCAACCAAATTCGATCAAACGAAGTCCAATAATCACGGCTAAGCATTACCCGACCAAACTACGAAATTTATTTTTGATTCTAACCGTTCAAAACTCGATTCTAACCGATTAAACCTCATTTTGCCCTAAAATGGAAAATGGTAGAAACTCTCCAACAATCTCAACCAAACCAACAAACACATACATAATCATAAACATGGATAGAATAACAACATTTCACACCCTTACCTTTATTAAATCAGAGCTAGAAGTTGTTCTTGAGATTTTCCAAGTTTGTCCTTCTTGTCCTTCTCTTTTCTCCTCTTTCTCCTTCTTTCTCTATTCTTTCTCTTATGTTTCTATCTTTTCCTTTTCCTTCCACTTTTCCTTATATGTCTTTCTCTTTTATTTCCTTCCAATATCTTCTCACAAAATATCTACCAATAATTCCAAAAATTAAAATAATCCAAATAAATTAATTAATTACTATGAATAATTAATTATTTAAAATTGGGCTGTTACAACCCTCCCCCACTTTAGGAATTTTCTTCCTCGAAAATATTACCAGATTTAAACAGCTTTGGATAAGACTCCCTCATCTAGCTCTCGAGTTCCCAAGTCACATTTCGACCAGCTGGTCCTCCCCAAGCAACCTTCACCAAAGCAATCTCTTTGCCTCGAAGTTGCTTCAACTCCCGATCCTCTATCCGCATAGGTGGTGTCTCCACAGTCAGGTTATCTCTCACCTGCACATCATCTACTTCGACTACATGAGACGGATCCGCAATGTATTTCCTCAACTGAGATACATGGAATACATCATGAAGATTAGCAAGCGACGACGGTAAGGCAACCCGATAGGCTACCTCTCCTATCCTCTACAAAATCTGATAAGTACCAATGAAACATGGCGTCAACTTATGCGACTTCAACGCCCTACCAACACCAGTCGTAGGAGTAACTCGAAGAAATACGTGATCTCCCTCTTGAAATTCAAGTGCCTTCCTCCTCTTGTCATGATAACTCTTCTGAGGACTCTAAGAAATCTTCATCTTTTCTTGAACCATCTTAATCTTATATGTAGTCTGCTGAACTATCTTGGGTCCAACCACAGAACTCTCTCCCGACTCATACCAACACAATGGCATTCTACACCGCCTACCATACAACACTTTAAAAGGTGCCATACTAGTACTCGAATGAAAACTGTTGTTGTAAGTAAATTCAACCAAAGGTAAATAGCTATCCCAAGCTCCTCCCTTCTCCAATACACAAGCTCTCAAAAGATCCTCAAGTGATTGAATCGTCCTCTCTGTCTGACCATCGGTCTGCGAATGGTAAGCAGAACTCAAACGTAACTTCGTACCCAAAGCACTTTGCAAACTCTCCCAAAATCTCGAAGTAAACCTCGGATCTCTATCTGACACAATGCTAGACGGAATACCATGCAAACTGACAATCCTCTCAATGTACAGCTTTGCCAATCTCTCCAACGGGTAATCCATTCGCATAGGAATAAAGTGAGCAGATTTGGTCAACCTATCCACAATAACGCAAATAGCTTCAAAGTTACTCGGCTTCCTCGATAACCCAGACACAAAATCCATAGAAATGCTATCCCATTTCCACTCAGGCATAAACAACGGTTGCATTAAACCCGATGGTTTCTGATGCTCAATCTTTGACTTCTGACAAGTCAAACAAGAATACACAAACTCGGTAATATCCTTCTTCATACGAGGCCAACAAAATACTTTCCTCAAATCTTGATACATCTTAGTAGCACCCGGATGAATGCTCAATCCACTATGATGTCCTTATTCAAGAATACTCTTCTTCAGCTCAACAATATCATGAACACAAATTCTATCACGACATCTTATGATACCATTCTTGTCAATCCGAAAATCACCACCTTGACCTTGATTGATCAAAGTCAACCGATCCACTAAACTCAAATCAGATTTCTATCCTTCTCGAATCTCGTCAAGAATACCACTAGTAAGATTTAACATACCCAGCTTAACTCCGTAAGAAGTCCTTTCACACACCAAACTCAAATCACGAAATTGCTCAATCAATTCCAACTCTTTTACCATCATCATCGACATGTGTAACGATTTCCTACTCAGTGCATCAGCTGCCACATTTGCTTTACCCGGATGGTAATTCAAACCAAAATTATAATCCTTCAGAAGTTCCAACCATCTCCTCTTCCTTGCATTCAATTCTTTCTGATCAAAGAGATATTTCAAGCTCTTATGATCACTAAATACCTCAAATCTCGAACCAAACAAATAATGCCTCCAAAGCTTCAACACAAATACAACGGCGACCAACTCTAGGTCACGCGTCGGGTAATTCTTCTCATGCACTTTGAGTTGCCTCGAAACATAAGCTATCACTTGTTTATTTTGCATTAATACACCTCCTAAACCCATCAAAGAAGCATCACAATACACAACAAACGGTTCTTCCGGATTCGGCAAAATCAAAACAAGAGCTGTCATCAATCTTCTCTTAAGCTCTTGGAAACTTTCTTCACACTTTGCATCCCAAACAAATGCTTGACCTTTCCTAGTCAACTGCGTCAATGGCAATGATAGCTTGACAAATCCTTCAATGAATTTCTGATAATAACCTGCTAAACAAAGAAAACTCTTGATCTCAAAAACTGATTTTGGAGTCTCCCATTGCGACACCGCTTCAACCTTCGACGGATTAACTGCAACACCTCTACTCGAAATCACATGACCAAGGAAACTCACTTCCTTCAACCAAAATTCACACTTAGAAAGTTTATCATACAACTGCTTCTCTTTCAACACAGATAACACAATCTTCAAATGCTCGAAATGTTCATCTTCACTCATCGAATAAATCAAAATATCATCAATGAAAACAACCACAAACTTGTCCAAATAAGGATGGAAATCCTGTTCATGTACTCCATAAATACACCTGGTGCATTAGTCACACCAAATGGCATTACAGAATACTCATAATGTCCATACCTCGTCCTAAAAGTAGTCTTCTGAATATCCCCAGCCTTCACACGAATCTGATGATATCCAGATCTCAGATCTATCTTACTGAACACACTTGCACCAACCAACTGATCCATCAAATCATCAATCCTCGAAAGTGGATACTTATTCTTGATAGTCACCTTGTTCAATTGTCTGTAATCCACACAGAGTCTCATAGAACCTTCTTTCTTCTTAACCAACAACACTGGTGCACCCCACGGTGACACACTCGGACGAATAAACCTTTTATCAAGTAAATCTTCAAGTTGACTCTTCAACTCTTTCAATTTCGATGCAGACATACGATACGAAGCCATCGATATTGGACTAGTTCCAGGAATTAAGTCGATCGTAAACTCCACTTCTCGTTCCGACGGTAAGTCTCTTATCTCTTCAGGAAAAACTTCCATAAAATCACGAATAATTGGTAAAGTGTCAATTGCTCCACTTTCACTAATACTCAAAGTTGCCTTTAACATAAATACCTTTGCACCATTTTGCACTGATCCTTCACTTTCATAGCAGTCATGAACAAATTTCCTTCCTTATCAGGTTCAAGAAAAATAATCGTTTTGTCAAAATAGTTAATATAAACACGATTGAATTCCAACCAATTCATCCCAAGAATAACATCATATTCATCAAGCATTGCACACATATTCACAATATGTTCTCATGCATTATTCACAACATCACATACAAACAATATGCATTCATAATTCAATATCATCATCACATTTCAAGCAATGCACACATATTTACAATATGTTCTCATGCATTATTCACATACATTTGCATACAAACAATATGCATTCACAATATTATGTCAAACGGCAACCGAACGCTCTGATTATTTAAGCCTCACTTACTTAAAATAATTAATCTCGATTAATCGGTAAAATCAGCTAAAAGTCGGCTAAAAATAATATTTGTTTTCACCAAGTTATAGAACATATTATTAGCTTTAGTTTGATATAAAGAACGACAAAATCCGATAAACGGTGAAGAAGTTATGAATTTTCGAAGTTTTGAAAAATAATATTTTTCTCACACTTACAATGTTAATCAGTTAACGTATATGGTTAACCGGTTAACCGCTCCAAAAACTCAGTTTTTAGGCCAAAAACTCAGTTTTTTAGGCCATAACATTGTGTTAATCGGTTAACGTATATCGTTAACCGGTTAACACCAGAAAAACTTGGAAAAACAGCTACGGGTTTGCACCAAAAACCCGACCGATTCAATTATTTTCTCCCGATTGAATACCTACTCATCACTACCAATCATATAGTAACATTTTAGGATCATAAAACGCAAATTCTACGACTTCCGATTTTCATCCAGAATCTTAACCTCCAATTATCCAAAAATGTCAAAACTCCCAAACTCAACCAAATTCGATCAAACGAAGTCCAATAATCACGTCTAAGCATTACCCGACTAAACTACGAAATTTATTTTCGATTCTAACCGTTTAAAACTCGATTCTAACCGATTAAACCTCTTTTTTCCCTAAAATGGAAAATGGTAGAAACTCTCCAACAATCTCAACCAAACCAATAAACACACACATAATCATAAACATGGATAGAATAACAGCATTTCACACCCTTATCTTGATTAAATCGGAGCTAGAAGTTGTTCTTGAGCTTTTCCAAGTTTTTCCTTCTTCTCCTTCTCTTTTCTCCTCTTTCTCCTTCTTTCTCTATTCTTTCTCTTATGTTTCTATCTTTTCCTTTTCCTTATATGTCTTTCTCTTTTATTTCCTTCGAATATCTTCTCACAAAATATCTACCAATAATTCCAATAATTAAAATAATCCAAATTAATTAATTAATTACTATGAATAATTAATTATGGAAAATTGGGTTGTTACATATATGAAGCAATCAGATTCCATAGTCATCCAGTAATGCCCTGCTCTCAACAATTTTCTAGCCATTGTTTGTCCACCGGCATGGGTACCGAAAAACCCTTGTGGACTTTTCCATCAAGAGGCTTGCTTCATGTTCATCAAAACAACACAGCAATGCCATGTCAAAGTTCTCCTGTATAGCACATCATCCTTGTTTAAATAGAAATTACTGGCTAATCTCCTCAGAGTCTTCTTATCTTTGCTAGATTCCCCAGGTAGGTACTCTTCACTCTTGAGAAAATGTTTGATACCAAAATACCAAGGCTTTCCATCTGATTCCCTCTCAATTGCAAACACAAAGGCGGGCCTGTCGAGACGCATGATGGTGATAGCTGGAGCTTCATTCCAGAAGTTCACTTTATACATCGATGATAATGTTGCCAAGGCTTCTGCCATTTGATTTTCAGCCCTAGGCACATGATGGAACTCAACTCTATCAAAGAATGGCAATAGTTTCCTTGCATAATTCTTGTAAGGCACCGGGTTGGCCTGACGAGTTTCCCACTCTCTTTTAATCTGATAAACAACCATCGCTGAATCGCTATATACATCAAGATTCATTATTAGTGTAGGCGAATATCAATCTAGTAGTGAATGGTATGTGGGAACCGTGAGGAGTTGTAATTATTGCATCGATTCCATTACCATATGAATTAACAGCGTCGTTGAAAACCAGTTTCCACTGAGATCCAATCTTAGGACCCTCGCCAGGTGAAGGATCATCAAAGTCTTTCATCTTCAAAAACATGACGTCTTCATCTAGAAGTTAAAACTTCAACGACTGATAATCCTTAATCGGTTGTTCAGTAAGATATTCCGACAAGACGCTTCCTTTAATGTCTTTTTGGGAAACATACTTAATATCATACTCTGTTAAAACCATTTGCCATCGGGCAATCCTTTCGGAGAGTGCTTGTTTTTCAAAGACATACTTGATCAGATCTATCTTCGAAATCAATATGGTTGTGTGGTTTAATATGTACTATCTCAAACGCTTAGCAGCCCAAGCGAGTGCACAACATGTTTTTTCCAGGACTGAGTATCTCGACTCACAATCAGTGAACTTCTTACTCAGGTAATAGATGGCGTGCTCTTTTCTACCTGACGCGTTCTGTTGATCGAGCACACATCCCATTGAATTCTCAATAATCGTGAGATACATGATCAAAGGTATCCTTGCAACTGGAGGCATGAGTATTAAAGGTTCCTACAAATACTTTTTAAATATTTCAAACACCTTCTGGAAATTTTTGTTCCACCTGGCCATTTGATCTTTTCTAAACAATTTGAATATTGGTTCACAAGTGACTGTAAGATGAGATATGAACCTTGCAATGTAGTTTAATCTCCCCAAGAAACCACGAACCTCTTTTTCCGTCCTCGGCTCATGCATTTCTTGTATAGTTTTTTATTTGGCAGGGTACACCTCAATACCCTTTTCACTGACAATGAACCTCAGTAGCTTCCTAGATCTCACCACAAAGGTGCACTTCGTAGGATTCAACCTCAACTTGAATTTCCTTAATCTTTCAAACAATTTTAGAAGATTGACCAGATGTCCTTCCTCCGTCTGTGACTTAGCAATCATGTCATCAACATATACTTCAATCTCATGATGAATCATATCATGAAAGAGAGTCACCATTGCCCGCTGATAGGTTACCCCAGCATTTTTCAATCCAAAGGGCATTACCTTATAGCAAAAAGTCCCCCACGATGTAACGAAAGTAGTTTTCTCCATGTCCTCTGGGGCCATCTTGATTTGGTTATATCCAGAGAAACCATCCATGAAGGAAAACACCGAATATTGAGCAGTGACATCAATCAACACATCAATGTAGTCGACGCACATCCTAACCTTTCTGTCGCTACTGCGAAAAAGAGGATCAGCCGACTGACAGACAAGTCACCACCGAACGTTATTTATCCCAAAGAGAGGGAAAGAAAATGATCCAAGAAAATCTAAGAGAAAGGGAAAGACAAGGTCATCGCAACCAAATCTTGGGTTCGGGAGTCGGTTACGCAAGGGGAAGGTATGAGCACCCCTCACGTCTGTTGTACTCAACGGGATCCATGCTTGTTGTCTAAATCTATGGGTGCAAACTATCTAAAGGCTGGGAACGAGGGTCAAAGAAAAGAAAAGAGACTCGATAGTACATCGCCTCCTTATGCCTACGTATTCCCTCGTGCAATGGGAAACTTAGAGTCAACGTAGTTCGGGTAACTACAGGTGATGGGGGGAAGGTTGCTCGCCAAGACATCGCCGTCTTGTACCTACATATCTTCATCAAGTATGAGAAATCAGAGCAAATGTAGTTTGGGAAAACTAGACCATTGGTTTGTTCAAGTGGTTTAATGAGTAGGGTTAAATATCCATTCTAGCAGTTAGGGAGGATGCCTGTTTGCGGTAGAAGAAAAACTTAACACAACTCTTTTTGAAAATTAGGTTTGAAACAGTCCCGAAGGATGAAAAGGTTTGATCTTTTGTTTGTGCTTTTCATGAGAAGACGTGAATTGAGTTAGTTTGTAACTCATGTTGCACTAAAGACTATGACTTGAGAGTGAATGCGTCGCATATCGCCCAAAGGGCATACGCTAGACATTATAGACAATGTGGGAGAAGGCCCCCCACTCATCATTCCTCATGTACTTAAGGCTCATAGCATACAACAATTGTTAACCTTTATTAAGTGTCTTAAGAAGTTATGAGATAAGAAGAGAAGACACAAGACTCTAAGGGGAACTGATAAACCCTAATGTTAGCATGCAATATGATCCTAAATTTGGGATTGAAAAGATAACTACCTAATGTTATCATTTAAAGGATTTAAATCCTAATGTCTCTCCTACTCCCATCTTAAACAGAGGGGCTAGGAATCCTAAGGGATCATGGCAAGAAGCACAAGTAAACACATAGCAGTTCAATCACAGATGAAAAAAGATGAAGAGGACTTAACCAAGTCAATGCTAGATGAAATGCAATCACAAATACAAGCATAAATGCCAGTATTAAATGATGCAACAAGACTCAAAGACAAAGGAGACTCAAACTCAAGAGGTGACTTAAACAAGTCAAGAAGGATGAAATGGGATAAGTAAACTCCTACAACCTATTACCATCAATCATCAAAGAAGGATGGTGCTATCCAAAACACAAACAAAGAAATGAGGAAGGAAAGAGTGTGGGGCATCCACCAACACATGCTCAACTCAACCAAACACTTGCAAGAGATCAAGTAAAACAATGCAACAAAATAGTGCAAAAGGAGCACAATTGTTCATGACAAACTCAAAGTGTGTATATCAACACCAAATCATCAGGAACAAGTTTCAAACCAACTAGGGAAGAATTAAAACACAAGTGGAATAATCCCCATTCAAACTCAAAACAAGAGGCATTCACAAGAAGGATCATGTCACATTGAAGAACCAAAGTTCAAACACAATCCCACACTTCAAACAAGTGGAAAGACATGATCAAAAGGTAACTTATGATACAAGTTACACACACATTGGACCTCTAACCAAGAAAAACAGCATCTCAAGCATGTTAAAAAGATGTAACAAAGCTTAAGAGATGCTCAAGGGATCACTCATGATCATATCCCAAAGTTAGGTCAAGACTAGTATGTGTAAACACCCTTAAAATGACTTGAATTTGAAAAATCCATTAAAAATAGAAATCAACTTCAAAAAATGCTAAATAAATCATCAAAGCAAGCTTTATCAAGTGCAAAACAGAATGCGAAACCTCAAGATCAAATTCAACTCAAAGCACCACCAACTAGGTCCAAGAAGGCATGGTGTTCCACTTTATCGAGTATGTATCGAGGGTCAACAAAAGTCAAAGGAAAACCAAATGCAAAATGATCATTGACAACTCAAATTCACCCTAAAAAATGCCTCAATCCATCACCTAAGTGAGGGAGAAGTATTGGTAATAGGGGATTTAAAAAGAAGGGCAAATGATCAATTCAAAACTAGGTATGAACCATAAAACCACTTAAATATTAAATTGTATTAAAAATATTAAAATAAATGGAAAAATAAAATAAAAATGATGAAAATTAATTAACATGTTGAAATGTCAGAAGATGATTTTTTTTGGATTTTTAGGACAAGTAAAACTATTTTTAAAACAATTAAATTGAAAATGAAAATAAAAGAAATAAAAAGAAAATGCAAGCAAAGAAGGGTGCATCAAGTAAAATCAAAATGAACTACATCCAGTTCAAACGCGCGTATGGGCCAAACTGGTAGGGGTGTGGATAACAAAATCACAAAGCCCAAATCACAAATGGATTCAGATTAAATGAAACTCAGCGTTTCATTAATCAAGTCAGGGTCAAACATACACATGGGCACGGTCAAGACAACGCACGCACGACACATCACAAGTCAACAAAGTCCAAACCAAGCCAACTCAGCATCACTTGAAAAACAAACATACGCCGAAGCTAGGGCTCCGGTCGTCTTCTCCGGCCAGCTCGCCGGAGCTCAGAGACCAAAACGCAATAAAAATGCCAACCCAACACATCATCTCAAAGGAAAACTCATGAGGAATCCAAAAATGGCATTTGTTTTGTAAAAAGGTCCTTAAAAAAAAGGCGAAATCATGCCACGAAAATCATGATGCACAAACTGAAAACTCATCAAACGACCACGAAAACCAAACAAACCTTGCCTACGTATAGTAGGACTTCAAATGCAAACCAGATGAGACCTAATGCAAGGCTAAAATGAGAGTTCTAAGGTTGAGAAAATTACCAAGCGGAGTGGTTCCGTTGACCCTTCAAAATGCTTGCAAGCTTCTGTTTCTGGGTGCTAATCTCTTCCTTGAGCTTTGGTGAAGAAGAATTGAGCACTGGTTTGAACAAATATCCAAAGCAAGACCAGATTTGAAGAAGATAAATTTTGATGAATTTTTGATATGCTCTCTTCTCTCTCACGCAGCAACCAACCTCTCTCTTGATTAGGGCAAGTTTATAAACTTATATATGGTGGGTTTGAGCACTCCATGCAGGCCCATAATGCCTCACTCATGTTATTCCAAAATTTTGGCCAAAACTTCCACTTTGCTCATGCACACGGGTATGGCATCTTTCTCATTCTTTTTTGTTAGCAAATGTACATACTTAGGGTGTAGAAATCAATTGTAATGGTTTGGTGAATTGAAAAACAAGTTTGTACCAAGTTTTGGTTCATGACTTTTATGGTATGGAATTTGAAATAATGGCCTAAAGCATGATTCCACGTTGGTCCAAATGAAGTAAAAGTATGCAAGACCAATATTTGATGATAATGTGGTGTGAAAAAGTTCAAATGGTGACTTGTAATGAAAGGTATTCAAATCATGTCCAAAAACCACTTTTCAACTTCATTAAGGTTCAAATGATCATACAATTCATCAAATGCCATGGAAATCAAGTTCATGATGAAGCTAAGGCAATGTGACACAACTTTCATGTTGGACAAAATTGGATTAGAGGCCTTGAAGTGCATGAAAATGGTCATTGAAGTGAATGACCTATAATGAGGTTTCCCAAAATACACTTGCCTTATGAATACCATAACTTGAGATGTAGACATGAGAATAAGGACTTATAGAACTTTTTTGAAAGCTAAGACAATTAGGAACAACTTTCATGTTCACTTGAAAGTAAGGAGAATCTTGATTCTATGTGAAAAATGCTTTGGAAGTGGGTTGACTTTGGGTACCTCAAAAAATATCTTCATTTGATGAAACCATAACTTGAGAGGTACAAAATTAATGGATGAGTTCTTGTACTCAAAAGAAAACTTAAAGGATGAGGAACAATTCTCATGTTTATTGGAAAATGAGATTGAACTTGCATCATAATGAAAATTGTTCTTGAAGTTAGGCACCAAAGAAGGGGATTTTACACTGAAATCAACTGAAACCCTAATTTAGCAACTCCTTGAACTCTTGAATATACTTGATTTGATCTCAACAATACATCCTAAATGCTTCAAGATGTCTCCTCATGTCTTTAATGGCCTAGAACCAAGTCTTGAGTCCTCTCAAGTCCATAGTTGAATTTTGGTTGACTAGATGAAACCCTAACACCATATCCTTTGACTGAGGCTCTTACAGATGAATTGAATGACCATACAAGCTCCATAAAGACCTCTCAATATGCACATTGAGATTTTTAACCATGGCATATCCAAATAGGTAACCTCATGACCCTTTGATGATCCTCAAAATAGGAGGTGACACCCATACACAAATCTCTCCCCTCAAGGAGCTTTGAAACCCAATTTAGATGATAGTAAACCCTGATGGCTTAACAATGATACCCTTGCATGGGCTTGAACATGAAGCTCTCCTCTTGAATGGAAAACACAACACCTTTTGATCCCCTGATTAGAACCAATGTTATGCAAATGCAAATGCTAAATGAAATGAAACATAAGCCAAGTTAGAAAAAAAAGGTTGGTCAAATTTTGGGATACAACAGCTGCACCTATTCAAACGACTTGGACCTGAAGGGATGAAAAGCAAACGACTTTCAAACATTCAAGTTAAAAAGGTGGTTGAATACAAAAGAATCCAGAAATTTGCCAACTGCAAAATAATAAACTGGAGAGCTGTCCACCAAAGTGGAAATACAATCACTGGGGAAATGTATCTGATAGTTGTAGTAAAGCGAGCTAACTCACCGCCAATTAGAAAGCATCGAAATGTATCTCTACCACAAAAATAAGGTGCTAGAAAAACAGAAGAGTCGCCACCTTTCATTATTTATCCCACAGAAAGGGAAAGGAAACGATCGGAAAAACCTGACGAAAAGGTATTAGACAAGGTCATCGCAACCATGTCTGGGTTCGGGAGTCGGTTATGCAAGGGGAAGGTATTAGCACCCCTCACGTCCATCGTACTTGATGGGATCCATGCTTGTTATGTTTATCTGACGGGTTGGTTTTACTATCTACGCTAAAAGTCTAGTCTAAAAAGGAAAAGAAAATGACTCGGTAGAACATAACAGTTCTATGCCTACGTATTCCCGCCTGGAACGAGAAATCAGAGTCAACGTAGTTCGGCTAACTATGGGTAACAAATGGGTGGTGGCTCGCCAATACGTCAGTATTGTGCCTACGTACTCTCAACGAATATGAGAGATCAAAGCTTACGTAGTTCGGGATAATACAGATTACGGGGGTTCAGATTCATCTATTTTTCGAGTAGGGTCAACAAACAGTTCCAGCAGTTTGGTGTATGCAGCTCGCTCGTCAGAGACTCGTGCGTTACCGTTTGCGGTAGAAATGGGAGTTAACGACACTCTTTTCTTTAGAAAATATTTCCTTGATTTACGGGCCCACGGGGAAAAAAGGTTTGCAGTTTGTTTTCTGTCTTTTATGAAAGAAGTGTTTTTTATGGTTGTTTGTAGTTTGTACAGCACTAGAGACTATGACTTAGGAGCGAATGTGTCGCATATCATCCAAAAGACATATACTAAACACTCTAGATGATTGAGAGGAGAGCGCTCAATTATCATTTCCCAAGTAGCTTAAGGCTCGTAACGCGCTTGTACTAACTTGCCTTTATTATGTTTTTTACTGTTGTTTTGAGATAAGAAGAGAACGAACTCTACGAGGAAACTATCAAGTCCTAATGTTGTCATGCCAAGGATTCATCGTATGGTTGAGGTTTGAAACAGGGAACTCCTAGAAGTTATCATGCAAAGGCTTCAGCCTAAAGTCTAATCATCGCTTCCTTATCAAAGGAAATGAGACTCCTAGGGGATCATGTCAATGGGATACAGAAACAGACAAAGCATCAGCTAAACATCAGTAAAATAGATAAACAAAAGAAAACAGTAAAGATGAAAACGTAATGCAGCAATATAAGCAGAGGGAGACTCACTCGACCTCTTAGCAATCAAGCAAAGAAAACAGTCAAAATAGACAAGCAGAGGGAGCTCAGCTCAACCTCTATATGCAAATACGTCAATTAGAAAAGAAAAACAACACACAAGCAAGGGGAGGATCACCTCAACCCTTAAGGCAAACAAGCAGAGGGAGACCCATTCAACCTCTTAATGCAGTCATGCACCTACACTTAGACTATCTAAACATGAACTATCCTAATGCAACATACCACTCAATCATGCATGAGGAGAAGGACTTATGACAAATAAGGAATTCATTCCACAAGTAATCATACAAGGCTTATATCCTAAGGAAAGAAATTGAAAGTAGGGAGGCCAGGGTAAGGTCCACATGAACTTATCCCAGACACTCAACCAACTAAAAGAGATTTGGGAGAATCCTAAAGGTTTGGCTCCTTCAAGAGATGTGAAAAATTCCCCACACGGGAGGGACTATGTTACCCCAAGAAGGTTCCTAAAAAGAATGGAGAGGATTAGGAGAATGAATATGGGAAGCAAGGTAAGGTCCACAGGAACTTACCACAGGCACTCAACCAACTCCACTTCCTTAGAGAGAGCTTTCATAGACTCAACTCCTTTATGATAATGCAATGAATTCCTCCACAGATGGAAACATGCTCACAAGGAGGATTCCAATTAAGCAAGGAAAATTGTGAGGGAAACTAACCCTATAGGAAGAATCATCCACCTACTTGAACTTCTAAAGAACCTCAAAGATTTCCTTCTAAGGGTCATCTACACTAAGGATTCAAAGCTCTAAAGAGGTATCTACCTAACTACCATTCTATCAAGGAAGGATATGAAACTTAGAATCATCTAATGGTCATTTACAAGACTAATCTATGAAGTTAACCTAGTTAGGGTCACCTAAACTATAGCCAATTTGTAAAATGGGGAACTAATAGAAAATCATTTCTAAAAATTCTAAGGAAAATCCTACATTATCCTATATGTGTTAACAATCTATGGTACAAAAACCAGGGGCTAAACCTAAATCAAAAAGTTCAAACAAAATCTAAATCCAAAGAGTGCACAAAGGGGATCCATCAATGAATACTCCTAAACATCTATCTCTAACTCCTATTTAGAATCATCTAAAAATCACAAAAAAATCCTATAACATCATCAAGATGTCTACAACCAGCCAGCCAAAAATCAACATCAAAATCAAAAGCATGAATTGGGAATAAAATCAGCAAACAACAAGTCATTTTATGCATTTTTATTCAATTATCAAAAATAGAAAAATAGACCTTAAATTGAAAACAACATCCAAAATAAAATCTAAAGGCATGGAAAAATCAAAAATTCCACAAGGATCAACCACATATTTTTTGCATATTTTTCTGATCATTAAAACTAATTAAAATGAATTAAACATGAAAAAACAATTAAAAAAATAGAAAAATCAATTAAAGAATTAAAGAAACTCAGAAAATATCATGGCCGTCAGATGAGATTACTAGTCAACCAATCTAACGAACGCGCGCATGCCACCTAATAAATGAAATTACTGCATTTTGATTCAAGGCAAGGTGAGGTTCAGTTGACTGAAGACCATGGTGCTCCCTAATCATAACCATCCAATGAAAAAGTATGATAATCTTGCGCTTCTTGTTATGCCACATCACCAAACCCTAATTCAACTAAGTCTCATCCATCAGATTTTATGACCGAGTCAAGGGATCCAACGATCCCTGTTCATCTTCTTCATTTGAATATGACCAAAGAGGGAAAACCAGTCATGGTGGCCGGAGAAGGGCGCCACCGTCTTCTCCGAAGAGAGCCATCAAGCTCTGCGCTCAAACTTAACCAAACTCCAAGAAAATTACATGATTCTTCTCGTCTCTTCTCACTGATCATCATCATCTATCTCATTTCTCCTAACTCCTCGTGAATCTCCAAAAACGAAGAGGAACAGAAAATTACTCAATTCCATAATCATCACCAAACTTAAAATTGATTACACATAATTAATCCTCACTCTTCAGAGATCAAGAATCACCAACCAATTCATGTAACACTCAAGAATCCTCTAGATATAAGCCTTAACAGAAAACTCATCTCATCTTGAATCATCACCTAACTTCTCAATTATGATCCTAAAACGATCTATATCATCACTACAACCTAACCACATGCCAATTTCAGTCTAAACATGCCTAGAACTAGAGCAATGGTGAAAACTAAAAACCTGGAAAAAAGCTTGAAATTGGAGAAATTGCAGTGTGATTCTTGGCTTCAAACATTGCAGAAACATTCAATGAATGATCCTGGTGCTAACTGAATCCTCAATTCCTCTTGAAACTCTCTGAATTGCAGAAACCGATTTTGAGTTTGAAGCTCTCAACTCTAACTTCCACAACCGTTTCTTCAACCAATTTCTTCCCAAAAAACCATCTGAACATGATGTTGAGCTTAAATAGAATGCATTTGGATCCTAACATGGCCCAATCATGGTGTTGCACCCCAAAATTTGCTCAACTTTTCTTTACCTAGCATGTGTTTCATTTCATTCACATTAGCATTATCATTTGCATTTCATTGACATGTATGCAGGAGATCAAGAGGTATGATTACCAATCAAGGGCTACACAAGACTTTTAAGCTAGCTAAGAAGGTTATTCAGATGTTCAAGGGTTGATATCCTTGTTAGAGAAGTTAAAAGATCCTCAGAGAGGGTGATTGAAGCCAAGTATGTGGGTCTCCTAACTTGAGAGTTGTGGGAAGTCATCAGATGATTCTGAAGCCATGAGGAAGGACTGGAGGTCTTGAGAGAGCTCATGAGAAGTTTTGAAGATCACTTTGAGGCCTAGACAGGTCATTGTGCAATATTGAGAAGGCTTAGCCATGAGTGGTGCAGCTAGGGTTTGACTGGGTCAACCCTAAGTCAACTGATGATTTAAAGAAGGTTGAGACTTAATTCAAGAGCCATGTGATCATGTATTGATGCATTGAGATGTTATTAGGATGATTTTAAGGTTAACTCATCATGATTGAAGAGTTTGAGAAGTTTCAAGCTAGGGTTTCTAAGACTTGACAGTGTAAAATCCCCTAGTTTGACCTCTATCTTCAAGGCAATTTAGCTCAAGATGTGATGGTCATCTCATCTTACCCCCAACATGATTGTTGTATAGCATGGTATTAGATTTAATTTGAGTGCTAGAAGTCCTTTATAGGATTTGTAGAACTCAAGTTATGGCTTTGACAAGTTACAAGTCATCTGAGGAATGTGAATTTGGAGCTTGAAAGTTACCCAACTTACATAACACTTTTGCCCTAGAAGGGTGATTCCTATGAACTTTTGGTCAACATGAATGTTGTTCCTTATCCTCTTAGATTTCTATAGAGTACTAGAGGTCCTTGATAGGATTTGTAGAACTCAACTTATGGCTTGGACAAGTCAAGGGTATTTTGGACATTTGGTGATTATAGGTCATTTGTGATCATAGGCCATTTTCACCAACTTAGAGGACTCAAATGAAATTTTGTTCAACTATAAAGTTGCTCAAAATGGGGTTTTAACTTTGACCATGCATCAAGGAGGCATTGAAATGGCTCAAGGAGAGACTTGGTTCAAGAAATTTTGAAAAAAGAAAGAATTAAAAGGATTTAATGGCCAAAAATTCAAATAATTCATTTGGTGACCAAATGAAACAAAATTATAGGTCAAATTGATTGGAAAAATGATTTTAGAAACAATGGAAATGTTAGAATTTTTATTTGAGGTCATTTGCATAACATTCCATTTCATTTCTTCATGATGAAGTAACATATCCAACTCACACCTTTGACTTGCAAACAAGGAAAATAACACATCAAACTCATTCAATATCTCATGAGAAGTTGATTACAAGCATAACCATGCCCAAAGGGAGCCAGAATGGTGACTGCCATGGATGAGATTTTGAAGAGATTTTGAAAATCCAAAATCTCATTTGGATGATTCCAGAAAGTTCTAGACAGTCTCAACTTCTATATAAGTCATTGAATGAATGCAGCTCATTTTTTGGAAGGAATTGAAGCTGGTTGCAGAAAGAGCCATTGAATTTTTGGAGGTGCAAGTGAGAATCGTGTTTTGAGTTCAAGGGAGAATCAAGCTAAATCAAGGTGTGTAAAGGCTTTGGGAGTGAATTTGGAGTGTGTCTGCATTGTTTTGGAAGTTGAAGTGATCAAAAACCATCTCTATTACCTCTTTGAACTCAGGTTGGTACATTTCACTCTTATGCATGATTTAGGAGGAGATAGTTAGCATTCTATATGTGGTTAGGATCCTTGCAACATGTAGTTGGATTTAGGATCAGAAATTGGTGAATTAGAGACAAAATAGGTGTGCCATCATTTTCTGTAGAGGTTGATATCTCAAGATTCTTGAAGGAATAATCACGATGGGATAGTGGAAATTGATCAGTGAAGAGTGAGGATTGAATTGAGACCTTTAATTTGAAGAATGGTGAGATTCAAGATTTGGATGAATTCTGAAAATGGTATCGTGTTTTGAGTTAGAGAAGGGTTTAGGTGATTTGGAGTTGATATTCTTGATCAGCATCAAATTTGGAGTGAAATGATGATTTGTTTTGTGAGTTTTGATGAACTGTGGAGGTTGTCTCACCGGAAAAGACGGTGGCGCCACTGTTCAGGCCACCGTCTGTGTTTTCCCCCCAAACTGAGTTCAAATGGGGACGATGAGCCATGGCCGTTGGATGAGGGTTTGACCTTGGACTCAGGCAAGCAATGGAGGGCCACGGTTGCATTTCAACTCCGAAGAGAGATTGCTAGATGAAACACACTGTTTCATTAATTGAATTGTTTTGGGCTTTGGACTCAGACTGCTACCTGCACCCCCTTTGGCCCAATTCTTTGAAATGAACTAAACTGGATTGCTATTTGACACGCTTGTTTATTAATTTCTTTTATTTTCTTTTATTTTTCATTATTTCATATGGCTTAGAGATTAATTCATAAAAAATAGGAAATTAACTCAATTAATTCCAAACTTTTTTTCCCTGATTCATGATTGAATCTAGAGTTTTATAGATTAAAAATATTAGGAATTCATGCATTTGTGATTTTATTTGCATTTTTTGAATATTAATTGATATTAAAATGGCCATGGTTGATACCTTGTTTTGCTGAATTTTGTTTGATCATTTGGTGATGATTCTTGCCTTGATTTTTTGTGTGTAGCTAGCATAGATGTGCATGTTCCCCTAGTAATATTCTCACATTTTTGTGAAGAAGTTTAGGGCTAGTTTTAAGTTGAAACTTTAGGTGCTCTAGTTTTAGGGTTTAACCTTAGTACCTCATAGTTTAGGATTTATTTCTAGAACTTTGTGGATGATTCAACCTCTGGATTTTATATGGTAGATTCATGATTGAATTAGGGTCCCATAGTTATTTTTGTAGGATTTTACAATTGGTTTTAGTATTTTAGTTAGGACTAACTTTAGTACTAGGTTTAGGTGATCCTAACTTGCTAATTCAACTAGATTGATTTCTTTAGTTCCCTTAGATTAGGGTTTTGCTTTGCTTGCTCTTGGATGATGTTGAAGACAAGCTTGGGTTACTTTGGAGTGCTTGAAGAAGGTTGGGTATGAAGATTTCCTGTCTTTTTGGTTTAAGTGTTGCTTAGGTGTCAAGATTAGGGTTTGTGGGCAGAGCTTCTAGATAGATCCTCTTCTTTCATAAACATGGAAGGTATTGATTACTTCCATTCCTCCATATGATGTAAGGTCCCATTGTGAAGGCCTCATCCCTCCTTTGGTAGGATGAGTGGCTCCTCACAAATTGGTAGAACCTTTGAGGGTTCCTTTCCTTGATGGTGGAGTGCTTAGAGGTGACCTCTGGTCTTCACTTTGCTTCTCCCTATCCACACCTTGCTCTTGTTAGATGAATCTCTCTCCCTTGTTGGAGGATGGAGTTCCTTGCTAGAAGATTGAAGACTGCCCTTGGAGCTGAAGCTTGAAGGTCAAGAAGAACAAGTTGACACTTGTGAAGAGGATCAAATTGAGATTGAAGAAAGAGCTGAAGCTTGAGGAAAACAAGTTAATACTTGTGTTTGATACTTTGAGAGCCTGAAGGAACAAGTTGACACTTGCTATTGGGATTGAAGCCTGAAGGTGGGGGTTTACTTTGGAGCTGAGGCTTGAAGAAGAAGGATAAGTTGATACTTATGTTGATGTGTTGGAAGCTTGAAGAAGCAAGTTGACACTTGCTATTGAAGATGAGAGCCTTGAAGAGCAGTTGAAGACTGAGGACTAAACTGCTGTCAGAAGATTGCTTTGCTGTGAGGCTGTGGAAGCTGTTGATCTGCTTCCATTTCTGTCTGTTTGCTTGCTGTGCAACTGTATTGCTGTGACTTGATTGATTTGCTTGATGCATTAGAATAAGTCCATGTCTAGACTGATGTAAGCTAGGAGCATGATTGCACTAGAGGTTGAGTTTCTCCCTCTGCTTGTATTTTTACTGTATGGCTTTGCTTGCTGGTATTTGGTAGAGCTCTGCTCCCTTGCCTATGTGGATTGTGATTTACTTGATGGCATTTTATTTTACTTCTGCTGTATGATTACAGTTATTGTGTTTGCTTGATAGCATGTTATTTCTTCTGTATGATTGCAGTTATTCATATCTGGCTTGAGGTCGAGACGAGCTTGTGGAGGCTGATGCCCCACACACATTTCCTCCCTCACTTGCATTGCATGCATTTTACAGTTGTTTCCTGTACTGTTTATGGTTTACTGTTTAAGCTGATGCTTTATCTGTTTCTTTATCATTGACATGATCCCCTAGGAATCTCACTTCCTTTGATAAGGAAGTGATGATTAGAACTCTAGGTTGAAACCTATGCATGATAACTTCTAGGAGTTCCCTATTTGAAACTTCAACCATAGGATTAATCCTTGGCATGACAACAGTAGGACTTGATAGTCTCCCCTTAGTTGAGCCTCTCTCTTCTCATCTCAAAACAAATTAAAATACAGTAATAAAGGTTAACTGACGTCGTACATTACGATCCTTAAGCTATCTGAGAAAGGATTGTCGGAGAGTTTCTTTTTGACAGTTTGGATGTTTAATATGGCACCCTTTGGGTGACATACGACGCATTCACTCTCAGGTCATAGTCTCTAGTGCGATATTGGTTGCAAACATCCATAAAAGACAGTTCTTCCGTAAAAGACAGAAAACAAACTTCAAATCTTTTTGCCCCGTGGGCCCATAATTCAAAGGAAAACTTTTCTGAAGAAAAGAGTGTCGTTAACTCCTAGTTCTACCGCAAATGGTAAGCTTAAGTCTCAAAGGGTCGAGCTGCGTACGCCAAAATGCTGGAACTGTTTGTTAAACCTACTCGATAAAATAGATGAATCTGATTTCCCGTAATCCGTATTATCCCGAACTACGTAAGCTCTGATCTCTCAAGCCTGTTGAGAGTATGTAGGCACAATACCGATGTATTGGCGAGCCACCTTCCCCGTAACCCGTAGTTAGTCAAACTACGTTGACTCTGATTTCTCATTCTCTGATGAGAATACGTAGGCATAAAGTGCGACGCTTTGCCGAGTCATTTTCTTTTCTTTTTCAGACCGGCCTTGATAGGTAGATAGATAAAACCAACCCGTCAGATAAACACAACAAGCGTGGATCCCATCGAGTACGATGGACGTGAGGGGTGCTAATACCTTCCCCTTGCGTAACCGACTCCCGAACCCAGACAATGGTTGCGATGACCTTGTCTTATACCTTTTCGTCAGGTTTTTCCAATCATTTCCTTTCCTGTTCTGAGGGATAAATAACGAAAGGTGGCGACTCTTCTGTTTTGTCGGCACCTTATTTTCGCGGAAGCGACACATGGCCCAATATGCTTGATCCGAAATTTCCATTTCCTTCAAAGTTCAACTATGCAGTCGTACCTTCAGGCTCAGTTTCACCTCAAACTTCACTCAAATTCCTTGCTTAACATCCCTTTAATGTGAATGGACCAGATTGAAGGCTTGAATTGATCCAATGGTGTTGATTGTTAATGTTACTTCCATTATAAGTAATCCACATAAAGCCCATGAATTATGCCTCAAACTAAAAATGTGACATTGCCAATCTCTTCAAAATGCCATTTGCAATCAGAAAATGCACCAATTTGTGATGTTTTGAATCATTATGATTTATTTTGAATTTTTTTCATTCTTTATGCCTTTAATGATCTTTTTCCCAAATTTCTTCATATACCTCCATGTTCAATCCATATCAATGGATGTTTGGGTCATGGTTGGACTAAAAACATCATTTTGAACAACTTTCAAGTTGAACAAATTTTCATTTGAGGTGCCTAAGATAGTGAAATGGATCCATAACCAAATATGACCTGTAATTCCAAATACCCAAAATACCCTTGACTTGTCAAAGCCATATCTTGAGTTCTACAAATCCAATCATGGACTTCTAGTACTTCCTAGAAAGCTAAGAAAATAAGAAACAACATTCATTTTGACCAAAAGTTCATAGGAAGCGTCCTTCTAGGGCAAAAGTATCATGCAAGTTGGGTAACTTTCAAGCTCTATATTCACATGTCTCAGATGACCTATAACTTGTCTGGCTCATATCTTGAGTTCTATAAACCCTATCAAGGACTTCTAGTACTCAAATTAAATCTAAGATCATGCCCTACATCAATCATGTTGGGGTCAAGGTGAGATGAAAACCTCATCTTGAGTTATGTGGTCTTGAAGTTAGGCACCAAACCAGGGGATTTTACACTGTCAAGCATAGCAACCCTAGCCTAAGAACCTCTCACACTCTTGATCCATGATAAGTTGACCTTGGAATCATACCTTGGAAATCTTAATACATTAATCCATGATCACATGGCTCTTGAATTAGGTCTTAACCCTCTTCAAATCATCATTTTTCCTAGGATCATCCAAATGAAACCCTAGTTGCACCAATCTTGGTTATACTACATATCCTTTGCACAATGACCTGTCTAGGCTTCAAAATGAACCTCAACACTTCTTAAGAGCTCCCTCAAGGTTCTAGGTCCAACTTCATGGCTTCAACATCATCAGATGACTTTCCACAACTCTCAAGTTAGGAGACCTACATACTTGGTTTCAACCCTCTCTAAGGATCTTTTAACTTCTCTGATAAGGATATCAACCCTTGAGCACTTGAATAAACCTCTTAGCTAGCTTCATAGTCTTGTGTAGCCCTTGATTGGTAGTCATACCTATTGATCTCCTGCATACATGTCAATGCAATGCAAATGATAATGCTAATATGAATGCAATGAAACACCAGCTAGGTAAAGAAAGGTTAGGCAAATTTTGGGGTGCAACAGCTGCCCCTATTCAAACGACTTGGACCTGACTGGGTGAGAAGCGAACAACTCTCAGAAAATCAAGGTAAAAGACGGTTGAATACCAATAAACCCGAAAATTTGCCAACTGCACAAGTACACGGTACTCTGATGGGGATAAATCTTCAGAAACGGAAATGGTAGTTGCACGACAACTAGTTAGAGAATTACTGCTCTGACGTATCTGATATCACTGCGTCCTCAAATCATCAAGGGATCACCGGTTACACGGTAACTAGTGATTTACCAGCCGCACAGGTAAACGATACTCTGATTAGTGGGAACATCTTCGAAATCGACAATGACAGTTGCACGGCAACTTCGCTGGGGAATCGGTTATACGGTAACCGGAAGTTTGCCGACCGCACAAGTAAACTTTACTCTGGTTGGTAGGACAATCTTTGAAGTCTGAAATGGTAGTGGCATGACAACTGACCTAAATCTCCATCAGGATGATCATCAGATTTCACTGCAGCTTCTTCCTCGAGTCATCCAGGGCTCACTGGTTACACGATTACTGGTGATACATAGCTGATATTGCCTTCAGGCATTCTGCGGCACGGCAGCAAAAGAATTCCTCTGGATTCATCAGGTCATTAGGAACTTTTTGACAATCTCTATAATTATGCCGTCGGGCACTCAAATAAATTCTCGGGCATCAGCCGGACATCGTCAGTAAGTCAGAAATAGAATCCTCAGTCAATCATGAACCAATAGAGATATCTAAACGTTTACCGTCAGGCACTCCGCGTCAGCTGGGAGAACTGCTTCGACATTGCAGTTGGACTTCATCAGTAAGTCTTCAAGGGAAATCTTAACTTCTCTGTTTAGAACCTGTCGGGGATGATACGTCTCCGCTGGGGATTCTGGAGAACTATCAAGTAACTCTGCTTCGGGGATTTCAGAAATCATTCTGGACATATAAACTCTGCTAAGGAATTCAAGAATCATCCCGAACAGACAGCTTCACCGGGGACTTCAAAAATCATCCTGATCAAACAACTATGGCTGGGGACTTCAAGAATCATCCTTAACCAATAACTCTTCTGAGGGACTCACGAATCATCCTGAGCAAACAACTCCGCCGGGGACTTCAAGAATCAACTTGAACAAACACTTCTGGCGACTTCACTAGGATTTCAAGAATCATCTTAAGCAAACAGCTTTGTTGAGGAATTCAAGAATCATCTTGAGCAAACAACTCTTCTGAGGAACACCTGCAAAACAAGAAGGGTAACGACCTAGCTCATGTTTCACATGCATGTGTATGACAACGGTTCAATGCTCCACACGATGGAAATGCTACGCATTTAGTGTAAATGTTATGCAATCATGCAAAATGTTATGACCCCATCAGCAAAATAAATGCTGAAGGGAAAATCCTCCTGTCAAGGAGAAAGGACCACTCTGGTAGGGAGGAAGGAATCATCCTGCCGAGGAGAAGAAGTCACACCAATCTCAATTGGACTAAACCTGGGGAAACGGCTTCAGGCGACTGCTGCAGGGGACAAAGTTCCATGAGAACCTGTACTCGCTCAAATGGGTACACGAACCACAAACTGCTGAGGTAACGATGTTAATCGCAGAAATAAACTGCACGACCTTCACATATAGAATTTTCCTGGAGACACGGACTCCGATGAGGAAGTACAACGTTAGCTATTCAACACTCTACTGGGGAAAACCAATAATTCCCTGAACGACACCCAAGGACTCGGCTCTCTTGGTGAACTGCAAACTCGGTTGAGGATAGGCAACCAGACGCTGTAAATAATTCATATTTACCAGGAAGAATACAACTCTGTAGGGAATTTCAATTCCGCTGGAGACTTCAGTCTGAACTATCGGAAGCTGAACACATGCGAATAGTCTTCTACGAGAAAACTGCCCATTGACCCACTACTAGGAATGAGTATACACCTCTGCGTATGACTCAGTTGGGGAGATGGTGATCCTTCCTAGGATACATCTGGTTGGGGAGAATCTATCTCTGCTTGGGGAGACATATCAATACTCACAATCCTATGTTCAGACTCCATGGGGAAACACCTGCTGAACTCGCTGGATAAAAAGGAATCATCCTGCTTGGAAAACATCTGGCGTACTGCCTGGAGGGTTACGTCCCTGCAACAACATGAAGAAACAGACAAGATACCCTTCACAAAGGGACCTATCAAGGTTATCATCCTGTGACAAGGTTCAGGTAATTCAATGTTTCAACAATTATCGGCCTAGGCCAGCAAGTTTATGTATGCGCATTTTATCAAAAACATCGGGCGTTCTTTTTCGCAAATAAAACAGATAAAAACTAAACAAACAAACATAAATACTGAATAGTATACGTTTTATTGATAACGAGCCCCTGAATGGGAAAAATATTTTACAACAGACGCAAGCTCCTGAAATGAGGAACCTGCGCAAGCATAATAACATAAATATACATCAGTATACACAAATGTCGGTAATGTGGCGTAGACGAACACCATGAGTTGATCCCTCTATGAACCACTCGACTTTGATACTTCTCCGAAGCTTCAACTTCAGAAGAGATTGATTCAGATAAACGACCCTCAGGTCTTCCAAACCACCAAACAATGAAAGTTCACACGCGTAACGCAGTCATTTGCTTTTTCAAATCCCTAACTTTTGCCTGAATCTCCCTTTTCGGGTTTTCGATTCACCGGGATACCCTTTTTTGCCAAAGCCGCCCTTTCAGGTTTTCGACTTTGCGGGTGTACATTTTTCATTTATATCCCTAATTTTTGCCCGAACCTTTTTCCTTTTTTATGGCTCACCGGGATGCCCCATTTTTGCCTGGATATTCTTTTTTCTTTCCAGCGGGTCGTTTTAAGCAAAGTATTTCCAATCGTTTCCTTTCCCGTTCTGAGGGATAAATAACGAAAGGTTTTTGCCGACACTTTATTTTCGCGGAAGCGACAGCTGGCGACTCTGCTGGGGATTTGATAGTTTCCTAGGGATCCAACATCCCTTATGCGAGTCAGTCTGGGCATCCAACGTCCCCTGCGAGAGTCAATCCTAGCGCTTGTATGATTACTTGTTGGGTTGTGTTTATTTATCGCATTTTATTTCCCGCACTTGATTTTTAGTATGATATGATTATTTGTACTGTTGTGGGAGGGGCATTCTGATGAGTGAGAAGCCAGACCCAGGCTTGAGTGTACTTAGCATTAGTTGTGGAAATTAGTGGGCGCGTGCTTGCTTTGCAGGCACTAGTGTCTCATGAAATCCACGCTCAGACGAGGTTCTCCCGGTTGACTTCTTTTCCGGCCCTTTGGGCCTGAGGGGTTGTTGGTTTGGAGGATTGTCGACTCTGGGGATCAATCATTTGGGATTCAGCTAAGTGAGGCCGCTTCAGGGACGGTGATGCCACACCTTCTGGGTATCGTATCACCCCTCTTGAATGTCTGTGACGCCGATGACCGCATAGGATGCCAAACTTGTGTCAGTTTAGGTCCATACCTGTGAGCAGGGTTGGGTTGTTGCAGGAAACCTTAACCTTCAGACTACCTGTTTTTCTTGATAGTGAATCAGTTTTGTTGGTATCAGAGGTTCTCATCATCAGATGTATGTGTGTTCTTGACAAAATAGAGTTATAGTCTGACATCAGGGGTTTCTCCTTATCATCAGATATGTATGTTCTTGACAGAGCAGATTTATGGTCCGATATCAGGGTTTTCTTCTCATCAGAGATATGGTTGTTCTTGACAGAGCAGTATTATGGTTTTGTTGATACAGAACCCTCATCTCTTCAACAGCACAGTCGTCTTGATCTCATGCCGCATGATTGCATTTTGCATTGTTTTGCATACTCATTTGCATTTCATTAACGTGTGTCTGTGTTGCAGGTACCGTTTCCCCCGGTTCAGGTTTTCTTGCCTTCTATTATGCTATTATGGGTTCTTTGAGGAAGACCGTGGCCTACAAGCTCCCCACTACTGATGTTGTTCAGCTGTCTAGTTTGATTGCTTTGGCAGATGATTCTGTGAGAGGTGAATTCAGAAAGGCTTATGGGAAACTGCTCAGCTTGGTTCGCAAACCTTCTGTGTTTGAGTTGAATGGGTTGCACGCCTTGCTGCAGTTCTACGATCCTCCTTTGAGATGCTTTACTTTCCCGAACTTCATTCTCGCGCCTACACTAGAGGAGTATGCTGATTTGTTAGGTGTGCCTATCAAGAGTCAGATGCCCTTTGTTCATATGGATGTTGCGCCTAATCTGGCTAGTCTAGCCCCTTCACTTCATCTGGATGCCTCCGAGTTGGTCTTGTCTAGTTGGAACAGGGTTCCCGGTTTCTCCCTGCAGTTCTTAGTGGGAAAGGCCCAGCAATGCGCCAAAGACGGATGTTGGATCGTGTTCAACGCCATTCTTGCTCTGTGCATATATGGCATCGTTCTGTTCCCCAATATGCCTGACTTTGTAGACTTCAAGAGGAACAATGACTTGGCTCCGAACCGAGTCCAACTGCAAAATTTGTCACAGAGGAACAACGAAGGGTTCAAAGAATACGCCCAGCGGTAGCGTGAATTGGCCGCTAGGGTTCAGCCGCCAATGGTTGAACGAGAGCTTGTTGAGATGTTTGTTGCCACTCTCCCAGGGGTTTATTACGAGAAATTGGTCAGCGGTATGTCTGGAAGCCTCTCAGATCTCATCATCACGGGCGAGCACGTTGAAAATGGGATCAAACTGGGGAAGATTCAAGGTGTCGATCTAGCCTCAGCTGGAGGAGGAAAGAAACTGTATGGTGGCAAAAGGCGTGAAGGAGAGACGAGCGCCGTGTCCAACGCTCGAAGGAAAGGTAAAGGCCCTCGCCAGCAGGTGGCTAGCATAACCATCCCTGCAGTCCAACAACCCCAGCCACAGCAGCAGCCGAATCAGCAAGGGTACAAAAAGTATCAGAACAGGGCACCTCTGTCAAGCCGTCACCTCGAGACGCCACCCATGTCTTATGCTCAGCTGTTACAGACTCTGCTTCAGTTACAGCTAATCCAGAAGAGAACCCTGGCTCCCTTGACAGGGGCACCTCCGCCAGGTTACGATGCGAATGCAACATGTGAGTTTCACTCGGGGGCACCAGGCCACACGATAGAAAACTGCAAAGCCTTCAAGCACAAGGTGCAAGATATGGTGGACGCTAAGATCATCAACTTCTCAGATAATGTGCCAAATGTCACGAAGAACCCTATGCCGAATCATAGGGGAGGTGGGGTGAATGCCATTATTGAAGACGAGAATTTGGATGTGTTGACTGATGTCAAGGATCTGAAGACACCGCTTAGCTTCGTTAAAGCCAAGATGATGAAGATAGGCTTCTTTCCGGGCTGTGGAGAACTGTGTATGGGATGTGCGACTCGTCCTAATGGATGTGAACAGTTGATAGAAGGGATTCAGAGTCTGATGACCGAAGGAATCTTGCAGTTTAGCCGAAGGGCCGAGTGTGGATCTGGAGAGGTAATGCTGAAGCAGGATGATGAGGTTGCCACCATCACCATCCCTCACCGGACGATCACCATTTCTGCACCCAGGCCGCCCACAATTACCATCACGAAGGCCGGGCCGATACCTTTCGAAAGCACCAATGCTGTCCCATGGCACTATGGGGCAGACGTCTACTGCAACGGACAGAAGTTAGAACTAGAACCCTCTGGGCGGCCTGTGGATAACCTAGTGGGAATTGGCGGAATCACGCGCAGCAGAAGAGTATTTGCTCCACCTGAGATTGTGGCAGACAAAGCGAACAAAGCTGATGTAACCGATAAGGGAAAGAGTAAAGTCGTTGAAGAAACCCCTCGTGGGGTAGAGAAGGACTTACTTGTTAAGGACGCTGAAGAGTTCATGAGGTTGATCAAGAAGAGTGATTACAAGATCGTGGATCATCTCCATCAAACACCCTCGAAAATCTCCATCCTGAATTTATTGATGTGTTCGGAGTCACATCGCAACGCGCTGTTAAAGGTCTTAAATGCCACGTATGTACCGCAGGAAATATCAGTCAACCAGTTGGAAGGGGTCGTAGCCCCCGTGAATGCTGGAAACGGGTTAGGGTTGACTGACCTGGAGCTGACGCCGAAGGGAAGAAACCACAACAGCGCCCTGCACATCTCGATAGAGTGTAGGGGAACAGTTATGTCTCATGTGTTGGTGGACACAGGGTCATCACTCAATGTTCTTCCGAAGAAAGCATTGATGAAGTTAGATACTTGAGGATTGATCTGCACACCCAATGATCTAGTCGTGAAGGCTTTCGATGGAACCAAGCGTCATGTCTTTGGAGAGGTAACGCTGCCAATACAAGTTGGGCCGGAAACTTTCGACGCAGTCTTCTACATTATGGACATCATGCCTGCCTACAGCTGTCTCCTAGGTCGGCCATGGATCCATTCTGCTGTCGCCGTGACCTCCACGTTGCACCAGAAACTCAAGTATGCTGTTGGAGGCAACATCGTGACTGTTTGTGGCGAGGAAGACATAATGGTGAGCCATTTGTCGTCCTTCAAGTATGTTGAGATGGATGGGGAAATCCACGAAACCCTATGTCAGGCGTTCGAAGCTGTTAAAGTCAAGAACGTGGCTCCTGTAATGACTGAAAAACCAGAGATGACTCTCTCTTCCTTCAAGGAAGCCCGGGCCGTTGTGCAAGCCGGATCTACCCCAGGATGGGGGCTGATTCTAGAAATACCTAACAAACAGGACAAGTTTCGGTTAGGATACTCTCCTGCGGCTGAAGCCTCCTCTTCTCACAGTGCATCGCGAGGTAAAGGGCTGATCCAGTTTACAAGCGGCGGGGTGATATTTGAAAGTGTCAACGTAGTGTCTGAAGACGGCGAAGACAGTGATTGCGACCTAGACTCTTGGATCCAGCCAAGCAAACCAGGCGAGAGCCTCAACAACTGGTCCATCAGGGATACCATCCAAGTTACAAGCAAAAAGTAATGATTTACTTTCTCCAATTGTTGTACAACCCTATGTCCTACCCGGGGCATAGTGGTTTTATTGTCAGGGCCTCGTTTGATTATGTACATGCATTTTACCAATAAATCAAAAGGCGGTTTTCGTATTCAAATGTTGTGATCTCTGTTATTCTTGTTTTATATTTGTTTTGAAAAACAATAAAATGGCAATGGGGTTTGTGCTAACCTGCATGTCCTTGTTTTAAGCTTAACCCTTGGTGTTGCAGGATCCACATAGCAGATGACATCGACTCTGGACCTTCTACGACTCACTTCGACTTCGATTGCCCGATCTATCAAGCTGAAGAAGAGATTGATGAAGACGAAGACCTTCCCGAAGAGTTGGCCCGCTTGTTGAAACAAGAAGAGAAAGTTATTCTAGCTCACGAAGAAGAGATTGAGATTGTGAATCTGGGCTCTGAAGAACTAGTCAGGAACGTCAGGATAGGGGCTGCATTGCAGAGTGATGTCAAGCAGAGATCGGTCGAGATGCTGAGAGAGTATAGTGACATCTTTGCTTGGTCATACGAAGATATGCCCGGACTTGATACTGACATCGTGGTCCATCACTTGCCGCTGAGAGAAGATTGTCCGCCCGTTAAGCAGAAGCTTAGGAGGACACGACCATATATGGCCGTTAAGATCAAAGAAGAAGTACAAAAGCAACTTGATGCTGGCTTCTTAGCGGTCACTACTTACCCTCCGTGGGTCGCCAACATAGTGCCTGTACCGAAGAAGGACGGTAAGGTGCGAATGTGCGTCGATTATCGGGATTTGAATAGGGCGAGCCCTAAAGATGATTTCCCGCTCCCTCATATTGATGTGTTGGTCGACAATACAACTCAGTTCTCTGTATTTTCGTTCATGGATGGCTTCTCTGGTTACAATCAGATCAAGATGGCACCGGAGGACATGGAGAAAACTACGTTTATTACACCCTGGGGAACATTTTGCTACAAGGTAATGCCTTTCGGTCTGAAGAACGCAGGGGCCACTTACCAACGAGCAGTGGTCACTTTGTTTCATGACATGATTCACCATGAGATTGAAGTCTATGTTGATAACATGTTTGCAAAGTCCCAAACGGAGGAGGGACATCTGGTCAATTTGCTGAAGCTTTTTGAGAGGCTTAGGAAGTTCAGGTTGAGGCTGAATCCTAACAAGTGTACTTTCGGAGTACGGTCTGGTAAACTACTGGGGTTTATCGTGAGTGAAAAAGTCATTGAGGTTGATCCTGCAAAGATAAAAGCAATACAAGAAATGCCAGCGCCAAAAACCGAAAAAGAAGTTCGTGGTTTCCTGGGCAGAATAAACTACATTGCAAGGTTTATTTCTCAGCTCACGGCCACGTGTGAACCGATGTTCAAACTACTAAAGAAAGATCAGGCGATTATCTGGAACGAGGATTTCCAGAAGGCATTTGATAAGATAAAACAGTATCTGCAGGAACCTCCAATCTTGATACCCCCAGTGGCCGGAAGACCCTTAATCATGTACTTAACAGTTCTTGAGAATAGTATGGGGTGTGTTCTCGGTCAACACGACGAGACGGGCAGGAAGGAGCATGCCATTTATTACTTAAGTAAAAAGTTCACAGATAGTGAATCTCGTTACTCGATGCTGGAGAAAAC